>CM074522.1:4399501-5662001 GCA_037379345.1 Perna viridis
TTACAGGTATATAAACTAATATCTTTGCACTGAAGGAAAACTCGTATACACAAATGTACAACGAAGCTCCAAAGAGCGACTAATGTTCATTTCTCCTCTATTTAAATGTCGTTTTAATTAAGGAATGTTTAATTACGTAGCTGTCTTTGTAAGAATTATGCAAAATCTGAAAAATGTGATACACCCCAAAAAGGCTACATATTTTTATTCTTGTAATTACGTTGTTTTATGGGTATATATTATGAAATGTGTAATTATTCATTCAAATCTCCCTGCTCTTAGGAAATAATCGACATCGAAAATCCAATAGATTCTATTGTGTTTGAGTGTCTTTTACATAGTTATTTTCCTTAATTTTGGAATCTACAGTACATTCTATATTATTTTTATCTCCTAAGAGCACGGGAAAAACTGAATGTTAATATCTGTTTACTCTGGCAATTCCAACAAGGTATCCAAAATAAAAATATGCAGGCTTTTTACCCATGAATCACATTTTGTATGATGCTTAGCTGGAGTGCTACTTAGTTGTTCATGTTTGATCTAAGTTAAAGTTTAGATATTTCTGTTCCATTATGATAAAACTCAATCAAGAAAAAAATATTCTATCTAATTTTAAATCAAAATTTAAAGAAAATATATCATATATAGTTGTAACTGTATGAAGAACTCTCAATTAATGTTTAATGAAATAATTTAGTCCGAATTACCTTCATTTTGTCTCTTACAGAAATAAAATATATAAATCGTGGGATAATTAATCTGTTTTAAACATTGAAAAATAGAGTTTAATCCTCCGTCTTTTCGTGTCAAGGCGAATTTCTGCATATGAAAGTTGACCTTTATCTTCTATCAATTTACTACGATAGAAAGTTACTAGTATTTTGTCTATGATGTGGTTCCTTTCGTAGATAATATTTGTGATGTAATTTTAACATACTAATATGCGAACACAATATTGGTCAATGAAGGCAAAAAATGTCGAAAAATGAGATTATGTCAGTGACTGGTTTGGCCGATGACTAATTGTGTAACAAATTTTGTCAATGTGGATAAAGCGATATACCGATGACAAATTTTCTAAATGTGGATGGAGTCACATACCGATGACAAATTTCGTCTATATGGATTGAGTTACACACCCATAACACATTTTGTCAATGTGGATGGAGTCACAAACACAACTTCATGAAGCTATTATTAGTGATTATTAAATAACTAAGTGTAAGAAATAACCAAGACATTTGTTAAAGAGTAATCAAGGGAACCAAGGTTATAGGTTAAATTAAGGTGTAGAAATATATAATTTTTTTTTGCCTCGTGGGTACTACGTAACTCGATTTCAAGCGTAAATATATAACATTAAGAAAAGACTTACGTTATTGATATGATAAATTGAAAAAAAATATCACAAATATATTATTTCATTTCAGGTAACCCCCAACCAAAACAAAGCCCATTCATGAGAATGGTGATGATGCAATTGATGATGAAGGAACTTGACATGAACGATATGATGAGGTTCTATTTTCTATCACAGACATTTTGAGGAACACAAACCTTATGTTATTTTTCTTAGTGACTTGTATGGTAGATTAGCGTTACCAATGTGTACAGCAGTAGTTTAATGCTTACCTTTACAGAGTTAAGTTGTTATTAAAAATTGTTTAGATTTGTATTGTGTTATTCCTTTTTTTTTATTGTTTTGTTTTGTTTTTATTTTTTATTCTTTATTTTTTAAATAATCTGTACACTGATTGCACATAGCAATTGGTTATGATATACCGTACAATGTATAATGGGCGACTTTTTATTGTACTAAAAATTAAAACGTATTAGATGAACCCCCGCGTGCGCTAAGTTCACTATAGTTTGTCAAAGCACATCTATTTACCAGAACTACATAATAAAATGTTTATTATACGGATATCATAAAAACAAGTAAATTAAATGTCAACACTTACATTTCCCTGTATGAAGAGCCATAAACTTGCATTATCTAAGGGCGGTACAAAATTCATTATTTGGTTCCTTTAAACAACCACCAAAAAACTTGTTAATAAGATGAAAAAAAAATGTAAAACCCTTCTTTGCCAAGGCAGTAAACCTTAGTTTAATATACCTGAAATAATTTACCGTAATAGGAGTGGGAGGTTACGCGCTATAGATCTGGTTTATTCAATCATTTCCGTTGGAAATACTTGTACCAAGTCAGGACCTTTGAGGTGGTTTCCGAATTTCCAATTTTCCCTTGATATGGCCATTTGTTATACGGACTTTTCTATTTGACCTCTTCCTTTTTGACGTTTGTCTAGATTTTATCAGATCGGTAGTTGTATCATTACACTTCATTTAAGACGTGGATTTTTTTCGTTTCGAACCTAGCTTCATTACACATCACAAATTTGGATATACCTCAATTGTTTTCAGTTTTTGCTCAAATTTTCAATTTTACATGATTTGATTGGTTGAAAGAATTTGAATTAAATCTCAGTTTGAGATTCCTCATGAAACAGGGATCTTATTTTATTGTTTTGTTTTCAATTTGTGATTGTTGATTAGTTTAAAAATAATAACCATAAACAAATGTACTTGTTTAATTTTAGTTTTTACACACACTGGTAACATTGAATTTGAATCCATATCTCATTCCTATGAAAAAGTAATTAGATAAAGATTCCAACATAGTCTTGATCTCTAAAGTTTCATCAACATTAAGAAAGATCATCATTGACATAATATGTAGGTTTATGTCACTCTGGATCCTAGTTTTCAGTCTGTTTTGGATTCGTCGATCTCTGCTGCACCCTTATGACGTTTTGCTGAATATCAACTTCAGAAGGCAATATTGAGTTTTTGCATGGTTTGAAATATTTCACGTTTTCATATAATAATGATCGAAAAGACTTGATTCTAAGAAGATAGATAAAAGGGTTAAGTACGGAACTTAAACCGGCGAATAAAAAAGTCGCGTTCCGAAGATACCTCGATGACGTAATTTTCGATACATACCCGTCTTTTAAGTACACTACAGCCAGCGGAGTATTACATACTAAATATAAAATTGCTATTAGTCCAGTTGTTACACAAAGTTTCACATCTGATATTTTAATCTGTCTGGTTGCATTTTCTCTAAGTCGTAAATTGTATCGCAAAAGAAATTGAAGAAGAATTCCCATAGAAATAAAAACTCCGACATGAGCTAGAGCAAAAATCAATCCGAACAAACCGTAAGCTTGTCTTTTATTATCTCCAAACATTTCATCAAATGAACATTGAACATGTGTCTTATAGCTAGTTACATGCGTACATCCCATAATTATTGAAATAAGTACCGCTAAAGTCCAAGACACGACAATAATTGATACTGAAACTTTATTCCGTTTCATCCTTATATTTGTAGCGTTAAAGCACACTACCAACACCCTGTCCAGGCAAATTGCAAGAACTTGAAACATAGAGGCCATAAATGTTATCGCTAAAATAAAACAACGCGTATAACAATTTGCAAAACCCATTTCCGTTCCGCTTAATGTGTCAGTAACAAGTAACCATGATATCCCAAGAAATGCGTCTGTAAAACTTAGGCTAAGAACATGCATATATCCTAATTTTGTTTTCCTCCAAAATGAAGCAATGACAATAAAAATTGAAGGAAGATTTACACAAATGGTTGCTGTCCCAAAACAGTAAAGTACTACTTGAAATATAACTGGAACCTTTTTGGTCGATGTCAGTATTATTTCCTTGTCAGTACTGTTTGTAGTATTTAAAATATTTTCCATATCCAGCTTGGTGGAATTATGACAAAGCGCTAATCCGCTAACGGTAGCTGTGGTATATATTTTATGTATGAAGTCAATATATATATATATATATATATATATATATATATATATATTATGAAACATTCACTAACAGTTCGATAATTAATCAAAGTGTTCCTAGATATTTAACTGCCCTATACGTTCGACTGTTTCAGTTAACCAAACACTTACTCTAAGAATGATGTTGTTGTAGGTGAATGAGTTACTTGATGTTCAGGTATATATTTCAGATTTTTATAACGATAATCGATTTCACACCTCTTCATAGAGATGCCAACTATTTAGTAGACTGAGTTTGTATGAAATTATCACAATTATCAGCATTCCATACAAAGTAGTGCAATTACATAAAAAGAGTATTTGCCAACACATATTAACAGAGCAGCCGCCAACTCAGATTAAAAGAGCAGCCGCCAACACATTAACAGGGCAGCCGCCAACACATATCAACAGACCAGCCGCCAACACATATTAACAGAGCAGCCGCCAACACTTATTAACAGAGCAGCCACCGACGCGTATTAACAGACCAGCCGCCATCACGTATTAACAGACCAGCCACCAACACATATTAACAGACCAGCTGCCAACACATATTAACAGACCACCCGCCAACACATATTAACAAACCAGCCGTCAACACATACTAACAGAGCAGCCGCCAACACATATTAACAGAGCAGCCGCCATCACGTATTAACAGAGTAGCCGCCAACACATATTAACAGACCAGCCGCCAACACATATTAACAGACCAGTCGCCATGACAGATTAACAGACCAGCCGCCAACACAAATTAACAGTGCAGCCGCCAACACATATTAACAGACCAGCCGCGGACACATATTAACAGACCAGTCGCCCACACATATTAACAGTCCAGCCGCCAACACATATTAACAGACCAGTCGCCCACACATATTAACAGTCCAGCCGCCAACACATTAATTGAGCAGCCGCCAACACATATTAGCAGACCAGCCACCAACACATTAACAGAGCAGCCACCAACACATATTAACAGACCAGCCGCCAACACATACTAACAGAGCAACCGCCAACACATATTAACAGACCAGCCGCCATCACGTATTAACAAAGCAGCCGCCAACACATATTAAAAGAGCAGCCGCCAACACATATTAACAGACCAGCCGCCAACACATATTAACAGAGCAGCCGCCAAAACATTAACAGAGCAGCCGCCAACACATATTAACAGACCAGCCGCCAACAAATTAACAGAGCAGCCGCCAATACATATTAACAGACCAGCCGCCGACACATATTAACAGACCAGCCGCCAACAAATTAACAGAGCAGCCGCCAACACATATTAACAGAGCAGCCGCCGACACATATCAACAGACCAGCCGCCAACATATTAACAGAGCATCCGCCAATACATATTAACAGAGCAGTCGCCAACACATATTAACGGACCAGCCGCCAACAAATTAACAGAGCAGCCGCCAACACATTAACAGAGCATCCGCCGACACATACTAACAGAGCAGCCGCCAACACATACTAACAGAGCAGCCGCCAACACATATTAAAAGAGCAGCAGCCAACACGTATTAACAGACCAGCCGCTAACACATATTAATTAGTGTTGAAAACTTTGACTTCACTTTTACTGTTAGAAGTGTGACATTGTTTACAATTATCTTTAATAATTGTCTCGTTCATTTCTCTTAGTTTAACTTCCAATTAACTTCAGCAGTGAATATCGGATTAAAACCAATTTTAACTGATACTTTCATTTGCAAACATGTTTCTATTAGTTATCATTAATGTTTTTTTTTTACTTGACTTGATTATGGATTGGATTAGTGTTTGGTGGTTTTGTTGTTACCCTTTTTTTGTATAAATACAATGTCGGAATAATTGTTTAAATCTATTACATATTTAAGACGTTTTCTTGTAGGAAAGGAGCTATTTTTAATCGGATAATGATATAATAAACGAAGGATCGCCATGTTTTGTGACTGATATTCGGTCGAAGGGGTAAAGCGATAAAGCAAGACTTGATTGGACTTCGCTTTACGCCTGCTAAAAATATCATTACTGAAGTACGTCTGTCATTAATTACCGACATGACAATATTAAGCTTTTATGTTCTTCCTAGATTTTATTTCGAGTCTCATTGTTTTTTTTTCCATTTTCATTAATAGAAAATATTCAATATTGCACTTTCTTTTTGGTACAAATACTTGAATAAAATATATAAATAATAAAAGCGTCGTCAGAATCTGTCATTTTCATATGTACTGGCATGCTAATATCATACTGATGATCATATATACACAATGATGCAGTGGCAAATAACATGTCCTACAAAGCAAGGATTATTTGCATCTGAAATCAGTGTTCTATATTTCAGA
Organism: Perna viridis; assembly: GCA_037379345.1. Lineage (NCBI taxonomy): Eukaryota > Metazoa > Mollusca > Bivalvia > Mytilida > Mytilidae > Perna > Perna viridis. Next base: position 4,405,716 of record CM074522.1, read on the forward strand.
ATGAACAAATAGCTTTTCGAACGATAATCCTGTCTCAAATGTCAAATAATAAAATTGATTTACTGCTCTTGCCTGTTGATAGTGCAAGTATTTAACTATTTAACAAATCAGATTGATTACCAATTATTGAACTCTTAATGTACAACAATCCTGGGTTTATGTCGGTCATACAGCATTTAAGGCCACTTTCTGTCAGATAGATATGGCGCTCTCAGTTATGCAAAGGTCATTAGTACCATTCATAAAGATTACCGTGAAAAGGACTTTGTCCTCTATAATAACCTGACCGTGTGTACCTACAAACTTTGTACTCATCTATTTTGTATGGTGCTTCAGGCTCCTGCGTGTCCGTATTCCATCTAAGCTCACGCCCTTCACATCATTTTAGGTCACTGACACATATGATTGTAATTAAGGTGAAACTAATTCGGCTATGTTTGATAGTTAATAGCCGGTTGTACATACAATATGCTATTTTCTTGCACCCTTGACATAATATGACATTTTGCAAATGAACAACAATGGTCATGATACCGCAAGAATTTAAGTTCGTACGCAACAGTCACGTTTAAAATACAAATTAAGACAGATTAACTGGGTCTTACTTGAAGGTTAACACATTAATTATTATCTTTTGACCAAGTTAGCCTCTTTCTCGTGCGTTTTTCCAACATTGATGTATACACTCAATCATTTTGTGCTTCAGGCGAATAAAATGATGAAGAGTAGTGGCACAGTGGTGTTTGGTTGTATGTTATATCATATATGTACATTATAAATTCTAAGAATACAATAGTCCCACCTATTTGGTCGTGTAAAGTTGGTAGATACGGTAGGAGTTAATAACACTTTCATGTTTTTATGTTCACGATATTGCAAAAATATATTAACTATTTCCTGGGGTTTTATTATCGTGCATTAATTTAAATAGTAATATTATGCTAGGTTTATAAAAGATAAATAAAACTTCTGCTATAAACTTGTTTAAAGGATATTACCATTGGACTACGACACCAAAGTGTAAGTTTTAGAACATTTGATTGTAAGCATCTTAAGAACTGTTCTATAGTACTTAACAATAGTTTATAATTTTGCTTATTTTTCTAATACGTATACAATATGATATTTCTTTTTTTGTAAAAAGAGTTATTTCATTTGAAATCAGTTCATTACACGAAAGTTATAACCATAAGTACTGCCGTTTTATATACACAACACAAGAAACGCACTATGTTCGTTCATTTATATTTTTTTTTGGGGGGGGATATGAAATTCAGAGAAATTTATCTTTCAAATTAATGAAATCGAATTCTTTTTTTTTTACTTTTTGGCAGTGGAATGTGTGAATTTTTGCACTTTTCAAAATTGGATTGGACTTACTTAAATAAAATGCTCTGTTGCCACAACAGAAGCGCAAACTCTATATGCACTTGTTAAGCAGACTAACTGGGTGTATGTACGTGTTAAGCAGACTATCTGGGAATTTGTACGTGTTAATGTTAAGCAGACTATCTGGGAATTTGTACGCGTTAATGTTAAGCAGACTATCTGGGTATTTGTACGTGTTAAGCAGACTATCTGGGTATATGTACGTGTTAAGCAGACTATCTGGGTATTTAAGTACTTAAAGAATTACTGTTATATCCTTCTGGTCTATGAGGAAATAACCTCAATCACGTGGTGCACCCTAAATAACCTGCATGACAGTTTTTTTCTAGTTTGCACCACGGGTATTGGGAATATTTTAAATAGACCAAAAAGAATATAAGAGTCATTCCTTACAATGTAATTTAAGTATCAAAATTTAAGGAGTAAATCAGCAAAAAAAGTTAGGTGACGTCACAGTCAAATCACGAAATTTAGTCTATAAGATAAAGGACATTTTTTTATCCAGAGAGCGTGCTACATCTGAAATTGAATTATTTCAAATAATTTGACAAATTATTCAAACTTAACATAGCACAACTAGTAAGAAGTGATGTGTTTCTTTTGTATCTCAGTATGCGTTGGTGTGTTGTTTTAAATCAAATAATTTACAATTGAGCTCTGCTCTTAAAAAAGTAGATCTTAGTAACATGTTAATAATAACATTTTATTGAAAATAAAATGATTTATGTGGCTACATTTCCCCCTTTTTGACCCTCACTATGTTATCTAATGTAGCCAATATCACCAGCTGCATTTAATTCATGCATACCAATGCAGATCATCCAATCAAATTAGCGCGATTGATCACATGTTCACTTTTTAATCTTGATCAAGAAGGCCTGTTGTGATTTTTTGTTTAGTTGATTACCCACCTCCTCCCCTTACTACCTCCGATATCTTTTTTCAATATTGGCTATGGCCGGTTTTTTTTTTTAGGCCATACCTTTTTTGTTGTAAGGAATTTCGTATACGTTTTAGGGAGTGTCAACTGAATTATCAATTTTATATTATTTGTCTCATCTCTGACAGTGACACCACATTTTAATGTACATATGTTACTTATTTTTACTGTTTGATTATCGTCATTTAATAAATGACATTTATGGGTTATTTTGTTTTATTTATGTCCTTACCAAAAAACTTATTGGAGTAGCTTGCACAGTTGCTCTCCTCCTTTTCTCTAAAGGAATAACTTAAGAATTGGTGCAATATAAATATGTTTTTCCGACGCAGTCGTCATAGTTTCGCTTTTTACCCTTTGACCTTAAGGTTGCTCTTCTATGGAAACGCAAGTCACCTGATAGCAATTCTGTTTCCCGATTGGCCAAATACCGATAATTTAGTGGCGTTCCTAAAAACTGTATAGAAAATTTGAATTTGCTTTCGAAAGAACTGTATCGAAAATTTTAAATTGCGTGTCGTGTTATTTTCTTGAAAGAAATCAATGATTTATAAATATTTTCTGTAACTCCTTGAAGAAATGTAGAAACGTAGGAGTAAAATTTTAATGCGTCGACTATGTTTTGGTAAAGACAGTACTTGTTTAATGTGTCTTTTGATTTACTTTTTTTGTCACGGAAAAAATAATGAACCTAAAATGAAATGACTTCTACCTTTTATTTGTAAGCACTATTTATATTGTTAAGGTATTAAGTGTTTATTTACAATGATGAAGGGAAAAATACCGTATATTTCCATTATTCTTATATTTCTATTTAATCATTGCAAGCACCTCTCAGTCTATACTGTTGTGTTAAAGAGTGATTGACTGATTATAGTTTAACGCCCTATTGCTGATTGTATGCATATTAACACGCTTTAATCATTCGAATGCACCTTTCTTTGCACTAGAGCAACACGCTAAGTTGGATATTTTATTAGCTTACAAACAAACAAACTGCGAACGACGTTCCATGAATACAGAATTTATACTAAATTCACCTGTAATTGGTGCAAATAAAATAGTTTATTTTTAGCGCAAACCAAATATGGTTTGTTGCGCAAATGAAATATTAAATGGCCCAGAAGCAATGTGTCGTATAAATGACTGTTGGTAAAAATAACACGATAAGCACCCATATTGTTGGTCAGCTTAATGTTCCATTGTTTTGTTCGTCACGAGCCAATCTGTGGTTCAACTGAAATGGAACGCATTACACAAATCACCTCAAACATATTTATTAATATCCTAACGCGACCTCATTTTAATCACATGACCACGTTCTATCCAAACCTTCTTGTTGTAGAAACGTTACCTAATCAATTAGCTCCAGCACAGAATAGATTTTGCCTATCACAATTAAGTAGCACCCCAGCTAAGAATCATGCAAAATGTGATACATGGATGGAAAGCCTACATATTTTTTTATTTTTAATATTTTGCTTAAAATGCTTTAGTACACAGAAATTAACATTTGTTTTTCTTATAACCCGTGCTCGTATGAGATAAAAATTATATAGAATGCACTGTAGATTTAAAAATTAAGGGAGATTACTCTGTAAATGGCATTCAAATACAATAGAATCTACTGTATTTTCAATGTTGTTTATCTCCTAAGAGCAGACAGATTGGAATGAATAATTACACATTCATAATTCATAATACACCCATAAAACAACTTAATTACAAAAATAAAAATATGTAGCCTTTTTTTGGTGTGTATCACATTTTTCAGACTTTTCATGATTCTTACAAAGACAGCTACTTAATAGCTGAGTTTTAATAACAGGTTGATGGTTTATATGTATTTCCTTTTTGATTGTTCAACCGATGATATGCCAGGATTTATCAGGGGAAAGAGTTCAGATTTGATTGTTGGGGTTTAACGTCCGAGCAGCAATATTTCAGCTATATTCAGACGATGAACATGAAATAGATGATAAAATGAACATGAAATGATGATGAAATGAAAAAGGGATGGGACACAAGGACAATGGGGTCGACAAATTTTGATTGCCACTGGAAATAGGGAGAGGTGGGTAGGGTCGGGCAATTTAGCCTCCTGTGGCGGAGCCCTATGGTTTCTACTCCGGGAGAATACCACAGTAGGGTTCTCTAACGTGCGAGGAACGTGGCATCTTTCCCAACACGATGCACCACTATGGTTTGCAGTCAGGTTTTCCGTATTATAGCCTGAAAACCCCAGCATTTAACACGCCAGGGGTACCCCATTCCACCGCCTGGGGCACACATCCCAGTTGCTCTGTGGGCAGAGCGCCCTAGCCCCCGGCTAGGGTTCTGAGCACTATTTAGTCGCATTTTACGACAAGCTTAGCGCTGCTGCAGGCCTATTCTTGTAACACCCGGACCTGCACGGGGGAAAGGTAGGGTCCGGCAATTTATCCTCCTAAAATTGGGTCGCGTTAGGATATTAATAAACATTATTGAGGTGATTTGTATAATGCGTTTCATTTCATTGCGGAGCGCAAATGTTCCTATTCTTAATGAATACCTTACCACTGCAGGGTTCTTTAACATTTGAGGAACGTGGCATCACGTTGCACCACTATGGTTTACAGTCAGGTTTTCCGTGTTACGGCCTGACGACCCCAGCTTCAGAAGCTGTAGAGGAAAATTCAGATTAAAGGAACCGGATAAAAAACAAAATAGTTAATAATCTTTCACGAGAATAAAATTGTAAGACAGTAAGAGTATAAATGGGTTTGGGAGAAATATTTTTGGTTACTTGAACTGACCTGATGGTTCCTTTTTTGAAAAAAATTGTTCACTGATTGTAAAATTTGGACACAAATGAGAAATAATGGCCTAGGTACAATCTCTTCTATTTTGTCCCGGAACCCTCAGAATCTCCAAATCAACCCCAGTATCTGAACCCCAGTGAAAGAAAGGCTATGTCATTCAAATTGTTCTTTTTTTTTCACCAAAACTTTTCTCTTTTCATTTTTGAAGTACCGCCTACATTTCAAACGATTGTGGTTTTTCTATTAATTAAAAATGTAAAACAAAACAGAAATTAAAAATATTGCTCCTTGCTCCGTTGTTGTTTGATAAAGTTACTGTCATTATGAATCAAAATTAGATCTAGATAAAAATGTCACTTTTCTATACACATGTTCATTCTAAATAAATAATTCATAACATTAAGGTTTTTCATCCATTTGTATTTCGACCATTAGGGCCATTAACAGATCAGTATTGTATCTCGTCAATAATGTTTGTGTAATAACTAACCATAATGTAAGCGAAAGGCTGAACGATCTATAAACCAGTGTTAACCCAGCATTTCTATCAAATATACTTGTATCAAGTCAGGACCAATACGGTGGGTTCCAACCATACGGCTTTTCACTTGATCACGCCACTTGTTATGCGGGCTCTACGTTTTGATTATTACTTTTGACTATTGCCTTGAGTTTATCAGTTATCACCCTCCATAACACTAAATGTTATAATGAAACTGAAGAATTGTCCTTGAAACACTAGACTTTAGTTTGACCTTTCAGAAGTAAGAATACTTAGAGTGTAATTCTAAATTGGTATCTACTTTAATGTTGAACTTGGTGACATTAAATTATCGTTATTCACTTATATACTGTATAATCAAACGGTGTGGCTTTATGAATTAAAAATGTCATATGGGAATCATTGAGATATTACATGTAACCTTTAATGATAATGTTGCGCTTATATTTGTTCAATCTGAAAAATTCATTGTATACAGGTATCTAGTATGATATAAGCAAGTGGCCGTTGGTATTGTTATACCATCATTGAAACCCCATTGCCAATACAGGTTGAATCTCTATACCTTACCTCTGAGTAAAACGATAGTAATGTATTAACGGCTATATATTCGTGTTATTCAAATCAAAGTTATTACAAACCTGATAGTGTGTGTTGCCAAATGAATATAATGGTTTCGTTGTTGATTTCATTTCGGTTTTCAACTGAAAAATGTAGAAGAACAGATAATAATAATAAAAAAAGAATTCATACAGGGAAACGCAACACTATCTTGCATCTCCGTATCACTTTAATCCAAAACAGTTAATACCTTCAGATGTCACCATAACGTCTTCAACAATTGTACACAAACACATTTAAGTAAGCTCTAAAAGGCCCTTATAACAATGACAAAACAAATCACAATAACAGGACGATGACAATTCCTCAAAATCAAACTAAAAAGTAATATAACGACACAAAGAAACATTAATGACCAACATATCCTTACTCAGGACAGACACATGACACCGGCGGTGGTGTTTAACTAGTTATATAAGTCTTTAACTTTCCCCTTTAATGTAAATTAAAAACAAGAAGTAAAAGAACAAACAAACAAACACAAATCCCTTCTCTGTTTCAAATTCCAAACTTCAAATTAGAGTTTTAGGTTTGATCGACATACAAAGTAACATATTTTCGTATGCATATTGTACAATACTCACACATTAATATCTTTAAATAGGCTTATTCGTTAGGGATATAGTTCTGATGTTGTTAAAGATGGCATGTTTTATATTATCTATTCGCTCATAGGATCTTTAAATGGAAACTAACACACTATATTTAAAAGCAATTTTCGGCATGACACGGATATGACTTACTACATCACGGCGGCGTTATTATCTCTGATAAAATCTATTTACCTCATCCATTCTCGTTATATTTAGCCGTTGATAGGAAGGTGTAGACATTTATATATGGAAAAAAATAATTTTAGACTTTTTTGGAAAAATACATATGTTAGAATGAGGTTTCAAAATAAATATTGATATTACGAGAACGGATACGATGAGTATGTACAACCCCACCGGAAGACCAAGGCTACCCATCGGTCTTCGAGGAACGACGATGAATCCGTCATACCACTTATGTACATTAGTATTTGATGTAATTTGTCTGTTTCATTGGGAAAAAAACTGTACGATGTATATGAAAAACAAAGAACATTCTATGAACACTGTGTGTATATATATCAAATGGTCGTCATTAAGTGGTATTAAATTTCAACATCCGAAACAGTGGCACATTTTGAAATACGCATATGCTTTAACGGGAACATTGGAAGTATCTAAACATACATGTTAAACTTTTCGCGTCTCAGTTAAAGATCAACATATTGTATTTAAAAATAAGTCATATTGCAACAAAATGTGATATTATTCATTCAGTTTCGAAATAAGTTCTTGACGTTCTTGAAATAGAACTGTAATCAAAGTTGCATCTTAAAATTGAAATTAAAATGATAGTTACTCGAACGTATGATGACCTGAGTGTTACTGTTTTATTATTGACGTTCATTTATTTTTGTTGAGTAAATGACATCCGTTTCAATTTGTGCGATACAGTCAAATCTGGATAAGCCTAAGTCAAAGAGACAATGGTAAATTATTCGAGTTATCCGAATTTCTAGTTATCAGATGTCGTATATAAATCGGACAAATATTGGTTGGTGATAGTTTCTGCTTTTTTTTTACAAATGATTTGTTGTGCTTGTCTTTGTACGATCTGATAATAAGAAAAAAAATTGTCCGTGATATATATCAGATATATTGTACATGCTGTACTACATCGATTGTTTTTGTGGTAAATCGAATTAATTTCTTTCTATATCGATAATGTCAATGGAGCATATTCTATGTTGTCGTGAATACATAAATCATGAGGAATAACGTCAAACTAAGTGCATTTAAATTAAAGATTCACTAGTGGAACGAACGTAATTGTAATATTTTAAGTTACGGTGTGTAGATAAATAAGGGGACACCATTTTAACGAATAAAAGTTGAGTATAATGTTTATACTTATCAAACTATCGAATATCATTGCTGGTGTAATAAAAATTCGTTTCTTTTTAGTACCCGAGCTATTTTGTAATAATCAAATACGCAATCTTAAGCTACATAGGGGTCAATAAATAATTACATTGGTTACTATGTAAAAAAAATTAATCATCGTTAACAATTAAAACATTCACATTTCCCACTATTAAAGCCGACCTCTAGACATCAGGATATTTACATCGAACACCTATCGAGGGGATTGACTGAAAACCTCGAGTTATCCCAGATTTCGATTATTTCAAGTTCAAGTCATTCGAGCTGAAATTGTTTCGGGACTGTCAAAATAGTTCGAGTAATACGAGATTTCGTCTTTTCCGAGCTGTTCAACATACCGAGGTTAATTCATTTCTTTACATACTGATATTTGCAACAAAAACACGTTGACAGTTTGATTGTTAAAGGGACAATCCTTTATTATAGGAAATAAAAATCAATTACTTATTTTTATATTTTATTATATGTGACGATGCGTGATGAGTGACTTTCTCTTTGTCAGTTCTGTAAAAAAAATTATGCATACATCTTTAATTCCGTCTGATTACTATATTCACACTTTTAGATTCAAAATGAACAGCAAGGTTGTAACTACCATATTAGTGATTACCGTCACTGTTAGTGGAATATTCGGACAAGAGGCTTCATCTGCAGTATCTAGTAGTAGCAGCCTGTCATCTAATGCAGCACCAGTGGCTCCTAAAATGAGTCCTGCTCAGCTGGCCATGATGCGTAGCGCAATGACACGACGTAAGTTCACACTACAGCTATGATCGATGAAATCGAAATCTAGATTAAACAATGAATAACAAGACTGATATTCAAAACTCGAAAATAAAATTGACAAAGACGAATTAGCCAGAAAATCTAGAAAATTGCAAGCAAAGGTCACTTGATGCTCCCCTCCCCAGAAATCATATGAGAAACCCAATTAGTCTTTTAGATGGAAAGCAAAATGGTAGGTGCCAAAGGCATCAGAAAATGAAGAACCTGAAAAAAAGTCTCATTAAATTCCATCAGCTGTTGTAGAAAAAAAACTGCTGAAACTGGGGACAGATGGGCAGCATAATAACTATATACCTCCTGCTTTTCGGCTGATACAATGAAGTATACAACTACAATGATATCCATGTAGACAAAAAAGTAGGAAAATATTCTAAATTCGGAATACAAATTAAATTCTATAGCACGAACAAATGCACCAGTTGAATAGCTAGGCATTCTCCGTTTATAGAAAGACCCCAGGGGTTGCGTTTGTAAAGCCCAGTAAGTATGATTGTAGCAGAAAATGCTGATAAAATGAATAAATCTATTTCATCTCCCTGAATAAATCTATATTTTTAAAATCTAACTGAAAGAATCAATGTAGCAGACATTTGATAATTGGCCAATAGTCACAAGGAAAGGCGGTGCTTGAATATATCAACGCATATTTAAAGAACTAAAACCACGATGTGCATATACATGTATTCATTAAATAAAATGAACCTATTGGAAATGTAAGAATGAAAACTTATTTGACTTGAAGCTTTGTTTTTTGTTTTTGTTTTTGTTTTTTTAATCCAGATGGTTTTAAAGCTGTACACCCTCAATTCAGTTCATTTTAGGATAAATTATTTCTATAAAAACTCTGAAATGTGAAATGGTGATTTAAACCCACTTACTTCTATTAATTAGCTTAAAGTGCAAATCGGATATTTGTTATGGTCACATGTCTAGTAAATATATATTAATAAATATTTGTTTTTTCTTTTTGTTTTCGTTTTTATTTTATTGTAAGCTAAAACAAAATTTATTTATCAAATGAGGGCACTTTCCTTTCAAAGAGCTACAAATGTACATTTTAAATAAAATGAAAGCATTTATTCAACTTGTCATATTAAGGCAACATCATTGTAGTAGTATCATGATTCATTTGACATAGACTATTAAGTGTAAGTATTTGTAAGAATCAGACACCATGGGAAATATCAGAAATATGTATGTCAAAAACCACCGATCTGACAATATGATTTCACTCATGAATGTTTTCTCTATTTGAAAAAAAAATTATTTGATTTCTGTATCACTGGATTTGCTCAGAAATTGTTCAATAGTATGTTAGAAAAATGAGGTTTTTGACAGTCTTAGAGTTATCTTCCCTTGAAATATTCATTTTCAGTGCAGATCAATGAAATTATAACTCATTACACCAACATGATATGGAATATTTTGTCCTTTTCCTTGATTCTCATGGTGCAAATAGTCAAATCAAACTTTCAAAATGGTGGGTTTTTCATGCCGTGTTTCACCCACTGCCTGAATCATACAAAGACTGACACTGAAAATCAATAAACTCAAAGGTATATATATTGTGTATGACTTGTAACGTAATACAGAGATTTCCCTTTTTCAGGAGCGCAATCCGCACAGCAGCGTCCCCGTCAAAATCCCTTCATAAAAATGATGTTGATGAGACAACTCTTGTCAGGAGAAATGGAAGGAGGACCCCTTATGACAATGATGCTTATGAGAGGACTGGGATTGTTTTAAATAGAACTTAAAAACTAAAACCGACTATAAAACTGCCGATTTTTAGTCAAACTGAAATTGCCAGAAATAACCTAGATAATGAGATAATTGAACGTTTTAAACATATATCCAGGTTTCTTACTAAAGCTTTTTGTTGATGTCAACATGTAGAACGATAATTGTTTCAATTTTAACGCATATCGTGGTATGCTAGATTTATTCCATCATAATCCAAAGTATTTATAGAAAAAAATATTGTTGTACAATATTTCGAAATAAATTATAATAAATTTCAATTTAGTGACTTAAGTATTCCGATTGTTTATTTTTGTTGAAATATATGTTCTGTTTTTATGCTAGCATAATCCTAAAGTTTTGCATTCTTTATTGATACTTTTTTTTTAAAAAAATCTTATTGTGTTATTCTAACGGCAAAAATGTGAACGTAATTGATTTTGAAACAACTTCACATAAAGTTTTTTTTTCGTTTCTTTTGTAGTCGTGCCTGAAACTCAAAAGTAACATTAAAATATATTCGTCTAAATGGTCCTGTCAAACTCGCAAGAAAACTTGGCCTGTCAAGATTACATTCTTAAGATTTGTTAATGTTTCTTAAATTTGATTTTGGACAAACGGCCGAACAGATAGAATCAATAAAATATCATCTGATCTTTTGTAATGTGTTGGGGACGTAATGGTGTTGTCGTACCTGATTTTCGGAGTACTTTTTACTTTGTAGGTTTATAATTCTTTTTAGTTCAATTTTTTAGTTAATTTCAATTCCATAGTGTTTCGCATCTTATTTTCGTCTGTGTCATTTTGATGTTCATAGTTTTGTTTCGTTTCCATAGCATTATCATTGTGTCTTGGTATTTGCCGAGGTTTCATTTCTTCCAAAAACATAGCCTAAACGTGAACACGTGACACAAAGACTATCAGCATACACATGGTTGAGAACCGCATAAAACAGATTACGAATTAAAAAAAAATGAAGACCAATGAAACAAGACGTTACATAAAAACTAAACCACTAGCCATATAAACTGCCAAAAACTATCGGGATTGACATAGGGTGCTCCGGAGAATAAGCATGTCCTACCCCGCCAGCAGCGACCGTAACATTGCGAAAAAGTATAATCCGGTAATAGTCCAGCAGCAATAATGCAGCTCCCTGACACGAGTCATAATAAAGTCCCGTCTAAACAATTCACAACAGCTCGATTTCATTCAATTTAAGGAGGAATCATGATGTAAACCAAGTAAAAAATGCGGAAATGGTCAAATAAAATTAAGAGGAGATCACTGAAAAATAAAAAAAAATAAAAAGCAGACTTGTTTTTTTTTAAGAATATTTCGGATAAGTTTTAGTAACTTCTGCGTTTTGTTTTGTTTTGTTCTTTATTGGTTTTGTTTTTGTTTTTCTTTGTTTCTTTTGTTTTGTTTTGTTTTTTTTTTTTGGAGGGAGGGGGACCACCAAGAGCATTTATTTATCTTTGTTTCATTAACTTCAAACATGACCTTTTAATGTTATTTACCCTACCAATGCACCTGGTAAATGATAAATACTAACAGCTGTTCTTTTAGTTTTAGTTATCCAATTTATTTGATATATAATTTTTTAATTTAATATTTATATCTTTTAAAAATTGTTATATTCATCTTTTTCTCATACAGCCCATGTCCATTGCGAGTTTTAGGTGTTTTTATTTTATTTTCAAGCCTCGGTGATAATTGCTGTATACATGAAAATCAGTACGAAGGTGTAAATTATCTTTCGATAGATATCTTTTTTTTTAGTCTGACACCCATAAAACAAACAGCAAATTTTATGTCATGTTTTTCATGCGCCTAGTTTTCAGTAGAGTTCATTACTCATCAGTACTCTCGCCTGACAGGAGGTAGTTTGTTGATTCATATAGATATGTTAATCATTATTAATTATTTTCACATTTGTACCTCATTTGTGCCATTCATTTGACTACGACTCGATTACAAAAAACTGTCTAATTCATATTTTCCTATTTGAAAAATTTCGTGCGCGTCCTGTGATATTACAGGAAATCTTTCAGCAGATATTCCATTACTATTTTATCATATTGAGAACAAAAAGACGTGTTCAGATTTTCCTCATAAAGTTCTTTAATTAACTTACTGCTATAATAAGAGATGTAAACATTTGAATACTTTTTTTTCTTTTATCATTTGAGGTAATCTATAAAACATAAATTGCAATCTTTAGGCAAGAAATCAATAGATATGTCATTTCAGAAACGCGAGTACATTATGTTCATAAGATGAACACTATATGAAATTATGAATGTCATTTAGGGAATTTGTCCAGTAATACAAATAAAACGAGAATGGATATGGTGAGTATATCAAAGCAACAACAACCCCATTGGGATGAAAGGATTGAGCTCAAGGCCTACCACGTGTCTTCAATGAACGACAAAGAAACCTTCACACCACAGGGCAGGCTTCAGCTTGTCCCAAAACAACAAGTAGATCGAAATTGTTGCCCTTAAGGCTGTTTTTGCAGTGGAAAAAAACAGAATATTAAATACGTTTTTATTGTTTTAATGTGCTATATTATTTGTATTTACATAAAAGGGCATTTGTCAGAGCTTTTAACAGCAAAAATATATACATGTACTACTAACGTAAGTAAGCCCTACGACATGTACTGTATGAATATAATAGAAGTTTTAGACATCAATTAAATACTGTTATTTCTAATTAATAATATACAGTTACGCAATGCAAGATAGTTTGTACCTTTAGAATGTGGATGCTAGTCTGTACATGAAATGCGCTACCTCTGAACAAATATACACCGTATACACATACAGGCAAATTATCCTTGCATTAAACTTCTCATGACGAAGAATAAAGCAGGACCCTCTAGCTCCGCCTCTTGTATAAGATACATCATCATCATAGCTTTCATCATGTTGTTTGAATTTTTACCTGTAAAATACTATAAGCATTCAGTAATTCACTAGGATTAAAATATTGCTTCTAGCCTATACCTAACAAACCCATAAGATCACAAAAAGTATGGGCTCCTAAAACTGTCATACTGGTAATCTGGAAATGTTCAGTTGTTAATCGGGTGGCGTAGACAGTTTTGACCATTTACTGCAGTTACTTGTTACCCTTTTATAATAAAATCTTGCTTTCACTTTTTTCTTATATTCCTCTCATCTGTGGCAACATCCCGTCGGCACCTGCGTATGGAGTTTTCATAGCACAAGTCATACGTTATGTCAGAACTTGCCGTGACTAAGCAGACGTTTTGTATCGCGCTAGACTTCTTACGTTTTAGTGAAGTCTGAGTTACTCATTTACTTTGTTACTTTGTATGTATGAGTTTTGTTATTTTATGTTATTTGTTGCGTGAGTCTGTTTCCCATGTCTGGTCTTTGTCCTTGGATTAAATTCTTTTGATTTCCGCTAAAACATTTGTTTTACTTGATTACTTGATTACTCTTTCAAACTGCAATTCTTTATCGGAATATTTAAAAATTATATAATAAACTCAACAGCAAAGCTGAAAAGGAAGAATAACACTTTAATCAGAGAAAAAGAAATAAATTAAATGTGGAAGGAAATTAAATAGAAGGGCGTTGTCTTGTTACCCACACCACTTTGTCTTCACTCCTCTTACATCTGTTGTTAAAAATGGTATTTTTGCTGGTTTGTTGTTAATATTAAGCACACTCAACTTTACGTTATGAATGAAAGTATTCAGTGACTTTCCAGAACAAATCAGTTTAATTACTTTAATTACAGATTGAAATAGAATCGTGGCTCTCGTGATTACCCTTAGATATAGGTTACCCATCGATTATATACTATTTCGAAAGCAGTATGATTCACAAACAGGTCTTCTGAATAATAAGTCTACTTTATAAATTAATCCATATGCCAAATTATTGAAGATTTGATGCAGAGTCTTAAGAGAGGATAGCTTAAATCACCGGTGAACCTGGTCTATGTTCCAAGTTTAAGTGGTGTACGGGTTGCTCATTTACTCTTGTTACCATATGCGCGTTGTTTTTGTAATTTTATGTTGTTGCCACGGAATCCCGGTTCTCTTGATTTTTATTGCATAGATTTTACCTTGATTGAGACCTCTTTGGATTGTTTTGACTATTGCCCGTTTCTGAGCTGCTGTTGGCCCTTTTCTTGGAGGTGGATTAGGTCGTGCTTGTGTCTGGTTTGTCGAGGACGCAGTAGCCGCAGTCTGACCCCCAGGTGCTGCTGTTTTTTGGCACAAAGCACACTGCAGAATCGCCACAACTAACCCAAGTATTATCAATGTTTTCTTCCCCATGTTTAACTACAACTGCAAATTAGTCAGAACATATTAGTGATATATCTGGGCCCGATTTCATGAAAAATCTCAAACTGATATTTTCCTAAAATCCTCAACTTAAATGTTGACCAATCAAACCGCTTGAAATTGAAGATATGAGAGAAATCTCAGTTTGAGATTCTTTTATGAACCCAGGCCTGATTCATGTATTACCTATGATGTCAACGCTTTTTATACCCTATCTATGGTATTGAGTCTAACGTGTCAAAAGTTATCAAATATTGTGTGATACAAAGTTTTAACAGTGAACTTTAAAATAGTTTATGCCTTGGAAATTTTCAGGGTTCCTTCGAAAATATGATTGCATTCCAATTTTTTCCTTGGGAATTTATTCATAATCATATATAGGCAAAAAGACGCAATTTCCCTATTTTAAAACCTATTTTTGTACTTCCTATAGAATTTTGAAATGTTCTTCGTTTTGTGATTTAATGAAATGGTGTATATGACACATTCATTTTAGCATTAATCGTTTATATTACTCGTACACGTTTATATAAATAATTGACAAACCCTCATAAGGAGCGTTAAAGATGGAATTATTTATTCCAAAACTCAATGTTTGAATTGAAATTTTACGTTTGATTTTTCTTTTGCATTTGTTTTTGTTTTGGCCTTTGCTTTTTTATGGTCGTGTTTTGTTGTTGTTATTATTGTTGTTGTTGTTTTGAGCTGAACTTTACATGTATTTAATGTAACGTCGTTATGACATATTGCACAGATAAATAAGTTTGTTTATATAAACCTTTTAAATCAGTATAAGATTTAAAAATCGTACTCTAAAAACGTTATAAATTGTTTATTTTACTAATAGCAGATGATATATTTATTCGTACTAACCCCATTCAGATAAAACTCTCGTTATCAGATGGGGATTTGGTGGACTCCAATTCAGATATTTCCCATTGTTTGATTTACATATATACCATATGTTTTGTCCCAATTTTTTAGGGTGGAATATCGTGCAATATATCATTACATATAAGGCATGATATATAACATTTAACAACGTAATAACATGTACATGCTAGTGAACAATGTTATGCAAATAAGATTTTTAAATAAAGCTAGAAGCTGTTAAGAATCCTAGGCGCGTAGCTGCCGTTAGGCAAAAAAGCTTTTGCCTGCACTTAATGTTGCCTTAAGTGGCCCCCAGACCCCCTGCCGTAATTTTGCCTACACTTCAATTTGGCCTCAGCTACGCGTCTGAACCCAGATAAAATGGAGTAGATATAACCCTGTCCTTAAAAACTAAAGAATAAACTCAAATTGAATTATTTAGAATTAAATAAAGATGCAATATTGTAAATGTATTCTCTTATTACTTTCAAACACTTTAGCGCGCCACTTTTTTGCAACTTGGTGGCTATCTTAATTTCCGTCTAACAGTATCTAAATAATGTACTCTTTCATATAGAAACTAATTCACGGAGATTCGCAAAATTAGCGAAAATTAAGTTGGTTTGTAATAGTAATTTCAGAGGTTAACATTACACATTTTTTCTTTCATTTTTTTGGAAAAACATTCCTACCTTTCTTTCCCTTATTTGTTACTCCGACAAATAATCAAAATTAATACCATAAAACAATGATATATTTTTTCTGGGACAACTTGTAACAATGTTTGTTTCTGTATTAAGATCACAGCTGTAATATATCTTAAAATGACCACTGGACATTGCAGTTAATTCCAGATTATGTGTTATGTGTGGGTGATATATATGTCAACGTTACGGAAATATTTGATGTGTTATTTTTTTGTCAGTCATTATACCGGTTGTCCTTGTGAATTAAAGAACAGTACACGAATATCAGAATTCTGGATTTTATCAAATGATCGAGTTGTTGTTATTTTAGACAACTATTTATAAATCATATGTTATGTCTATTTCTATGGTTTCTTCCCATCTTGCTATCTTTTAATGTTGACAATACCCCTGAGGAAAAAAGCAGTTATTTCACGACAGAAATTATGAATTTCCAGAGAAAAACAGAACAAACTGAAGACCTATAAGTAAATATCATTTATTCAAAGTATTTCTTTCATACAAGAATGTAAAATGCCAATCTTCTTGGCAAACTTGACAGTTCTAACATCGTTGGGAATTTTTCAGACCTTTCTATACGTTTACGTTATCTTCCCTGTATCAATTTGATCCAATAGAGCAGTGTAGCGAATAGAGTCGTCATATATCATTATAATAATTTACCATAATACTGCAACAAAGCAAGTAATGGTAAAAAAATCGATGTGCATATAGGATTTGTCTGGTTTCTAAATGGTAATTCTCTTCATATAGAAACTAATTCACGGAGTACATTATTTAGATATAGTTAGACGGGGATTTGATACAACGCGTCTACCCAAAGGAACTTGAGATAAAGGATACTACAGGGGCTGTGAAGTCGGCCTCATATCTTGACCTACACTTGGAGATCGATGGTAAAGGAAAACTATTGACCAAACCTTACGACAGACGTGATGACTTTTCATTCGGAATTGTCAACTTTCCTTTCATCTGTGGCAGCATTCCTTCGGCTCCTGCGTATGGAGTGTTCATATCACAACTCATACGTTATGCCAGAGCTTGCCGAAACTACGCAGACTTTTTGTATCGCGCTAGAACTCTAACAAATAGTCTTCTGGAACAAGGTTATGTTGCTACAAGATTGAAGTCATCACTACAGAAGTTTTATGGTCGTCATCATGAACTCGTGGATCGTTATGGTGTATCCATCAGCACCATGAGAACTGATTTATTCAACGGGTCATAGTTTTCCTTTCCTCGTTTGTCTACCCCGGACTAGACTTTTTATGAGCAACTCGGCGGGTGTTTCTGGAAAAGCAGAGGACGCTTACCCTACCGGTGCACCTGGTCCATGCTCCCAGTTTTAGTGGAGTCCGAGTTGCTCATTTACTTTTGTTACTTTGTATGTATGATTTTAGTTGCTTTATGTTATTTGTTTTGTATGTCTGTTTTCCATGTCTGGTCTTTGTCCTTGGATTACATTCTTTTGATTACCGCTATAACCTTGGTTCCCTTGATTACTCTTAACAGTCAATGACACACATATCATTTGTATTGCTGTACATTGTAGTGTCCATGCTAAGAAAAGAAAACCAAAGGATTGTTTGTTTCAAAGGGTGACTGCTTTACCACCTTGCACAAAGAATTTAAGGAGATAGACCAAGCGTAAGAGACATAACTCTTTAAATCAGTGATATGTTTATATCATATTCAATTTCACCAAAGTCTTTCAAGCTTTTCTTTGACACAGAATGAAATCAGTCCAAGTTACTTTGATGCTTACATAAGATTGATACAAAATAGTAAATACAAACGTTCCAATAATATTTAAGAGTTGTGTCCCTTACTCTAGGTCTACCTCCTTAAGGGGATAGAGTTATGACAAATGAATAAAAATAAAAATGGTGAATACAACCATTCCAATGATTTGTTAGAGTTGTGTTCCTTACCCTAGGTCTACCTCCTTAAAGATGATGATAAAGTCTTGCCAATTGAGTCATTGTATTCGATTAAGGTAAACACAACACGTTTTCACAGAAAACAGCAAATATAAATAATCGTGCTACATTTGCTTTTATGTTGCATGTCATTGTATAAACTCGTATATTCAGCGAATCAATTTTAAAATTGACCCATTGGCATTTTAAGTTTTGTTCACAAAGATTCTCAACAGTTGTTTTTGAATGAGCATCACAAAAAATATTTTTAATAAGTAACTTGTAAACGACAAGAACATAACATAAATGTGCATCTTGTAAATAACTAGAAAAGCAGAGGACGCTTACCCTACCGGTTCACCTGGTCCATGCTCCCAGTTTTTAGTCCGAGTTGCTCATTTGCTTTTGTTACTTTGTATGTATGATTTTAGTTACTTTATGTTCTTTGTTGTGTATGTCTGTTTTCCATGTTTGGTCTTTGTCCCTGGATTACATTCTTTTGATTAGCACTATAACCTTGGTTCCCTTGGTTACTCTTCCAACAAAATATGTCAGCCAATCAGTGCATCCAATGTCGCATTGCAACAGTGAGAATGGTATAATTTAGTTTAAAATAACTAGATGTTTGATTTGATAACGTATTTTGTCCATCATCTGATAGACTTAGTTTTGTAATGTGACTGTAATGTCAATAACTCTTATGATGATGTACTCGTAAAATTTTGATATTTGAATAAAATTATATGGAATTACTGTTTTATATTTTTTTCTGTCTCTTTGAGGCACACTTGAAAATAACCTGCATAGATTATATTGTGTGTACCACGTGATTGAGATTATTTCTTCATATACCGAAAAAATACATCGGTCATTCCTTATCGATTGTAAAACTGTTACTGACACATTTACAATTTTCTATAAAGGAACAGCTGACAGTTTCTACGGTTTTATGACGGTTATATAATCCAGGTATATCAAATTCAAATTTCCTCTGACATGAAACATATATTTAGCTTCCATGTGCACATGGCAATTTAAATGATAAATTGATGCTGAACTCATTCATCAAAGTTCAAGGTCACCGTTACCAAAGATAGAGTTAAGTATTACAAGGGAACTAGAGCACTTCTTTTATATTAGTAACTTATTTCTGGTCGTTTCCAGTCAACTATATCCTCTATTTTTTTTTATTTTTGCTTATTTGACCATTACTTGGAAAATACTACGAGTTTTCTTACAAATTTGTCAGTGCATCATAAGCCTCAGTGGCGAGCCGTAAAATTTGTGTGTTGTCGCAAAATTATACATGCATAGGTTGCATTTTGATAAAACATTCATTAAGGAAACCCAGAGTTTCAACTAAGTAAAGCATTGGAACATGGATGTAAATGTACTATTTATGATTTATCAAAAAGATTTAATACCAAAATGAATTATGTGTATGGATATACATTGCTGTTTCAAACTTTACTATACTAACACAAATTTCATTTTCGAAAGATATTTTCAACTTTTATTATTTTTCTTAAATGATATAATCGTTGTGTTTTCGTCAAGGTTTCTCATTATGTATAATGATACCTTGTTAAGCAGATTATTTTTAGCTTTGCGTCACTTAAAGTTTGTAAATGTCCATATAAAAAGATGTTACCAATACTTTCTGCTAAATAGAAACAATAATCATTCAATTTGTTACGGCTTTTCTATTTTACAAAGTGAGTACTACCGATATCTAACACGACAAACTGTGAGCCATGCTTATTCAATGATTTAACTGGCGCCATGTTGTAAATGATGTGGTCAAATTCAATTTACAATTATGATTTTAAAGTTGCTCTGTTCTGACATCGCATCCAACGATAAACTAAAATAAATCTTCTCTCGAAATATCTGGTACCTGTACTTAATAGTTAAAGACAAAACTGTCAGAAAATATTGTGCTTCAATCATATGTTCAAATGTCTTCAAACAGGAATTGCTCGAGACTGACATCGTATCCCACGATTTGGCATTCACATATAAAGCTTCTCTCAAAATATAAAGTGGTTGTAATAAATAGTTGCAAAGAAATCAGTACCGAAAATATTACAGACTTACGAAAGGACTGACAAAACCCAGGATCACTACATCCCGTCCATTTTAAAAGCGGGGTAAATAAGAAGTTATTTGACAATTGTTAAACATACATATTTATAGACTTTGAAATACAATTTTGCCGTGTAAAAGGATTTTCAATTTTAACAATTTTGTACTTATATATTCAAACTTTTTGTCAATTCGGTTTTTTTTTTCAAACCTCTTGAGATCGTGGAAAAAACAAATAATATAAAAACACGAAATTTAAAGGAAAAAGATAATTTAAGAAAACAGTACATACATATTGACCGGCTGCATGATGCTGTCATTTCAAACAGTAAACTAATTAATGTTCACGAACGATTTATGTTCGCTTATGTTGCGAGTAAGATTAAATCGTCGCGAAAAAGTGTTTTATAGTATAAATCATCTTTGAAAAATGTTAATTGCGAAATCAGATAACTGCGTTAATGAATTGACATCCCTAATCGCGAAAATAAGTATCCACGAAAAAAAATGGTATAAAGCAACTAGATCTCACTCAAAGACTGAAGTAATCTTGAAAAGCCTATATGGAACAAGGATAGGGATCAAATAATATATACATGTACCACGACTATATTGTACAAAGCGAAATCCGAACGACTTAATATAAGTCTGATATATGGCGCATATTATTTCAATTGATGAAGAATTAAAGAAACTCACATTGATCAATTGAATATTGAATACGTTTACTGGATATAGCAATGTATTATCAGATTAACCCAAATAATCTTGGAGAATAAAAACATTAATGGCGCATTATTCACGCCAAAACAAAAACAAAGCTCTTGACATATTATTTCAGGTATTTGACTAAACATTCCTGATGAACAGCTTTTTCAACATACATGCACTTTCTATGTATGAGAACGAAATAAAACAAAACAAATATAGTCATAATTTAATACCATTACACAGTGACCATAACCATTTTGACAAATTTTGTGAGGTGACAAATTTTTTTTATCATTGTTATGTCCAGTAGGTGACATTGTCTTAATTGTCATGCTTTGTAATGTCACTCCACTGCAAAAACTAATATCTTATGTCTTACCTCTTCAAATGATTAAATCCTGAGAGTCATACGAAAGTCAAGTCGAGGTTACATATTTATATATATCATTTACTATGATGCTTTTAATCAAAATGTCGTGTTATAAGGTAAAAAGGGAGTAAAAGTCATTTTTCTTCCCTTCGATGTCTGTAATGCTAGAGAGGTGAGACGCATTTGACTTCAGATGCAAATAAATCATAACCTTTCGTGTAGGGGTTGATTCAGGTCATGAATTCGTTGCTGTAGATGTCGTGAACGATTTTGTTATGCATAATACAGAAATGTTTTAATTTTTGTTACTTACATTCATATTGTCTATGAAAATATTTTATGTGACGTGCAAAGAATTAGAATAAATTTGAATTATTTCTGCGTGTGATTTGCCCATTAAAATATATTTGGAGTAAAATTGTAAAATGTATATATAAAGTGTTCTTAAGATGCAATTGTTCAGCATATATCACTTTTATAGACACTATATTTAGTAAACCCCGTCTATTGGTAACTTGACGTTTTTTTCGGTTAACGGTAACAAAAGAATGCTTGGCGGGGATATTATATCTTTCTTTGTAAAATCATGATGAAATGACTCTCTTATTTTCCATCAGTCCATCTTCTTAAATACGCTTCATGTGGATTAAAGGATCACCACGAGCATAGAATAGCCGATGATAGCATTGGTGATTTAACTGTTGGTTGTAATATCGACTAGCATATATTACTAGCATATATATATGGGTTTCAGCATATATTGTTTATGGTGGAAGTGCTAACTGGAATAACCATTTGAGATCTTCAAATGTATTTTGATTTCTGGGTGGTTGTGTATGCTTCGGGTAAATTATCATTATCATTTTAAGAACCACAGCCATTAAGTATACTCTGAATCCAACGCGCGGAGTAACATTTCAATCAAAACATATGTTTTATTTTCAAGTCGTTATTAAAGAACACTAGAATAAGTAATCAAGGTTATAGCGGTAATCAAAAGAATGTAATCCAGGTGCACCGGTAGGGTAAGCGTCCTCTGCTTTTCTAGAAGTTATCCGATGGTTTTGTGTGAAACATTGGAAGACCATCACACACATCTGGAAAACTATTTAGTTAATTTTGTGGGAAATCGGAATGCCGTTTCTAAAAGCAAATTATTTATGTTCAAAGATTAACAGGTTATTACATAAATGACCTGTATAAAGTCGGGATATCTTTCACGAGTTGGAGAATTTGAAGTCTTTTTAATCAGTGC
Source organism: Perna viridis (assembly GCA_037379345.1). Lineage (NCBI taxonomy): Eukaryota > Metazoa > Mollusca > Bivalvia > Mytilida > Mytilidae > Perna > Perna viridis. The sequence continues at coordinate 4,428,721 of CM074522.1, forward strand.
AGCCTAGGGAAAGAGAGAAGACCAAGAGCTTCTCTAACGACCTAAAACTGATATTCGATCTTCAACGAGAATAAGTACCTATTTCTTCATCGAAAACATATATTCTCCTAGAGAGCGCCACCATTTCTGGAAGCATAGTATACAGCCACAAATTTTATCTTTCCTTTGTTTTGAAAATGTCTATGAGCTGCTACTTTTAATACGTTTCATTGAGTAAGTGAATGAGTTAAGACGTACTTGCGTGACCTCTTACGTGGGACGTCTCAACTCGAAAAGGGGTCATTTCCTGAAGAAACTAGCAAGTCTTCAAATCGTTCTCTAGTTAAGGTTTGGGGGCAAGTGAAGTAAGATAAAATAGACAGACCGGTGATTTGACAGTGAAATTTAGAATATTTTTAACAACTCCACTATGTATATGGTGTTGTCATCACTACAGAACTTTTATGGCCGTCATCTCATGGATCGTTCCGGTGTATCCATCTGCACCATGAAAACTTTTTTGTTCAACGTGTCATAGTTGTAATTTTTCCCCATGTTTTTTGTTGAATAAACTAGGATTGTGTTGTTATCCGCATACAAATTTTGAGATATTTACTGTTTGTATATACAATTGTTAGGAGTGACGAATCAAGAGGAGGGTAAGGTCCATATTTTTACTGGAAAACTTCGGTTGATTAAATAAAAAAATTACTAATCGTGACCGATATGCGCCCTGCTTATCAAAATGTCTGGATCCTCCCTAGGCCAATGCCAAGAATTGGATTTATCAAGTCGAGTCTTTTTTCGCTAATCATTAATCGGCGAAGGAACTACATTTAGTTATTTAATAAGGAATACCACTCATTTATTTGTCCAAAACAAATGATGAAGTAATGGTCTTTTTCTATAAATTACTTTGCTACGGAAAGTAAGCATTCAATCTACACATATACATATATCATTTATTTTCTAAACAAAAATAAACAACATTATATTTTCACAATACTATTTGTTAAGTTGTAGCGTTTGTAAGTTTTTAAGATTTTGATTTCAAATTGACAGAACTTGTCCCTTTCTTTGTTGTGATATATTCTCGAACAAAAGAATCATCAAGGGAAAAATTCATTTAAGTCTTACACAAACATCCACCAGAGGGCGTCCATATCTCCTCTCAATAACATGTATAGTGACACTGGATCCAATGTTGGTACTGAAACAGGGACAATATATGTAGTTGGACTGATTTGACTACAATCAATATGTTGTTGTCTTTAGTTTATCTTTTGTGTCTTACTAATAAGCTTTTTGTATTTTTATCTGTACTATTTAGAAAATCATGCATTTATCTCCCACTAAAACCGACCAAATCAAAGCAAATCAAGAACGATAACAACTCTTGCAAAGTGCTTATTTCATGTAAATCTATATAATTTTTTTCTCAAAAGAGCAACACCCAAATGAAAAACTAAGGTTATTTATGTGGTCTGTAACTGATTCTGAACAAGAAATACAACTTAATTTGTTGGGTGTTTGACATGCATGAATCACCTCCTGTCTGAGTTTTGTAAATGATACTCATCTGATTCTTTCAACTTTTCGGTGTTGAAGTTAGCTACCTGTTTTTATAAAATTTTGGTTTTGAGTACTTCTTATAAACTATCTACTTAAAGATTTAGATTTCCCTTTATATTTGGTTCTAATTCTACTCATGAGAAGTTGATCCGTAAAACATGTGTACAGCATATCGATATTTGCAATTTTAGTATGATCGAAAATTTCTGTATCTGTATTTTGTATTTACCAAACAAGAGATGAAACTTTTGTTTTAAATTTCAAGTTAGAAAAGTGCTCCTTTGAAACGGCTTTTTACAGGGTTTGTAAATCTACTGTTGAATCATACAAAACCGATTACTGGTTTGTATTTAGTTTGCTATTCCCGGGTACATTAACATAGAGCACATTCATCAGTGACAATGTTCTCATTTAAATGTGGGAAACTCTAAATTCCGAGAAAAATGGCCGAATAAAGCATTTACCTGGTTCTGGAGTTGGTTGTGGTGTAACGGTAAGACCACGTCTTTCACTTAAAATTCTTCGAAGTTCGGCAACTTGGTCGGGTGCTATTCTTGCTGAAGAACATCCAAATAGACAGAATGTGATCAACAGTATTTTCAGGGTGGTAATTTTTCTTGTTTCCATTGTAATGCCAACTTATGCTATTGTTCAATTTCCTTCTTTGTTTATCTAAAGCATAAAAAAACATAGTACTCCAAGAATACATCCGAAATAGATAGTTTTGCTATGACGACGAGAAATTTTGATGCATGTAGATAATAGACATTAATGTGACCGAACGAAAAATATCTGTATAGAATATTGCATGGAGATGATAATTTTAATATATGTTTTTCGTAAAGGTCGACTTTCTTTCAAAATAAAATATTCTTTTTAAGTAAAAAAAAATAATTTACTGTAGAATATACAATGTAGTTATAATATGTAAATCCTACATTATCTACAGCCTGTATATTTAAAGTTATGTGAAAGTTAAAAGTAAAAAATATTTATATATATATATTTAAAACTATTACTTACTATAAATATTCAAAGATCTGCTTCGTTTGTCGCCAATAAATGATGTGCAAAATTGTAACAAAAATTTAAATATCAAATTACACGGTTAGTTTTCCTGAAGCTAATATTGAAACTGTCAAAACATAATAATTGATAATAATTTATAGATATCAATTGTCTTTTTATCTGACAACTCCTCTTTATTGTTTTCAAAATAAAAAAAGTATATACATGTATATCATATCAGAGCAATAGCTTTAAGCCATTAATACATGTACAATCAATCTACCTATAATGAATTATTAATAATATGTTAGTATTGTCTGTGTATACGGTTTGTTTTCTATATGTTTTACTTGAGTTACCCCGGCGTTTTGTACAAAGAATTCCTAATGTTTGAATCTAAATTATTTTAGTATTGTTAGACCATTATACAATTATGGCAATATTGTCAAAGATAATGAAGTAACACTTGAATAGGAGTAAGACATATTTTCAGAAATATTCTAATACTCATAATGTTTTGAATTGTCCGAACCCTATCACATATCTCCACTTCCAATCACCAATGCAACATAATATTCTTGGAAATAACTTGGAAAAATACAGAGAAGGGTCAAATAAAAGTAAGAATAAAAATGTCTGATTATACAAGATTCTAAATGTTTCGCATAGACTAATTGTGTGTAAACTTGGAATAAAAGTAGACGCACGCGTTATGTCCGTGATGTGATGATGGTTTCCTCGAGATACACTGAAGACCCACAGGTGGTCTTTAGCTGACTTTTTTTTCATCCCGGTGGAATAATTACCTCTTTAACACATTCACCATACCCATTCTCGTTATATTGTTGTGTTATGTAGAGATTACTACCCTGTTACTTGCTATCACTTCCAATTTTCTTGACCCCTCAAGTGGTTAACGTGACTAGACCTTTTATGTTGTTTTTTATAGTTTATTTTATTTTTTTCATGTCTGAATTAATTTGAACGAACTGTTTATAATAAATATTTATTAGAACAGAATACAATTCATAACGCATGCATCACTATAAATATAAGTAAATATAAAAATTAACAGAAAATTAATTCTAGTGTTGCATTTAAAAAATAGTCTACATCTTAAGACGATTTTTTTTTTCTTATATAAATGAATATAGAATGGCATATATATATTATACAAACAAAATATATACAATTTCTACAGTATTCGTAGTAAATAATGTTCCCTTTAACATCCTTTTTATAACAGCAGCCACCACCACTGATTGTCTATATCTCCTCTCATTAACATATATAGAGCCATTGGATTCATTGACGGTTCTACAAGGATATAATTATAGCAAAATTAAACAAGTAGGATAAAATATGATTTTTTATTATGTTACATGCATATAAGATTTGCTGTTGACCGATTTGTTTGTGAATCGGGGGTATCCATTACTGAGCTTTACTCTTTTTTTCTAGTTTTATGATATTTATTAGTCAGCTAAACATAATATTAAACCTGTTAAGTTCTTACATGTTTTTCCTCATATTTACAATTTCATGATCTACTCTTACATTAAACACTTAAAATAATAGTTCTTTTGCGTTTGTTTCTTTGTTTGTTTTATTCATATGTTTTTGTCTTGTTTTGATAAGGCTTTTTTCCTGTTTGTTTTTTTTACTCTTGATAACACTGCAATGTAATGTTCAGACAGAGCAAGATTTAAAGCATTTGGTAAATGCGTGTTGTTGGTCGGTTCGAAGTTATGACGTATATTGACAAGTGGAAGGGTTCATCAAAATTATATATTGAAAACATTTAAAGAGCATCCGGGCAGAAAACGCTTTTAAACTTAGATGACTGTTGTAATACTAGTACCTGGTTTTGGAGTCGTCGTGGGTATTCCGGATATACCAAACCTTTCCCTCAATATATCTCTCAGTTTAGTAACCTGGTCTGCCGAAAGTTGAGCCGATGTTCTTCCAACCATAGTGATTAGTAATAAAACCAGTAGTGATGATCTGAAGCTTTCCATTTCTATATCCGTTTGTTACCTAAATTGTTAGAAATCATTGTTTATATTCAAATGTATGTTGCTTTATTGTTTTTTCCTTATATTTGTTTCTGTATTTATTTTGTAACAGTGAGACCAGTTTAAACCGACCATTTATCGGGAGGCATTCAGTTTTGGCAAGTGTTTGTTTTACTCAAATGGTCTTTAAAACTGATATACAGCGCGATTTCTCATCATGATTGCGCAAAGAAAATATTAGGTTAATGCCTGTCTGAATTAAATAAGTTCGAGTCAGCTGATAAACTCAGTGGTTAGACTAGTAGTACGGATTCTCTTTCTCTCTCTCTCTCTCTCTCTCTCTCTGTGGTTTTTTCATATCATATGATAATCAGAGGTAAACAAGTCAATATTTACTTAATCTTATCAAAATCATACGTTAATAATGATTATCATATGAATTGAACAACATATGATTTTCATTGGCACTTTTGGCTTTCTGGAAGTTGTCTTTTCTGTCTAGATTATTTTTTAAAAATCTTATTGTACTCTTTTTGCAGTTTACTCATCTTAAATCTAATTCTGTAAATGTCCCCCTCATCCATCTATTCCTTATGACAGCGTATAGAAATATCAATGATATTCAAATTCAAATATAAGAAAATAATGTATTTCAATTGCTTCTGTACTTACTGATCCTTTCTAGATAGCAGTTATTTTAAATATCAAACAGACAGGGGGTGATACATAAATGTAAAAAACACTACATATAGTCACTAATATTTGTAATCCAGAAACAGTTACACACCACATAACCAGTCTTAGTTTGACATTCGGTTGTTGCACTTAAGAAAAAAATTATTTACACGTAACATTTAAATTGTACATGATATTGGCACTAGCAAGAGGTATTATTATTATTATTATTATTATTATTGTTGAGTTAAATAGAGATGGGAGATGTATTTATGCTTTTCTCCAAAATAAAGATCGGTAGGTAGAAACGGCTATAACTACTAGGTATGCAAAATATGGTGTACATTATATAAAGATTGAAAAATAAAAGAACATTTCAGTGTGGGTTTTTGCACCGTTGAACACCTCTACTATTGACAATATCTTAATTTTATGTAGTTATGGTGGTGTCCAAATTCCATGAGGAATTTAGTTTGATTTACATGTATTATCAATTTAACAGATATTCCTTCTATGCATTAAATACTGTTTAAATTTCTGTTCTGGACAATAAAATATGTAAAGGTATTAGAATGAAGAAATTATGAAATTAAAAAAAAACAATTTTTGACTTAAGGCAAAACTTCTCCTGAAACCTATACGGGTCTCCAGAGAAGTGTTATAAAATATATTAGCAGTAGTAGTTATGATGGTATGTTTTGGCCCAAGCAAGTTTCTTTGTTAACAAGGTCATGGACTAAACAGAAAACTATATTAGTTCTATTAATGTGACAGGGAGTTTGACAAGATAGATTTTTATCTGACCTTAGCAAAGCTTATGGTGACACTAATACGTACAATTTAGTAACCTGGACATTAATAAGTGTCAAAGTGACAATAAAGTAACTACTAAGCATTAATCTACACACTTTTTTTCCTAATTAGGTTTTAATGTTGGGAAGAAAAGTGTGCTATGTGACACCACTTTAATCATTAAGAAGAAATAGTGTAATATTAAATTCATCAACGTTCGGTGCATTTACGTATTTTCTTCCATTCATTCATATGCATGCACGTGACTTTTTTTTATCTTTGTAAATACAATGTATAAAGATAATGAACCAATAAAATAATTGTTTTATCCAAACCCACCCCACACCATTTTTTCGTCAGAAAGGGAATAAAACGATAAAACGTTAGAGCTATTCCCCCATAATAGAACCAAGCTTGACTTCCGTGGTATTATGTCGACATCCTTCACTAAAGTAATTGTTCTTTTTTCTGCGTTTTGATCGCTTGAGTTTTAACCCAGTTTCTTTCTATGGTTAATTCACATAGATACATACACTTATACTAAATCAGGGACCTAATACACGTAAACTATACCCTGACTGTAAGTAAATCACGAGGGTGGGTAACTAAACAGGTAAAAGGGTACGGGTGTGCGGCCCCAAAAATTTCTACCCACCCCATTTACATATTCTGAAAATGAAAAACTGATACCCATTCATATATATATATATATATATATGTGTGTAATGACGTTGCGTACGTTGTTGGTGTCACTTTCGATTGAACCGGGGCTGGTTACGAAAACCGAATTATTGCTATTAGAATGTGGAGTTATCAAAGGCAATATAGATATTAAAATGTTCGAAAATGGTTGCTGTTTCAGGATTACAATCCTAAATCTTAAAAAAAAAATCCCGTTAATTGTGGAGGGAAAGCATTATTCGATCACAAGAATGTCCATGTTCACATGTGGACGGATAACATTAAGAAATGCTTGCTTCCCATTTCACCAATATATCTAAGTTGTTTCTTGGCGTATTTTGATAAAACCAATTTTTTTAAGAACAGTTTGTGCTGCAGACGATGTCATATTTTTCATGACGTAATGATAAGATCAAAGTGTATTACAATATCACAAATATCTCCCCTTTGGTGTGGACATTGTAAAAATGGAAAGAAACCGATTTGAAGACAAAATTTTCGACATGTTTTTTTAAAGTTATGCGGGCAGCTTTTTTTAATCGGGACTTTGATTAACTATATTGACAATTTATTACATAACCCAATGAAAATTTATATAAAATGTTCAATCAGTCTTTTTTAAGCCTATTTGTCCATATTTCAATTATGTCACAAATCTTAATTTTTTCGACGTTGGCCGATGGCTATTTTCTTGCTTACGGCTGTAAAATATAGCAACGAATAGTATTTTTACCAAAGTTTATTCACGCTTACAGGACTGTATAAATATTCAGAATACCATGCTTATTCTAAAAAATAACTAGTTTTATTGTCTAACGGTAGATAAATACGCACGTATGTTGTGATGTCACGTTGTCTTTTTCCCGACGTTTTCTACACGTTGCGTGCTACCCAGTCTCTATCAAAAGCTTTTTTCGTTATCTTTGAGTGAACTAATGAGTATGAAATTTTGAATGTTACATATATATATGTTGAATATAGTATATTAAAAAAATGGTACTTGGTTGAACATGTATCTAAGCGCAGCATTTTGTCTGTGTCTCACCAAAATGTCACAACATCTAGAATTTGTATATTTTATTTATTCACGCGTACACCATGCGAAATTCGAACGAACTATTCAAAAAGGCAAATGGTGTTGATTCTATTTCTTCATATACTTAAAAATGTATTCATCCTCCTCTATGGTTTTATCATTCCATTTTTTCTTTGGCTTAACAAATGGGTTATATATATATGTAAAATCGTGTCCAACGAAAATGTCACAAAGCGCAGTTTTGACGTTTCCAAAGTAAAGTTCTGTTTTGCCACGTCAAAACTCGTTTAACGCCAATTTTAAAAACAATAAAAAGTATTGAAAAGTTACGATACATGTACTAAATTATATTATTACGACTGTGGACGTAATGAATAAAAAAGTTACGATTTTAGCGAATCAGATAAAATAATGCAAGAAATATTGAAAAGACAGCAGGAAAAAGAAAGCCCCCCCCCCTCCCCACCTTGTGCGCACTCATGCCTGTTCATATGCAATGATGTCCCGGTGAAATCGGGATCAGCATGCCTGCATCAAAGTATTTTGAAATGTGCTGACACGCGTTTGCACATTCGCTAGTGAAATAATGTAAAATCAACTAATTTCATGATCGTCTAATTACCTCTTATTTTAGCTATAAGATATAATAAGCTGTACAAATCTGGCAAAAATATTTTTTTTATTTTTTTCAAATCGAATCAAAAACAAAACAAAAAAAATGATTTATTCTGGTGTGTTTTTTTTTTACCCCATATAACTAGAAACCCGTAAGTTTGTTTGTTTGTTTGTTGGGGTTTAACGTCCGAGCAGCAATATTTCAGCTATATTCAGACGATGAACATGAAATTGATGATAAAATGAACATGAAATCATGATGAAATGAAAAAGGGATGGGACACAAGGACAATGGGGTCGACAAATTTTGATTGCCACTGGAAATAGGGAGAGGTGGGTAGGGTTCTGAGCACTATTTAGTCGCCTTTTACGACAAGCTTAGCGCTGCTGCACACCCGGACCTGCACGGGGCCGAAACCCGTAAGAGATATCCAAAATCTGATTGAAAAATGCAAGCAGGATTAATAATGAGGAATCCAATGGAGAATCCAATGAAATAAAAAATTTCGAAATCGGACCAAAATAAAAAAAAAAGTTCTGAAAATGCTTTCAGGCGTTGCTCAACTTTGACCCCTATAACTTGAAAACCGTCCAAAGCACATACAATCTGCTGGACATTTGTTTAGCCGAATTAGATAAAGAACACATTAAAAATAGAATATCTAAAGTAGAAAAAAAACAATCTCCATGGGTTTTAATAAAATATGTATTATTTTTACCTTTTTTGGTCCCTTTCCTAAAGCGGCAGGGGCAACAAAGTCCAAATTGAATAGGAAATCTTCTTAGTTGTTCGTAAAATCATTTCATAACAATTCGTCAACAACTAAAGTTATTGCACGGAAACGAAGTGTCCTCAGACCAAGACGGCGACGACGCGGACGACGACTACGCCATAGCATTATACGACCGCAAGTTTTTTTCGTCGTATAATAAAAGCGGGGATTTCGATCTCAAATTTTCTCAAAGAAGGGATATTTGCAAAGGTTTTGTTTTCTCTAAATGTTTAGCAATGTTTTATGTTTAACAACAGAACTTACAAATTTCCTAAACGAGTACATGTATTCGGAAATATCAACATACATATACATTAGAGATATAAAACCAAATAGGAAAGATTCTCTTCATACGCTTTCACAATATGATTTCTGGGGGGTGCTACTGACTTTTTTGCTTGTAGGTTTGTTGGCTTTCTGTTTTAGTGAGAGTGTTTTACTTTTTTTAGCGCATCATGAAATTTGTTGTTATTATTCCTAACATTTTTCTCATTTCCTTCAAATCATTTTTAAATGGTTGATGCCAAACTATTTACCATATCGGGATGTAACCTGATCATTTCAATAGACCAAAACGTACGAAAAATTAATATCGAATCGAATGATTAAATAATAAAACATGTCGTGTTGTTTTATGTAAAAAAGCACACTTCTTTTTACATGTAACAATTATAGAACGATGTACATTGCAATACAAAAAAGACGTAAAATTTTGCAGATTTCGACGTTACCAAAAATGACACTAACACCGTACGCTAGTCCAATGCATTTAATATGCAATCCATTCATATTTATATGCATGGCATTCATCAGTATCTACATATCACAGCAGGATGCTGATCAGAACATTTAACATTTTATCATTTTATTTGACACCATTATCATGTCAGAGCTAATTGGATCCCTTCCTGCTTATCATTCACAATTCAATTCAAGTGATGATCTTTATTTACTATGATAATTTTAAGGATGACTTAACTGATGTCAAATCACTAACAATGTGTAAATAAGTAGCTTATTTTTAAATGGTAACCCCAATCACATATACTGCAACTAAAATGCCCATCATTTTCATATATCACTTATCATAAAAAGTAAACCGATAGGGGCCGCACATCCGTACCTACCCATTGAACTTATTACCCCCTCCCCCACCCATTGTAAAGTAATTGTGAATGAACGGACTGTCTACAACCGACGGCGACAACGGCGTAACACAAAACACAATATGACTGCTTTTTTCACGCAGTCGTTAAACATGAGACAGCAGCACAATGAACTTACCACACTGTCCGGTATACTATAATCTCCTTCGGTTGATTAAAGACGTCAGTTAGGTTCTTGGATCATCAATTTTTCATGAATAAACTCAAAATTCAATTCTTTCACAAAGCGATACAAAGCTCTTCAATAATTCGTGAACATGTATGGTCCTTGAATAAAATAGTATGTTAGTGTAAGAACATAAGACTCTGGTTTCTTTTCTTTTCTTTTCTTTTTTTTTTTTTTTTTTTTGTATTTAAAAGAACATGTCTGTATATATATTTTTTTTTGCTTGCGTAAATAACTTCCGTGGGGCACCGAAAGAAGTCGTGCCAATTACTTATGTCGGAAACCGTGTTGGTTTTGTATTTTATAATATTTATTGATACCTCTGGATTTTTTCTCTAAACAAATAAAGAAAAAATAAAGATACATATTTCGTTTTTAATCAACTGGATTAATAGATACCCTTTAATCAAATAATGTGAATCCCCATCGTTTTGCGCTCCCCCTCAACTTAACACAAAATGCATGACCTGGGTGTATTTCAGGTTTTTAAACAACAAACTACAAAAAATCCGAGACAACAACGTCATTATTTCCGCCAATATGTCAGATTCATCCTGCTCATTCGTTTGACAAAAATTGAAAAAGATTGTTTTGTTCGTCCTTACATTACGACAAACATCATGTACAATTGTTTAACTATCAAATAACACATTGTTGATTTAAAAACTTTATACAAATTTCTAACATTTTTGTAATGACGATTGTAAACAATCCTTTTACTTTACATTAACTTTAATTTATCATGAACATTTCTGAAAATTGTAACATTATATTGTGCTCTTCATATTCTGGTAATACCCCTTTATTTTCTTTAGTTTCCTTCAATAAATAAAAAGTTTTATTTAAAGCCGTTGAGAAAAATTGGCGTGAGAATGCTTACAAAACAAACTGTGAAGAAATTTAGTTTTCGCGAGAGGTTACTTTCACAGTATTAGTTAGTTATCGTTAATTTCCAAACTTGTCTGGGAGATTATTAGGAGCAATTATTAGAATAAACTGTATCCTAGTATATGCACGAGATCGCTTATGAAGTGTGACGGACGGACGGAGGTACATTAGCACGAACACATAGTATTATGTCGAATGTGCTGCTGTGGGGACATCAACATAAGAGAAAAATAACTGATTAAATTATTGTCCACCTTTAAAAATATGTTGGGGTCAGCGACGTAAAAAAAAGTCAACCTAAAACTAAGACTGTCTTGTGTCATGTTTTTTTTTCAGTTTGGTAGAACCATAAGTGGACATTTCTCCTTTGTGTAGTTGCCAATTCATACAGAAGCAAAATATTTAAAAACTATGGGCGAGGAGACATAGCATACCTCTTCATGACGTTCTCAAATAACAATACACCTTGTAAGATAAAGGAAAACACACACACTTGATAATATAACTTTATTGATCTTTGTTTCAAGAAATGTACATGACTTATTTACAGTTCAAAATGAAAGAGCAATAAAAATTAAACACAGACAATAGTATTACTGCTAATTGGCTTGACATTTATAATAGAAACTAGAATCCAGGGATGAATAGAACTGGTGCTTAAAAATTGAGCAATAACATGTCATTATAATAAAAATGCGGACAATATAGTAAAGCAGAATGTAAAATAGAAAAAAAAGAACGAAAACTTTAATCCCAGCCTATAAAGTCACAACTGATCAAAAGTGCCATTGACAAAAGACATTATGGTTAAAAAAGAATAGAAATAATTCACAGTATCAAAATAGATATGTTTTAAAGAAAGACACAAAAAAAAGCATTTCTTTAAATGTCTTGAATACTAGCACTGGTTGTAATTCAATATTAAGTATTTTCATTTATGCATTTTACATTTAGACTGCTTAACAAAATTGTTTGAGTATTGGAATTGGAACACATCCTTCCCTCTTTTTGTTTAAAAATTTTGTAATAAAATATTTCCTGGAACACATCCCCCCTTTTTCTGGAACCCAAATTTCTAAAATACGGTAGACATGACATAGTTCAAGTAGTTTGTTTATAAAATAAATGACAAGCCCTAGTCATATCGTGACATTATATCAGAATTTGGTATGATTACCAAATAAATCACAGAAACTCCATTTGACCATTTTTACCATGAACTGGCCACTTACGTCATTCATAAGGATATAAATGGCCAGCCCGTGGTAAAACAATGATAAAATAGAGTTTCCATGATCTATTTCGATTCTAATAGGACTAGTTTCTTCGTATTTTTGAATAGACGCAGCCTATGTGTTGCACGAAATGTTAGTCATGTGTTTATCACTTTTTTATCATGGCTGTTGTCTTAGAGCTTTGGATCATGTAATATTAGAATTATAAATACACCAGGATAATTTAACATGTATCAATGACTCAAATGAAATTAAACATGTACAAAAAACACACAATACAAAAAATAGTCACAGTCACTGCCATTATACACACATAGAGAAACTTAATATAAATTATAATTTTTTGGGCATGTTAAAATAATAATGTTATAAGCATGGCCTCACAATTTTATGAATATTAGGACTATACAAGTAAAATTTCACTGAGGGCAGTCAAATGCTACATCAGAAGAATTCCAACCCCTTTAGGAAAATTTTATTGATTCAGCTAATCATATAACAAGCAAACAGATAGAATTAAGGAGCAACTTATTATAAAAATAATTCTGTAACCAGAATGGCTCCCTATACTTATATAATGAAATCCTTGTATTCCACTTATCGTCATTAAAAAAAAAGGATTTTCACATACGTATGTACCTAAGTGACACTTAGCATTAACAGAATTAAAGCTTATAACAGCCTCATCACAAAAATGTCATCGTGATTGGTCCATTAAAATATACTAATGAATCAGGAAGTTTAATTAATCAAAAACATAAAGATGTAAGAATCATCATTTAAAGACTAGAATTAAAAGCAGGCAAAAACTTACAGAGAACAATCTTCTTATAAAATTTTATTGTATAGCAACATATCAGTATAACTTTATTTATACTCAAGGGAGTTAACAAGACCTTAAAAGTATTTTATTGACTCAAAATGAAACAGGATAAGAAGCGTAAAGATACATAATCAGGAATAGATACGAATGATTATTATAGGTATGCATTCTTAGGAGGTTGACCCAGCATACCAACCTTCTAAATTGGAAAAAAAATTGCATAAAATCTTGAATTTTCACAAATTATATCCCCAAAAATGTTCTTACCTTGCTTCGCTTGGCCTTTAGTTGTATCATACCCCCTTATCAGAAATCCTGAATACACCCATGTGTTTTCTCTTACCCCATAATTTCTGACATACTTTTGAAGCTTTAGTGAATCTTACACTTTCCAAGCAGAACAATTGTGCTGACAACCAAAATGACTATAAAATGATAACTGAACATTACATCATATTACAAACACTCCTTACATAACTAAACCAAACTCACATTATCTTCTGCCTATGTTTACTGGATTTCTATAATTCATGTCTACTGTGCATAGCTATAAAAATCCCACTTGTTCAATCTTTGATACAGAATATTTTATCTAATGGGCCCTCAAAAAAATACTTGATTCTAAGGCCCTCTCTCACCCAGGGCTCTTCACCTCTGTTTATGCCTTAAAGGTGCTACAATACCTAGACCAACAAAAACCTTTCGCTCTTTAATTTTACTTTCACTATGAACAGTGTAAAAAAACCCACATCACTTAATGGAGACAACAAAAAGAAAATAATATAATATATCCTTCTCTCAAAGATTTGAATGAACCAAGATATTAACTCCAAATGGCCTAAAACAAAATTAAAATTACTATTACAATAGATGTTCTGTCAAACTACATGTACACACAATTTTTTTAACACACAAACCTAAAGACTAAAACCTAGAAAAAAAACAAGGCTGAATATTGGAATAAATAAAATAAGCAGATACAAGTACATCTGAAATTTCTATTAGCTTAGAATGAAAACTGTCATATATCTACATGTATTTCTAATGTACCTAATCCCAAGAAATCTCATGTTTATATATTTTAACCACACAACCTTTGATCAGTCAAAACACCACCAGGGTACCTATAATGCAGGGATCGAAAATAAACATTTTCCCCATTGGCCCAATTGGCAACCTAATTTTGGATGTTGTTTCCTGTTTAGTATATATAAGGGCAAGTAACCTTCACTCTCCATGTTCAGTTAAGGCATATCTTGTCTGCTTGATTTGTTGACAAGTTTTCTTATTTCCACCCCGTAATATAGTATAATGACAGAGAAAATTTTTTCTCATTTTATTAGAGCTTCAGGTGTGAAAACCTATTAAAAAGCATATAGTAGATTTGGGCAAAATGTCCTGGGGATTATCCTTGGTGCAATAAATTTGCAAAATATTTTAAAATTGAGCCTCTTTAATTGGGTAAAGGTTCAGTGAATAGCATAACACTAACATCATCTAACCAGTGCCAATAATTTATAAACAGAATACAGAACTAGTAAATATTATAGATCCTTTTATAACAGTTTTTTGTACAGGCTCAGTTGATACTTCAATTAGAAACATGCTACACATTTTAAACTCTTAACAGTTCAACCCAATTTTTACGGGGAAGTGTAGCACTTACGATGCAGAAGTGCCAAATGAGCCTTGATGGGAATATCTCTCTGTCAATGACTGATATTCCAAGTTGAGGAGATCACAGCCATATAAATACTATGATTTATGGAATTTATACAATGAAGTACTATCTAGAGTGTCACATTCATCATTTGGCATTCACAACTTTTCCTGAATCTTCTTTACCTAGGTACTTCCTTTTCCCATGAGAAAATGGTAAATATTTGTACTTTATCATGTGCTGAAAACAGAAAATTTTATTCAAATTTCTTTTGTAAAATACATGTATATAAAATACTTATTCTTTTCATACTTAAAATGACCATAAATTTTGTGTATATAACCTGATCAAACTGAAATTTAAACTTGATCTTTATTTTATGATACTCAGTAACTATAAAAAGTTTGAAAAAGATCCTTTCATATCTTCTGAAGTTGTCATCTGGAAACCGTTGGGGAAGGACAGATGGACATATAACTTTTCGGAGAGTATCACTTAATACAAATACTGCAAAAAAGTCTCTTTATGTTATTACATCTTTGAGACAGTGTTAGATGTGAAACTGTTGTGAAATGAGATTGACTTGTAAATCCAGGAACAAAGTATCCATGAAAATAATTGGTTTATGGTGGTTTATGAAGAAATTAACAGATAAGACGATGGTAGTAATACTCTTTTCAAATCAGCTGGTCACTATTGCTTACAGACTTAAATCTTACCTTAATTTGTCTTTTCATTGTTATAACAAACAGTAAGATGAAATACATGACTAAGATAGGCCAGAATACTGGTATATTTAATGCATCAAAGCAGGTACAAATCATAGCTATAGTTATAGCCTTTACAGCACTGTACCTGAAAATAAAATATATAAATAATAAACAGGTACAAATCACAAATCATAGCTACAGTTATGGCCTTTACAGCACTGCACCTGAAAATAAAATATATAAATAATAAACAGGTACATAACATAGCTATAGTTATGGCCTTTACAGCACTGCACCTGAAAATAAAATATATAAATAATAAACAGGTACATAACATAGCTATAGTTATGGCCTTTACAGCACTATACCTGAAAATAAAATATATAAATAATAAACAGGTACATATCATAGCTATAGTTATGGCCTTTACAGCACTATACCTGAAAATAAAATATATAAATAATAAACAGGTACAAACCACAAATCATAGCTATAACTATAGCTATGATTTGCACCGGTTTATTATTTATATATTTATTTTCAGGTACAGTGCTGTAAAGGCTATAACTATAGCTATGATTTGTACCTGTTACATGTACAAATCATAGCTATAGTTATGGCCTTTACAGTACTTTACTTGAAAATAAAACGTATTCAAGTTAGTTTTTTTTTGCCTTCAAAAACTGTTCTTAAAGTCAAAGGGGTATAACTCCAAAATTCTATTGATCATAAATTCCAGGTAATATGCACAACCACACTTTATGTCCTAACTACCTACAAGTTTCATAAATTTTGTGCAGTAGTTTCCAGTGAGTTATACATACAAAAGTGTGAGGGCCACAGAGACATGGACACAGACAGAAGGACCGTGCAACAATAATATGTCTTCCTAAGAGATATATTTCGTAATGTATAAAAAAAAAACATCTGTTTATTTGCAATTTTGATGAGAATGATGTAAACGTAAAATGAACAAAAGAGAATAGCAGAAAAGGCAATTTTTTCCATAAATGAACTTTACATATATCAAATTGCTCAACTTCAACTGGGCAAAATTGAAATTAATTATACAATAAATCTGGATTTGACAAAGAGAAGCAGAGGAAAATCATCTGTAAAATTAAACATATCAATGAAACAACTTATTAATTTAACTTCATGGGAGAAAAAAATACATGACACTGTTCATTGTTGTGGTCAAAGGTAACTCATCAGTCATGTACATTTCAAGTCTCAACTACAGTGACTTATACACAATTTCTACACCAGATTACTGATTAATGCTGTAAATATTAAGTCTAATAAAGTCTAAAGTCTAAATAATAGTGTTTTCCCCAGGAATTTGTAAAGGGATGGTTATTTAAGAATTTTAAGGGCACTCATCCATCACGGAAAGTTACATTTGGGGCACCCCACCGTGACATCAGGGCAATTCATTTACTGAAATCTCAATAAACATCCTTCACCCAAGCATGGTATTGTAAAAGTATCATAAATAGGGAGTTAACACAACAGGAGTACATGTTAACATGCTAATTAGTTAAAAATAATTAAATTAATTTTCTAACTTGAATGTTTGGTTTGGCCATCTGGGGCACAAGTAAAATTCATGATGAAGGCAGCATGGTGCTAGAAGATGAAGGCATGGTGCAGTGCCATGCTAAATTGGTGTGGGGAAACCTCTAAATATCTTAAGAAACATGTACACTCAAGTTTTCATATGTGAATATGGTTTCTAAAGCCACTTATACTGAACTGTAATCAGTATTTCATTTTCATATTTCATTTGAATAAAGTAACTTAAATGTAGTGAAACAAAGCCATTCTAATTTTAGCCTGAATTCTGCTGGTACATTTCTGTATTAAATTCATAACCAAGTTACATTTTTATATATATATATAAAATAATAAAACTCACTACTATTACGCTGTTCTAGTTTAAAAATTTAAGGTTTCCACAACAAAACTTGAATAAAAGAATATTTCATCACTGAATGTCTGTTTTTTAACTTAACAGAAGATTTTTTAATTGTCAAAGGAAACGTTCAACATTATAAACAATTTCCTCCCACCAAACTTTCTCTTGTCTTCATTTAAAAGAAATGGGAATCCCAGAAACCTGAATAATAATTTCAGATGTAACATGCTTTCTGATTGGATAAAAGTTATTGTCCATCATCTCATAGACCAAATTTTGTTGTGTGAATGTGATGTCATCATCTTTCTTTGATGAATTACTCCTTAAATTTTGATACTAAAATAAAATTATAAGGAATGACTGCTATATTTTTACACAGGTTATTTTGTGTGCACCCATGTGTTTGTGGTTATTTCTTCATAGCCCAAAATATAACAGTCAGTCCTTAAAAACACAATAATTGAAAAAGGAAGAGTGAATAACCGTAATAGGATCACATGTGCCAAAGAAGGCCTTGACTAAGCAAGTAGACGGAACCTTTTTTGCACAAAGTTAAATCTTCGAGCTTTCTTAGAAAGAGATATCATATTTTGGTTCATCACAATTACCAAATATTATCCGTTTTACTTTATAGATTTTTCACTTTAACCAAATGATTCTCTTTTCATTAATTCTATATATAGAATTTCTCATATAATTTATCACTTTTAATCAACATGAATTTTAAATTCTGCGACTGGCAAATTAATATCCATGTTGCAACATTTTCGTCTGGAGAAAGTTCAAAAGTGAAATTGCTTAATTTATTTAACAGTATGAATTATAGAAATGTATTACAAAGGGAACATTCAATAAATCACTGCTATCTTTATAATAGTTTCTGCTTAAAAGACTTACCAAAATTTAAACTCAGGTAACCTCCTCATGAAAGGTTTAAATTCTTCATTTGCTTTTGTAGGTAATGAGGGACCATCCTCTATAACAATAAATAAAAAGTTCATAATTATGTACATGTAATAATATAAAACAAGATGAATTGTTTGTCAACTGAAGATCCCTGTATACGGCCAGTTCCATAATTTGAAAATACTAATCCTGGATTCTTATCCTATATATTTTCCATTGGGGGAGAATATCTTATTTCCTTTAGAATAATTTATACATGCATTTTCAATTACTGATTAGTAAATTCCATTTAAGGCATCTTACAGAACTTTCATACAAAACTGAAGGCATTGTACACAAATTACACATAAGGGCTATTCTAGTAAAATTTCCCTAAAGGGAGTTGACAACATTTAAACCTTGGTTTGGGATATTTCTGATATTTTACAAATTTAATGCATTGCAAGTATGATATTAATTCTCTTGGTAGTACCCCTTATGAATTGTGGTGTTCCACCCTCTTCAGGAAAATTTTACTGGAATAGCCTTGAGCATAAGTATAGTAATTTTCAAAAATAAGGAACTGGTAACAAAACATCTGATATATTATATTTGAGAAACAGTATCTGTCTTTGCTAGTAGTTGACTATCCTATTTCTAGAATAGGCAAACAATTATCACTCATATTGTATTGCCAAATACTTTGGACAGAAGTGGTGATGACCAATTTTAGTGTCTTTTCTTTGACTGCCATTTGAATATCATTATGTCTGATTATAAAATGATTATAGATGAGTAATAAATGGTCATTTTTTAAAACTTTTTAAAAATAAAAACACCTACCCTCATCATCAATAATAGCAGGATCTACTTGAGGTGTTAAAAAGGCTATAAATAGATTCAGTAAATATATTCCTAGAGCATAAGTAATTATATACCATCCCTAAAAAAAATAAAAAAAGAATAAATTATTGATATCAAAATCAATTGAATAAAAGAACATATATTATAAAATGTTCAACTGCTATGATTCATTATGGTTTTCAATAGAAGTTATTAGAAGAAATTATCAATTTCACTCAAACTTCTTGTTTATGTAAAGAACATTCATAATTCTATTTAAAGCTGCATTAGCTGCCAAATTTGTTTAGTTCTGATTCTACTGAATTTTGCAGATTCAATGAAATTATAGTAATGCAATTGAAGCAATAAATGTTGGTAATTCCTACAGAATATTGTGAAAGGAACGTCTTTTTAATCAAAGATGATCAATAGCTCTGATCTAATCATTTTTCGCCATTACTTCCGAAGATTGCCGACAGGACATTCACCTGGGTTAAAAATACTTTCACCTTGGTAAAAAAGGTAACAATTACCAATACATAGGTAAGCATATGTCTTGTTTACATTTCATTTCATCTATTTCTTGATTAGTTTCAAAATAAATAATGACAATTACTGGCCATATTTGTGCCACATAATATCACAAACCATAACTTTCATAAGGATCCTTGCGTTATACTCAAACTGTCCTTTTACGGTTTGAGTTCGTTGGTCTACCCTGCTGTTGAATAACCACTTTCACTTTGCAATCAGATTTTTTTAAAGAATTGACCCTTACAGCACATACACGGATTAAGGTCACCAGAAGTTACATGCATACAGATTTATCTAGATTGATTTTTTTGTCTTGCAAGACAATAAATGTATTGACACCTATTTCATGTTTTGTATGGATTTTATTTGTGGATATCAAATGAAATAATACAGGAAAAGTACAATTTAGTAGAAATAATTCAAAGTTAAGGCATGCTTCAACAGAAACAAACATTTACGAAAATGACAGCTAATGCAACAATAAAATTAACATGATCAACTTCATAATAAGTCATTAACTGAAAAACTAGCCAATATGCTAAGGAACTATCCTTTTGTCATAATAAACAAATTTTACTTGACAAGGCCAGTAGCCAAAGGCAATCAAGGTATAGTGAATAGTGATATACATGTACATCAATAACATCATCATTCTCAGGCTACAATTTTGCAGTCTTCAAGATACATGTATACCTATATTTAACATATGCACTACATTTTACTAACCTGTAATATATATACACGAATACCATACAATATGAACCATAACACTAAGAATGCCCATCTAGCTGCCAAATGAGGGGTAGCTTTATCAAGCATTCCCTGATGAACCTAAAAAAAAGGATAACTCAAATTGAAAGAAGCCATACTGCATTGTGTAATTTTGGCGGTATTAATTGTAATATGTGAGCATTTTAAACCTGTAGCATGTCAAAATATCATTTTTATACATTTGTAAATGACCTTTTAAGCTGGATTGAGATAAATGAAGCATGATCCTCGGAGGCTCTCTAATCCCAATCACTGTATTATTTCAACTTATTGCACATATATATTATGCATGTTTTGTTTTGATATGTTTAATAATTGATAATTATGTAGGTTCATTTATAAATTGTTATTACCTCTCCTATTCTTTTGAAAAACATTGTAACAGCTCCTGGCTGAGATGCTGGTTGGTCAATGGCATCCATTTTCGATCAAGTTACCTAGAACTAAATATATCATAAATAATGATATACATTGTACACACATAGAGTATACACTGGACATATCTTATAAATATTATGATGATATAACTATCCTTCATGTGGTAGCAATGACCCTATGTCCAAGAATATATGACTTTTTAAGTTGGGGATTCTGCAGTATGACAAGAGTACCGTCCTTTAAACGATTCTTATGACTTCCAAGTTTAAATCATTCATGTCGCACCTACCTTTTACTTCTGGAATCATTTTCCGGTAAGCTGATACCATAATTGCTTCAAAATATTACATTTTTTATTGAAGTATTTATCATTTTTCAAGAGAGACCCAGTTTTGTTGACATTTTGAATCGTAATACATGAGAAGTGGTGCAAGACAAAAGTAGGTGCAGTTTGTCACTTTTCATTCAGAATGGAGCAGACAAGACTTTGAAAACCTGAATCTAACAGATTTTATAATTTAGGCGAATAATTACATGTCTGCTACTGTTCCATTCCAAAGGGCAGTACTCCTCCATACTGCTGAATGTCCAACTTTTTGTATGGCATGTTGTTTTGAACCCAACACGACATATCAATATCAAAATAAACAAGAGGCTCCCAGAAGCATGTATCACTCACCTGGTTGAATTTTGCCTTTCAAGGACAATATATTAAACAAGAAGTTGTTTCAAGACATTGGCTGAAAACTATTAAAAAAAAAATTCTGTCATTTACCCTTTCAAGGGCAATAACTCTTATAAGAAAGTGTCTGACAAATTTTATGCCTGAAGACTTTTGTAGTCCTAAAAATAAGAATCATTTCAGCTATTGAAAGAATTTGGCTAAAATAGATATATGTGAAAAACTACTGTCTGACCCCTCTGTTCTATTTTTAGTAACAGTGGCCGTGTTTTTCGATGGATCAAAAACCCCCACTTCAATTCTATGCAGGATACCCCAAGGAACACTTATACCGAGTTTTGTTTCAATTGGTAAAATAGTGTCAGAGGCAGACCCATCGAAACCTGCCGGACCGTCGGACCTGTCCGGTAAAATTGTCCCGGGTCCGGTAAATACACGTGGCTTGTCGGCCCGGGTGTCCGATGTTTTTTTCTTACGTTAAAGATTTTCTCAAAACTGAAGTGGTTTTTGTGAATAATAAAACTAGAACGTTTTAATAATTACATGAATAAGTCTACAGTCTAGCGAGATAAACAATCAATTTGACTGTAAACAATAATATGTAATTTCCGGTTCATTCGCTACACGTCATTTCGTCCTTTGATATATCGTCCCTTCCGTTGTCTCGCTACTCGTTTACATGTGAAACATTGTGGAGAGCCTTTGTGACAAAGACAATGATGATGATTATGAAGACAGTGAATGTTTTGACTATCAAGATGAAATGTTAAATTTTGAAATGATTATGTTTTATGCCAGAGATTGAGAATAGATTTTATAATTTAATAACAATAGTTTATTTCAAATTTAAAAAATCAACAATATATAATACAAAGAACTCAAAACAAAGTTCACATGTTTTGTTTATGAAGACTCATCAGATACACTCTAGCCAAAATGAATAATGGTGACAAATTAACAAATTCAAGAGCCCATACCCAGTAGTTTTAAAATCAGCTTGATAATAAAATGTACTTGGAGATTCCCAACCCCCATCAAAAATGTTAGCGTGTCGATAAATTGTTCAGAGTTTTTTCGGTCAGACAAATTGTCGTTCGGTCAGACAAGTCATCACCTTGTGTCTGACCGAATGTCAGATGTGCTTAAAAAAATTTCGATGGGTCTGGTCAGAGGAGAAGATTTTTGAAAGAATTAATATTAAAAATAGCAAAAAACATTGAAAAAGGGCAATAACTCCAACATGGCATAATAGATTAAAATGAAAATTTGGCCACAGATAGATATCATCATGCTGGACACTTTTACCCCTTTCAGAATGGGCTAAACCTAACCGTCTTGGAGATAAATGCAAAAAACTATTGCCTGACCCCTATGTTTTATTTTTAGTAATGGCGGCCATGTTTTTCAACGGATCAAAAATCCCCATATCAGTATGCAGGATACCCCAAGGAACATTCATACATAGTCTACGGCCAGGTGAGCTAAAAAAAGGACAGTTGCAGGGTCAGAGGAAATTAGGACTACCCTGCTCAATGCCACCACCCTTATATTGTTTAATCACTTACACAGTGGTTGCGAAGTAAATTTTGAGACAGGGTCATATGCAGGATTCTCAATGATATTCACAGTGACCATTTGTTTGAAAACCATACACTTTTCTTTTGCATGTAAATTGTATATAAATTTCTACTTGATCTGTTATATAATGGCTAAAGCTAGCACAGTAGCAGATAATAGACCTTTTATTAAACTAATAAAAGTGGAATATTGTATTCTACTTTTAAGATGTAAAGTAGTTGCTTGTATTAATTGAAAAAAACATTCTGGTGAAGGAAAAAGCTGAAGATCTTGTCCTGAAAGTGTACAAATATATAACAGTTTTGAGGTGGTTGACAAGTTATTTGCGAAGGATGCCTGTATACTCCAATTGGGCCAAATGAAAACACACGAGATTTCAAGAGTGCTCAACCTTTGCCAGATTTTACCTAGATTTGTAAGTAGACTCTTTTTCGTAAATAATGAGAATTTTGGTTGATTATGTTTGTAAATGTTGATTAAGGACTGTTTTCGGCATTTTTGTACACGTTGCAGTCGGTTTCTTTCCAGACCGATGGTGTACACTTCACTTCCGGTTCATTGCGCAGGTGCAAGAATTAGTCTATTCGTCCCAATAATTTTTCGCTCCATACAGTATCGAGTCTTGAACCCGGGTTTTGTCTAAACCATACAACCGGCTTTATAATTAGAACGAATTGTTGAAACAAAATGATAAGGGAATCATTGCTGGACGCAAAAAGTAGGAGGGGTAGGTGAGGTGACCAAAATTTTTCTATGTTCCAAGAGGTGGAGGAAATGTTGATTTTCCTGTTTTTTTGTTTTTTTTTTATTGACAAGATGATTCCATGAACCATTTTCGGCAGAATTTTCAGACATTTGAATACTTTTTAAAGAAAGAAATGGTACATGTAATATTTTCCTGAAACGAAATGTCACACTTTTTTCTGTTTAATTAATTTTATGCTCCACGTTTTCATTTTCCGAAACTTAATTGTTTGTGAACCGAGTCGACCAATGAGTCATTTTTGTTCAATAACGCTTGGCACCAATGACGGATGCTAGGATATAGCAAGGCTACGTATTATTAAAACAAGAATCTATGCATGTAATACACAATACCATGACCATAAAGTGAATAAAAAACACATCATGTATAAAAACAAAAAAATAAAAAAATACATTGTCTTATTTGAACACACAATTTAACACGGTTTTAAATAATGCTTCCATTTATAATCAGGTATACCCTTTTCTCAAGAAACACGTGTATCAAATGGGTACGCAAGTGTAAATAAACCAGATTGGTAGAACACCTTATTTTATGGTTTATAGTCAGTAATTACTGCTATTTACAACCTGTACAAAGTTTACAAAGCGTTCAATACTTTTGATACCCGAATTGTAAAACATTCCGACACTGTAAGTTATAAGATACTTCTTTTAAGCATAGTAATTTTTATAATGAGCTAAATCGGGAACTAAAGACAAAAGCAAGTACCAAGATAAAGAGGAAAAACACATCAAGGTACACTCAGTCCAGACTTCCCAATAAAAACTGAAATTTTCTACTACATGATTGCTTGCATTTATTGATAATTGCTGGCGTTGAACCTAATCCCCGTCTACATCCAGTTGTAGCACAGAACCATTAAATACAAGCTCCGCCCCTTCCTCCAGCTTAAACCTAAATTATTCCCAAATCCTGAAGAATTCTGTATCTTTTCTTCACTTAAATGTACAAAGCATTAAACCATAACTTGAGCAAATATCAGTTGAATATAATGACTTCGATATCCTCTTATTTACGGAAAGCTGGTTAAAACAGACTGTATCTGACAATAAAATATCGATACCTGGATGCCAACTATTCCGCAAAGATAGACTAGTTCGTTTGGGTGAGGGTGTTGTTGTGTATGTAAGATCCAACATCGACTGTATCTGGCGTCCCGACTTTTGCGTTGGTCATTTAGAATGCTTACGGTTAGAAATAATACTTAAAAAGAAATCGTGTTTTCGGTACATTTTATGTTCCACCAAATAGTAACGATAATATATGGGAAGAATTCTCGGAGTCTTTTGAATTAGCCCTGAATACTGATAAAGACATTATTGTAACAGGTGATTTTAAAATTAATCAAATATCTAATTCTCCAAACAATAAAATGGAAGATCTTCTAATGTTTAGCCTTCAGCAGTTAATCAGTGAACCTACCCATTTAACTGAACATTCATCATCCCATATTGACCTTATCATGGTAAATAATCCAATCAACCTGTTGATCACTGATGTAGGTCCGCCTCTTAGATCAAGTTCGCTTCCATTTACCCATTCTTGGAATATTAAATCTCCAAAAATCTAACCCACAAAAACCCTTTCAAAGAAAAATCTTTCTGTAAGAATAAGCAGATTATAACCTACTGAGAGATCGTTTCGCTAGAGTAGATAGGGACTCCCTATTTGTAAATGAACAAATAGATTCGTCTACTACAAATATTACGGATAAAATTATTTCTGTCTGTGACGAGGTTATACCTAACCGCATCATTAGTATAAACAAGAAAGACCCACCTTGGATTAACTTTAGCTTAAAAAAATAATTAGGAAGAAAAACAGCTGTCATAACAAGGCAAAAAAGCATGATAGTCCGGGTAGTTGGGGGGAAATCAGAAAAATAACACCAAAAAATATAATCTAGCCATTAAAATGCGAAATCGGACTATTATAGCAACATAGCAAACAAAATAATAAATGATAAGATTGAAGCAAAAAACTGGTGGAAATTAGTAAAATCGCTCTTTGGAAATTTTAATAAACATAAAATACCTCCTTTAAAGATTGGTGACGATCTTATCGACGATGACAAAGAAAAGACGTTGATTTTTAATGAATATTTCAGTGATCAATGTAGGGTAGACGACTCGAATTAAGACCCTACCAGAACAAATAGACCAAGGAACTATATATTCCCTGTCCTCTATTAGTATCACTGACGGAGAAGTTGAAGATATATTTAAATGCTTAGACACAACTGAAGCTGTTGGTCCTGACAATATAAGTCCAAGAATTCCAAAAGAATAATCTTCTGTTTTGAAATGCCTCCTTAGCAAATTATTTAATATGTCCTAGCGTTTACGTAGATTCCCTTCAAGTTGGAGACTGGTAAATGTAACCCCTGTATGCAAATCGGGTTCTTAAAACGAAATAAACAATTACCTACCTATATCTTTAATAAGTATAGTTGGGAAAGTCATGGAAAAGTGTCTTTAAACATCTATATAACTATCTTCGGTCTAATAAAATAATAACTTGTAACCAGTTTAGATTTACACCAGGATATTCACCCGTCAACCAATTAATAAGTATAATTAATGAATTTGGAAAAAAAACACTTGATCAAGGAAAGGAAGTAAGAGTTATCTCCTGTGATATCAGTAAAGCATTTGATAAGGTTTGGCATCGAGGACTGATTTGTAAACTAAAGACTATTGGAATTGGCAATGATTTGTTAGAATGGTTTACTAACTATTTACAGGAGAGGAAACAGCGTGTTGTTATCAACGATTCAATTGTTTTTCTGAATGGTTGTTGATAAGAGCAGGTGTTCCTCAGGGATCAATATTTGGTTCTTTATTGTTTCCTATCTTCATAAATGATATCGTTACCGAAATCAAGTCTACCACTAAATTATTTGCTGATGATACTAGCATATATCTTATTGTTGACAAACCCTGAATCAGCTGCTCTTACTCGGAACGATGACTTAAACAAAATCCATTTGTGGTCTGAGCGATGGTTTGTCACTGTTCCCGTAAAACAGATCGAAGCATGACAGTCTCTAGAAAGACCAACAAACCTTATCACCCAGATTTGTACCTTAATAATAATATCATAGCCCAAGTTAATTACCATAAATATTTAGGTCTTACAATATCTGATGATGGTGGGTGGAATAGTCATATTGATATGATTACAACCAAAGCATACAATCGTTTAAATATATTACGAAAATTTAAAGTAATTTTGGATAGACAGACCCTTGAAAAAATATACATAACTTTTATTAGACCGATTCTTGATGCCGATGTAATATGGGATACCAACACTGCTATTCTATAACTCAAAGTTGAAAACATTCAAATTGATGCACCAAGAATAGTTACAGGGGGTACTAGATTAACATCAATTAACAATTTTTATATAGAAACTGAATGGCAGAAATTATGTGTTCGGCGAGAAAATCACAAATTAACACTAATGTACAAGATTTTTAACAATATGACACCGCCTTATCTTCAAACTCTAATTCCTAACAGAGTAAACCAAACCCATAACTACCCAACTCGTAATTCTGACCGAATCCAATCATTTTATTGTAGAACATACCAATATTCTAATTATTTTCTACCTTCCACTATTCGATTATGGAACACATTACCAAGTGGTATTAAGACCACGCCATCAGTAAAAAAATTTCAAAACTCATCTCGAAAATGAGGTAGGCAAAAAACCAATATATTACTATTGCGGATCACACAAAGGTCAACTCCTACATGCCAGACTTCGTCTTCAGTGTAGCGAGCTAAATAAAGATCTATACGAAAAAAACATTATTCCATCCCCATTATGCCAATGCAGCGAAATCTGCGAGTCATTTTTTACTGTTTTGTCCATTATATCAGCACTTCAATTTCCTGATCAACTGACTTCAAATATTCTCCTTATATTTGGATCAGATGAGATGTCTGATGAGTATAACGTTGAAATGTTTACCTAAGTTCAAAACTTTTTGATACAGAGCAAACGCTTCAAATTATAATTATAACAACCTAAATCACAGAGTTACTTCTTTTGAATAATTTTGAAAATTCCTTATGACTTGAGTACATACATAGAGCATTAAATATCAACCTCTTCACTTTGCACCAAACTCACCAAATGCACGTTATGAGCACTAAAGCACTACTTCCTTGAACTATGCTATATATCAAGGATATAATTATTATTCACGATTTCAGGAGACGGATCGACACAAGACTTTAAGTCTTGTTTCTGAATCCTATGATTAATTTGCTATTGTTCGTTTCATTCTTCCTTCCAACAGATCCACTGCCTCAATAATCATAAATGGTTACGGGAGCTTATAACATTTTTGTAGGAATTTGCTTATCTACATTATGGGGAAATTAATCTTTGTATCGAACTATATTTCTTCGAAGTTATTTTGAAAATAATTCAGTGGTTACTAGGTATAATCTAGTTTTGTCCACGTCAAATATACACCGGACGGTTGCGTGATGGAACTTTTCATGTCAAATTGTTTAAAACATCGGCCTCAGTATCATTCTGCAACTATTGTTATAATTGGTGGATGGATTTTCCTTTTATGGTCATTTGCCTATTTCATTCATTTTTTTTTTTTTCATCAATGGAGGATGGATTTTTCTTAATTTGTATATTGCTGCTTCGGTTATTTGGACGAACGGTTTCATCCGATCAACTCAGTTGAGACGCAATTTATAAGGTTTTTAACTTGTTTGGTTTAAGATTGAATTTGGCTCCAAGTTTGATTACTGTAAAGTATATGTCCTAGCTCGACTTGTAGATTTTTTGACTTGGTATGAAATCATCCATGTTTATTTTGTGGATCCCAACATGGTTTCAATACAACTATTTTTTTTCGAACAATTCAAAGTACTACTAATTATTCACTAAGAAATGGTTCAGATATAATATTACCCTGCTGTAGCCTTTCTATAACAGCAGAATCATTTATTCACCCTACGGTAAGACATTGGGATAAACTAGATCAATCAACAAGAGATTTGGATTTGTTATCAAAATTCAAAAGCGAATTAAAACGTTAAGTAAAAACCAATATCTCCAAACACTATGTTTTTGGCCCCAGATGACTTATTATTGTTCTAACACAAATGAAAGGCGGGGCACCATTTCATTATTATGACCTTCATAGAGTAAAAATTGTTGGTAATCCACTTGTAGATGTGGATTCAAAGTAGAAACTCAATACTGTGGCAGTGTGGAATTTAACCAGGAATTGACGGTGGATATAATGTTTATTGTATTTTACTTTTTCTATATATTTATGTATTGTATTTTATTTATTATATGATATATGATTTGAGATTAATAAATGAACGGTTTATTTGTTTATTAAAACTTACTCACATATATATTAAAATGTATACACGTTGTTACTTGTATCAATAAAATTGATAGTCAGTTACTTTGACCGATGGATTTACCTATCAGCTGATGAGCTATTTATAGAACCCTGTTTCTGTTTTATTTATTGGTCTATTCAGGTAACAAGTACATTAAAATTCTCTTTGGGTTTCCTTTGGAATGTGAGTACTATTCTCTATGAGTTTGCTGAGCTGGATGGCAGACATATTGATTTCTTTGAGAATTTTATAACTTAGTCTGTAGTTTCTGCCTTGTATTTCAACATAAATCTACTTTGGAAGTTTAGTTGTATTGCTGAGTTTCTGGAACTTGTATTTGAGGTTTGCTTCTATATTTCTAGCACTTTATCCCTCTAAAATAACTTCGTCTTAACTGAGCAGCTAGTATGAGGTTGAAAGTTTAGTTTGAATCTGAGAATGAATTTGCAGTATGAAAAAAACATTTAAAAGAAACTAAATGATATAAAAGATTCTAAATATTTAAAATTGTTAAAAATTGAACTATTAAAACAAAAGTTTCAAAAGAGGCAACTCTTGAATGAATGTGATTTCTTATAGACAAATAGGAAATTTTAATGTTAAATGATGTTTATATCTAAGGATGTACTCAAAATGTTTGGTGTTTGTAATGAATGTTATTATTGTTCCATTGACACATCAGTTATGAGACATATTTTTGCTTCAGGTTTTATATGATGTAGTATACTTTATTCTGTATTACACCAGACAGTTAACCTGACCTTTTCATCTATTTGAGAGGTAAGCATAAAGTTGTGTTTTTATTATAATAGTTTATGTTAACATTCCATTTGTGGCAATTTTTGGCAAACTTATGTTTTGCTGATATTTTAAATCTTACATGTTGCATACAATTTATAGAGTATAAGAGATCTGTACAGAATATCATTATCCCGTGTCCAATAATATTACGTTCCCATTCGGCATTACAATCTAATGCAATGAAATGCTCCTTTTTCAAAACAAATGAAGTTGTTCTAAAATGCACGAAACTGACGAATACACCAGGATGATTTCGGTGGTTATTTCACCCTTTGTTTATAAGTTTGAGCAGAAATTTGTCAAAAATGATTAATACATGTATGTAATAGCCTGATTCCATTCTTTATCGGAATCAATGATCTCCTTCAGTTTTTTGTAAATATTTGAATCCGCGCCACATGATGTACAGGCAACTTTTTCGATTGGTACTCATATCTCCTTTCTTTATATATTTTTCCTGTCTAGGATTTTAGACTATTTATAATCTCATAGGGTTTTCTTTCTTAGCTAAATATCAAATGGCTTATTATGTGTCGTTTATACTTGAATATTGAAAGTGAACGACTGGTTTATTCAGGTAAATGCATTGAAATATATCAAAGCATAAGGCACTAATAAGAGGTGTTAGATGCCAATTATTTTAATTGGATCGACATGTAGTTAATTAAGTTCGGAGTGAAAGTTGTTAATTGGTTTTGTTATTTAGCGTAAACAACATGGAATTCAACGTAATATCTTAGAAATAACTGTAAAGTGGATATAAGCGTTTGCATTTGACCCCTAATAGGGTATGTATGCAGTGGAACTATATTCCTGCGGCGGTGTAATAGGAGAGTTCTTTGTGATTTCTTGGTTGGAGTAGCATGGGGCATCAACTTCAAATCACTTTAAGAGAAATTATTCAGGATTTTAGTTATACAAGCGTTAAAATTAACAAACTGATTATAACAAAGTTATGATGAAAATACTGAGGAAGAGTGTGTTTTCAAAATACTAAAATATAATTAAAATGTCAAAATTTACCTGTAAAAATAAATATACTAATAAGTTATCAGTAACGGAAAGAATTTGGTCGACTTCTCACTGTTAATAAAAGTATTTCGTACTCATTATTATGCAATAAAAATTATAACATTTTAAAGAGGTTTCCGTAATTTTTTAATATACGCATGCGCCAGGAGAAATGGCAGTGAATTTGAAAACGTGAAAAAAAATAGCTAAAAATGTGTTTTTAAGTTGAATAAAAGTAAATTCATGATAAAAGGATGGATTCATTTAGCACTATAAACTTTTATTGGTGATGACTTTCTGCTAACTGTAGACTACTCGATTAGCATGCGCAGAGCATGCTCAATACACACTTCCGCGAGGAAAATTGTTTTGTTGTACCCAAGCCTTACCTCGCGGAAGTGCATACTGAGCATGCTCAACTTCTCACAAAAGGGTCTAGGCACAAGTCCACTCACTAGTTCGCCAAACATTGGTTATCAGCATTTTCAACAATTTCAACCATTCATGCAGCCTCCTCTTACACATTTAAACATCCCCCCAATTCGTCAGGAATAGAGAGCTGTTTGAAAGAACTATGTCAACGGATGTCAAGCGTTGAAACTAGATTAAAATTAAATCTCGACTAGACAAAATGGATTCAAAACTCCACAAATTGGATGGTGAAATTTCTAGTTGTAAGGATATAATATGTCATATTGAGCAAAGTGCACAATTTCTTTCGGATATATATGATGAACATAAACAGCTGAAAGTTGAAATGGATTCAATCGCAAACATGATAGAATCCGAGAGGTCTGAAAACAAATATATGCTGTAAAAACTTACTGACATTGAAGCACATAATCTACGACAAAACTTGCTTCTCTAGATAGAAGAAAAACTACCGAAACCGGTATAGAGGGGAGTGAAACGGGAAACGTAGATGAAGCGGGGCAAAAGAAGGAAAGCAAAAATTGTGTACAAACTATATTAGACTTTTGTTAAAAAGTTTTGAAGATTGATGACGCTAGAACAACTATAAAAATCGAGCGTGCATATCGATTTGGAAAAGAAGAAAAAAATAGACGCGCCGAAGCCGAGACCGATAACAGCAACATTTTGCGTTTTTTTTCTTTTTCACAGAGGAAGATGTTTACAAAATGCTGGAATCGACAACATATTTGTCCAGTGTGGTGGACGTGTTTTTCAACAAACGGTCGGCATTCCAATGGGAACAAATTGTGCTCCTTTACTTGCTGACCTATTCCTTCACTCTCATGAGGCTGACTTTGTAGCTGGTCTGATCAGAAAAAAAGAATATCGTTTGGCTAGATCCTTTAATCTCAGTTTCCGCTATATAGATGACGTATTATCTTAAAACAATCCTAATTTCGGGGATTTGATACATCGCATCTACCCAAAAGAACTTGAGATAAAGGATACTACAGACACTGTGAAGTCAGCCTCATATCTTGACCTACACTCAGAAATCGATGGTAAAGGAAAACTATTGACCAAACTTTACGACAAATGTGATGACTTTTCATTCAGAATTGTCAACTATCCTTTCATCTGTGGCAACATCCCTTCGGCTTCTGCGTATGGAGTGTTCATATCACAACTCATACGTTATGCCAGAGCTTGCCGAAACTACGCAGACTTTCTGTATCGCGCCAGAACTCTAACAAATAGGCTTCTGGGACAGGGTTATGTTGCTACAAGATTGAAGTCATCACTACAGAAGTTTTATGGTCGTCATCATGAACTCGTGGATCGTTATGGTGTATCCATCAGCACCATGAAAACTGATTTATTCAATGGGTCATAGTTTTCCTTTCCTCGTTTGTCTACCCCGGACTTGACTTTTTATGAGCAACTCGGCGGGTGTTTCTAGAAAAGCAGAGGACGCTTACCCTACCGGTGCACCTGGTCCATGCTCCCAGTTTTCAGTGGAGTCCGAGTTGCTCATTTACTTTTGTTATTTTGTATGTATGATTTTAGTTACTTTATGATCTTTGTTGTGTATGTCTGTTTTCCGTGTCTGGTCTTTGTTCCTGGAATACATTCTTTTGATTACCGCTATAACCTTGGTTCTCTTGATTACTCTTTTTGATAGGGAAAAGGTGCAAAGTGTATCAAATACACTCAAGTGCAGGAAATTCGGAATTAGTCCACACTATTCACAAAATGTTTTGGAAAACGTAAAAAGTTAATTCCAATTATGATTATAGCATGGAAGTAAGATTAACGTGTACTTAGTGGGAGACAAATAATATGTTAACGGGCAGCTGTGGAAGCCATAGGAATTAGCGGAGTGTGATAAGGATATCCCAACACATAGTTTTAATACCTTAAAATTATGTTCATGGAATATATCCAAAGGTTTAATGCGGAAATTATGAGATAGTAAATTCCTTGAGTTCGTTAACGATTATGATATTTTGTGTTTGAATGAGTGTTGGGTAAAATGCCCAGAAGATTTTGGATTGACCGGTTATGATAGGAAGTTTCTAGCCAGGGAAAGTATAACGGAGCAGGGGTTGTTGTGTTTTATAGAAAATGGCTTAATGCAAAATTTATAGAAATCATAAAATGCTGTGATGATTGTATGATATGGTTTAAAATAGATAAGAGTATTTTGTTGGACGGAAAAGATTTATATGTTTGCTCCATATATATGCCTCCTGATAAAAACATTTTTACAGGTAATATGACTTTGATGTTTTTGATATCCTACAACAAGAAATAGAAGAATTTAGTAATTTGGGAACTGTTTCAGTCATAGGGGACATTTGGGAACTGGTTCAGTCATAGGGGACTTAAACGGCTGTGTTGGACTTGAGCCAGACTTTATTGTTGGTAATGATTTAAATAAACAATTATTAGAAAATATATCATTTTTTAGATTATGTAAATGATACTGTAAGACTATCAGAAGATGATGTAGTGATTAATACTTTTGGTTGACGTATTTGACAGTTACATGTATGTAGATCAACTGGGTTAAGAATATGTAATGGTCGATTTGGAGAGGACAGTGCAAAATAACATTTAATAAAAAAAATGGTTGTAGTATTATTGACTATATGTTAATCTCACATAATGATATGTACAAAAATAGCTTAGAAATTTTATGTTGGATTGTTTACTAGTTTTTCATGCCACGCCCCTATAGCGGTAGAATTTTACCTCAATTGTAATAATGTGATTAAAGATCAATATACATGTACATGTAATGATACCTATAGAAAGGTTTATAACTGGAAAGAAGGGTTTGAAGATGGCATCAAAAATAAAATAATGTCAAGTACACTAAAGTTTGAAGAACTACCAATAAGTATTGGTTGTGATAGTGATATTGATAACTGTGTCAGTAATCTGAATAATATATTTATATGATATTTTTGAAGAATATACAAAATCGGAAATAAAAATTGCTAAATTTTGCGATAAATGTGTTGGTCAAAGTAAAGCATGAAGATTGATAAACCTTGGTTTTCTGAAGAATGCAAAGACATATATATATAAACAACGTCTCAGAATGTGACGACTCTATTCGCTTCACTGCTCCATCGGATCAAATTGATACAGGGAAGATAACGTAAACTTATAGAAGGGTCTGAAAAATTCCCAACGATGTTAGAACTGTCAAATTTGCGAAGCAAATTTTTGGTCGTTCCCTCCGCGGGACTCGAACTGCTGTGACATCTATGGCAACACCGCCTGCACTAAGTCCAGCGCCCTAGACCACTCGGCCAGCTAGGCTATATAAAAATAAAGATTTCGCTGGCCGGGTCATTCCTCCTCGTAGGATTAATCTAGGGCTGTAACTTAGTACACGATGTATGGTAGTACGGGACAGTTCATCTAGGTGTTATTATGTAGGATAGAGGATCATATTAATGATGCATGTCACAACAAATCAATATTATACATACAGTATCAAAAGGCGTTGAATAAATTTAATAATTCAAGTTCGAATGAGAATATGCTTACTTTAAACCTAGCGAAGCAGCGTTATAAGTATTTAGAAAACAATTGAAGAGACAGTATAAGAGACAACGGGGATATATGCTAATAGTATCTTCTTTAAGGAGACCAATCCTAAACGTTTTTACAGAAAGTTTAAAAATAGAAAAATTGTTGTCAGAAGTGACATCGCACTCGAACAATTCAAAGAACGTTTTAAAAACTTAAAGAGAAATAAAGGAACACAAGGAGAAGACCATGTGACTGACGAAGCAATGTTTCATGAATTGGATTTTACCATTTACATAGGATGAAATAGAGTCATGTATAAAAACTTTAAGACGGGATAAAGCAACGGGTTATGACCATGTTATGAAGGAATATATTTTGATGACTAACTATTTGATAAAGCCGGTACTTCACAAATTGTTTAATTTAATCTTAAAGGCTAGAAACCACTAATTCCACTTCCCATAGGCTTCTATGCAAATTTCACAATATTCAATGGCTTCTCTGGACTTTACCTTAACTTTAACCTGCAGAGGACTATATATCAGCATGATTCTACATATGTCAGCTCACAATCCTCAGAATGGCAAGTGGGGTTAGCAGATTTGTAGTGCAGTACTGGTCACCGGAAGTGAAGTGTCTATTAAGGCTAAAAACCACTAATTCCACTTTCCATAGGCTTCTATGCTAATTTCACAATATTCAATGGCTTCTCTGGACTTTACCTTAACCTGCAGAGGACTATACATCAGCATGATTCTACATATGTCAGCTCACAATCCTCAGAATGGCAAGTGGGGTTAGCAGATTTGTAGTGCAGTACTGGTCACCGGAAGTGAAGTGTCTATTAAGGCTAAAAACCACTAATTCCACTTTCCATAGGCTTCTATGCTAATTTCACAATATTCAATGGCTTCTCTGGACTTTACCTTAACTTTAACCTGCAGAGGACTATATATCAGCATGATTCTACATATGTCAGCTCACAATCCTCAGAATGGCATGTGGGGTTAGCAGACTTGCAGTGCAGTACTGGTCACCGGAAGTGAAGGGTCTATAAATAGCATGGGAAGTCCCAGTGTTTTCACAAGATAGGGGTATATTTAAAAATCATTATGGAGATTAGGCTTCACATCACAAGAAGCAAAATGCACCTATAAAATGTACAGAAATGTTTTTCCTTTCAGAAACTGTTTAAATTTTTTAAATAAGATGAGAACTTTTTTCACAGCACTATGAGGAACAGGGGTAATTTCTGCGTAGGACTATTTTTGCGTACGTTCCAAATGCTCATTGGTTGAATTGGTGGTCTGTAACCTAAACTCTGGTGACTTTCCGGAAATTTGGATGCAGAGCATAATAATTCCAGTATTTAAGAAAGGAAACATGAACGATGCAGAAATCTACAGAGGCATTTCGTTGGTGTCACAGGGTGGTAAAGTTTTCAACGCAATTTTGAATAAAAGACTAACAAAATGGAGTGATAACCATAATATATTGACTGATGCACAATTTGGATTCAGACCGGGATATGGTACTACTGATTCCATCTTCGCCCTTCATTTTTTAATTTCAAGGTCCTTAAAAAGGGGTCAAAGACTATTTTGCTGCTTTATAGATTATAGTGGAGCATTTGACATTGTTTCTCATTTCAAACTTTAACTGAGAATATCAAGGTGTGTTATGACCGGTAAACATTTATATATCATAAAATAAATGTATTTTAAGTTGAAATATATTAAACTGAATAGTGAATTTTCAGATTTTTTTAGTCAAATATTGGTTTAATGCAAGGTGAAACATTATCTTCCCTTCTTTATTCTTGATACGTCAGTGACTTTGAAATTGAACTTGTCAATCAGTGTTGTAATTCATATGAATTAAAAATGTTAAACTTGTATTTATTAATGTATGCAGATGATACATTCATTCATTCATAACTTTATTTCCTCTTACAAGAGATATGACAATACAAACAATTATATATACATATCATGCAGACAAACAGAAAATATAAGTAGAAGTAATTAATACATATAAATACTTAAGCGAGATCAATACACAAAAGAAGATATCAGCGATGTTATTCTACTAGTCTAATACTTTAAGTTATTCCTGCATTAGCGTATTTACATTCCGGCCCTCAAGAGTTTATTGTAGTGACATAGGCATTGAATGATATGCACGTGGCTAAGTCTCATAAAGTCATAAGGGTCAACGTAATCAAATACTACATTTTTTCCAAGTAGTGTTACGAACAGCTGATCTTCGTCATATTCATACAATTCGGTAAATACAAATAGCGGAAAAATTTTAATTAGTAGGCTCCAAAATAGTTCTTTTTAGCGAAAATATTGGTGACTTAGAAAAGATGATTATTGTGTTGATACTTATTCCAATGAGTACGGATTACATTTAAATGTTACGAAACAAAGATTGTTGTTTTTAGAAAAAGAAGTATTTTGAGAGAAAATGAAAAATGGTTTTTAAATGGTGAAGAAATAGAAGTGTGTAATGAATTTATATATCTTTGTGTACTTAGATTTACAAACACGCAAAAATGTTGGCAAACCAAGGAAAGTAAGCTATGTTTAGAATACTTAGTAAAGTATAAGATGATAATTTTAATTGCGGAGCGTTATTATCGTTGTTTGACACATATGTGTGCAGTATATTAAACTATGCTTGTGAAGTATGGGCTACCATAAAGCTGATGATATTGAAAAGATTCATTTAACTTTTTTTTTAAACGTATTTTGAAGGTTAGAAAAACTTCTGTCAACTTCATGATATACAGTGAATTAGGTATACATCCACTATACACTGACACTAGTGATAGTTATTGTAGAATGTTGAAATACTGGTTCAAGATACATGTAGTGTGTACTGATTATTGCATTTTAAAATGTTGTTATGAAGTCATGTATGAAAGGGCTAAAAAAAACCTCTTGATAAGCAAAATTGGTTATGCAATATTAGAGAAATTTTGTATAAATATGGTTTTATTGGTGTGTGGTTTTATCAAGGAGTCAAAAATATGGATGTATTTTTATCTGAATTTAAACAAAGAGCTGTAGATATTTTTTGAATGAAATGAATTCTTTTTTTGAAGAGTCACCAAAATGCCAATTGTATAGATATGTTTATGAATGTAATGTTTTGCAGTTTTATTTGGACCGTCCGGTTAACTATATCTATAAACCGTATATATGCAGGTACAAAATATTCGTACATAATTTAAACATAGAAACTGGTAGATTTTATAATTTAGATCGACAATATAGATATTGTAATATGTGTGAAAAACAAACTATCGAGGATGAATACTACTTTTTACTAAAGTGTGTAAAATATAACGATATTAGGAAAAAAGATATTAATGTTTATTATTGGAAAAAAACATCATGTTTTAAACTTGTGCAACTACCGTCTATACATAATGTCAAGGAACTTAATTATTTAGGAAAATATTTATATCTTGCTGAAAAAAATTGTAATTCTTATAATATTATCATTCTCCGCTTATTATTACGCTATATATTCAATTATGTGTTATGCTAAAGACATTTGATCACTGGTGTATGTAAATATGTATTGTTTGATATGTATTTCTATAAGTTGTGTTGTTTTTGAATAAAGAAATTATTATTATTATTAACTGGCAGTATAAACGGTTAAACAGTCAATAATCAACAGCTTACTGGAGTCAAGGACTTAAATTCTTGCTGGTTTTTGAATAATTGAATTTTGATATCTTTCTCGAGACGTGGGTTACAATAACTCTAACTACCAAGACTCTTGATTGTGAGATCAAATGGGGACTGGCTTCTTTTAGGTAATTAATATCATAACTACCTCAATTAATAATTCAACGACCCACGTGCCGGGGAAAGCCCACGTGCCACCATAAGTCAGTGATTAAAACCTTGTTGACTGGCGCGTGGATGAATGTCGTAACTTAATTAATCCGATTGGCTGATATGCGTGAATATACAAATCTATCGGAATTTAGGATGATCTAGAATCCTGACATATCTGCATTCTTTAAGACTGATTTCAAATATTTTTTAAAAATAAAAATAACATAACATCAAAGAAATAGATAACATATATCTTAATCCTTTGATAAAAACACAGCATTTTTAAACTCAAATCTTTGCAAATTACGTTATTTTTCACCCCTTTCATCACTTTATTTCTTTATTATATTTCAAAATGCCATTTAAAATGAAATATTTGATTAATGTTAGTTT
Source organism: Perna viridis (assembly GCA_037379345.1). Lineage (NCBI taxonomy): Eukaryota > Metazoa > Mollusca > Bivalvia > Mytilida > Mytilidae > Perna > Perna viridis. Next base: position 4,468,288 of record CM074522.1, read on the forward strand.
CTCGAAATTTTAAACCTTGTATGACAAATTTTTACCAGAGAATTTAATGTGTATTAATGTTTCTGTTTTTATCAACTTTGCATGTACAATTGTTTTTTAATATAACCAGGGACAAGTTTCTCGTCGCTAATTCAAGTTTCTTGTCGCTTCTTGACGCTTCTTGTGAGTCCGGGAAGGGGGCACATTTACACCGAAGCTTGATTTCTCAAGTATAAAGATAAGGGGGAGGGGTCCATTTTCACCAAAGATTGATTTCTCAGAAATAATGGCATTTTTAATAATAAAAAAAAAAGGATACATGTCCCTCTCAACTAGCTAAATTTCTCATTTGAAGTCCTACAAGTTATCACATAGAAACCGATGTGTCATGTAAAAGCGCTTAGTTTCTGGGCACCTAGTTCTAGAGACACGTACATTAACATAAACGCCAAATTCTTAGAATATAAAGTTTGGCAATAATTGGTACAAGAAGTGTAGTCCTTGCATGTAACCTCTTTATATAAGTTTCTTGGTCGGAACCACTGCCCCTTGTTGTAAATATATGGATCCGCAGGGCTTGCATAAAATATTTGAAGACAGCTCTTCCAACTGGTACTCAGCATTCTTCTTCATATTTCATTTCTGTGAATGATGACTGTTTATAATCTCGCAGGGTTTCCATTTCTACTTAACATCAAATGGTTTATTATGCGTCTAAGAATAAAGCATTTGTAGGCAAAATGAATATGTCGACATATCATATAATGAACCATTGGTTTGTTCTGGTAAATACATAGAAATAAACAGGTACTGATAATAGGTTAGATGCCAGTTATTTTTTACTGCATTGATGTCACTATAAACAAAATTGATCAGGACATATAGGTCGCAGAAAAAAGTTGTTTATTGGGTTTGTTTATTGGCATAAATAGCATGGAATTTAATAGGATATTACATTAGAAATACCTATAAAGTAGACCTAACTATCTGCATTTGAAACTTTTAGGGTATGCCAAAGGGAGTATGTTCCTGCGGTTATGTAAGATGATTGCAGATGCTAACAGGCTTTACAAATCTAAAGGTCTGGCGACTGCTACATGTATGTCAATTCTGATCTTCGATCTAAATTGATAAAAAGAATAGTCACAGACGTGGACCATAGAAATACCCAGGAATACTCTGCAAGGTACACTCAAAGGTAAAATATATTCCACAAAAAAGCTTACAAAAAAACATACACTCCCCTGGATAACATCTGAGTTATGAAAACACATGGGAACACGAGACTGCCTTTACAAGAAAATGAAAAAAAATATGGTAGAAACGATCTAAGAAAGCGGTACAAAAAATCTACACATAACATACAAAAATTGTTAAGGCAGTCTTATTGACATTACATAGAAGATATAGTCACCCCAAAACAAGGAACAGGGAGGTTTCTCCACTATGAAAAACAATGGTCATATTTCTAGTGTAAGAAAACAGATTATGTAGGAGTTGAACCATTACAGAAAAATGGTCAGCTTATTACAGATGATAAACAAAAATCTGATGCATTAAATAGTCAATTTCAATCCGTCTTCTCAACACCAAATAATATTTCAGAATCGGATTTCTGTGATTAAAACTACTTGACAGATGAAGAAACTTGTTTTGGCTGATATAAGACATTTCCAGGCATAACCATGAAAACTCTTACAGAATCTAATACCACCAAAAGCCTGCGGACCTGACCAGATCAAACCTTGTGTTCTCAAAGAACTAGCCATTGATATACCGCAAATTCTTCTAATTTATCAAAAATCTTAAAATACCGGCGAAGTACCTTCTGACTGGAAAACAGCTCACGTCTCTCCCATTTATAAGGAAGGGCCTACATATAATCCTTAAAATAAAAGACTAATATCCTTGACATGCATTCACTGCGAAATCATACATCATGTTGTAGTTAGTGCCATCACGAACCATGCAGATGAAGCAATATTCTATATCCAGTTCAGCAGGATTTTCGGTGACAAAGATCTTGTGAAACACAACTTTAAGAATTTATTGATGATGTACAATGTATCTACAAACCTTGAAAATTCTGTTAAGACAGATGTACATGTATTAATCATGGATTTCAGTAAGGCATTTGATAAATGCAGTCACAATTTGCTCACTCTCAAACTTAAAAACTATGGTATACAAGGCAAAACTAATAAATGGATACATAGCTTCCTATCTAATCGTACTCAAGCAGTTGTCCTTTAAAGTGTTAAATCTGGCTATGTTGACGTTCATTCAGGGGTACCCCAGGGTTGTGTACTGGGACCCAGTCTGTTTTTATTTGATATTAATGATATGCCAGTAGGTCTAAATCCCACAATATGTCTATTCGCCGTTGACACCACCGCCTATCTAGCAGTTAAATCTAATGGTGACTGCAAATCATCACAAACTGACTTAGATAAACTAGGAGAATTGGAACAAAACTGGCACATGGCATTCCACCCCGACAAATATAATGTTCTCTCGATCTCCAGCAACAAAAACCCTATCAAATATACCTACACATTACATGGCCATACACTAGAACATGTCGATAAAGCTAAAATAACTTGCAAGCCAGCATCTATCATTGCTGGAGTAACTGAAAAGTTCATTAACTCCCCCATTTTAACAGTAATTACAAGGAAATGAAAAAAAAATGAAAGGGTACTTCCTTTCATGTAGACAAAAATGGTGTCAACATTTATCAAAGATATAGAATTAATGATGAACAAACACTTTTTTTTTCATGAAATTAAACCACCTATACAAAAGAAAGTTGAAAACTCAAAACGCCCCTGTGTCATATTTAGAATATGGGAAAGTCTTTTTCATCATGTTTGTTGCCAGTTAGCAGAGATGTTTTCTGGCAGGATCCGCTACCTTAGAGAAACAATGTATTCAGATCTTATTTTTTATTTTCTAAAATATATATTAAAGCAAAAAATACAAAAGCATAATTATACAAAACACACTATATTGCAATCCCTTAAATATATGAAGTACTAGTCTATTTAAGTATCAGGCAAAATTAAAATAAGTTGTGACACATGCAGGTGAAAACCTATCCATCGAAAAAAATCTCTTTTTACCCATTAATGCATACTTTATTTCAAATGACCAATATTTGAGTTCAGCAATATTGCATGAATTTGGAAATGATAAGGTTAAACATTTTGCTTTTGTATAGAATTGTTCATTTTTGGTGCATTTCAATGAAGTTATGTGTACAACTCATAAAAAGAGCAGGTCATATCTGGTCTTTCTTAATGGTCAAGGTTGTGTATTACGCTTACTATGTGCCTGATTCTTACAAATACCAGCACTTAACTACATAACACACACACACACACACACACACACACACACATCTAAAAATGAACTGTCCCATACTACCATACATCGTGTACTAAGTTACAGCCCTAGATTAATCCTACAAGGAGGAATAACCCGGCCAGCGAAAGCTATATTTTTTACATAGCCTAGCTGGCGGAGTGGTTTAGGGCCCTGGACTTTGTGCAGGCAGTGCTGCCATACATGTCACAGCGGTACGAGTTGCATCCCAAATTTTACAGTTCTAACATCGTTGGGAATTTTTTCAGACCTTTTTATAGATATATATATATGTTTAGTTTGTCAGTGAGAAATGTTTACTTTTTGTATGTGAAGATACAGAAATAATAGTTTCATCATGGGGGGTGGGGGGTGGGGGGAGGGGTGATTGATGTGTGCAGACATGTTCAGTGGACCAATGATTATGATATCTATCATTCATCTTCTTTTTTTGCTTTAATGATGGAGATAAATATTCACTTCATAACATTCATGGTTACAGGTTATACCCAGCACATTTAATCAGTACAATCTGACAGAATTAGAAAAGCAAATATTATCTAAATAAAAAAAAATTATGACAATTAATACTGTGTAACTAATTTGTTTTCTCGTTTCATGATATCAATTCACTTTTGTCATTTTTTTTATTTTTAGTGTGCATCCAGTCTAACATCCAATACTAAAAAAACTTATTTGTAGCAATTTATTTTTGTGATTTTATTCTTGCTACAGAAATTAGCAAAAAAAAAAATTACTCAGTCCTACAGCAACCTTTCCCTATACTAAAACACAACAAATCAGAAAATAACTTGTAAGCCAGCATCTATCATTGCTGGAGTAACTGAAAAGTTCATTAACTCCCCCATTTTAACAGTAATTACAAGGAAATGAAAAAAAAAAGAAAGGGTACTTCCTTTCATGTAGACAAAAATGGTGTCAACATTTATCAAAGATATTGAATTAAGGATGAACAAACACTTTGAAATGAAATTAAACCACCTATACAAAAGAAAGTTGAAAACTCATAATGCCCCTGTGTCATATTTAGAATATTGGAAAATCTTTTTCATCAGTAACAAATGCAGAGTTATCTTCCCCTTGTTTTCCATTCATCATTAATACAACACCATCATCAGAAACTGTATTGTCCTCTGTACTGACATGATTTATCTCCCCTGATTTGGAATCGGCTTGTTCAGCTGAGAAATTAAAAGAATCATTCGATTTCATGGTTTCTATGGTGACAACTGTTTCACCAGATGGAGATTGTTGGGTATCTAAATCATCTAACCGTTTTTCGTGAATTGACCCAGTTTCGCTTGCTGAATCTGCTAAACTGCTTAACAGACTGGAACGATCATATTCTACAGAAGCTGCACTATCCATGCGTTGGAACACATCAAGTAGCCCAGTAGTTGATGATATGGGAGGCCAGTCCTGTGATTCAGAGATCTCCTCCTCTAGTGCTATATATTTGTATTGTGTATTAAATAGTTTTTGTTTTATCTTGTCCTGAAGTTCTCTGCTTATAAAATGACTGTCACAGAAATATTGCTGAAAAAATCAAGTTCAAGGCTACATTCCAATACATAGTAAACATTTTAGAAAATAACTCCTTTTCCTGTTGTTTATACACTGAATTCCCCTTCAACTTAAAGAATACTGATGTTACAACTTAAAAATTGCATTGTTTTCTGATATCAAACAGTCGTTTGGAGCAAATTCCAAGGTCATTAAAGATTAAAATGTTGTACATTAAATTATAAGAACTTATATAAGTTATTATTAACTGATGACTTAAAATACAATGTAAATTGCCCTGTATTAATTCTGGCCCTGTATAAAAGTTAAACTTGTCTGCCATTTTGTTTGAAACAGACTATAGGAAATATGTCATACTGAGCTGTATTTAAAGGTTTGTACAGATAACTCCTGTTATTTTAAGTCATCAGTTAATAAAGGGATCATTCGCCTCGGGCCAATACAAGTGATCTCAACCCAATACGACTGTACTTGGACATAATACAGGATTAATATGAAAATAACCATTTAATAACCCTATATTATAAGAACTTTTGATGAACTGGATTTGTAGGTTATATTGTATATATCAGTCACAAAAAAAGTGAAAAGGGATTATTAATTACAAAATTGACATCTGATTCAAACTTATATATGTTTTTTTTAAATGACATGAGGTAAAGCAGAAGTTAAAGCAAAGAAACATTCAGAATGGAGAAAGTTTGTGTTGACTCGTGTGCTTCATTGAAAATGTGACATAGTCAATACTTTGACATGACGACGAAACATCAAAAACCCAACATTCTATTATTAAATGCAAGTAATAATTTAGGTATCTAGGAATGTTTTAAATACAAAGTGTTGCTAAAATACCATGTGAGAAGGTTTTGGATTTGTAGATCAAAATGTGAACTTATGAAAATTGACTGTTTAATACATTCTTCCAGGAGTCAACTGTAAAGATTTCGGGTTTGTCCATGAGTGCGCAAAATTCCTCATTTTCACAAGTGGCTCACACTGCAGAACATGTGGAAAGAGCATCACATACTATTTCACCATAACAAATGAAAATCAAGACATTTGAAATAGACAGAAATAAAAACCAATAACAGTAGTAAATCCTGAATTATAGCAAAAACTGTCATCATACCCCGCAAAGGTCATGGTGACCTTACATCAGATTAGCAAAAATGTCAGTCAAAATTATGTCCACATCTACTATGAAATTGCGTTTACTTTCTATGTTAAAAAAACTTCTAAACTCTGCTATTTAAATCTACTAACCTCAACAGTAAGTGACAACAGGAAGTTCATAACTACAATGCCAAAATATATCAGCTTGTATTCCATTGATGGGATCACTTTTAACTGAAAGAAAAACAACATAATAATGATTTATTTAAAAATTTACTAATTTTACAAATAAGGCATCTAATGGAACATTAAATGATACCCAACCACCTCTGTTGTAATTGATATCTTAACTACAAAATATTACATGGGGACTCAAATTCTTCATAAGTCAAAGAAAGATAACTCAAATTCATTAAAAAGAAAACAACAACTTTAAATGAACATTACTTCAGTGTTAATAATCTGATTCAACTGAAATTTGACATGATCTGTATTTTATGATGCTCAATAAAAAAGCTGGAAAAATATCCTTTGATATTTTCTAAAAGTTATCATCTGGAAACCGTGGGGGACGAAAAGAGGGATGGACACACAACTTTTCTAAGAGTATCACATAGTACCTTTCCACTGAAATTTTATTTAGTGTTTTATTTTAATAGAAGAAGCAAAACATATAAATTTCAATAAATTGTAACCACATGTGTTTCATGGGAAGAATTTCAATGAACATATAGGAACTTCATCAACAAAACTTTTGATCACCAAGGTGCTTTGAGTTTGATATCAGAATGTCACAGATTAAAACATTTTGCTGGTTTTTACAGATTTGATTTTTTTTAGGTGTTGTGTACCCCCATAAGAATTTTATTTAAAAGTATTGTTGGGATGGATCTCATACTAGAAGAGTCTAAGGCTTTAGCTTAAATTTCACATCCATCAAGAAGAGAAAAGAAAAGTGAGATTTATTATTGTTTAATATATTCAGAAAAAAAACTACAGAGGAATGTTTTTTTATGCATTTAACCAGAAATAAACTTTAAATTTGGGTGATCGCCCCTTACAAGCATCTGACAAAAATTGTTATATTTTTTTTATAAATAAGAACCATTGCAGTGGTTTTAGGAACTACTTATTTTTTAATCATCAGATAAAAAAAAACACATTGTGTCCTGAAATTCCTGTCATATGCTATTATAATTGATGGGCAAATCCTTGAATCAAATCCACTTTTAATGTTGACTGAACATATAAGTGAAAAAAATAACAACCTTCTCTCTAAATGTACATTCCTTTTGATGCATCTGTAAATATACAAAATTGCTCATGAGATGTTTGAAATTTAAAACAGTACATACCTCCATAAATTCTCTGAAAAATTCAACAGGATCAAAATGAAGCCATAAAGTTGTAGCCAAACACAATGCAAGGTTACCCAGGAAAAAGTCTGAAAAATAGATATGCTTTAGGTAGTGAATGCTGTACCTAGCCCTATGTTAAAATCTAATACTAGGTTTCCAAGTGACTCAATAAAAAAAACATCAACAAAAAAAGCAATTAATTTGAACTTTAAAGCACAAAACCAGAATCATTTAGTATTTTAAAAACCTTTTAGTGAACATATTTTGTATTATGAAAGGTTATCTCCCTTGAAAGTTCTAACACAGAACTGTTTATGCTGTTTGATGACAGTCTATATTTTCAACTGTATTTTATGAAAATGACATGTAAAATTCTGACCTTTGTGTCTTTATAAGCATAGTTGTTCACAGGGTGGGAGGGTCCACTGTGCACCCCTCCCCATTCATAAATTTCATGATGATTTTAAGGTACCTTTATATCTCCCATTACCAAATTAATTTTCTGCCAAAAATATTCTCAGATTTTTTTCAGTATAAGTCTATATTTGTACCCCACTTGGTCAAAGGATTTTTGAGTAAAATGAAAAAATTCAACCCCTACCGGTACATGTATTTAGAAATTTTGGATGTTTTTGCCATTATTTAATCATTTTTGCTCAAAGTTTGCATGTAATTTTCAAAATTTTCTACTATAAGTGGGATTATAACTCTCAGAACCACTAGATCTAACATTGAGACCTCTACCAGAACCCCTAGATCTTACATTGAGACCTCTACCACAACCCCCTAGATCTTATATTGAGACCTCTACCACAACCCCCAAGATCTTACATTGAGACCTCTACCAGAACCCTTAGATCTTACATTGAGACCTCTACCAGAACTCCCAGATCTTACATTGAGACCTCTACCAGAACCCTTAGATCTTACATTGAGACCTCTACCAGAACCCCTAGGTCTGACACTGAGACCTCTACCAGAACTCCCAGATCTTACATTGAGACCTCTATCAGAACCCCTAGATCTGACAATGAGACATCTACCAGAACCCCCCTCCAGATCTGTACACTGAGACCTCTACCAGAACCCCCCCAGATCTGACACTAAGACCTCCACCAGAATCCCCCCCCAGACTTGAGACCTTTTTGAGACCTCCAAAGTGTTACTTACAGTTTGAAAAGACGGTTTTCCTGTATGGCTTTCCTTTAGAGAAGATGAAAGCTAGAATAATATACTGGTACGAAGAAATAATGAACACCGAAGCATTCTCATAACTTTCATATGCGTCATCTTCATTATCTATGAATGGCGTAAACCTGCAATTATATACACATACTTAAGCTTACCATTTATAAATATTGGTAAATTTTGTAAATAGTAAGGAATAATTTAATCAATAAATTAGGGTTATAGGTTGCATTAAATAATTATTGGGTATAAGTATTGAAAACAACAAAAATAAGAAATAAGTAAATTGGATGAGATAACCAAGCCAAGCCCAATATTCAAACTAAGATAAAATTGGTAAGAAACTAAAAAAATTGAGACAGACATCTGCAGACTTACAAAAAATGGATGGTTGACCTAAGAAAAAAAATTAAAAACAAGGTACAACTAATTATGATCCACCTGAAAATAAAATATCAAATCATTTCCATGAGTGGTTTTCAAGTTAGATATAATTGAACTGAATAGGTCAGATGTATGTGAATGGACAGCAGTTAATCTGAATGCTAAATCAGAATCCAAGAATACAGTAACTGTAAGTAAGTACCAGTCCATATAAAGTTCTGACACTGCCTAGATAAACATGGAAGAGGAGATTCATAGCACAGAAAAAACAAACAAACTGATTTTTTACATCTTTGTATGCCATCTTTTTATGGATCTATACTAGTATTCCATTCTGCATACAACTCAGTATTTTGGAGAAAACCATGCATTTGTCTTCCACTTAATTCAACCAAGTTAAGAATGATAAATCTTGCTAATTGAAAATTACATACACAATCTCCAATATAATTTTAATCTCAAAAGTACAACAACCTAAAGACACGAAGACTTTTTATGTCGTCAGTTATTGTTGCTAAATTATAATTACACATTAATTTGGTGGGTTTTAATGCATGAATCACTTTCTGCCTGATATTGACAAAGACTGATGCTAAAGTATCCTAATAGATAATAGATAGATAAATAGATAAATGGTTGTCATAATATGTGGTGATTCTATATAATGCTTGCACAGAAAGTTTTGTTTATTGGACTTAAATTTCAATCTTTATCGTTTTTTTTTCTGGAAGTGTAATTGGAGTCTCTAGAAGATGTCTTTTTAATTTCAAAGGAATACTATCAGAGACAAATATCATATATTCACAAAAAAATTTCAGATCATTTGTAAACCCAGTTCAAGTTAAATCCATGAGAGCTGAACATTCATATAAATAACTACTAAGTCTTCACATTAATATTATGCAAGTTTGTTATTAAACTGGGGAACACTTGATGTTGTTCATTTTTACTTGTCCTTTTTTACCTATTTTGAAAAAAAAGATAAAATAGTTGATAAAATATCTCCCTTACCAAGGTTGTTTTTGTATGTTGAGGTAGCAAAAGACCTGAGCAGCAGCCTGTATCCCTGTCTGTAGAATTAGTGTTAGGATTGGTCCAATACTAAACAGGTTGATTAGTGGTGGTTCAGGATCCAGTTTGTGATATGCTCCTGTTATACCAACTATAGATACAGAAAAAAATAAGCTGTTTCATAAATTCATTTAATGATTGTAGCTATTGGTGTTTTTATTAATATTATTTATAGCATTCTAATTCACTTAACAACCTTAAAAGACACATTCTACAGTGGACCAATCCATGCAACTATAATTGAAATCTATCATCAATTGTTAATAGGTTTCAGATCAGTCATCAATCTATCAAACCAATCCATAAAACTGATGATGATTTCTATTTTATATCACATGACCACTGATGAATTCATTTTTTTCAAAAAATGGTTAATTTCTCTTTTTTTACACAAATCACTAAATAATATAGATTAAGACATAAATTTTTTTTTTCAATTTGCATTTCTTAATGAAATACAGTATGTGAATTTAATACTTATGAAACAAAGAATTCCACAAATTATTATCAAAATTTAAAAAAATAGAGCATTAATGGAACACTAAATGATACCCAGTCATGTAATGGAGAAATGGGGGAGGCAAAATGTTCAAAACTTCTAAGAGGACAGAAAGACATGCAACTATTCAAGAGCATCACATAAAAACAATTAAATAAAACCTTTGAAGAAATGAAAATGAAAGTTTTACTGATGTCTGTTGGCATTATGTGAAATGTAGAACATGAACATTAGATATATTGAACAGATCCTGAACTATATTTGACAGAAACAATTAGATTTAGCTTAAAATTTTTAATTGTAAAGACCATCCAGAATTATGACCATGCCAACTTTTAAGCTAACCTTAAAACTCCTATTTTACCCTATTATAAAAAAAAAAAAAATCTCAAGTTGAGTTTTGTTAAATCCCAAGTTTTTCCTCAAATCTCAAATTTCAAGTGATCTCATTGATCAAATTTTGAGATGAGGAAAGATTTTTTATGAAACTGGGCACTGGTCTCATAAAAATTAAAAGCTTACCCCCTTAAATAGAAATACTTACATGTAACACTTAATGTTGTAAGCAAGTACAGATCAATGTACAAGAACTGAAAATCTGTCAAATTATTAGAAATCTGGAAAAAAAATCAAATATATGTGCATATATTATATATCTAATTAAAATAGAATGTGGCTGAGACTACATACATAAAGATTGACTAAAATACTCTTATCTCCTTCCATTGCAGGTTCACAGAGAAGCAGCAACTAACAGTAATATTTTAGAGTCTGGTCTGACAAAGAAGTATTAAAACAATGCTAGAGATTGGCCAAATGGCAGACAATTTACTGCCTGACTTTGTACCAATATCTTAACTGGAGGAATGGGATTACAACATCATGCATTGTAGGAGTAGACTTAAGGGAAGTTAGATCATACTAAGAAGACTTCAGAAGTGATGGAAGTTCATTACAAACGAGAGTTTGTTATTGTAATTGTTCCCTTTTTGTTTATGAGGGGATTGAAATAGGGGGAGATCTTCAGGTTGGGCTAATAATCAATATGCCATAATATATACTCCACCACTTTCAACTTCATATCTGATACACAATTAGAAACATTAGTAAAACCTAGAAATCACCCTTATAACACACATGGCCATGCTTTACCCATAATGATTGCAGGGAAAAATTAAAAGGAAACAGCAAAATTTAAATAGAAATACTCTGATCGTTAACAATAATGAATACCGGGTATAAAACTCACCCAACTTAAAAGGAGAACAGAAGAATATTCTGTCAAACTGAAGCAAGCAGCACATTTAAAAAGTCCAGTCAAAGTCACTAAACAACAACGACCTTCTCTGTTTAGAAAGAAAGACTTAATTTCATGGTTACATATATGCAATAATATCAAGAAATTTATTCCTTTTTTTTATAATTTGCCAGTAAAAACTGTTTTTCACTCTATTTACCACAATTGTTTTCCAATTCTATGAAATTAAAATCATACTACAACAAAATTACAAATCTTTTTTCCGGTATTTTTATTTCTGACTCGAAAAGATATACAGAACATGCCATATCAGATCAAAAATGCATCAATATCATTGTAATAATGGATCTAAATTTTATAAATTATAAAACAAAACCATGTTTAAAGATAAAATACAATTTTTGTATGGTAAATTGAAATTCATGCAAAATTTAAGTATAATACTTAAGTCATCATTTTACCAATCTTATTTATTGATTTTTTTTTAACTAAAATTAAGAATCATCAAAAAATGACACTTCACAAAACTAGAAAAACATTGAATTAGCAAATTCCCACAAAAACACCTGAACTAAGACAGCAGAAATCAAACAATTAACCATGCAAACCATTTTAAAATTCATTAAACAATACATGCTTATGAGATTACATGCAGCATTATATAACAAAGGGTAGACAACCCATGCCAAGGTAAGGAGCAAATTCTTACCTTCATATTGTGAATGACTAAAAACATTATTCTATCAGTCTGTAAAACTTATCACTGCACATAATCCAGTTTAATAAATATTCTAACAGTTTTGCAACTATACAATATAATAATCCAAAAACTTCATCTTAACCTTTTCCTGTTCGTTTCTACCATATACAGACAAAAAAATCAGACCATTTTACACCTCAATTTTCTAGTTTCCCGTGCAGGTCTGGGTGTTAAAAGAATAGGCCTGCAGCAGCGCTAAGCTTGTCGTAAAAGGCAATTAAATAGTGCTCAGATCCTTAGCTGGGGGCTAGGGCGCTCTGCACACAGAGCAACTGGGATGTGTGCCCCAGGTGGTGGAATGGGGTACTCCTGGCGTGTTACATGCTGGGGTTATCAGGCTATAATACGGAAAACCTGACCGCAAACCATAGTGGTGCACCGTGTTGGGAAAGATGCCACGTTCCTTGCACGTTAAAGAACCCTACTGTGGTATTCTCCCGTAGGAACCATAGAGCTCCGCCACAGGAGGCTAAATTGCCCGACCCTACCCAACTCTCCCCATTTCCAGTAGCAATCAAAATTTGTCGACCCCATTGTTCTCGTGTCCCATCCCTTTTTCATTTCATCATCATTTCATGCTCATTTTATCATCAATTTCATGTTCATCGTCTAAATATGGCTGAAATATTGCTGCTCAGACGTTAAACCCCAACAAAAAAACAAAAATAGGTATGGTGTATAAAACAAAGAAACAACAACCCCACCAAGATAAAAGTGTCAGCCCAAGGCCATCTACTTGTCTTCCATGAATGCTGAGGAAACCCTAATACCATAGGGCAGGCTGCAGCAGGCCCTAAAACATTTGTTTTAATTGCCTAGTACATTGTATCAAATAATGTGTAAAAATCTACCCCAAATTTAAGGAATTTAAGGACTAGATATATGCAGTTATTAATTGGGGAAATAGGAAAATTTTTCCTCACATTCTAATTAGATTTGAGAAAGTTTTAAAAAAATCCTCAAATTGAGACTTTTTATGAAACTGTTTCGTATACATACTGGTAGATTGCTATAGATACTGGTTAGGGTTAACTTCTTAAACCACTGAACAATTACAGTTCAGAAGTTCAACTGGGTATAACTCCCACAAAAAACTAAATAGCATGTCCCAACATTGAACCTACACATTTAAGCTTCATGAAATGTGTTGCAGTAATTTTCAAGGAATTGCACTAATACACAAGTGTGACAGACAGACAAATAGGGTCAAAAAAATATGTCTTCCAACTAAATCTCGAACTTAAACCATGGAGACAAAATTCCTATCTACAAATCTTACTTCCATTGAGTGACAGAGAGAAGAAAATAGTGACACAGAAGTTAAATCTCAATTATACTCATAACAGACTGTCTCTTATAGTATAATCAAATTCATAGTTTACATGTCAGACTTCTACATTGATTACTGTAATCATATAAATTTTCATCATGTACTGATTTTTGTGGTTTCTGCAGTGAATAAATAAGCATTAAAATATCACACATGAAACTGATTTTCTGTACTATATGGTAAACTTTGTAATTTTCAAACCACAAAAATTAATACTCACAACTATGTTAATTTGACATAATCCACAAATTTTAGCAATCACAAAAATAAAAAAGTTTACAGTACAGAATTGTTCATTCATTATTCATGATGTACAAGTACATCCTGATCAAACCTAAACTTGGACTTTTTCTACATATTAGAAAAAATAGGCAGATTGAGGCACAGCTGAGGGCTACAAACCATGACCTTTGTAGACTTAGACTTACCCAGTAAAGTATACAGACAGATAAGAATTGTGTCAAACTGTACATGGCCATATACTTGAAGATTCCAGAAGATGTGGTCAAAGCAGCCCTTCCTTCCCTGCAGAGTTAAATAGCAAATCTAGCATTCAGTAAGCATGATAATTCAAGCACGGGATAATGTTACTCTTATTACCATTGTAATAATAGCAGATAAAGATTACTTAGGAGAAGAGGAATCATTCATTCATGACTTCAGTTATACCATATGTAATAGAGTAGTTTATATTTAGTACCATGTAGCATGGTAAACAACAGACCATGCATGATATGTACATGTGTACTCAACATATAATGTAGTCCCTGAACCGATCAGCACAACTTTTTCGATGGATTGATGACGAATGATTGATTGATCAGTGACAGACTGATAACGGAAAACCCCAGACCAATCTTATTATAAGTTTTGTTATGTAAAATTATGGATGGTTTGTGTAAATTTTGGAATTTTGATTGAAACAATTCAAATTAAATGCCATATCAAATTTACTTTTAGCCTAGAATAATAAATCAACATTTTTTATTTCATTTCAAAGACAATTATATTAGTTAATGTCTGAATTTATATTACTTTATTATTTTGTGTAACTGAAACAAACCAATCCGTAAAATATATTACCCAAACTTTGGTCACATGATGTAAAATGGAAGCAATCAGATTGTTGGATTGATGACTGATCAGAAACTGGTTGATGATCAATGAATGATCATAATTATAGTTGCATGAATCTGTTGAGGTACAGTACATTAGAAAAGGGAAAAGACATGTAATACATAACTACAAACAGGAAAATAAAATAAAAAAATAATTTTAATAGATAAATTTTTACTTTTCATAAGAGAGTATATAGACTGGCATTAAATTCTTAAAATGGGCTACTAAATTAAAGGCTTCACTTGAATTGATTTACACATTTTTCAATCCTACTTCTCTAACATGAAATTTATTCAGACTGAGGCTTCCAGGCTGAGGGAAGGGCATGCTGTAGCTTCATACATGATATCAGTAAGATGCTTAAGGCTGCATTGTACTAGATAGGGTTATACATCAGCCCAGCAAATACATAGAATAGCATATATGTCATACCAAAAAATCATAGATTATCATCCATTTATAGTCTTGTCAAAATAAATTTTAATCATAAACAAATTGCAGCAGAAAATGTTTTATAGAGTATAATGAACCCATATATACACAGAAAAATAGTATTTAAAATCTATGTTAAAGAAAACTCAAAATAAACATTAAAAAAAAAAAATTACATTGAAAAGGGAGAAAACTCTGTAAAAATAATGTTTTTGTCAGTTGTTATTTTTGTTTGTCCCATATTTGTCAATTGCATTTAATATATGATACTTAGAAATAGTTCTTTGTTTCTTATTGACTATCTCATATAGTATGCTTCCCATGACATGTAATAAATTTAAAATGGATGTATTTAAATTCTTGGGAAATTTTTAATTAGCACTCCAGATAAGAATCATACAAAATGTGGTTCATGGTTAGAAAGCCTACATACTATGAAAGCACTATTGTTCATGGGTACCAATTTTCATGTTTTCCATGGGTAGGTCAAACCATGAAATTTGGTTCCCAATGAATAGTAGATTCCCATAAACGTGTATACTGAAAACTTTAAAACCATGAATTCAAGAATCCACGAACTTGTGTTTCTTCCCTGATCCATGAAAATTGGTATCCACAAATTAAAGTACTTTCACAGTATTTGTTTTTGATATTTGTTTAAAATGTAAAGTTAACAGAAATGAACATGTGGCTTTTCATGTAGCCCCTGTCCATAAGAGAATTAAATTATGAAGAATGTACTATATAATTCAAAATTATGGGAGATAACTCTGCAAAAGACACTGAAATACAATAAAAACTCTTGAATTTTCAATGTAAATAATCTCTTAAGAATATACAGTCTGGAATGAATAATTAAACATTTTATCATATAGACCTATAAATCATCTTAATAACAAAAACAAAAATGTGTAGCCTTTTTTTTGGGGGTGTATCACATATCACAGAATTTGCATGATTTTTAAAAAGACTGCTACTTAATTACAGAAAATGCTAATTTTCTGGCACTTTGATAATTTGGAATTCTTTTTTATAAATTTGGTAGTGTTCATATCTGAAAACTATTATCAACATTTTCATCTTTGCTATAAGAATCTTTAAAAAAACAAACAGAAGAATATTTGTTTACTGTACTTCATCATCAAAATTGAAATTCTTGAGCTTCATCATCTCGCAACAATGAACGCATGGTTTACTATTTAGTTACCAAATCTAGGTTGTCTTTAAAAAAAAAAGAAGTATGAAAACTTGTTTAAGTTGTAGATGATCCTCTAATTGATGCTAAAATGTCTTTTATCCCTATACATTTTATTTATCAGAAAGGACAATGATTTAGTATCAAATATTATTGCTATGTTAGCCATTTGTAGAAGATAATCTCCCCATTGCAATATTCATTATCATAGGAATTTTGAAATGCTTATTTTGAGATTTCCACGAATTAGATTTTGTTAGACTTTTTTGTGGGTCAAATGCTATAGAATAGAACATAAAAACCTTCTGTTGCAATTTCTTTAGATTTAGGGTAAAATTTTGCTTAATTGAGTGGACTATTAAAAGATTTAAAAAATCTAAAAAATTCATTATTATTACAAAAAGCCAAACTTCTTCACCTTCATTCTTCCCAGCAATATACAATACCTGATTAGTGTAGGAACACATTCTATGTTGGGGTTTTTAGAAGTAAACGGAGAGGCAACAGAAGCCTCTGCCTCTGACAATGAAATCCCCGCATGGGCTGTCTTTAGGGCACCACAGTCATTAGCCCCATCACCACACATACCTACATAGTAACTGAAATAAGAAATACAGAAAATTGTTATAACAAATTATCTTTTTTTCTATGCATTACCAATTTCAGAGCTGCATTATCTCAACTATAATAGAGAAAATTTCTGATTGAATATGAACAAGGTCAGAACTTTCTGATTATTTATTTATATCTTAACCTGAAATTTTTCTTTTTCACAGGATCATTAAACATGAATGTTTTTAACAAAACTCTTCAAATTAGATGATAGTATGATATACCCTAAGTCTTGTAATGTTTCTACTAGTTGTCCCTTCTGTTCAGGCGAAAATCTAGCAAAAACAGTTCCTCTAACACACATCTAAAAATCAAAACAGAACAAATAAATACCTTTCCTCAAACATCTCAAACCAATCCCTACCTCCTCAAATATGAAATTCTACCACAAATCAAGCAGGATATTAGTACAATGCACTGCAATTTTTGTAAATACATGTAATACAAACTTTTCTTCCGGTAATAAACTTCGAATAGAATTGAAATCAAATACAATTCTCTACCATAAAAGTTAAATATACAGCCTCTTTAGGGGGTTACAGTTCTACAAACATAACAGTTCTTACTTCTACGATACTTTACAGAAACATGCACAAATATATTTTTGAAACTCATTATATATTCACTCTCTATATCAAGAAAAATCATTGTTACAGATGTTATACAAAGAGCTCTGAAGAGGAAGCAACTTATTTAGTCAGTAAATTTGACCATTTGAAAGTTTGTAGAATCATTCTTTTATGTTCATGTCCATTTCTTATCAATTGCAGAAACTCCTCTTAAACTATTGAAGAGACTTTAATGAAACAAAACAGAGAAAAAGCATACTCTGTATATCACAGTGAATGATGCAAGAATAACTTTGTTGAATGAGTGAAAGGGGAGACAATTCAACTGCAGGTCTCAATAACCACTTCCGGGTCAAATGGCCACCCCCCTATGTAGTACCAAAAACACACTGAACCTAGACATATGAATTGTAAGTGCATTATTTGTGTGTATTATGATTAAAAGTAGTCAAAATAAAGCTGAGAATGTGTACTTTGAAATCATATATGTAATCAACTACAAAAGTGTATAAATATTGTTTACATGTGTGAGTAATTTGCCTCCATGCTGTCAATTAGCAGAACAGGTAAAAATGTGGATTTTCAGTATTATTTATTCAAGTAAATTTTGTGAAGAATTTCTACAATCATCGTACCATTAGCATAATGATTTTGGAAGCCTTATTTTCCAAGCTTTCGAACGGTATGCAACTTTAAGATGTCATTTGTCCTGGGAAATCACAGTGAAACTTTGAAAATTACTTTTTTAACATGTAAAGTAATTGAAACGTTAGAAGTGGTTAGTGAGACCTCAGCTTGAATGCACACCTTTTATCATTGGATGATTTTAATGATTCTTAATGTAAAGATTGGGCATTATGCATATGAACATTGGGGGTCTGCCTCAGAGTATTTCTAGTTTTAAAATTAGCAGGGTAAAATAATGTAAAGTTATAAAAATGTGCATGTTATACCTGTAAACCAACTTGTTTTCTCAAGCAATTTATTCTCACTAATTTTGCAGGCAAGAAAAAAATCATAAAAATAAATTGCAATGAATTAATCTCTGTGGAAAAAATAGATTCTTGCTAGCGTGTTAGACGCAAAAATAAATAGCCAAAATATTACATTGGTATCTAAAATCATCGCAAAAAATAAATTGGAGTAATAGCAAGTCTCTAAAAATGAATCATAAAAACTGTACATAAACACTGTTCCAAATACTTTGCATTTTTAGTAGAACATGTGAACAAACAGACAGACAGACAGATGAATGGTTGCATAACAAAATATGAATGTTCATCAAAAGGAAGGCCAATAATAAACATTTCTGCAGTACAATATACCTTGGGTAAGAGATCAGGGAAATATGTTCTCATAACAGACCAAGTTCTTCCATCTACGGCAAAATGGAAAGGGTTCCCTGTCTCAGTCGGTATAATGTTAACTTTTACATCCTAAAAACAAAGCAGATTACTGTATGTTCTGAATGTAATTTGTTCGTTTTTTTCAATTGGTGTTAAGCTTAGCAATTTTCCATACCATTTTTTTTAAAAGCAATCACATTCTATATTCAAATATTTTAATATTTATATGATAATGTTAGTAATATCATATCATTTGAAAAAAACTCGTACAAAACTTATGAGCTGAAACATAGGGTAATAATAAATCTAATGAGTTTGGTATGTGAGCCATTTATAAAATCACAATAAACACATAGCAACAACTTTGCTACATCTGTATGATAAATGTGTGATATTTGTATTTTTTGTTTGGGTAACAATTTCTTTAAGTTGAATTACTTATCAACTTTTCCTGACCCACCCACAATCTTTGCCAAAAAGATATTTACTTAGATTCTGAGTGAATCAAGTTTGAGAATTCTGAGAAAATGGTGTTCAATGCAATAATAAACCCATGTTTCAAAAGATATACCTCTGTCATTGTCTTTTCATTCGAATATTCCTCCGCAGACACAAATTCAAGGTAGGCATCTGCTTTCTCAAACTGTGGATAACCTTGAATCAGGACAGTCTTCTGCTTGGGAGGAATCATACCTATCTCCTTGGCAACACTAAGGGCTGTCAACATGTTATCTCCTAAACACAATAAGTAATTCTATATTTCAGTAACTCTCCAGTGAAGAATCATGCAAACTGTGATAGATTGTTGGGAAGACTACATCTGGGATATTTTTATTTTTGATATTTTGTTAAATATTTTATATAGTAAACATAAATTTACATTTGGCTTTACATATACCCCTTGATCTTCTGCATTATAAATTACATAGAATGCATCATAGAACTCAAAATTAAGGGAGACAATTCTGTAAATGATGTTGAAATAAAATTGAAAGAATTAAATTTTCTATGTGAGTTATTTCCTAAGAACAGATAGGCTGGAATAAAGGGTTATATACATTTCATCATATAGACATATAAAATAATTTAATATCAAGCATAAAAATGTATAGACTTTTTTGGAGTGCATCACATATCACAATATATAAACAAACAAAAACAAAAACAAAAACAAAAAACAAAAACAAAAACCTAAAAAAAAAATCAAAAAAACAAAAAACAAAACAAATATCAGCATTGATATCTTAATGTGAAAAACTATTTTCGCAGAAGTTAGATAGTTCACATTCGTTTAGTTAAATTCTCATATAAAATCATACAATACTTTGGAGTGTTTTGTGAATACCTTTTCAAAATTTAAATGTTTTAAAGGAATAAATTGCAAACATAGGTTATTAAAAAAATAGTTGTTGCCTTGCATGATTGCAAAAAAAAATATATTTCATGTTTACTTGTTAAATTACACTGGAAAAATATTATAGATTTCAAAGACTTTGACTGGAGCTACCATGGAAACCAAGAATATACACATATTAAGTGTTGTCTAAGTATTTTGTGAAGCTCATGCCAGATTTTGAAGTCCCTCTCTTTCAGATGTAATGCATCTAAACTGAAAAAAGGTGCCTTAAAAGACCAAAACCTTTAGTCCAACAGAAGTTGTTTAAACAGGTCTTACCTGTTACCATAATAGGCCTTATATTGGCCTGTATCAGTTGTTTTATTACAGGTGTTGTCTCTGGCTTCACCCTGTTCTCCGTCACTAAAAAGCCCAAGAATGTTAATCCTTTCTCAACTTGTTCCCTTTTAAATATATAATAAAATATTTCTTAAGAAATCATACATGTGATAAATCTTAAAATTCTCATCAGGCAATTTTGAAATTTTGGTCGGGAGTTTAGACCTCAAACAGGAGGTTTTTAACTCAATATCTTTTCACCATCAAAAGATTGTGACTATAATGCTATTAAAGAAACATTTGCCTTTGACTTACTTTAAAAAAAAAGATATTTTTTCTTTTGGTGAAAACTGAGCATCAAATGCTTGACATTCAACCAAATTTTTTTTTATATTTCATATTTTGAAAACAGGAAATTTGACCCTCCCAGTGGAAGTGTATATGTATTTCCCCCCAATAAATATAAGAAAAATATAAGCATGCACTTTGGCAACCATACAAAAAAGTATCAGTTCAGACTTTTTAATTCAATAATTTGAAACAACATTGTCACAAATCATAAATTCTTTGAAGTTCTTTTCATTAAAATATGACTATTTCTGTTGTACAGTGAACCATTTTTTCCACTGATAGACATAGAAGGCCAGAAGTCTCAGTTCTTTGCACTATTGTACCTTTGAATTCTCTGTAGTTTGGGATATTTCAGTTTTCCAGGTAAAGGTCGCCAAGCAAGGGCAAGAACTCTGTATCCATGTTGTGTATATATCATTAGTCTATCATGAAAATCATCTGGGACTATGAAAAGACAAATATTGGTAGTACAGATATACACTGTTGGTGATTTCAAAGTGTAAAAATACAGGAATCAAAAACAAATATGCTTAGCATGTTAAGTGTAAGGTTTTGAAGAATCAGGCAAAATGGGAAAAATCAGAAACATGCATCCCACTGATCTGATGATATAGTTTCATTCAAAGCTGCTTTCTCTATTTGAAAAGGCCATTATCTGATCTCTGCATCACTGGATTTACTCAGAAATTTTTCAATAGAATGAAAGAAAATTGTGGGCTTGAATAGAGTTATCTGCCCTTGAAATGTTTATTTTCAGTGCATTTCAATGAAAATATAACTCAATTTACCAAAATGACATGGAAAATCTTGAATATTTTTCTTAATTCTGATGGTAACAAATAGTCAAATCAAACTTTCAAAACAGTGGGTTTTTTCCATACCAAGTTTCTCCCACTGCCTGATTCTTACAGAGACTGATACTAAAATGGCATATTTGAAAAAGATCACAGGAAGAAACAAAGTATTTCAACTGAGGAAACAACCAGTTTTTTTGTGTGCATTCATTTTACAACAATCAATATCTTCATGTACAGTCAAACAGTATTTAAAGCTTTTCACATGCAGACCTGAACAAGAAAAAAAAATCAAAAAATTTCCGACTAAACAAATATACAGATAAAAAAATTCCTGAAGCTTTTGCTCAGAATGAATGAATCTTTTCTCAACATCTCTTACTTGTTTCTGGTTTTGATAACATAAGTATTTTCTCTGGAGCTCCCTTAGCATAGAGATCAAAGTGATCAGAACCAAGTGTCCGTGCAATAACAGACATCCTCTGTAAGCTAGAAGAAAAGGTGAACTGTCTGATGATACCAATCTCCTTCTGAGTGGGCTACAAAAAAAATTAAAGTTCATATTGTCACTATATTGTTATTATTTTTTTCTCTGTATGATAGTTCCTTTTTTCATTACAGTAATTAGAAAATTAAGAACATACAAGCACAGACTTAGCTGAGGTCAATAATGTCATGGGCAAAATAATAACAAACTCATTATCATTGTAATTTTCATTTGCATTTTTTTTTCGCCAAGATTTTTGGCAGTTCTGCAGAACATTTGATATGAAAATGCTTAACTATTTACAAATTCATCAAATCAATTCAACAATTTTGTCGAAAATCTAAAAATAAAAACTGATGTCATTCCAATAAATAAATTGGAGGATCAAGGCTTTAATTTCAATTATCAATTATGTATTTTGCCAAGAAATGCAAAAAAAATTTCTCTTTTCACATTTTATCAAAATGCAGCAGGATGAGCAAGAACACACAATAAAACCAGTCTAAACTAAACACCTTTTGAACTTTAAAATCAATTCATGTCAGTCAGGTGTTCAGCTTACCAAGGTTCAAAATACAATTAAATTATTATAATAATCAAAAACTTAAAAGAGGGTCTAACTTAGATACATTCCAGATTATTCCTATGTCAGGTCAGACAGGATTTAGTGTTCTTCACAAATAATAAAGACACCTTAAAATTCTGGTCAAATGTACTGCTGGTTGACTTAGGCCTCACAATGGTAGGAATAATCATGTCAAATTTAGATGCATCCTCGCCCTCCTCCAGAAGTTCCCATCCTGTAGCTTCAAACATAATTAGATCCAAAGGGTCCCCACTCAGAACTTTGTCAATCAAGGTCAAAGAATGACATGTTGCCATGGCAGCAATGACCTTGTCGTTGTCAATCTTGGCCACATCTTTAAAATCTTCCGTAAAACTGACAAAAAAAAGAAGATTTAGTTTTGGTGATCTATAAAATTCAAACTAATGGTTTCAATATGATGGCTTCACAGGTCAACATACATTTGTCTTGTGTTTTTTATTTGTTTAAGACAACTAAGAAAACATATGAAAAACATATGCTTAGAACTTATGAAGTAATACATGAAAAACATGCAAATAAGAATTTAATGGTTATTATATGTTTTTACAGGAACTTTATATCTGAAATTAGGCTATGGTTTTCGTATAATTTGGAAAAAATGTTTTCATGAGTTTATATGTGCTCAAAAAGATAGTCCCAATCATAGGAAAAAATAAAGCACATTTCCTGTGTATAAAAATCCTGAACATATTGATTTCAACTTTTTTATAGGTCATATCTACCTAATTTATCTCACATGTTATGAGAATGGAACATTGTCTATTCTGTCACTTGTGTCAAACTTTACAATCTACAGGCTGCTTAAACACACCAAATATAGGACAAAAAGAAAATAACCTGCTATACAAAAAACTGTGCTTCTACTTATTTCATATTTGAAGCATTTCTAATAATATTTTTTTTTCTATGCAAATAATAATTTTAAGGAAGGGACAGTAAAAAATGCTTACTTGCAATCTTTAACAGGTAATACACTGTGGAGATCCAGTCCATCTTCAGTGAGGGTACCAGTCTAAAAAAAAAAGTATACTATGTATATATAATTCATGATGTACTTTGAGTACCAAATAAATTATGCAAACAACAGATGTACTGACCCAAAAAAATTAAAGCTGCTCCTAAATACATACAATGAGAACATTACCATGGACTAACCCTATACATCATTTCCTTCTTACCACATGTATTTGGTACATCAGGGGAAGTTTTCAACAAGCTCCTGAGCCTTATTCATAAAGTCATGCAGGAATCAGATATTTTAGAAGTGACACTGCTATACTACTCGTATTTATCACCACACATCATACCTTATCAAAGCAGAAAGCACTGATACTTCCACTAACATTGATACTCCGAGGGCTGATACAATAAACCAGTTGTTTCTTCAGTCGTTGTTGAGCAAATACAATACCGATGGTCAGGGCAGCGGGCAATGCTGGAGGAACTGCTATAGTAATTAAATCTAAGGAACGAATGATGATATCTGAAGCATGCTCTCCTGCTTGTATCTAGAATAAGATAAAAAAATAAAGAAAAAAACATTCATTAATTAATTACCTTACTTAATGTAAAAGCTATACCAATTAGGTACCAGGTAACATGTACAAGGTACTCACCACTAGACAAATTGTGCAGATAAACCCTATACCACATACTCATTAACAGGACAACTGTGCAGATAAACCCTATACCACATACGTATTATCAGGACAACTGTGTAGATGAACACTAAACCAGGTACTCAACATTAAAACAGTTGTGCATATGAAACTTCTACCAGGTATTCATCCAGAAGAGAAATGAATAGATAAAGCCTACACCAAGTACTCACCATTTGAGAAATTGTATAGATTAACCCATACCAGGTACTCACCATCAGAACAAATGTGTAGATAAAACCTATACAAGGTACTCACCATCAAGACAACAAAGTAGATTAAGCCTTTATTGGATATTCACCAAAGACAATTTGTATACACAAACTCTTTACCAAGTACTCAACATCAGAACAATAGTGTAGATAAACTCTTTACCAGGTATTCAACATCAGAACAAATGTGTAGATAAAATCTATACCAGGTACTCTTCATCAAGAGAACAGAGTAAATTAAGCCTTTATTGGATATTCACCACAGAACAATTGTGTAGATAAACTCTTTTACCAGGTACTCACCATCAGAACAATGGTGTAGATAAACTCTTTACCAGGTACTCACCATCAGAACAATAGTGTAGATAAAACCTATACCAGCTATAGCTGCCAGAGCTCCAACAAATATATACGTATCTTTGTTGAACTTGAAATCAACAGGTTTTGGATACATGATAGATCTCACTAGCTCACCCTTGGCTGTGGTGAAACCTTCAAATAAAGATAACTACTATGTGGTTACAGTCACCAAACAATGGTGAGTTCTGAAGGCAATTGCTTTACTTGATTAAGAATGTAAAAACAAGAATGCTACGTGTAGCCATATGTCCTCCGCCGCTGTAGAAAGAGTTGAACTACAAATGTTTGACACTTGTATAATTAGCAGATTCAATACTTATGTGCTTTCATAAGTCCATGTGGCGATTTAAGGTTAATGTATCAACTACATATGGTGACAAACAATCCTACAAAGTTTGGTCAAATTCCGTTCAGTGGTTTCTGAGGAGTTGCGTCCACAAGGTGTTCAATGTGAAAAATGAACAAATGTGAAAAATGAACAAAGTCCCATAACTCCAATAAAAAATGTTGAATTAAAATAGTGGTTAAGTATGATCAACTGCATATGGTGACAAACAATCCTACGAAATTTGGTCAAATTCTGTTCAGCGGTTTTTGAGGAGTTGCGTCCACAAGGTGTTCCTATGCGAATAATGTGAAAAATGAACAAAGTACCATAACTCCCATAAAAATTGTCGAATCAAAATAGCGGTTATGTATAGTCAACTACATATGGTGACAAACAATCCTACAAAATTTGGTCAAATTCCATTCCGTGGTTTCTGAGGAGTTGTGTCCACAATGTGTTCCTATTGCAAATGATGTGAAAAATGAACAAAGTCCCATAACTCCCATAAAAATTGTCAAATCAAAATAGCAATTATGTATGATCAACTACATATGGTGTCAAACAATCCTACAAAATGTGGTCAAATTCCATTCAGCTGTTTCCACAAGTTTCCGACGCACGGACGGACGCCAACATTTCTATGTCCCCGCTCCGCATTGCGGCGGGGGACAATAAAACACTACTACATGATATGACAATACATGTACCAAATATTACTCAAAGATTCATTCCTTTCAAAGCATAATTAAATCATATATTTTGAATAATGAAATAAGAACGAGAAAATTGCAGCAATCACTAAGCAATTGACTACTGTGAAAGTATCATTGATTGTGGGGTATCAATTTTCATGGTTTTTATGGATTTTGTAAACCACAAAGCCTGGTTCCCAACAAAAAGTAAATGTCCAATTCATCTGTAAGATTCATTTGTCAAATCCACTAATTCAAGAATCTATGAACTTATATTTTTTCCCTAAACCACAAAAATTGGTACCCACAGATAAAAGTACTTTCATAGTATATTTTTTCACTTCATTATGGTGGATGATATAAGAGAGACAACTCAAAATTGCATATTCACTTTATTTGTAATGCATGCAAAAATAAACACTGTTGTGTTTTATGCAAGAAAAAAATATTTTGTGATAAATTGAAACCACATTATGAATCCTCAAAAAGATATATAATCATTTTTTAATAGATTTGTGATGCACTAATGGAGTTTTTTGACAAAATAATAAAAGCAATGATAGCAACATGCACTAATTAACATAAAATAATCCAAGCCATAGGTACAAAATCTAAAAAAGTTTTCAAAAAATGTGAGACTAAATCTGTATAAGACCTTTTCAACATTTCAACGTTCAATCGATATGAAGCAAAATGAAAAACTTTCATAAAACCTAGCTCATTGGTTAGAATTCAACATACCAGTTCTTAGTACCACAGCTTTCACTCTTTGAGTACCAAAGTAACGTGTCTGTATTATCTGAGTACCACAAAACAGCACATGACGGGAATGTTCCTTTAGACTGAAAAATTTATCTTCCTGAGATTTTGAGACTTTAGGATTTGGTAATGGAGTCTTGGTCACTGGAACACTTTCACCTATACAAAAAAAATTGAAAATTCTATGTTATTAAAGATAATATAAGCACAAGAATATTAAAAAATCAAACTTTGGGATGGAAAGCTTTACTTCATTTTTGCTGAGGGCTAAAATGGGAGTGAAACTATAGTATACTATTAGGTATAATAACACGTACAATAAAACATCTCAAGCTTTCTTTCTTATAATATGGTGTTACTTAAATGTATTATAAAAACCAGACGGGGGTGATTCATACATGTCAAAAAACCACTGAATTCAGTTTATTTTCCTGTTCAGAAACCATTATAGACCACATAAACAGTTTTAGTTTTTCATTTGAGGGTTGCTCTTTTGAGATAAAATTTATATAGATTGTACATGAAATTAGCATTTTGCAAGAGTTATGATCGTTCTTGATTTGGTTTGATTTGGTCGATTTTAGGGGGAGATTGAAAAGTAGTATTCTCAAAAATACAGATCTTTAATATAGAAATGACTATTGTCATATAAAAATACAGCATATGTAGACAAAAAAGCATTGTCTTATCCATGGGTTTTTCTACACCATTAATCACCTTACCATAGGCCAGGGTCTGAATGTTATATGGACAGGTACTTAAAAGAAATATGGATATGAGCTTTCATCAAATATTAAATAGAAGTGGAAAGATAGCTTAAGTACAGTATTTTAATACATTCCAAAGCTCTATATAACTTCAATTAGAGAATTATGATTGGTAAGATGTCCAAGATGATCATGGTGCAATCATGGCCATACCATGGCAATCAATAAAAAAAAATACTGTTTTTACACCTACCAGTTAGCATGCTTTCATTGACTATACAATTACCAGCAACCAACACAGCATCACACTGCATGACACATCCATTCCTAGGGATCTCTATAACATCACCAGGAACTAAATCTTCTGATGAGATATCTATAAATTCTGTATGGAGAAAGGAAGAATACTTTCAAAATTTTAGATACTGGTACATGTCGATTACATTGTAACAACCTCTTTTTGGAGAATGAATGATTAAACCCTTTACTCACATACTTAGCACTAAATTTATATGGTGCATGCACTTAGAGAGTGTACTTTGAGTGATACAGTGAAACCTGTCAACCCTGAATAATATGAAAACCTGTCTAAACCAAACCCCAAATAATCTGAAAACCTGTCAAAATCAAGCCCTGAATAATCAGAAAACCTGTCAAAACCAAGCCCTGAATAATCAGAAAACCTCTCTAAACCAAACTGAATAATCTGAAAACCTTTCTGAACCGAATCCTGAATAATCTGAAAACCTATTTAAACCAAACCATGAATAATCAGAAAACCTCTCTAAACCAAATCCTGAATGATCAGAAAACCTGTCTAAACCCAACCCTGAATAATCAGAAGACCTTTCTAAACCAAACCCTGAATAATCTGAAAATCTGTCTAAACCAAACCCTAAATAACCTGAATACCTTTCTTAAGCAAACCCTGAATAATCTGAAACCCTTTCTAAACCAAACCCTGAATAATCTAAAAGCCTGTTGAAAGCAGACAATTTAAAAAATTCCTATACATCAATTATACTGTGTTATGAACCTAAGTGAACTGAACACCAGCCTATACCAAACATTTTATATATCCAAAAGGGGTTCAGTTGAGATTTCAATGTACTCAATACATAACCATAAATGTTCAAGACAAAGTACAGATAAATACTGACAAATTGTCTATATACAAAATAAATGGTAAAAAAACCAACAGATGATTTACTGTACTTTTAACAATGTAGTTGATGTGGTCAAATGGAAATTCTAAAAATTATATTTTCTAATATGTAACAATGATTTATTCTTCAAATCTGCAAAAAATTATCACAGGAAATATGCTTATTTAACTATTTTTTTAATCAGAAGAATTTAGAATTGTCAATTAATACAGTTAAGTATTATCCCTAACAATTATCAACTCAGACAACATACTAGCAGTTTACCCGATTTACACCTGAATTGCAGAAATAAAATTTGCGACAAAGTTCAGATAAATCAGTCCTTCAAGTTAGTTTCTTGTGATATTTTCACAAGTAGTTCATGTTCAGAAATTTTTTGTGACAACCATGTTAATTTTATGTGAAATTTTCACAAGTATTTAATATTCAGTAAATTTTGTGTGACAGTAAGGTTAATTTCATGTTAACTTCGCAAAAGTAATCATGTTCAGTAAATTTTTTGTGACAATCATGATAATTTTATAATTATTTTTCACAAGTAATCATGTTCATTTAATTTTTTAAGACAATCATGCTCATTTTATGTTAACTTTTCACAAGTAGTTCATGTTAAACAAATTTTGTGAGACAATCATGTTAATTTCATGTTAACTTCGCAAAAGTACTCATGTCAAGCAAATCTTATGTGATAATCATGTTAATTTTATGCAAGGTTATTTTTGTGGGTAAGCAAATGGGTATACCAAAAATCTTTCTAAAGCTGGCAGATGATAAGTGGTGTACTAAATACTTAAGCCCAGAATTAATATTTGTGGTAATTTATTTGGCGTTTTTTGACAGACCTCTTATTAGCAATGGATACCAGCTATACAGTATTTGCCTGTTAATGTGATAAAGCAATAGCTTAACAAATCCTACCATTTCCCCCTCTATCTACAGTGACTATTGTTGAAGAGTCAATAGTGTTTCTCAGAGCTCTTTGCATTTGTCGTGTCTGGTATATAGTGACTGTTATTGAGACAACAGACATGACCACAATGGCAGAGGCGTACCAGTAGTACTCATCAGCATACCAAAGACTACAACTGAATATCTGGAAGATGTAGAATGGAGACAGTACCTTAAAGAAAAAAGGAAAACAATGTTTATTTTGTGTACTAACAGCATCAATCACAATAACTGGGGGATGGATTCCTAGCTTTAGCATGTCCCTGTACTATTTTGAGGCAAGGAACAACAGCTACTACTGAATACTGGGGAAATTATTTTCATATAATCAATGTGAAGACCTTACAAAATTGATTTCCATAAAAAAAGAAACTTCTGCCTTGTTAACAAGAAATAATGGTTCAACACTCAAACTTAGTGAAAAATATAACAAGAATGGGTATGGTGTATATGCCAAAGAGACAACAACCCCACAACGATGAAAATGTCAGCCCATTAGGCCACCCATTGGTCTTCAATGAATGATGAGGAAATCCTCATACTAAAGGGCAGGCTGTAGCAAGAGTTGCTTCTATATAATCATGAAGCCAAACCTGATCAAATTTTAAAAATAAATGAATGTCTGAGAGAACCTACAATGTCTGACAGACATCAGACAAGAGGACAAAGTCATACTCATTATACATTAGATATTTTGAGTCACCTGATAAAAGGCACATGCCCAAATTTGCATTTGTACTTTACAGAGTTAGACAATGGACAAAATGACCTTAGGCTGCCATCACCTAGTAGACACAGTTCCAATTTAATCAAGTGGTGGGTTTTGTATTTGTCAAATGCATGTTCACAATTCCTTTCACGATTCTCTGTCAGAGTGGTTGAAGGCCGTGAGGTCTTTAATTTTGAAACAAATGAAAGTTTTAAGTAGGTCAATGAGTGCCAAGGCTACATCAGTTTTCAAAGACTCCGATGTAGCAAAAACATTGTCTACTATACATGACAAGTATGTTGTCATACCAGCAGACAAAGCCCAAAACAACATTGTTTTTGTCTGCAAAACGTTTTATATCCAATGTTTATTATCAGAGGTAGACGTAGAAAATAATAGCAGTGATAAGACCTACACTGCTACCACTCTTTCCAAATAAGAGACTGTGGAAAACCATAAATCTGTACTATCCTCTTTTGGTCTCTCTACCAAGGACGATAATTGTGATTTACCGTCTATGTACTGGATTCCTAAACTTCACAAGAATCCATACAAACATTTCATAGCTGGATCTGCAAAATGTACCACCAAACCTCTTTCAAAACTTTTAACTTCTATACCCACAACTGTCAAAGAGGGTCTACAGTCCTACCACAACACTTGTTACTCCCGTAGTGGTATTAATTCAATGTGGATCCTGAAAAATTTGAAAGATCTTTTGGAGACAATCAGTTCAAGACTATTATCTGAAAATAATAGCATTAAAACCTATGATTTTTCAACACTGTATACTTCTATTCCCCATACTCAGTTAAAATCCCAACTTAAAAACATTATACATCGTTGTTTTTCCAAAAAAGATGGTACACCTAGATACAAATATATAGTTCTTGGTAGAGATTCCATCATACTTTGTAAGAAATAATTCCAAATCATCTTCCAAATATACAGAGGAAGATGTTTACAAAATGCTGGAATTTTTAATCGACAACATATTTGTCCAGTGTGGTGGACATGTTTTTCAACAAACGGTCGGCATTCCAATGGGAACAAATTGTGCCCCTTTACTAGCTGACCTATTCCTTCACTCTTATGAGGCTGACTTTATAGCTGATCTGATCAGAAAGAAAGAATATTGTTTAGCTAGATCCTTCAATCTCAGTTTCCGCTATATAGATGACGTGTTATCTTTAAACAATCCTAATTTCGGGGATTAGATACATTGCATCTACCCGAAAGAACTTGAGATAAAGGATACTACAGACACTGTGAAGTCAGCCTCATATCTTGACCTACACTTAGAAATCGATGGTAAAGGAAAACTATTGACCAAACTTTACGACAAACATGACGACTTTTCATTCAGAAATGTCAACTTTCCTTTCATCTGTGACAACATCCCTTCGGCTCCTGCGTATGGAGTGTTCATATCACAACTCATACGTTATGCCAGAGCTTGCTGAAACTATGCAGACTTTTTGTATCGCGCTAGAACTCTAACAAATAGGCTTCTGGAACAGGGTTATGTTGCTACAAGATTGAGGTCATCATTACA
The DNA here is from genome assembly GCA_037379345.1 of Perna viridis. NCBI lineage: Eukaryota > Metazoa > Mollusca > Bivalvia > Mytilida > Mytilidae > Perna > Perna viridis. The sequence continues at coordinate 4,500,417 of CM074522.1, forward strand.
GAAGTTTTATGGTCGTCATCATGAACTCGTGGATCGTTATGGTGTATCCATCAGCACCATGAAAACTGATTTATTCAACGGGTCATAGTTTTCCTTTCCTCGTTTGTCTACTCTGGACTTGACTTTTTATGAGCAACTCGGCGGGTGTTTCTAGAAAAGCAGAGGATGCTTACCCTACCGGTGCACCTGGTCCATGCTCCCAGTTTTTAGTGGAGTCCGAGTTGCTCATTTACTTTTGTTACTTTGTATGTATGCTTTTAGTTACTTTATGTTCTTTGTTGTGTATGTCTGTTTTCCATGTCTGGTCTTTGTCCCTAGATTACATTCTTTTGATTACCGCTATAACCTTGGTTCCCTTGATTACTCTTTCATAAAAATGTTACATACACAAGGTCATGTTACCCTTCAGAAATAGTAAATATTTTGTTCCCAAGATGTACCAGCCATTTAAATCATGAACACCATTGTTAAAGGGATATAGGTTAGCATATATCTATAAAAGATTTATGCATGGACATAAACTAGAAGTACTGATACTTCATAGTACAAGGTGAAATAAAAATATCAACACCTAATTTCAGTCAAGGTTTAACATGTCATTGGGCATCAATTTAAAACAAGGTAACAGTAAAACCAGTTTATACCAAACCCTGAATAAATCAAAAACCTGTCTAAACCAAACATAAATAAACCAAAAATCTGTCTAAACTAAACCCCCAAAATAACCCAAAAACCTGTCTAAACATACCAAACAAACTCAATAACCTGTGCAAGATTTAAAGAGTATTAAACCTGCATAAACTGAACACATGTTTAAAGTGAACAAATTATACAGTCCAAAAGGGGCTAAGCTTTAGATATGTTTCTATGAATTTCAACTTGAGAACTGCAAAGAACTACACAATGTCATGTAACTTTTAAACTCATAAATGCTTTTGCACATGGTTTCCAATAAATATGAGAGTTAAATTAGAGTGAATTGTTGACACACAGCGGGGTTGAGCAATTAAGGCACTAGGCTGGGAGGATCCACTGTACACCCAGCTTCCTCCCACTCATCAACTAAAATATGATTTTCAACTACCCTCATACCTCCTATTTACAAATCTTTTTGTCACCAAAAAAATCAACTGAAGCATTTTTGAATTTTTGGCTCCTTTTTATACCTCGTTGAGGCAAAAATCCATTTTTATGTTTTAATTCTTCAAACTTTTCCTTTCTACAAAACAAAGTAAATAGACAAATATAGGTATCAACATGATGCACAATGTCTCAGATTTACAATGGTATCTAAAACGTTGTGGTTACACTTCAGATTTTTGAGTAAACTGAAAAAAATGTTTCCCTACCCCACTGAAAAATCGCTTTAATTGACATATTTTTAAATGTCAGAACCCCTAGAGTATTTATGCTTCAGTAAAAAATGGCTTGTTTTGATACTACTGTGGTTCTTTTGATGATTTGTGGTGATTTTTGTAGTCAGAATTCATCAAAAAAAAATTTTTTTTAATTGGATTTTTGATTTTCCCTTAAAATAAAAAAAATGTTCCTGGCCTACCCCACTGGAAAATTGCTGAATTTTGACTCTACAAGTTATAAATCAACTAAAACATCTAAAATTTGGTATCATTCAATATATAATCTTATTTTCGGTGGGGTAGGAGTACACTTTTTCATTTTACCCAAAAACCCCAAGTGTTACAGCAACTTTCATGATACCATTGTAAAAATAAGACATTTAGCTACATATTGATACTTATATATGTCAATTTACTTGTTTTTTAATGTGAAAAATAGATTTTTGCCTCAACAAGGAATAAAAAGGAGCCACACAATACAAAAATGCTTTAGTATAATTTTTGGAGACAAAAAGGTTCGTAAATGGGAGGTATAAGGGTAGCTGAAAATCATATTATTTTTGTTGATGAGTGGGTGGGGAGGGGGTTGCATGGGGGGAAGGGGTATCTCAGCCCACGTACTAGAGACAATGTAATCAGGATCTTGTTCATGACCATTCTGTGCCCAAGTATCCAGGGACTTAACCTAGCATAGGGGTTTTACCAATTTTCTAGCCTGGAATATACAGGGATTCCCTCACCACAATTCTGGCAACTATGCAAGAAACTTATATTAGGGCAATGGTTGTGAATCTTGCCATTGGTTTAAAAGCTCTACAGAGCTTATGTCAATTGCTGACTTGTACATGCATGTATATTCACTTATGTGTAATAAAATTTACCTTCACCTTTTCTCCTGAGCATAAAACGGTAACACTTAATTTTCAAACTCACATGCTAATGGTGACAATAATGTGTGACATATGACACTATCAAGCCTTCACCAAAGATAAACCATTAATTAATATTTTAAAGCTTGTACTCAACAAACTTAGGACATTTTAGATATTCAAAATGAAAACACAGTAGATTTCTAGCAATATGAAAGAGTAAGTAATGGAGCCATGTTTCTAGCAGAAACCAAAAGAATGCAATCCAGGGATAAAGATAAGACAGGGAAAACAGAGACATACAACAAAGAAATAACCAAAATAACAGGTATAAGGAAATAAAGTAAAATAGCAACTCGGACTTCACTAAAAACTGGAACTATGGACCAGGTGCACCAGTAGGATAAGCGCTCCCTGCTTTTCAAGAAACACCTGCCAAGTTTCTCATATAAAGTCAACTCCAAAGTAGACAAAAGAAGAAAGGAAAACTATGATACAGTGAACAAATTGGTTCTCATGGTGCTAATAGATACACCATAACAATCCATGAATTCATGATCATGTCCATAAAACTTCAATGTGGTAATGACTTCAATCTTGTGGTAATATAATCTTGTTCCAGAAGTTTATTCTTCAAAGTCTAGCATGGTACAAAAATCCTGCATAGTTATGGCCAGCTCTGTAGTATCTTCATCTCAAGGGGTAGAAGTGATGTATCAAATAACCAAAACTAGGATTGTTTAACGATTATACATCATCTTCATAGCAGAAATTGAGATCAAAAGAACTGGCTAAAAGATGTTTCGTCTTTTGGATCAGATCAGTTATAATCAGCCTAATAAAAGTGAAGGAATAGATCAGCTAGTAGAGGAGCACAATTTGTTCCCATTGTAATGCTAAGCATTTGTTGAAAAATGTGTCCACCACAGAGGACAAATATGTGAAACTAGACACCACAGAGGGCCTGAATTACTTACCTGTAGCTCATTTCCATATCTTATAAATACAATGAGAACTGTCTAAACTGCACACCTTTTGGACTGAAAGATTGGTTCAGTTAAGGCCAATGTTTGTTATACAAAGGTCTAAAAGTAATGAAACTGATAAAAAGGGACTTCAGAAGATGTCTGGTATACACAGCTAAACTGTATTTCCAGGATCAGTTTAGACTAGTTACATAGTACATTGTACTTGATGTCAGGAATAAAACTAGAGGCCCTAGAAAACCTGAATAACTCCCCAGAACTCATTTCTTGGCCTTGTAGTCAGGAATAAAGACATACTTTAGTAACTAAGATCTCTTCCTTGTTTGCAACTGTTCTTAAAATAAAAGTTAAGAACTGCAAAACTGAACATTTTTTTTACTTTTGCAAAGGAAGTAACTTCAATGGAAGTCTATTACAGCAAATCAGTCATTTGAAGGGCTGATCAAAAGGATCATTTCACCAACTGAAAGTAAACCTGGTAAAATATTTACATTCCAAGGGATATAACTTAAACAAAGAGTCTTTTTTACAACTTGGACTCATGAAGACTTTTGTAAGCCCTATAATAAAGATCATGTCATCTTTCCAAAGTTTTTTTCTTCATATTTTCGTTCTATCTATTATGGTTTTCAACATATTGTGTATAAACACTGCACTTTTCATCTTTCAAGGGCAATACACCTAATAAGCATCTTCCTATAACTTTGGAAACTTCTGTAGACCTCTACCAGCCAAAGTAAGTTGGTCATCTTTATTTTGCTCTAGTTCTCATAGTTATTGTGATACATCTTGAAAATATTGTTGAAAATAACTAACACAAATTTAAAAGACATTAAGACATCTAACCATGAAATTTACACAGAATATTTGACTCAGCAAATAGTGAAAGTCTGACCAAATGAATTGTGACAGTATGCCCATAATCCCCTCTTTTTGTTCTAAAAGATTTTTATATCATATATGTTTAAGTGTTGTTTTCAAAGACAGACAGACAGACAGATGGACACAAGTAATGCATAATTCTGCCATCAAAAGATTGGCAAATAAAAATTTAACAAAGTGGTAATTGATTGAGTACTTCTTTCTTACCTCCTTAAACAAGAGAGTGATAATGGGTGTGACGTGAATCTGAATTGAATTACTACCATAAAGGTTCCTCCTGAAATATAAGGAACACATCTGAAATAAAATTATTTATACAAACTACAAACTTGAAGCTCCAGGGAGTCTGAATGGCCTAGCTGGATCAAAAGAAATCTTAATATTGAAACCTGTGTAAGCAAAGCACTTCGAGTCAGAAAAAATAGATTTTCAGCTTTAGACTTCCAAACAACCATATAGTCTACAGAAATTGTGGATTGTAACTGGAGACAGCTATAATGACCAAGATTGATATTTCAGTATTTGACATGATTTTCTTTGGTCAAATAAATTCACATGCAAATGTATTTCAGTTTACATTTATTATCTTTGAAGTCTGTAGGAACAATTTTTTGCTGTATCTGTGTATAATGATGTTTTGCTGGTAATATTTTGGTTATTCATGATAACAAAATGATTATCATATATATCATATTGATTATCTAAACAAACTATTGCTATTTTCAACATAAAGTTTTAATTTTGTGATGTACCCATCATATCCATTCTCTTTACATTTAAGTCTTTCTATTCTCTTTTGAAATGAGTTTTTACTGTACAGTGAAACCTGTCTAAACCAAACTCTGAATAAAACCAGACCTGTCTAAACCAAACTCTGAATAAAACAAAACCTGTATTTAGCAAACCCTGAATAAAACTTTAGAATAAGCGTTCTGTAAATTTAGCTAAGTACGAAGGCCCGTAATTTTGGTAAAAAACATCGGAGTGGAACTAAACACAAACTTGTCCTGTAACTTATCATGGTGAATTTATATACTAAAAATCATGTCAATATCTGCAAGTGTTTAGAAAAAAAATTCTGGAAAAGTTATTTCTGTGAAATTTGCTAAGTTGAAGGCCCATAATTTCGGTAAAAATCATCGGAGCAAAACAAAACAAAAGGTACACTTGACCTGTAACTTATCACGGAGATCTTATATACCAAAAATCATGTCAATATCTGCAAGCATTTCAAAAAAAGTCCGGAAAACTGAAGATAGACTGACAGACTGACGGACTGACAGACAGGTCAAAAACATTATACCCTCTGCAACTTCGATGTGTGGAGTACAAGAAGACCTGTCTAAAGCTTACCCGAATATAACAAATCCTGTCTAAACTTGATACTTTTGAAGCTCCTTCATCTCAGTTTAAACATAATTTGATCCTAAGTAAACCAAACACATGTCTATAAACAGAACAAATTCTACAGCCAAATACAGGTCCATGAATAGAACAAATTCAACAGCCAAATACAGGTCTATAAATAGAACAAATTCTACAGCCAAATACAGGTCTGGTTAAGACAGTTTCCACTGTATTATAAACTCTGACTTACCTTCGTGATTGTTCAACATGGCTGAGACCAGTGGCTTCATGGAAGTATGAACAACTTGTAGAATGGTCCAACCCCCTGAAAACAAAACCAGTATTTCACAAACAAAACAAGACATGTCTAAAGCATACCTGAATAAAACAAGTTATGCCACAAAAATAACTTTTTTAAGTGGGATACCAATTTCTGTGGTTTTTGATGGTTATATATGGCGAACTGTGAATTGTTAAAATTTCACGAAAAACTTGGAGGCTCTATTGCAAATCCATGAACTAGTGAAATTTTTAAATACCAAAAAATTATTATCCAGGAATATAAGTACCTTCATGATTTGTTTATCAGGATATTACAAGTACTACTCCTCATTAAGTGTAAGTTTTTGTAAGAATCAGGCAAAATTGTTGGTTTGAACAGAGCTATCTGCCCTTGAAATGTTCATTTTCAGTGCATTTCAATGAAAATATAACTCAATTTACCAATATGATATGGAAAATCTTGACTTTTTTCCTGGATTTTTATGGTGCAAATAGTCAATTAAAACTTTCAAAATGGTCGTTATCCTGAATAACCAAAATATAATTACTTATACAATAATATCATGCCAAGTTTTACCCATCTGCCTGATTCTTACAGAGACTGACACTTAAAACTTACAACAATGTGATACTGTACTGCAAAAAAACATGTGCCAAAATTAAGCATTACTGACAAAGCTATAAGGTAGTTTTGCTGACCTTTTTCTAGTTCTAAAAAATTTGGCCACTAGACCAGTAATAATTTAGTAAATAACTAGCTCTCCACCTAAGAACTGTGCAGATTGTAGTTCATCAAGTGGAAAGTTCAATATTTTATCTAGAATACTATTGAGTATTGATGGTTTACATGTATTACGATTAGTAGCAGTGAAAAATCCATGGAATGCATTAAAATTTTCTTTTAAGGGGACATAACTCTTTACTTTGAGAAATAAGAGAATAATTAAATGGATGGAGTGAAAAACAAAAATTTGAGCACAGGTATCAAAGAACACCCTGATTTAATGAGCGTAAACAACTTGTTCTAGGTTAAATCTTCAGTTTCTCAGTTTCTTGGCTAGAGTGATTATACTTGGGTCATTCATGATAACCAAATAATAATCATATTTATACAGTATATTATCTAAATAAACTGTTGCTATTTTCAACGTAAATTTTAAATTTTGTGATTAGGGAATTGATAACATTTTTTTGTATCACATCATTCATAGTGTGATTCTCTTGAAATATCTAGCCGTCCAAGAAGTAGATAGAACAACCATGATTCATACAGAATCACTATTTACTGAGTGCCAGCTAGTATAACAACAGTACTTACTTAGCCTTTTCAAACTCCTGGGAGTTATTATTCCAGACATACTTCACTTTTTTAGTAACAAAATATCTTATGATATTTTGATCTCTCTGTAAGGAAAAAGATCTTCAGCTAAATTATTAACATACAAACTTCTGTATAAACTATTTTTTTCTCTGTGGTTTGGTCAACTAAATTATCAAGATTCAAATGAAATACAAAATTCATGTTGAAAACTAGGATGTTCTAATAAAAGAAATTAGCTAAATATATCACAAACTAACAAAACTTTGACATATTACGTAACTGATACATAAAGAGAATTAAACCAAGTGTAAAAAAATCATAACAAAACTTGCCAAACTAGATCATAAAAATTCATTCAAAATAAATTCTTTAGTAGTTTAAAGTCTGGCTTTTCCTATTAGACTTTATGGACAGTTAATTTTGAAAATAATAAGTGTATTAGTATTTAGTTTGGTCTGTAAGGTTATTAAAATTTTAAAAAAATAGTTAGTTCGCCACAGCCTAATTAACCAAGCAGGAAACTCCAACAGGAATCTAATCAATCCATTTTTCTCATATTTTGATATTTTTGTTTTTTTAGTAGTATTTTTTTTCTATCACTTCAAGAGCTGTTTTAAATTAAGTGAATAGATGTAATATAACAATAGGTATGGTGAATATGTCAAAGAGACAACAATCCCAATGGGATGAAAATGTCAGCCCAGGACCCTCCCATTGGTCTTCAATGAATAAAGAGGAAAACCTCAAACCACAGGGCAAGCTGCAGCTGCCCCCAAAACATCATTATACATAAGCACAGCAAAAGAGTTGCCCCTATATACTCAAGAAACATAAAAATAAACTAAAAGGTAAAAACATACCTTGTTACATTAGTAATCACTGTAGAACATATCTTTATATTAATTTTTTGAACATTTAAGTTCAGACTTGAAATGAAAACATTTACCAACCTACAAACTCAATTTTGTATGTACCGGTAATTAGGCTACAGCAAACAGATATAATTTAAAGTCTGGCCTAAAAATTTAATAACTGCCACAGCATGACTTCAGAAAATGTTTGGTTATACTTAAGTTTCTGGTTTAATGTGGATTACCATAAAATGTATTTTCCATGTTGTTCATGTTTGTGAATTCTTTCAAGTAAATATACAGGTATCAACTTCCATGGTTTTAAGTAACAGTAGTGGTGGATCCAGAGTTTAGGTAAGGGGGCCCCGGTGAAGATCACAAAGTGATATGTTTTTGCCAGGAAGGTTTGGGGGCATACCCCCCCTCCCCCCCCAAAGAAAATTTTGAAATATTAATCCTCAAATTCTGCATTCTGAGAGTATCTTGAACAATTTTTCAACAATTTTTAAAAATTGCAATTTTCTAAGGAGGCTCCCTGGATCCACCACTGAAGTCATTGTAAGAATCATGCAACTTCTGTTATATGTTATACTGCTCAGAAAGGATACACATTTTTATTTTTGGGAAGAGGTTGAAGATGAAATGTATAATTTTAGTTTCTTTTGTATTTCAGTCATTAGTCATTTATAGAGCAATCTCCCTTAATATTGAATTCCAAAATACATTCTATACAATTCATATCTCCTAAGACCAAGAGTTTTGTGAAAAGCCATGCACATATTAATTTCTGTTTACCATATTTCAAACAAAATATAAAAAACAAAAATATGTAGGTTTTCAAACCATTTATCACATTTAGCATGATTCTTAGCTGGAGTGCTACTGAAAAAAAATTACAACTTCATATTATAAAAAAAATAATTTCGCTGGTACTACTTTTAACACTTACTTTACCAATTCAAAAAAATTTGAAAATTAAGTTCACCCAGAAAATTAATATATTTCCATTAAATTATTCCTGGATTCTGTTTAGACTGGCACGTTCATTGTCAAAATGTTGGGTTGTCTTCAAAGATTTGTTTTTTAATAAGAATAGGTACTTTTCTATATGAATTACCTTTTTTTTCTTTAAGCAAGTCCTTAAAAATAACTCAAGAAATCAGAGGTTTGTCATCTGTTGAAAAGATATTCTGTGAAAGTATTATGATTTGTGGATACCAATTTTCATGGATTAGGGAAGAAATACATGTTTTTGGTTTCCTGAATTCTTTGTTTTGAGGTGTTCAGTACACACATCAATGGAAATCTCCTTTTCCTTTGGAATGAAATTTCATGATTTGGCTAGCCCACGAAAACTACAAAAATTGGAACCCCACAAACAAAAGTACTTTCACAGCATTTGATACTAATGAACCAGAAAAAGTGCAATTGGAAAATGGAAGCAGGAGACAGTTGCAACAACAGCAAAAAAGGAATGAAAAAGAAAATAAGGGAAAAGGCAGACAACTGCCAGGAACTCTCCTGTCCTCAGTTTAAAAGCAGGACAAACATTAAGGAAATTTAGACACTAGAAAATTAAAGGGGAAGTCCATTACTTTAGCAGCAGAAGAACATTTCTAGGCAAAAAGGAAACGGGAGATAATTCAAGGAGAGAAGAGAAGTCTTCAAAGAAAAGAAAGAGGATTTCATTGGAGAAAAGGGGAAATAATTTTCAAGGTTTCCATCCCCATGCTAATTTATTGCACCAAAGCTGCTCATGCTACCACAATAAAAGCTTTTATAAATTAATTTTCACCTTTTCTGAACCAAACTCAACATCTACTGACTGTAATAAAGTACATTTTGAAATGTATTATGGGACAATCTATTTCAAAATTCTGAACTTTTTAAATTTTTTCTTTTATTGTTTGGCCAGATATAATCATGATGTGTACTTAGGCACATCTACTATGCACCCTAATTTAAACACAGATATCTAGCATACCAAATGTTCTAGGTAAAAAGCCTTGAAACTCACAAACTGTTAATGCCAGATAAAAACATAATATCCTACTTGTTGAATGAGGGTAAATAAAATTAAAACAAAATATTGGTAGTTATCTAGATTACTAGATTACATTGTTGAATATTGCATATACAATGTATATTATACATGTCATAAATATATGTTTTGAACATCTTTAGCTTCTATTGTTCAGTGTGAGGCAGCTCTTGTGATCTCAGGTTAAAAGTTGCAGTCAGCCTCACCAAAAGTTGAAAGTGAAAAAAGCTTTTGTAAGTTTCGATGACATGTATCAGAACTTCTTGTTAATCAGTAATTTTACACTTCAAATATTTTGTAGAACTGACCCCTGTCTGTTTACAGCAAGTATCTAATATGTTCATAGAAAACTCAATTGAGAATTTTTACAACACAAATTCATGGCATCAAAATCTAAATTCTTTAGACTTTACCTCCATTAATATTAAAAATCTGAAATATCTGCCTTGACGGTCTGTGTTTTAAAACAGTAATCTCTACTTTCTAATCACTAGTCACTAGTTCATTCTAATTATTATGTAAAGACAGGTTTTGCCTTGAATTTGTTTTCTACCAAACTTACAGAAACATCACCATATTTAAGTGGAGTTTTTGTTCCTTTCTTATATGAAATCTGGTCAACTTGAGAAGAAGAATTGAGGTCTTTTGTACTGAAAAGAAAGATATATACATAATTATTTAATTCATTAAAATAAATTAAATTGAGTTTTTCTTCAAATTCTTTCTCAATATAAATTTTTACCAATCAGATTGCTTAAAATCAAATGTAATTTGAGTGTATCTCCTGAATCTCAAATAATAGTACACTAGGACAGATCCAGAGATTTTGAATAGGGGAGTTCCAAAAAGAAAGTAGGCCCAGGCTATAATATTGCCATTGTTGGCCAAATTGTAGGTAAAATGAACAAAACTGATTCCAGCAAAAAGGGGTTACAACCAGCTGATCTCCACTGGTTCCAAAACTGATACACGTTCAAGTACTCATGTTCAGCATTCATGTAAGCTATCAACTACCATATCTTCTTGTACATTGGTGAGCTATTTGTACCTATAGGTATACCAGTCAGTATTATATGTAGCTACTTGTACTAATATTTATACTATCTATGTAAGTTTTTTTTAGACAGCTATTTGTACATTTATCTATACCAGTCCTGTTTATCATTATTCAGTGTAGCTATTTATACTGCCAGCTATACTAGTCTACTTTATCAGTATTTAGGGTAGCAATTTGTACTTATAGCTATACCAGGCTATTTCAGTATTGGGATAGCTGATTGTATCAATCATTATAACAACAGCTTAATCATTTTAAGAGTTATCAAGGGAACCAAGGTTATAGCGGTAATCAAAAGAATGTAATCCAGGGACAAAAACCAGACATGGAAAACAGACATACACAACAAAGAACATAAAGTAACCAAAACCATACATACAAAGCAACAAAGGGTAGCTATCTACACTTTTTCTAGTAATGTTCATAAATATTAAGTTATGTGTACAGACCTTGTTCCTTTAGTTCCATTAGATCCTCCATTCTTCTCTCGATATTTGATTTTTGAAACAAAATACTGATCATACTGGTCCTATTAATAATAACAAATGTGAGTATGAGAAACAGAATCCTCCCTGCAAGCAATTGATCATTACAATTTCAAAATAAAAAGGCTCAAATTTAAAATTTTAACCTCAAGAAATTTATTTTATAATATTTTACATTATGCCAATGAAAAGATGGCTCTCACTATACAAATTCATGACTAAAGCTTTTAGTTTACTCATATTGTTAGAGATTAACGTTGACTTAAGGGACAACTTCTTCATTATTCAACAACTCAAGTCATGAGTGATCACTTTTATAGGGGCCAACTGTATCATACATGTATTCCCCATGAAAACTGAAAAATATCAGTGAAAATATAACTCAAATATAAATTAGAAATGACCCATAAAATTTGTGATGAAAAATGCAGTTCCAGCACCCAAATTTCTTTTTCTTTTCACTTTATTTTCTATTTGACCCAATGAGGATCAAACAGAAAGGCCATTCAGACCCACTGACCCAATGAGGATCAAACAGAAAGGCCATTCAGACCCATTGGGCCAATGAGAATCAAACAGAAAGGCCATTCAGACCCATTGGACCAAATAGGTACTACTCAGCCATTTCTCCTACGGTAAAATATAACTGCTTTTCTCCTGTGTAACAAGAAAAGGTGATAAGTTTGTGATTGACATGGTACCCTGATTTCAGAATGATCCCCAAGTCATACAATAATATATTTACCTTTAATACAACTACAACTGCTACTTTTAGAGAACATTTTGAATGTGTTGCTGCTATCATTAAGCGTGGGAACCAGAAGAAGAAGAGCCTAAGGATACCAATTGTTAAAATGTAGAATATCCACATCAGGATTTCTTTCCCTTTGTTCTTGGTGTATCCATATATTTCCTGCAAAAATATATGCAAAGTTCATGTATATTAATTGACTGTGTATTTGTGGAAGGGGCAGATCTAGAATGTTTAAAGAAGAGGTTCTGATCTAGACATTTTTAACAAAGGGGAGTCCATGATATCAACTGCTTGATTTTACCACAATTTAGGGCAAAATTAGTGGGAATTCCAATCCCTGAACCCCACTTCCTTGATCTGCCACATATCTACCAAAATTGTTAAACTCATTCACTCACTTCAACAATATTGAGGCTTGAACAAAGTGACTGTGACCATACAGTACCATGCTGAGAATACAAACATGTTATCATATACAGCTTTACATAAGTATTAAGCTACAAGTGTACTAAAATAGTACATGTTTACCAGTACCCCTTTTCTTTACAGTAGAGGTCTAACAATCCAGTCCTGTACTATATCATTATGTTGATTTTTCACAAAAGAATTAACTTATAAAAATTGATTAAATGAGTGAAGATAGTCTATTAAAATTTATGGTTTTACTAATCAATTTGAAGGCTCTATTCATGTTATTTTGACTCTGACCCATTGCGGGTCAAATGAAGGGTCACTGAAGCATGATGTTAGGACTCCAAATTGTATGTGTTGATCATTGTGCAAAAGGTAAGAAATCTTGGAAGTTGCTTAAGTTGTTGTGCTAGGTATACCCTAACTTGTAAAAGAAGTACATATTGAACAGCAAACGAAACTGCTTACAATGCATGTTTCGTCTATATAAAGTGAAATCAATCCATATATTGGGAGTTTAGATTGGTCAGATGAATAGGTTCCATATTGGAATAACCTTGTTTGTCCTGCCTGGCCATCATTCTGTTTGTCCATCTGACCAAATTTAATCTGAACTCCGAATATATGGATTGATTTCACTTTGTATAGACCAACTATCGAAGACCAAAAATTGAATAAATCTTGTTTGACACTAACATAAATCTGTCTGCCATGAAATAACTCACAAATACATTAAAAGTGGAATTAAAAGTTTTATTCCAAAAGCAAAGTAAAGGTCATTTTGTAATCTTAAAAGCACAAATATATGTATCAGTTTTAAATGGCAAGGCTGCTAGACAAATTATGTAAGTCTAATTCTACTGTATGTACCGAGTTCATCATTAGCGAAATTAATTACAAACATTCACTAATTCTAAAATTTTAAGATAATAAACTAAATTTCAAAGGTGCATTGGCTGATTAAGAGGGCAGCTCCAGAGGTTTTAACCTCACCCCTTGTTAGAAAATCTTGCTGATTTAAAAACAAATAAGCAAAAATGTGGAAATAATATCCAGTAACCCCTTTTTTCATGGAACCCCTCTGGGACCCCACACCCTTTTTAAAATCTTCCACCCCTAAAAGTACATACTATTATTTCTCATATCAGAAGATTTAGTAAAATCAACTGAATTAAAAAGCTTTGATCCATAAATGCCTGAATTGCAAAAATGATTCAAAAGTAATTATACCTAAAATATAAATTCACATATACCTATCATCATATCCAAAGATAAAAAACTAGAAACTAGAAAAGAATGCATTATAACCTACAAAGCAGCCTATACAGCATTATAAAGTATAATGAAACCTGTCTAAACTGAACACTGAGTAACAAAAAACCTGTCTAAACTGAACATTGAGTAACAAAAAACCTGTCTAAACCAAACAGTGAGTAACCAAAAAACCTGTCTAAAGCAGACATTTTTTGAAGTTTATATTAGTTTAAATCTATTCTAAACCTGTATAAACCATACACCTGTCTAAAAAGAACAAATTTTAGTCTAATGAAGATTTGGTTTATACAGGTTTTTACTGTATATTTATTCATTTGTTGTCCAGGTAGATCTGTAAACTACAACCAGCATGCATGCCAAATTTCAAGCTGTGTAGTTAATATCAAAGTTTCAATGAAGCACTCAGTTATTGAAGTTATTACAAGACTGACAGTCTTTTCTTTGGTACTTATACACTATACAGTTAAAGAATATTTTATACAAGAAATATTAGGGAAAACTATAGGGCAATAAAATGGAACATTGTAAGTGATATCTTGCCAATTTATGGCAGAAATAAGTGGATGGCAAAATGTTCAAAATAGCCTAACTCGAAAACTGCATCATGGATTTTGCTGAATATTAAAATAAACCTGTATTTTATGGTATCTAACAACAATGCAGAGTTTCAAATAAAATTCATTAATCTGGAAACTGTTGGGGGATGAACAGACAGACAGACGAACCGACGGACCAATGGATGGCACCTTTTCAGAGTGTATCTTATAATACTTTGCTGCTTCCTGTGGCAGGGCATAAACATTAAGCATTAAAAATTCAAAAATCTAACATTTAATTTACAATTAAATGTTTTTATGACAGTGATATTAACCACAAATTGGTTGAATCATTAGTATCAAAATTAATACAGTCCCTGAATTGATCAATTCAATTATAATTGTGATCCATCATCGGTCACCAATCAGTCATTGATTGGTCAAACCGATCTGTGATTGCTTCCATTTTGACCACTAATTGGTTGACATATTTTCCTGTCATGTGACCACTGATTGGTTGACATATTTTCCTGTCATGTGACCACTGATTGGTTGACATATTTTATGGATTCTTTGTTTCAGTTTTCTATTTTTCCACATATTCACTAAATAATGTAAACTCAGAGATTTGTTTTTCTTTTACATTTGTTTCTTTAATGAAATACAAAATGTGGTTCTAATATTTTAAATTAAAAAATCAATTTAAAATGGATTTGTTCCTATGAAAATTCTGAAATTTA
Organism: Perna viridis; assembly: GCA_037379345.1. Lineage (NCBI taxonomy): Eukaryota > Metazoa > Mollusca > Bivalvia > Mytilida > Mytilidae > Perna > Perna viridis. The sequence continues at coordinate 4,515,612 of CM074522.1, forward strand.
CATCAACAAGACATCCATCATTTAACTTAACAAACTATAATCAGATGGTCAATGGTCATCAATTATCAATCAGTTGGCTATCATTCAATCAGCAGTCATGATCCATCAAACAGTTGTATGGATCAGTTCAGGGACTATACAATGGAACCTGACTAACTAAACACCTCAAATTTGTTAAGACATGTGTTTGATTTAGACAGGTGTTCATTTTAGACACTTGTTTGGTGTAGACAGGTATTTGGTGTATACAAGTGCTTGGTGTAGACAGGTGTTTGGTTTAGAAAGGTGTTTTGATTTACTAAGGTTCAAAATACATTTGAATTGATATAAAAGGATTTTAAAATGTGTTTTGTTTAGACAGGTCTTGTTATGTTCAGGGTATGCTTTAGACATGTCTGTATTATTCAGTGTATGCTTTAGACAGGTCTTTGTATTATTCAGGGCATGCTTTAGACAGGTCTTTGGATTATTCAGTGTTTGATTAAGACAGGTTTTTGGATTATTTTGTGTTTGATTAAGACAGGTTCTTGGATTATTCAGGGTTCAGTTTAAACAGGATTCCCTGTACTTTATATGCAGCATATAAAAAGCAATAAAGCTCTGTTAACAAATAATACCTCCATTTTTCAAGTCAAATACCATACCGTATTTAATGTTATTTTAAATGGTATAAAAATTTTGAAACAAAAATAGTATACGAAAAATGTTTCCAATTCTACTTCCAGTGGATGCTTAGTGGTGCACTAAATACTTATGCTGTAAGTATTTAAAGGTATTTATTTTGGTGTTTATATACAATTGTAAAATATGCCAAAATAAGTACCCCGCAAAATGTTACCTGCTATACAGATTTAATATAATACATGGTTCATGAAAATTGCATTTGAGGGCTTGAATTCATGTATCTGTGTGCAGGATACAAGTTATTGATGGCTCATTTGTCAGGATTGGCACATGTGTGATGTGTGTTTAGCCTTCAATCAAAATCTTAAGAGGTCAGTGAAGGATCTAGAAAAAAAGCGGGGGGAGGGGGGGTAAAAAAAAAGGGTGGTTTCAGGTAATTGTTTACCTATTTCTGCAAAACTGTACATGAAGTTAATAAAATAGTCCAATGAAAGTGGAAATTCAAACTCATTAAACTCCTGGATCAGCCACGGTGATAGCAAACTCAATTTTCTTTTAATTTTTCCAAATTTGTTTAACATTTTAGAAGTTTTAAGAGATCTAGAGTATATATGATCAAAACTTTAATATACTCAGATCAATTTTTTCAACAATAGGTCTTAACTAACAACTGCATGGTACAAAAATCCTGAAATGTCAGACTGTTTCTCACACCAAAGCACATAATCCACATAATGCATGTTTGTTATTTTCATGACACATAAATGCATATACATGCATATAATGATAGCAACACATGGATGATTCACTTTATTAGTAATTTGATACTAATGAAATCTGTCTGAAGCAAAACCCTTTTGGACTGAAGAATTTTGTTTGATAACTCACCTCAATTCATAAGATTTAAAAAAGGTGTTCTCTTTAGACAGGCATTTGGTTAAATCAGGTTCTGTTTAGAAAGGATTCAATGTTTATTGTTCTATTAATAGTACTAGAGCATTTACCATCTGATCCTCAAGATATGGGTTAACATAAGAGATGCCATCTTTCAATGGAGGAGGTCCTGTTCTTCCAGCCTTGATTCTAGCAGGCTCTGAAAGAAAAGCATATATACATGTACTCAGGAACCATTTGGGGTATGTGCCAATTCCACCATCCAAATCAATAATGAAAATGGACAGACAGATGGACATGGTGATTCCAATATACCATTCGCTTGTTGAGTGGGTGTATAAATATGACCCCACTAAAATTTGGTACAGTTTGGGTGCTCTTTTTCATATTTTTTTCTCCTAATGACCCATTAATCACTATAAAATATGACTTGAAGAGTCATTGGGTGGGGGATCCACTCTTACCACGAATGTGTTCAATCATTTGTAAGAGTGGATTTGTAGCAGAATGTTTCTTCCCACCTTTACTAATCTGTCATTTATTCATTTGATGTTTTATTTTTGTTGTAATTTGGTATTACTTAGTTGATGTTTTTTATATGCAGAATAGCTCTGCATTGTATCATTTTTGAATAAATGACCTCTTTCAATCAATTTGATTTCTTATTTACAGCAAAACAAGCTCGAGCTCTGAGCTTTATGTATCTCAGTGTGTAAGAACGCTGTCTGTCTGTCTGTCTGTCTGTCTGTCTGTCTGTCTTAAAGAGTCATTGATACATTGGCTTGAATGACGCCCGGTAAGTCTCTTTAAGCTATTATTTTTGTGTACACAGTCACAGATCTCACTCATGGCTGCATAACTGACCTTCATTGTACCCGTGATCACCTTAAATCACAAAATAAAAGCCAGGAGTTTAATTAGAGTGGGCATCTGAAGTGCATGACATACCTATTCTTAAACAGTACATTGTAATTTGGGCAAAATAAAATAATATGTTGGTTTCCCGCTATTCTACCTACCTTAGTTTTTTGTGCCTACTCTTAATATTTTATGATCATTTTGGCTCAAGCATTGTTAAAGTCTAGATTGTTTCCCCATTAACTCAATGTAAAATGTTTTTGAAAAATAAAATAACTTCCCTACCTACCTACCTACCTACCCTACCTAACTACCTACCTACCTACCTACCAACCCTACCTACCTACCTACCTACCCATGTGTCTAGAAACAAGACTATTATTATTTTTGGCCTCATTAATTCATACAAAACATCTAAGAAACAATTTTCTTTTTCCTATAATTAATTTTTTATTCTCATACACACAAAGCATATTATCAAAGTTCTGGCACATGTCAACATGACAATGCATTTATACTGGTAATTTATCAATTTATTCTTATAGTACAATTGAATCCACAAATGTCTTACAAGTTTTTACATGACAATCAATTTATCTTGTATATGATTCATGACCATGATGACTTGTAGGAGTAGTTAAACATGTAAATTATTGTTTTTGTGGGAAGTCAAAAACAGTAAATAAGAAAGCAAAATACACTCCTATAATATCATTACAAAAAATCAACTGATGAATTAAATAATCCTGAAGTTCTGTACTACCATTATATGCAATATTGGGTCTTCGATTGATGGTAACTGACCAACAGTGGCTATTAATATGAAACCTCAATTGTCACATAACAAAGAAAACAATTAATTGAAAAACTGAAAAAAAATCAGTAGTTTTTCGAACATAAATTGAATTTTCTCAATGAAAGAAAGCAGCTCATACAGCATACTTAAATTTATAATAAACTTAATGCAAGATTGTTGAGAAATCAGAATAAATGTATAAATATTTCTGTATAAGTTAAACCATAAAAAAGTTACTTGATGATTAAGAATTGATGCCCCATGCTACCTCATACATTGTTTGGCAACCAAAACGAAATCATAGGTATAAACTGATGACATCTTCTGGAACGTGCAGCCTATACACGTGAAATTCTGGGTGGAATGAAAAAACGGGGAGCGTAACATTCGAAACATTATATTGCATTATGCTCTAGCCCGGGTGGAAAGTGTGGCATCCAGAAAGTTCTAAATGGGGTTGGTGTCTACTGTTTGGGGTTCCAGACTCGAGGTCCAGACTAACGTTGTTTTCTAATTTTTGCCTGAGTTTGCACTAATTTAACTAAAAATTCTGATATTCTTCAACACTCTGGTAATTAGTTCACCGCCCTTTTTTGTTGAAAAAATTGTATTTTCGTGCAAAATTTGGGCAACACAGAGCTCGCCTTTTTTTCTGGAACTCACCATTGCTTTTCGAAATCTATGGATCTGCTACTGATACTTTACAGATTTCGTTATAATTTAAAAATATTTTGATACTTTAAAATTGTTTTTTTACAGTTCGAATGCTTATACATGTATATGCCTTTAATTTAAAAACTGCATATGTAAATAGGTAGCTCTTAAGATGGTTTACTTGTTGTTTGTGTGTGTGGGTGTTTTTTTTCTCAAGCATATCCAGGTTGAAATCATAAAATTTATTTCAGCTAGATGTCTCTTACGGTTAGTCTAGCATAACTGATACAAACTGTGGCCGTCAAAGTAAACTGTGACTTTTAAAAAAATTATATCCAAGTGTTTTTTATTGTAAACACCAAAAGCTCAATCATTTATATAATGAGATACTATTCAATACTTTAACATAGTAATGATGTCGCGATTTTGTACGATTTTATTGGCAATATAAACGACAAAACTTTAAAAGCTGCCATGGTCACTTCACACAGTTACTTTCGTATTAAAACTACCATTAAATTAGTCGGTCATTGGCTTCCTCTATAAAATTTCTCCATTATGATTTTATGTTATACAAATATCCTACGGGGACAGCATTATAAACCTTTGAATAAATATAGACTATATTAACGAACTGTAATCAAATAAGTATGTATATTTACGATTATAATGCATGAGTGGGTAATATATAAAACAGCAATTTTAAAACTGGGAAAGCATAAATAATTTATAGTAAAGACAACCGTGGTTTCGTTTCCTTTGTAACAGGATGATTAAAATGGTGAGTGTACTGACATTTTACTGCGGATACATCATTCAACTTTACCATGTTGAAGGAATTGTCTTTTGTAAAGAATGGATTTGTTGTTACTCCCATTCTATATACATGTGCATGTACTAGATTCAAGCCAATATATCACTTCAGTGTTGGTTTGCAAACGGAGATGGGACGATAAAGCATGTCCCTAACAATTGAACAAAAAAAACAAATCTTGATCTAATTTCCTTCAACACACTATCAAATTACGCATTGGATTTCGCCCTTCAATACCTATCAGCACTTTTCCCCAAAATCTAATACATGCACGATCCATGTCTTAAATCCCCCTCCATAGTTACAAATCAACCAAAATGGAATCAGCTACCGTAATTATAAACAAAAGTGTTTGTATCAATGAATAGCATGTTGGCATAACGTCAGGAGTTTTTTTTTTAAAGTGTAAATTTGCAGGTTGCATGTTCATGTATCTCCGCTGTACATGCGCGTAAAAAAGGGAAAACTACCAGGAATAACTGGAGAGATCAGTTGATGCAGTGAGTACGTGAACGTGTGCACTGGAAAGGATAGCAAGCTTATTAGGACTTCAAAATCAATTACGTATGTGATACATGGATAGCCTTTGACTGTTTTTCTCCAGTGCGAATGAGTGCGCATACGATGTAGCATTCTTTCAACATGAAACAAATCAATCGAATCAAATCAAATGTTCATCACAAATAACAATCATTTTAAGTAATAGAATCATAAATAGTTTGCGTTTAAAAATGTTCATCAAACATACTTACTTTTTCCCATTTCCCTCAATATTTCCGACAAGACATGCCAAATAAGAAGGTTACAAGGCCATTTGATTTTCACGACAACGAAAAATACAACCGGTAAAACTGATCATATATATCTGCCTGATCCCGTATATACTATTGGAGATCTATGATGCGTGTCCAACAAAATACGGAAAAATGCATTAAAATGGTACACTGAAATTCTTTGTACAGTTAATAATGAATTTAAAATCATGTCAGGTTCATGAGAGGGGTAATGCTTTCAAATTGATACCTATCATTTTAAATGAGACTTTCTATGCAAATGATTCCCTTTATCTGCTTTCAAGAAGTACATTTATAATATACACATAAGATTTAACCCTATTTTATCGTTTACCTGGTCCATGCTCCCAGTTTTTAGTGGAGACCGAGTTGCTCATTTACTTTTGTTACTTTGTATGTATGATTTTAGTTATTTTATGTTCTTTGTTGTGTATGTCTGTTTTCCATGTCTGGTCTTTGTCCCTAGATTACATTCTTTTGATTACCGCTATAACCTTGGTTCCCTTGATTACTCTTCACACCACTGGGTCGATACCTCTGCTGGTGGATTTTGTCCCCGAGGGTATCATCAATCCAGTAATACAATTTTTAAAATTAATGGTTTTAACAAGAGGAATGAAAGAAAAACTGGCTCGGACGTCGCCCAGTATAAAAAGGTCCGAACCTGACAGCAGATCGGACACTCTGTTGTCTTGTAAGTATGTGGTGTCCCCAGATGGGAATCTTAGCACACTCACATCTGGTATGGAAAGTGCCCCGACCAATTCAACTAAAAGTACCCAATCACATGTTCAGTCTGCAGACCATCTATTCCAGTACAAAAATTCTGACTATTTTAAAATATCAAACCATGTTCCATCACTTTAAACGATATATTTGACTACAACGATGACGAACCACATTGTACCATATCAAAATGTGGTATAAAAAATTGCAAAACATGCAACATTCTTATAACCGACCCTTACTTCTCCAGTTCCCTTACAAACAAAACCTTCCATACAAGAAGTCACGGTGACTTAAGTTGCAAATAAACAAACTTAATATATGGATTAGAATGCAACTTATGTGGTTTAATATATGTCGGAGAAACGCAAGAGCGATTAAATAAAAGAATGTGCGGTCATCGTTCGGGAATTAACACCACCAAATTCCGACAATTTATAAACACTTTAATCAACAAGATCATTCAATCCTCTCCATGAAAGTTCGTATTTTAGAAAAAATTTACCATCCTACGAACAGTCCCGTTCTAAGTAAAAACTATCGTAGGGAAAGAGAGGAGTACTGGATACGCAGACTAGGTACTGCAACACCTTACGGATGCAATGACAATATCAAAAATATAGGAAACCTTTCAAGCCAATATAACAATAACATAAATGTGATGAATTTATTTGACAAAAATCCAAGACGGGAAAGGAGTCATGGCCATCGCCACTATACATCACCTAAGTTACATGATGTCTCCATAGATGGTCTCCTTCCTTTCATACAAAAACCTCTTGGACTTCATCACATTAGAACCAAACTTTATTCTATACCTCTCACTCTACTACACTCCCTTTACAAAACAAGTCTTGACACTCCTGTTTCTGACCCCACTTCATCATTATACAGACTTGTTGCCATCATTTTGGATATTGGTTTCCACAGACTCTTTAAACCAGTTTGTGTGAAAAGTCAAGATGAAGAAAAACGATCATTTCTTCCACTACCGTTTGTCAACTAAGGTATAGATGCAATTAATTTGGCTAACATCCTCCATCACAAAAACGTTACCAACAAAATTCCCCCCATATTTCAAAGACAAATCCATACCAATTATTTCATATTCCTATACTTCACCCATAGCATCCAAAATTTTCAATTATAAAAGGCTATTGCAGAACCTCGAGATTGAGGACTTCAAGGCTAAACCACCTGACTGTTCTTGCAAAACCTCTCCATTCAAATACGGTCCTTCTGGTCACGTCGTTACGGGAGATTTAACCATTATCGAAAACGAATCTCTGCGTAATATCCTTCCTAAAGGTCCCACCAAGTACCGTGAACCACGCTCCATAAATTGGAATTATAACTTTAAAGTTCTTATGGATGCCGTCGAGGACTATGCAAGAAAATGGATAAAACGAGAACAAGAAGACATTGATTCTCTGTCAGAGTGGTTGAAGGCCGTGAGGTCTTTAATTTTGAAACGAATGAAAGTTTTAAGTAGGTCAATGAGTGCCAAGGCTACATCAGTTTTCAAAGACCCCGATGTAGCAAAACCATTGTCTACTATACATGACAAATATGTTGTCGTACCAGCAGACAAAGCCCAAAACAACATTGTTTTTGTCTGCAAAACGTTTTATATCCAATGTTTATTATCAGAGGTAGACGTAGAAAATAATAGCAGTGGTAAGACCTACAATGCTACCACTCTTTACAAAGAAGAGATTGTGGAAAACCATAAATCTGTGCTATCCTCTTTTGGTCTCTCTACCAAGGACGATGATTGTGATTTACCGTCTATGTACTGGATTCCTAAACTTCACAATAATCCATACAAACAACGTTTCATAGCTGGATCTGCAAAATGTACCACCAAACCTCTTTCAAAACTTTTAACTTCTATACTCGCAACTGTCAAAGAGGGTCTACAGTCCTACCACAACACTTGTTACTCCCGTAGTGGTATTAATTCAATGTGGATCCTGAAAAATTCAAAAGATCTTTTGGAGACAATCAGTTCAAGACTATTATCTGAATATAATAGCATTAAAACCTATGATTTGTCAACACTGTATACTTCTATTCCCCATACTCAGTTAAAATCCCGACTTAAAAACATTATACATCGTTGTTTTTCCAAAAAAATGGTACACCTAGATACAAATATATAGTTCTTGGTAGAGATTCCTCATACTTTGTAAGAAATAATTCCAAATCATCTTCCAAATATACAGAGGAAGATGTTTACAAAATGCTGGAATTTTTAATCGACAACATATTTGTCCAGTGTGGTGGACATGTTTTTCAACAAACGGTCCGCATTCCAATGGGAACAAATTGTGCTCCTTTACTAGCTGACCTATTCCTTCACTCTTATGAGGCTGACTTTATAGCTGATCTGATCAGAAAGAAAGAATATTGTTTGGCTAGATCCTTCAATCTCAGTTTCGGCTATATAGATGACTTGTTATCTTTAAACAATCCTAATTTCGGGGATTTGATACATCGCATCTACCCAAAAGAACTTGAGATAAAAGATACTACAGACACTGTGAAGTCAGCCTCATATCTTGACCTACACTTAGAAATCGATGGTAAAGGAAAACTATTGACCAAACTTTACGACGAACGTGATGACTTTTCATTCAAAACTGTCAACTTTCCTTTCATCTGTGGCAACATCCCTTCAGCACCTGCGTATGGAGTGTTCATATCACAACTCGTACGTTATGCCAGAGCTTGCCGAGACTATGCAGACTTTTTGTGTCGCGCTAGAATTCCAACAAATAGGCTTCTGGAGCAGGGTTATGTTGCAAGATTGAAGTCATCACTACAATAGTTTTATGGCTGTCATCATGAACTCGTGGATCGTTACGGTGTATCCATCTGCGCCATGAAACTGATTTATTCAACGGGTCATAGTTTTCCTTTCCTCTTTCGTCTACCCCTGACTTGACTTTTTATGAGCAACACGGCGGGTGTTTCTAGAAAAGCAGAGGACGCTTACCCTACCGGTGCACCTGGTCCATGCTCCCAGTTTTTAGTGGAGGCCGAGTTGCTCATTTACTTTTGTTACTTTGTATGTATGATTTTAGTTACTTTATGTTCTTTGTTGTGTATGTTTGTTTTCCATGTCTGGTCTATGTCCCTGGATTACATTCTTTTGATTACCGCTATAACCTTGGTTCCCTTGATTACTCTTTGATCTAGGGAACAATTATTTTATTTTAATGGGTACGACCAGAATCTAATTTGAAAATACTATAGAATTAGTAAGCGTGATATAATTGTCAAGGAAGTCTATTTATAGACTGAACTTGACTTAGAGATCGTCGGCAACCAAATTACATAACCAGAATAGACATTTCAACATATAACTACTAAAATAACACTCCGCGGGCTATTATCCTTGCAAAGTTTGCATTAAGATATCGCTCCGCCGCCGATCATACTCCATGTCAAATATGTGTTTACTTTTCGTACGACATGGGCGTGTAACGATATTAAGGCTATTTAATATATGTAGACCTGCAAGGTTTCAATGATTATATGATATTAAATATTTAAGTTTTGACGCAGAGAGCTGGACTATTTTGTCAAATTGACCCGAACATTCACTGGCAGGAAAGCTCAATCGAGTTCTCACGATCTGACCCACTTAATGAAGATGTCGGGAGCTTCTGATGACGGATTTTCGGAGCTGCAATGTAACCTTTTGTGTAGGAAGTATAGATTACAGGGGCAGATCCAGGGGAGGGTGCATGGGGTTGGCACCCCTCCTTTTTATTGGAAAATTTCATGTGTGATTAATTTGATCCCAGGAATTTAACGTCTGTACATAAAATGCAAGCATTGTGTACATATATGTTGATTACTACATGTACATGTACATAAATAACAAAAAAATGGTAAACACATGTACATACATGTAGCAAACAATGAAGTATATAAAGTAGAAAATAAACAGAATTGTTAAATTATTATGATTTCAAAGCAGAGACTTAAACAATGTCTCTGTTTCAACGGTAAGGATGTCATGTGGCATATTCATCACATTCAGTAGGTAATCTTGAACTATCAAAAAGGAGGGGTATCCAGTGAAATAAAGTAATGTCCTGGGGACGCGAGTGGACACATGTGTCATGACATTACACATACACTTGTACATGTACATGTTCCAAAAATCCAAACTTCCAGTCGACCATAGACCTTTATCGCATACCCTATATCACACCCATAGACCTTTATCGCATACCCTATATCACGCCCATAGACCTATATCCCATACCCTATATCGCACCCCTAGACCTGTATCACATACCGTATATCACACTCCTAGACATATCTCATACTGTAAATCACACCCCTAGACCTATATTGCATTCTATATCACACCCCTTGACCTATATTGCATTCTGTATCACACCCTTGACCTTTATTGCCTTGTGTATATCACACCCGAGTCTTGTATCGCATACCGTATATCAAACCCCTACACCCATTTCAAGTACCCTATTTATCACACCCACAGACATATAATGCATACCTTATATCACATAGTGTATAGGACCTATATCGTATTCTCTAAATCACACCCATAGACCTATATGGCATACACTATTTCACACCTCTAAACCCATTTCAAGTACCCTTTATTAACCAACTACCCAAAATACATTAAAATATGTCAAAAATTGACCAGTTGATATGAATTCAAACCGGGCATCTATATGGGGCCAACATGGATGAAACCAGGACCAATACGGCATCATAACTTCCGGTTGTTTGACACCGCCATTTTGAGTTAGAATTGGATTTCATGAACTTTGATCACCGGGACTAAAAGCTGCAGAAACACAAAAAAAAATCTTCCATTTTATACAAAAATGATATTTAAGACTTATAAATGCAAATAAACCTAAATGTTCTTGATAAAACATGAAAACAATTGTTCTACAAATCATCTAGTTGAGTTGGTTAATAAAATTGTCAATAAATATGTAATTTCATATTGACCCTGTTATAGGTTTAGTTCAATCATATAGGCCTCGACAGCCATATTGACCCTGAGGTATCGCCTTGACCAATATGACAGACCTCAAACCTATAACAGGGCCAATATGAAATTACATATTCACATATAATATATTACACCCACAGACATATATTGCATACCTTATATCACACGCCTAGACCTATATCGCATACTGTATATCACATCCATGGACCTATATCGCATTCTCTAAATCACACCTATAGACCTATATGGCATACCCTACATCACACCCCTAGACATACATTTATATTGCATATCACATACCACACCTTGCCCAGAACACAATTGAAGTACATTTTGTATAGATAAAATATAAGAAAGAATGAACATAATATGCAAAAATCTGTGTGATATGCAGACTCAAACCTCGACTGATATCACCCTGCGGGCCAGTGGCTCTTGAGTTGATATAGGAGTCACCTGTTGATACTGCATGTGATACTGATTTTGGCATGTACTATTCAGTATGGAATTTGAAGAAATAGTAATACAATGTACATGTGTATTATATCCATGTAAGTCATAACTGATTATTAATTTGGTTCTTTTTAGTACATAAAAAGATATACCAGATACATTTATTTAGAATGCAGATCATAAAGTGATAAACAAGATTTTCATGACACTAGAATGATACAGTTATGTTAGAAATTCTGTGGCCATGAAAGTGCACTGAAAGTGTGTTGGATATCAAGGCTACCATAAGTAGACCTTTTCTAAGAGCTGATTTTCATGGACATTCTTACATGTACAATGTACTAGATAAGTGTTGAAGGTATACATTATTTATTCATATACTTTGTACAAATGTATGTACACAGTTATTTAAAATTTTCAAAACTGCTGATAGGTATACTGTTTTTATTGCTAGTGTAGAACAGTGTAGTCATATTTCTTAGCAAAATTTGCAGTTTACATTTGTATGTCTGTGAACAAGAAATTTACTCTGAAAACTACAAAATACATGTATATGTACATGTGTAAGTACTCTAACTATGGTTACTGGCATATGCAGCACAGTATCAATTAGAGATTTCATACATAAAATTATGATAATTGTAATATAGTAATACATGTATCTAATTTGTTTTCTACTTTACAATGTGACATTAATTGCTCATAGATAAATCAACATTCAGGGATTGATCCTGAGATTTTGAATGGGGGTCCAAACATCATTATAAGTCAGCAAGTAGTTAAAATCATACATGGAAGAAGCCCTAAAGCAATATCCTTAGCAAGCTTTCCATTTTCTGTAGTTACAAGGTTTTTGTCCGGTAAATGAAATAACTTTTAAACTCATTACTTCAAACCACTTTTTATGATCTATCTGGTTATGAGGGGATGCTGTTTTAACAACGACAGGTGAAAAGTAACCTGTTCTACTTTTACTTACATGTATGTTACCTGTTATTAATAGTTATTGAAACAAAGATGTGCTCATGAAATACACAGTACATTTTTGTAAAGTTTGTTGTTATTTCAGATAAATTTGAATTATTTTAGAGATATATTTAGGAATGTTTATTTTATATTAAAAGAATAAAACTTAAGAACACTGAAATATAGTAGATGTATACTATATTAGCTTTTTCAATGTAGGACAAAAACTATGAATAAAGACAGAAATATTGTTTGCAAATTTTCAATTGACCAGTATTGATCACTGTGGGAATAATGACCAGGTGGTTTAAAAATCAGTAAAAACCTGGTACTGTTATAACAACCCAACCGTTAGTTTTGCCTCATTTGCACGAAATTATATGTACATGAAACAATATTTCCCAACAATATGAGGTTTCTCCATATCATATGGTTAAAATACATGTATATTTTCATTAATTTACATTGTAGCATTTTGCATATATCAGTCACTGTTATTTTCCTTGATTTCTTTTCAGTGGTTATCACTTGAAAATTTCACTTGATGAAGTGAGAAGAAAGCAAAAGTGAAACAGACCATTTCTGTGCTGGGACACTACTTAAGCATGAAACAAAGCTCATGATTCTCAAGTGCTGGTACATGTATGTGTAGCATGAAGCAGCTGTAAATGTATATGTCAACATCTCTTAATAAAAACTATAAAAACATTAGCACTTATATATTTGCAAAACATAAGAGCTACTTGAATTGTAATCTTGTATATATTTGTGAAACAATCACGCAGAAAAAAGTGAAAGAATAATCAAGGGAACGAAGGTTATAGCAGTAATCAAAAGAATGTGACAAAGAACAGAGATGGAAAACAGACATACACAACAAAGAACAAAGAGTAACTAAAATCATACATGCAAAGTAACAAAAGCAAATGAGCATCTCGGATGCAACTAAAAACTGGGAGCATGGATCAGGTGCACCGGTCGGGTAAGCGTCTTCTGCTTTTCTAGAAACACCCGCCGAGTTGCTTATAAAAAGTCAAGTCAGGGGTAGACGAAAGAGGAAAGGAAAACTATGACACGTTGAACAAATCAGTTTCATGGCGCAGATGGATACACCGTAACGATCCACGAGTTCATGATGACAGCCATAAAACTATTGTAGTGATGACTTCAATCTTGCAACATAACCCTGCTCCAGAAGCCTATTTGTTGGAATTCTAGCGCGACACAAAAAGTCTGCATAGTCTCGGCAAGCTCTGGCATAACGCACGAGTTGTGATATGAACACTCCATACGCAGGTGCTGAAGGGATGTTGCCACAGATGAAAGGAAAGTTGACAGTTTTGAATGAAAAGTCATCACGTTCGTCGTAAAGTTTGGTCAATAGGTTTCCTTTACCATCGATTTCTAAGTGTAGGTCAAGATATGAAGCTGACTTCACAGTGTTTGTAGTATCCTTTATCTCAGAAATGAAAGAAATGCACATACATTATTGAAGGCAGACAGGTATAAAACAATCAGCAATTAATGATTCATCATAAAAAAGTGGTACTCATAGGGCCACTAGTAACTTTTGTTTTGTTTTGGAGAGAAAAAAAGTTGGATTTATACTCAAAGTGCATGTGTGATTAAGACATCATATTCCCTGTATTCACCACAGACTTTCCAACTTAATTGGAGTCTTAAATTGCTCAAATTTATGAGCTAGTATAGTAATTGTACAACAAGAGTTTTTATCCTTGTTTGAACTGAAAAATTCCTAGAGAAAGGTAATCGTTTATTGAACATACCATAGCCTAATCTAGACAACAATGACAAGGACAAATTTTAGTTTTAATTTGTTACAAAAACAAATTCTACATCAAAGTGAGCACAAGCAAGAAAAAGTTTTTTGCTCATTTCTCCCTTGAGATTGGGCCTTTGTTCAACTTCCTCCAGTCTGCGGGATTCATTTCTACTTCATTCATCTCCATAACGAAATTTCAAGGTGTGGGTCCATTCTTACTTTGAAAATTCATCGAATATTGATAGTCAGTGATTCTCAGTGGAATTCATATTTTGTAAGAAATGCTGATTTAAGTATTAGGAAATTTGAGGACATCAACGTACGTGTACAGCCAGGAATACCAAAAGCACTAATACAAAAGAAGATCCAAAAATATACATTGATAAACGGACTGTATAAATATACACTGCGTTACAACAAATGGTTATTCTTTAAAGGACTAAGTTTTGATAGGTTTATTTAGCTTGCAATTTGGTTACTTGAATATTTTTGATTACTTTGAAGTCCTCCTTGCCTCAGTGCCTCAGCACTTTGATTTTTTGTAATAAAAAGAATTGATCTGGGATGGACACAAGATTTGAAGAACGGTGAGGAGGGAGGGGGGCGTTAACTAACCAAAGTACGGAGACAAACTGTCACACTTCAGTCTTATGCTTTCATTTCATTTAATCAATGTTGTATGTGGCTGCTGATAATGATTCCAATTACTCTCTGCATGCTTCTTAATGTGAAGCCGTGTACTTAATGCTCCATATTTGGCACCTTACTTATTCAGTACGTTACGTGATTAGTAATTTGAGAACAAATAAAGTTAAATAAAAAGGCTCATCCTCCCAAGTCAGGGTTTTGGAGTCCACCCTCGCTCCCTCAAACAAGGGTGAACTCAAAGCCCTGACTTGGGAAGCTGGAAACGTTAAGAGAAAAATGACCATCTTTGAAGTGAACAAAAATGGCCGAAAGTACTTGATTTTTTATAGAATGTAACTTATAACTATTTCGACTCATTAAATTACTTTCCTCCTTAAGCAAACATTTTTAAAGCATTTTTAGCTTGTTAATGAAGCTGACAAAAAAGTCGATGTCACCTTTTTTCTTTATCTAACATGATTCTTATGGAAACCTGTGCTTATCATAAGCATTCTCCTCACACCTCTCTAACTTGACAACTACAACACCTGTACATTTGTAACATGTAAAAGTACGATATAAAGTGAAAGAAACGAGAAAAAAAGTAGTTACGGCCACGCAAAGGCCTCACACAGGCTTCCTTATATAACGAATTCAGGTAAACACTAATATGATGAATTCAATTCAAGCTTAAGCTTACACATGTATTATTAGAGGAGTATGAGCTTTGTATATTTATGGAATAATCATTAGACTTCATATAATTTTTATTCTGATCAGAGTCTTTTCCAGAAAAAAAAATAGCATCATGAACAATGATGAACAACAACAAAAAACGATACAATGACATAATCAGTTCTAATTTTGAGATACAAATCACCAATCCAATATTTCATTGAATAATTTAGTATGCTGTGAATGTGTTTCAAGGATTGAGTAACCTCCCATCAACAGCATTAGAACCAAGTACACAGAGAGATAGTCATTCGAGAAAAAAAGTCTTCAAGAAGTACTCATCAGCTTGAACAAATCGAAAAGGATAGCCAAATAAATCCGGGACCGTTTATATTTGAACCTTTGTTTCTTGCATATGGACCTCCTGTACACAGTCTCTCATATTAACATGCAATACAGATATAAATTATTATTACTTGACTAGAAATAGCTTGATCCAAATAACAAGAAAGGAATATGTTGGTGTACATACACCTGTAAATAGCCTACATGTACTTCCATGTAGTCTGTATTAATTTCATGAGTATACGTTAATGTTTATTATCCATGTCATAAGTCCATGCGCATCATCGAAAGAATGCTACGGATAGCAATTACTTAGCATGATATTCATTAAAAAAATAACGTGCTTAAGTATTAGTTTTTTTTTTCTAAAAATCTGACAGAAGGCGATTCATGCATGTCAAATACCCACCAAATTCAGTTTTGTTTCTTGTTCAGAAACAGTTACTGATCACATAAGCAGTCTTAGTTTTTCATTTGGTCGTTGCACTTTTGAGATAAAAAAATTATGGATTGTACATGAAATTGGCACTTTGCAAGAGTTATCGTTCTTGATTTGTTTCCATTTGTTTGATTTTAGTTGGAGATGAATGTATGGTTTTCTCAAAAGTGCACATCTGAATATCGAAATGATTATTGTTATGCAAAAATATAGCATATGTAGACTGAAAACCCATTGTTTGTTCGGTGGATTTTTCTACATCATGAATCACTATACCATTAGCAGTGTCTGAATTTTATATGGATTGGTACTTAAAACGTGCCTACTTCAGAAGGCAGACACAAATTTAAAATTTTACAACATGCATAATTTATAACTTCAAATTAAGTGTATAAGTGATCCAAAATTGCGACCACAAAATCCATGTAGTTCACATACAAATGTTCATAGTACAAATAAATACTTTGCTCTTTAATCCATACTGATATCATTTTTACCTCCTGTTGTACTGTCAGCCATTGCGATATCTCCCGAGGTATGCTCCGAGGTTAAAATTTCTAATGTGCTGTCTTATCCAGAGTGTATGTATTAAATTTACTCCTTCCTTCTGGTGAACGAAAACCGAATGCATGGACGGTTTTAAACTTTTGGAATAATGGTAATTTCTTTATAGATGATACAATTCTGTACCTTTAAAATAAGTATAATATAACAAACACGTTTCAAATGTATAAGAGTCACCAGACGACAATATATCTAAATAATGGAAACAACGTCCTTGGTAACAAGGTACACATGACAGTGTCGTTTACGTCTTTGTATGTTTGTTTATTTACTGTATTATGGAAAAAAAGAAGACAAGAAGCTTTTCATTTCTCTTTCCGTCTTCTTGTTTTTGTTGTTATTCATATTTTTTGCTAGTTTGTTTGCTTGTTTTGTTTGCTTTTTTTGATTTGAGAGAGGTTATCTTTTCCGTGTTTGTTCGGATGGTGTGATCTTGTTGTATTAATACTCAAAAAATGTAATAATATTAACAGAATGAGTGTTTAAAATTATAGCTTTCCCATTGCGGTGGTCTTAAAATGGTTGATTGATATGTCGTCATCAAACTGGGCTATCTTTTTCTTAAGTCGTCGTATAACTAGGTCAGAGAAAAAGTAATGTCACGACGCAAAAAATAAGATAAATCACTGCTTATGAATGAACAAAACAGATTTAAAATACAAATGTATGCTTACCCTTTAGTTCACAGGAAAAAGCGAAGTCCTGCACATAGGATAAACTAAATGAATTCACAATAGAATAAAAACTTCCGATGAAGAAATTGTATCGGTGTTATGGCTAAAACGAAGTAGGTACTCCAGCCATGTATCGTTATCTTATAGATAAACTAAATATTTACACAGTTCGATATATTGTAGGGTTGGACTTTCAAATGTTTGAAATTTTACGAAGCCACGAAATCTACACGAAAGTCGAATTGAAAGTCGTTTTTCTAAGTCTCTGGATAGGGTTACTGGTGAGGGTGTTACGTTCTTAATGAAGAAACACAATGAAATTTTACAATTGTTTCATGAATTTGAATAGTTACTGCAGAATTGTTACATGTATGATTTATGTTCTTTTGAGATCTTCATTTTTAAGAACGGGGATATTATATTACTTCATGACTAACATTCCAATCGTTTTGTACCATTAGGCCGAGATAAATTTTGAAATTTTGATATATTAAAACGTTTATTATTAATGAAAAAAATGAAAATTTTATTATAAAGTTCAGTATTGATTACACGGATCACATTTCCATCTTTTTCTGTCACATATGTATACGTGTCAAGTATACAGTTGTGATGCATAGTCCTCTTGAATGGTGCAGAATATACGAATATGCGTCATTATATGTGACCACAGTAGGATTATGTGTAATCCTCATGATCATGTGTGCATGCCATGCTCATACTATCTTCCACATTGCTCCAACTATGCTCCACATTATTTTAGACTTATAATTATGGACGATCATTAGATTCTTAAGAGGGCTGGCAGATTTTGAAAATAAATAATCTGTCTCTAATTATGTAGGGAATAAATAATGTGGCCTCATCATACCAGAAAAAAAAATAGTCTGACTTTGCAAATTGCTAGAAAATAAATACTCTGACCTTGGCTAGTAAATTAAAAATAAATATTCTGACCTGTGCTAAACCTTAAAGAAAAAACTGGCTCGCTACGCTCGCTATAGTTTCATAAATTAGAAAACTATACATGTATAAATACTCCACAAGTTTTATACAATACTCTGCAATAACAATATTAAATGATGCACATAAATGACTTTACTGGAGTAACGTAGAATATTTTTACAGAATGAAAACTTTTAAAAATTCAAAACGTTGCTTGTTAACTAGAAACCGTTTTGGAAAAAAATAAATCAAGAGGATATATTTTCCATAATCCACTCACTGCTACATTGGGCCAACGTTGTCTTGCCAACGCCAACTAGGAGCCTACGAATCAACCACCAGCCAACGTTGGCCCAACACAGGCATGCTGTCTGGGAAATGTGTAGTTAAATTTTGCAATTATAGATTTCATTCATATACATAGATATGCGAATCTGTCCCCTAAAAAGTCCTTCGCAACATTTCCCGCTAAATTTAGGACACACTTCAGGTCCATGAATGCTACCTGTCGGATATAGTAGAGACTATGCCTTGTATTCTAGAGATTGAATGAACTTCATTTAATAATGTCCTTAACAGTAAACATAAAAAGTAACACATGCTTTGATATAGAACCCAAACCGCATATTTCGGTAACCCGGATATGCACATTTAAATTCTCATAAAGAATAGACTCAGAAAATAAATAATCTAGCCAAGAATATGATGAAAATAAATAATCTGACTTGCAACAGGCTTGAAATAACATTTCTGACCTGAAAAAAATATTGTCAGCCCCCTAAGAATCTATAATAATGGTTGGTTGCTCCTGCCCCATGTAAACTTGCCACGAGTACATGCGAATTCACATTCCCTTTTCGGTACATTAAATTGATTGTAAGTTTTGAATTATCTTATAATTGCTGACAACCATGTAAAAAGCACAGATCTGAATAATAAAGCATTTATTAAATGAAATAGGTGATATAGTAAGTGTGCTTAATTTCCGGATTAAATTCCTGATTTATTTCTTACTTTAGAATCTGTATACCGGAAGTTAGATATTTTAGGTCCGAAAGAAAAACCACACGTGTTGAATGTTTACAAAAGTTTACTTATTTATTTAAACCACAGAAATGGGAAGAAAACGAGATTTAACTAATGAAGGGCCCAAGAAGGGTCCTGGGCGAAAAGCTAAAAAGCAAAAGCCTCCAGAAATGCCGAAAATCTTAAAGGGAATGGGAGCTGGTAAGTACGCTATATTATTAATGGCAAAAGTTTGCTTGACCAAACTCACGAAACAAAATTTTCTTCA
This sequence comes from Perna viridis, assembly GCA_037379345.1. NCBI lineage: Eukaryota > Metazoa > Mollusca > Bivalvia > Mytilida > Mytilidae > Perna > Perna viridis. Next base: position 4,535,548 of record CM074522.1, read on the forward strand.
TTCTTGTCAGATTTGGTCACGCGAAATGTGTACATTTGTTAATTGCTGATCATTGTTGCTTCCGATCGGACATACTGCTGTGCTTGTCTTCTGTATGACTGTAATTAACCGTCTGCTAAACGTGTAATGCTACTAGTACTACTTCATTTTGGTTGTTTTATTAGACCCTTGAGATATTTTTTTGTTTTGAGCACTGCTGTCCCGATCTTTGACATACTGCTGTTGGTGCAATCAGTTGCAGTTCGTGTTGAGGTTGAGTCGTAAAATTTTCCCGAAAACTAAATACAGGGTATTTTTTTAAGGGATTCGGTGGTAGTCAAAATTAAAAAAAAAAAAAAAACCTCCAGTGCCGAATCCCAAAATGGATTAGTAGGGCTACCAGTCATGGTTGGCAAATAAATGGTAAGTTAATTGTTAATAATTAATATCCTTCATTATTATTTGCCCATTTGTTTCAAATTCAATGGCCAAGATAATTAAGTCGTGTTTCATTTTTTGTACTGTGGTGAAAATTGTTTTGCAGTTGTGGCTTCTATGAATATCACTCAATGAATTCATGTGGTCACGATCCATACTGAGAAAATAACGAAAGACTTAAAAGAGTTATCTGTCATTATGTATTTTCTGGAGAAACACTCTCTGTTAATGAGAGTGAGTTTCCCTAAAAAATTGATTTGGTACAAAAATTTCAAGCATTTATGAGAATGTATTTTTTATTTGCTGTCATGCTTTATTAGTCCCACAAGGAAGCTGGACTAGACTTCATATGAATTTTGAATTAGTTAAAAAGTGTTCATGGATTCTTGGAGGTACGGTTTTCTTCATAGGACAATTTTGTGTTTTAATCCTTTCTTGTGTCATTTGTTGGCTGGATCATCTCATGTGATTATTTGCAAGGTTTTAATATCTGTTCCAAATTAAACATGACCATTATCGATCCAGTAAAAACAATTTTACACAGTTCACAAAAATAGGTGACGCTGTACGCAGCAGTGTTAAGGTGTTTTCCAGAAAATTTAAACAAAAATCCTGTACAATTTTAAAAATATTTCAACCTCCCAATAAATCCTTTATTTAACATTTTTCATACAAAAACTACATATATACATATTCTACCATATCACTCCATCGATTCTTTATGAAAAATTTCAACATTCCTTAAATAGAAACAAATCACATGACCAAAACATGCCTTCTTCATAAAATATCAGAAACATCAAAAGTCCAGGAGGAAGCCAACCACATCCCATTATGAAATATAACAGACATTTTTAAGTTACTTTATGCTATCCAAAAAGTGCTGTGACTAATTAACCTGAGATCGTTAACATATTTAAATTTTGGTCCAAAGCAGTGTTTTTACAAATTTCATCAAGATTTTGCACTTCATTTGCTTTTTTCTATATGTTAAAAAGTTAAAAAGGTAAACATTTAAATTTACGCGAACAATCCCACCATAAATCTAGTGAGTCTATTCAGCTCTTCCTCCTGGACTTTTGGATCAAAATAGAGTGGTATCATTTAATTATTTCATATCGTAATGGATGACATAAATCAAAATGTTCAGGAGAATGACAATAGTAATGTAATATCAAAATCGGACTACAGAAGAGAATGGAATAAACATTAATCATTGTACTGATGACAACATGACGTTAACTGGTGAGAAAAATATATGGACGTGGCACTATTAGGGGCAGATTCAGGTGGGGGCTTGGCCCCCTAATATTTGCAAAGCATGGGTTGTCATGGGTAGATTTAGGCTGTATTAGGTTGAAACATTAATTTCTCGCTAATTTTACCATAAAAGATATCTATATTGCACCCACTGTAGAAGAATATTTCACAAATTTAGCCTAAAAAAATGTTGCGCCTAGCTCCACTCAACGAAATATTAATTATTAATAATACTCGTGTCTGACCCGTTTTTATGTAATTTTAGCATTTTCGATGCATACACTAGCCTGTTTTTCTCCATTATAGTACTTTTTAAGTGTTTAGCTGTGGCAGATTTACCGGGGGAGCTAAGGAGGCTTTAGCCCACACCCCCACTCTATTTTCTTTTAAAATTAATAATTATCTTCATAAAATTAAGTTACAAGTGTTTAATAGCTAAGGCTTATCTCGTACAACTAGGGGTAAAATCAATTAACACCCAGCATGTGTATATCTTGTCAAATATGTTTCAGTCAATTTATTTTGCGTCATGTCGCCCCCTAGAATGTTTACGACTATTGAAGCGCGTGTTTCGATGCAAGTACATGTACCTTATAATCAGATAAATGTCCAATGTTTAGGTAAAGGATTACTGATAGGAGAACTAGCGGAACTATAAAGTGACTCATAAGTAATGTATCTTTATATTACCAGCATTTTCTGTAATGATACAATGAAAATATAACTATTGAAGAAAAGAACAAAATGTAAATTGGAAAGTAAAGCCGATTTTACATCAAGCATTTTAATTTTAGTTGCCTTGTTAGACCCAAGATTGGTGGTTCTGTCTTCTGAATCATGCAGTAATAAATTTGGAGGGGACGCTTGCGCCCTATTTTTTTTTTTTTTTTTTTTGAAAAATGAGTATTTTAGTATAAAAACTTGATTTTCCATCAGTTTTAACCCCCTCTCCCAACTGTTTAACTTGCTCCGCTCGGCATTAATGTCAATTCACCCGAACCCTGAAATATTCGCTCTGCTCTTGTAAAAAATGTAAACAATTTCATAAAAAATCAGAAATTTGTGCCCTCATCCACTTTCACGAATTACATGTACATCAGCCGTATTATGGGCTACATTTTCTTGACAAGGTGCTTTGGTAAGTTGTTGTTTATGTCTAAATTAATACAAACTTGGAAGAGATAATGTTTCCACAAGTTATTTTTGTAAAGAAGATACAAATGAAAGTAAGTTTTGTGTTTAGACTTGCCCATTCACAAGTTATTTGGGGAGGGGTGGCTGAGTCCGCTGACCAAATTTCAGATTTTTTATGAAATTGTTTACATTTTTTACAAGAGCAGAGCAAATATTTCAGGGTTTGGATAAAATGACATTAATGCCAAGCGGCATTGATAAATATCGTAAAATATTGAAAAGACACCATTTTATGAACGAAGCGAGGGCAATGGCGTAGCCGTTTCTATGGTTACCGATTGATGTCATGACAGAGTTGTCTCCCCCTTACAAAACATACACAAAAGTACCTTAACATCCTTGCATAATGAAAACAGTTTTGACCTTGCCCAAGTTTGGGGAGAAGTTGATAATGAAAACTCGCTAAAATGTCTTGAAATTCACCACTTTTATTCTTAAATGGACCGTCTATTTATTTCTAGAATTATAGATGTGTTTATAAAGGTAAAAGCAAAATTTTCGAACAAGAAAATTACGTTAGCGAAAATAGGTGACACAAGTAAATACATTAAAGATGTGCACCTTTTTTTATGTACATTGTACATTTGTATAAGTTCATAGTTTTGGTAACTTATATAAACTACAAAAAAAACCCTTTTTAAACTTGTTCAGTGTTAATGTATATACAGAACATATTTAGACGATTACAAATATATAACGCCCCGTGCAGGTCCGGGTGTTAAAAGAATAGGCCTGCAGCAGCACTAAGCTTGTCGTATAAGGCGACTAAATAGTGCTCAGAAACCTAGCCGGGGGCTAGGCGCTCTGCCCACAGAGCAACTGGGATGTGTGCCCCAGGTGATGGAATGGGGTACCCCTGGTGTGTTACATGCTGGGGTTGTCAGGCTATAATATGGAAAACCTGACCGCAAACCATAGTGGTGCACCGTGTTGGGAAAGATGCTACGTTCCTCACACGTTAAAGAACCCTGCTGTGGTGTTTGATAGGAGTGGGAACCTTTGCGTTCCGCCGCAGGAGGCTAGATTGCCCAACCTTGCCCACCCCCCTTTTTCCAGTGGCAATCAAAATTTGTCGACCCTATTATCCTTGTGACCCATCCTTTTTTTTCATTTCATGTTCATTTTGTCATCCATTTCATGTTCATTGTCTGAATATAGCTGAAATATTTCTGCTCGGACGTTAAACCCCAACAAACATAAACATAAACACAAATATATAACAGTGAAGCACTTCCAGACAAAGGGGGCTGGTAGTCAAGTGGTTAATTGCTGGACTTCTAATCATGAGGTTGACACTGATGTGGGTTCTAGTCCCCATATATTTTAACCCTCCCTCCTTAAGGGGGGTGGGGGCTCCCACAAAATCAATGCAAAATTTAGAATTTCCCTTATAAGAATGTATGGTTTGTGTGGAGGTTTTTAATGAAAATTACAACATTTTCTGTGTAAATTACTAAAAAAATTGATTTTTTACATCAAAATCTCCCTCAGGCTCCTGTTGTTTCATTTTTTTAATGAATTTTGAACCTCCACTTTGAAGAGCAAGGCAATTCTAGTAAAAAAATTAATGACGAAAGACTGAAAGTCCATATTTATTTATTTTTTGTTTTTTTTAAACCATGAAAATTTAAGGGTTGGTCAGGTTGCCAGAAGCATAGAATTTTTCTTAGGCCACATGAACTGATCCAGAGGTTAACAGGTATTAGTCCCTCATATGTCAAGTTTTCTAGGCACTTACTCTAGACAAGGGGTTTCATTTAATTTTTCAACCGGGAAATTTTCCAGTGGAAATTCAGCTTTCATTTAACACAAGTCTGGTGACCTTGATAGAAGCTAGCATTAGCCAAACGCAGTTAATCTGGTTTTCCATTAAAAAGCTCTACCGACCTGACATTTGTATGTTAAATATTGACTTGTACATGCATGTGTATTCACTGGTGTCAGGGGTTGAAATTTACTTTCAAGAGTGAAAAGTCCTAAACTTTTTTGTATCCTAGATGAAAGGTCCACAAGAAGAAAGTAAAAAGTTCTAAATAAGAGTACAAGTAAAAAAAAGTAGAACATGAAAGGTCCAGAACTTAGGTCAGTGAAATTTCGATGGTCTTTCATAAGAATTTGAGAGTATGGCACCTTAGACCAGCACTAATTTGAACCCCTGTGTTGTTCAGTAGAATTTACTTTTACCTTCATATTTTTACTTTAGACATGTTATAGGTTTTTTTTTAAACACATCATGAATTCTACTTGATTTAATCATATAAAATGGATTTGAAATGATTTAGAATCTTCTTACAGCCCCATGCAGGTCCGGGTGTTAAAAGAATAGGCCTGCAGCAGCGCTAAGCTTGTCGTATAAGGCGACTAAATAGTGCTCAGAAACCTAGCCGGGGGCTAGGCGCTCTGCCCACAGAGCAACTGGGATGTGTGCCCCAGGTGGTGGAATGGGGTACCCCTGGCATGTTACCTGCTGGGGTTGTCAGGCTATAATACGGAAAACCTGACCGCAAACCATAGTGGTGCACCGTGTTGGGAAAGATGCCACGTTCCTCGCACGTTAAAGAACCCTGCTGTGGTATTCGATAGGAGTAGGAACCTTTGTGCTCCGCCACAGGAGGCTAAATTGCCCGACCTTACCCATCCCCCCTTTTTCCAGTGGCAATCGAAGTTTGTCGACCCTATTATCCTTGTGTCCCATCCTTTTTTTTTCATTTCATGTTCATTTTATCATCCATTTCATGAATATAGCTTAAATATTGCTGCTCGGACGTTAAACCCCAACAAACAAACAAAGAAAGAATCTTCTTACATGTATATCTTAAAAAAATTAGCAGTCACAATTTTAAAACTCCATTGGTCACTTGTTAAATACATTCCTCTGTCAGATCAGTGATTGATGAATGATGGAAAATACCTTGTGCATGATGTGCATGTAACTCATTGAACCAGCAAGACAGTTAACTTCAACATGTCTAAATCACTTACTTGTTTACTGACCATTACATGTATACATGTATACTCGCCTGATGGTGTGTGTGCATCAAGAAAGGTACTCTTTGGTCATTTTCCTTAAGCCTCCCCATGACTGGCTAAGTTCACTCATTTCAGAGTCATTGGTATATGCCACCCCATTATATTGGGTCTGATGTGGGGATTTTTGATTCGTCAAAAAACATGGCCGCTGTTACTAAAAATAGAACATAGAGGTCAGACAGTAGTTTTTCACATATATCTCCTAAACTGTTAGGTTTAACTGAATTCTGACATAGGGTAAAAGTGTTCAGCATGATAAGATCTATCTCTGGTCAAATTTTGATTTTAAGCCGTTAAGGTCTCACTAACAGCTTTTAACGTTTTCATTACTTTACATGTTAAAAAGTAATTTTCAAAGTTTCACTGTGAATTCCCAGGACAAATGACATCTTAAAGTTGCATACCGTTGCAAAGCTTGGAAAATTAGGCTTCCAAAATCATTATGCTAATGGTACGATGATTGTAGAAATTCTTCACAAAATTTACTGGAATAAATAATACTGAAAATTCACATTTTTACCTGTTCTGCTAACTGACAGCAAGGAGGCAAATTACTCACACATGTAAATAATATTTATACACTTTTGTAGTTAATTATATATATGATTTTAAAGTACACATTCTCAGCTTTATTTTGACTACTTTTAATCATAATACACACAAATAATGCACTTACAATGCATGTGTCTAGGTTCAGTGTGTTTTTGGTACTACATAGGGGGGTGGCCGTTTGACCCAGAAGTGGTTAGTGAGACCTACCTAAGGTCTCACTAACCACTTCTAACGTGTCCATTACTTTACATGTTAAAAAAGTAATTTTCAAAGTCTCACTGTGAATTCCCAGGACAAATGACATCTTAAAGCTGCATAACGTTGCGAAGCTTGGAAAATAAGGCTTCCAAAATCATTATGCTAATGGTACGATCATAGTAGAAATTCTTCACAAAATTTACTTGAATAAATAATACTGAAAATCCACATTTTTACCTGTTCTGCTAACTGACAGCATGGAGGCAAATTACTCACACATGTAAACAATATTCATACACTTTTGTAGTTAATTACATATATGATTTTAAAGTACACATTCTCAGCTTTATTTTGACTACTTTTAATCATAATACACACAAATAATGCACTTACAATGCATATGTCTAGGTTCAGTGTGTTTTTGGTACTACATAGGGGGGTGGCTGTTTGACCCAGAAGTGGTTAGTGAGACCTACCTAAGGTCTCACTAACCACTTCTAACATTTCCATTACTTTACATGTTAAAAAAGTAATTTTCAAAGTCTCACTGTGAATTCCCAGGACAAATGACATCTTAAAGCTGCATAACGTTGCGAAGCTTGGAAAATAAGGCTTCCAAAATCATTATGCTAATGGTACGATCATAGTAGAAATTCTTCACAAAATTTACTTGAATAAATAATACTGAAAATCCACATTTTTACCTGTTCTGCTAACTGACAGCATGGAGGCAAATTACTCACACATGTAAACAATATTCATACACTTTTGTAGTTAATTACATATATGATTTTAAAGTACACATTCTCAGCTTTATTTTGACTACTTTTAATCATAATACACACAAATAATGCACTTACAATGCATATGTCTAGGTTCAGTGTGTTTTTGGTACTACATAGGGGGGTGGCCATTTGACCCGGAAGTGGTTAGTGAGACCTTAAAAACATTTTATGAGTTTTTATGTTTTTCTTTTTTTACATTTTATGAAAGCTTGTGGTATTGTGAGTCTAATAAGACCAAAACTATCAAAATCAGACATAGGACTACAAAGAAATGGTCATTTTTATATCATGCCCCTCAGTGATATTTTCCCTAAATTACTAAAAAATTACAATTTTAACTAACTTGTCACACCAAATTGATACCTATGATAATTCAAGAAGTTGTAATAGTAAACATCATTTATCATTATGAAAAAAGAACAGATTTCAACAATTTATATCATACCTATTTCATTACTGTGTGATTCTTAGTCTGTGCTGTGTGACTATTTGAGTACTTTGAATATCCCAAGCAGTGACGTTGTGTATTTCATGGATGACGTCAAGTTATGAGTCACTGTTACTGATAAAAATCTTGTTGCTATGTTGTTTTTTAAAATACCTTGCACAATGCACCTCTTAAAATATAGCCAGATTACCAATATCGCTATACTGATTTTATGGGAAAATGGAAATAATGACCAGGAAAGGCAATTTTCCTCAAATTATGCATTTCTCTGAAATATGCCATAATTTAATTTATGGTCTCACTAACCACTTCTAACGTTTCCATTACTTTACATGTTAAAAAAGTAATTTTCAATTTTCACTGTGAATTCCCAGGACAAATGACATCTTAAAGCTGCATACCGTTGCGAAGCTTGGAAAATAAGGCTTCCAAAATCATTATGCTAATGGTACGATCATAGTAGAAATTCTTCACAAAATTTACTTGAATAAATAATACTGAAAATCCACATTTTTACCTGTTCTGCTAACTGACAGCATGGAGGCAAATTACTCACACATGTAAACAATATTCATACACTTTTGTAGTTAATTACATATATGATTTTAAAGTACACATTCTCAGCTTTATTTTGACTACTTTTAATCATAATACACACAAATAATGCACTTACAATGCATATGTCTAGGTTCAGTGTGTTTTTGGTACTACATAGTGGGGTGGCCATTTGACCCGGAAGTGGTTAGTGAGACCTAAGCCATGTTGGAGTTATTACCCTTTTTCAACAATTTTTGCTATTTTTAATGTTATTTCTTTCCAAAATCTTCTCCTCTGACACTACTTGACCAATTGAAACCAAACTGGTATGAATGTTCCTTGGGGTATACTGCATAGAACTGGGGATTTTTGATTCGTCGAAAATCATGGCCGCCATTACTAAAAATAGAATACAGGGGTCAGACAGTAGTTTTTCACATATATCTCCTAAAGCGTTAGGTTTATCCAAATTCTTTCAATAGCTGCAATGATCGATATTATTAGATTTCCAAAATCTTAAGACTCCTTGTAAGAGTGACTTTTTTTTAATAGTTTTCAGAGAATATCTTGAAAACTATGATAGATTAAAAGAAACTTTCAATTGTTGAAAAGATCTTGTGATAGTCCTACCAAAGACTTCTTTAGTCAAAATTGTTGGACAGCTTCTTGTTTAATATATTGCCTTTGAAAGGCAAAATTTTAGAAGGTGAGCGATTCAGGCTTCTGGGAGCCTCTTGTTACTGTGTTATTTTGCAATAACAATATTTTCTTATAGAACAAATAAAGATACATGTTGTATGTCGTGTTAATTGATTAAGTAGTTTTAGTAATATATTTGTTAGTTGTACAAAAAGTGGAAACAAGAGTGTGTCATTTTCTTATTCACAACTGTGTAATTTTCATTTGATTTCAGATGATTCAGAAGAAAAGAAATTGAGCAGCAGACAAAAGAAAAGATTGAAAAACAGACTTGAAAAGCAAGTACAGAAAAAAGAACAAATTAAGCAGAAACAGGAACATAACAAACTTAAACAGACCTCAAAAGTCAAAGGTCAAGTAGTGAAAAATAACAAGGGGGCATCACAAAATTTGAAGGGGTTAAAAAGAAAGAAGCAAGAACCAGAAAAAGAGGAATCTGAAGAAGATGATGATGAAGAAGAGGAGGAAGAAGATGACATAAGTGATCTTGAAGGTACTATAATCAGTGATTTTCCAACCCTAATTTTGGATCCAAATTTTGGCGCCATTCTCAAAATTTCAGCAGTAAAATTCCCAATTATTGATATGGAAACATGTCATTTCAAGATTTGTACATAATTAAAATGGAGATGTTAGAAGTACAAAATCCTCTCTCAACTGCTGTATCAAATTTTATCAAAAATATTGTATAAAAAATCCTTGCCCTTATGTATATAGATTATTTCCTAGAGTCACAGGCAGAAACCTACCACTTCGAGAACAATAGAAATTGTGCTTTCGTTTAGTTCAGGCAGAAAAGTTAATCCTGTTCTTTATTGCCGTTGCTAATGACTTTAAAAGTTACTTTAAGATAAATGTTTTATTATTTTCAATTTAGATTAGGAATATCATCATTAAACATTGAATTATCAACAAAAAGTGTATCAAATAATAGTAAGACAAAGCCACGACCTTTAATTAAAATTATTTTGAGTGGTGGTACGTTTAATCAAATATGGATCATGCCTAGTGTTTGGCCACAAAAAAAAAGATCAGGAAAAAATAGACAAGTCCGTCAAAGGTGTGTCTACCAACATGCCAAATTTTGGATTTTTTAAAGTTGTAATAAAAATAGAAAAAAATGTTTTAAGTGAGTCAGAACCTCGAATGCTTGCTGATGTAAGCATGACATACATTTACCTAAGATTACCTATATAATCACCTCAATAAGCTTGTCAACAATTAATTTCAAGGTTACATGTACTTGTATATATTGGCAAAGTGATTATAGGCCGAAAGTACTTTATTAAAATTACTACAAACCTACATCTTATTCTATTAGCGATATTTTCTCAAAAATTATTAGAGTAATTTATATGATTTTCAAAATTTATTAATTCTTGCTTTGAAATGTCCTTGGTAGTGTTGAACATGGCTTTTATTTGAAACGTCTTCGTTCGCAGATTCTTTTCTCCGTCAAAATTTGCAAATTATGCAAAAAATCTATTTTATCATGATTCTTTTCAAAACTGTTGATTTGCCTTAAACAACACTTAGTCTGAGAGTTCAGGATTAGGTTTTGTATTTACGTTGTTTGTTTTTTGGTTTCAGTTATTCCATGCGTTTTGTCTTTTGATTTCAGTTTTACTTTTTGATTCTTGATTCCTTTCACACCATTTTAGTCCCAAATTTCTTATGTTTGTGTTACAATCACACTTTCTCTAATTCTATGGTGTAAGAATTTTAAAACTATGCCGGTATTTTTTTAAATAGAAAAGGCAAACACTACACACGTGCACGCAGTGTATAAGATGCAGCACCGAGAAAACATCCTGATGCCAACATAACTTTGGTTGATCAGAGGACTACAACATTCCTCCAAAACCCCCAATGCAAACCTTCTTTTATCCTTGCTATTATAAAATTTTATCAAGGTCAACCCAATCTCGTGTAGACCTGGATCTTTCCGTATAGCTGACAGCATGTATCTCACACCTCTTTATCACCAAAAGTATTGAATCTATCAATGTACATGAATAAATACTATAATAAGCAAATTTGAAATTCCATTAGGTTTCATCCTTTTTGTTGAAATTTACTTAATAAAGCCGGGTCAACTCTGTCTAACAAAAATCAGGGATGAAAATTAACAGTCGCCCAGTAGCCCATGGTTACTAAATTTTGAGCTAGGCTACCAAATTTTGGATAAAATTTAACTAACATACTGAAAGTATAAAACAAAAACTACGGTCTGGGTTACCAGCTTGTATTTCCTAATTTTTACCCCTCAAATCACATCTATCGGATCTGCAAGTATAATGCAACCTAATAGTTACCAATTCAAATTCAACAAGGAATGTAAAGCTTTCCAGGTTGCAGTTTTGATGTGACCGTATAAATTTAGGCATTAACACAGCATTCAAACTTGATACAACTGAACTCTATTTCTTTCATTTTGTTGGTACCTTAACCAGGATCATAGCAGTAACAGCATGATAATATTGAATTTATATCATTTTTCATTTTATACAGTTTTTGACTTTTTCAGATATTTCATAAATGTGTCCTTTATGCTATTCGACTAGGTATAACACATGTTGATCCAATCCACATGAGCTGTTCAATCACACTTATCTGTACTTTCCTTGTAAAATAGCATTGGAGGCACTTAAAGAAATAATGCTAGCTCAAAATAAAACTTTGGATTGGGGCTTGGATTTGATGTCAGAATATAATTTTTCATTCAATGAATGAATTACTAAAAAAAAATCACAGAATTTGGAACTCCTTTTTTTCTTTTTTCTTTAAAAAAAAAACCTCACTTCACTTATAAAAAATTGTGCCTAACAAAGCCTTGTGACGAATTCAAAACTAGCTTTTTGGGTGTCATATGCTTGCAATAGAACATGTGGCATTGGGTAGGTTTCCGCGTGAGTCACATTATCACATTCTTTTTCCCAGCTGCATGGGCTCTGGACTTTTCCCCTTAACAGTAGGAAAACTACTGATACTATTTCAAATGCTTGTTTACATACTGTTTCTCTCATATTTTGACTCATAGTATTCACATGTCTGATAAAAACAACTAACCCTTCATTATATTTTAAAAAGCTTTCCTTGAATCTAGTGATGAAGCCATGTTATATGGATGATTAATGGTATACTACCAATCAACCTTCACAAGACCTCCCTAAAACATACATGTACTTATATCATAATGCATGAAGCCATTAGGCTTAAAGTTTTACCTGGTTGGCTTGTGTAAGTGTCAAACCTTGACTCTCTGTTTTAAAAAAAAAATAGAAAAAAAATATGAAAATAAGATTTTAAGTTTGCCCTATTCATTCAGCTCAGGATTAAAGTATGGGCTCTAATGAAAGACAACTCTTAAATTGGGAGATAACTCTGTAATCTGGGTTTTAAGAATTTGAGGCAAATCAGGAATTGGTTAAACTGGTAACATTGTTTTTTTTTTTTATTTCAGATGACAGTGACATTGAAGAGGACCAATCAGACAGTGAAGATGAAGAGATTACTGGATATACAGATGAGAACAAGGATTGGTTAAAACCTGCCAAGACTGGAAAGTTAGATTTGGATGAGGTAAGAATGTCATTCTTGTAGATACAATGTAAAACACTATTTTACACTTTTACTCCATTTAGTTATTACCTCTGTTGACACAAATTTGAATACTTTCACAAGGCAAGTACACTGTGAATAAGAAATTAGCTTAACTCCTTTGGGTATTATCTTCAAACTTACAGAAAGTGGCAGGATTTAGTATTCATCAAGCTTAGAAATATCAGATATGTATCTGCACAATTGATTGTGCAATAACTACATCTGTACTTCTTTATCCACTGTGGTTTCTTTATTATTCATGATTTTCATGGGCACTGTAAAACGGCAAAATCAAGAATACAAAATTTTACCAGAAATGCAGAAAAATCATCAATTAATAAAAACATTATTGACCCACAAAAAACAAATTCAAGTACAGATAGAATTGGCTTTTTCCTATACACACAAAAATTGATGCACACAAATTTAAATGTAACCACAGTATTTTGAAAGCATAGAAAAACATTTGGGGTATTTAATAAGTGGACATAATTAAAAGCTTGTTGAGTCTAAAATACTGCACAAAGATAACTATCTTACTGTTTCAGTCTGTAGAGGAAGATGAAAGTGATGAGGTGGATGATGACAGTGATGAAGATGAAATGCCAGATGATTTTGGAGATGATGACTCATCAGATGAAAGTGATGAACATGAGGGCGATGAAGATGAAGAAGAGGTATTTTAGTTGAAATCTTTAATGTAAGAGTATCAATTTATTTCTTTTATTAGTTTGGTGAAAATTCATTTTTGAACTGAAAGTTAATGGGGTGTTTAATTATCATTTTTAAAAAATTATTTCAGCAGAACATTTCAGTTTAGTTGGAACTCAGAACTTTTTATTTAATCCATTCCCCAAACCTATAGAATTTGATATCTCATTAGGAATCCTTCTTCAATATTGTGGAAGTTGTTGTTCCCTAATTAATGCACCATATGGCTTTGGTATTGCATAATTTTGTAAGAAATTTTAGCTTTTGTAGTCTTTTACCTTTGTTTTTGTAACTTTACATCGTTATAGGTATAAACAAAAGTATTTTGTAGCTATTTTTAATGAAGCTACCATTTCTTTCAGATGTTGCCAATTGAGAAAAAATCCAAGAAGTTGGTTAAGAAGCAAGCAAAGGACAAGTATGTAATGTATCAACAGATAATTTCTAGCCTTTTTATTGTTAGCAATGGTTAAAATGGTAATTTTATTTGGTATAAAATGGATAAATATGATCTTACATCAAATATCTTTTCTAGACCTTCTATAAGGAATGCTTAAATTATGAGACTGTTTAATTTTGAAATTTTTTCAAATGAAATACTTTAGTCTCATATAGGTCCAGTTACACCATGAAAAAAAAAAAAAACATTACAGTTTATTGATTTGCAGTCTATTCTGAAAAAAAAACCAAGTTACTGGTACCTGCCAAGTGTCATGATTAGTGGGAAAAATCACTCATTAAAGGAACGAAATGGGGAATGTTTAAGTGTAACATTGGCCACAAATGTTATCTAAATCATGAAACAAATAGTGCATTAGATTTGTATTGCCACAAAGAACCAATAAAAACAACACTAAATAATATTTGATACCCAGTTTCACAGTTTTCCTGGATGCTGATGGCATTTCAGGAGTTAAATCCCCATGGGCATATTCAAATGTTGGTAGGTATGAAACAAGTGTCAGCTACTCAACTGTTGCAAGCAGTTTCAATATGTTTTCCTGTGTTTTAAAGTAAGAGTTTCTAGAATTTTGTGATGGTCAAACAGTTTTTTTACTTGTACTTGAACACATATTGGACATGAGATTTGCTGCTAAATTATTGGTAGTTTTAAAAAAAAATAACTTTATAAATCATCAAGTCTGTAACCATGCTATATGTGGGCTGTTTTTCTCACAAAGGGAGTTTTATGACTATCAGATGTATTTTACATGTTTCATATTGTTATGTACAGGAAACTTGCTGAGGAAGAACTAATGACCAACATACAACAGACAGAGAAGTACACATTACCCAGTGGACAGGAGGTCGAACAGGAATATATCCTTTTTGTAAATAAAGGGTGATAATAGAATTACCAAACTGATAGGCACAAACTCCATGACATAGTCCAAAGGAATGACCAGAATATCCATATACCAAATGGCATTATCAAGGGAAAAAATTGGAAAGTTGGAAACAACCACAGTGATCCTAAAATGGTTGAATAAACCTGGTTCCATAGCTTATCTGTAAAAATATTTTAGAATTGTTTTCAAAGTTTTGACCCAGTTATAGCTACATGTACATGTATACAATATTACAAGCTTTGGAACAATTTTTCATTATCCATAATGCAGTGTATGAGTAAGCATACATTTTCCCAAGGATAACTTTGTAAAAATATTAACAATCCGTATGATTCAATTTTTAATGGATTCTAGTACTGATTTAGGAATATTTTATAGTCAAAAAGTAATTTTTTATGTGTTATAAATATAAAGTAGGTCTTTTATCTTTCTAATATAAATTGTATGTATTTTTCTTAACAATTCCTACTGAATCAACCACCAGATATTACTCTGGTACAGAATAGGATTAAGGAGGTGATGAACGTCCTGGCTGACTTCAAGGAAAGGAGGGAAGAAGGAAGGTTTGTTGATAGAAAATTCAGAAAAGATCAGATATAATTTCATTTTTAAAAAAGTTTTTTTTTCTTTTTTTTCAATCAGGATTTTGCCATCATAACTACTGTTTTAATAGTGTATTCAAGGCTTGCAATGATGGATTTTTTAGTCAGCTGAATTAAGTAATGTCTAAAAGATTTTGTGTGTGGAAATAGGTTATTACACACTGGAATCTGATTTAGGGACTTTAATAAAAATGATGTATCAGTTGTAATACAATTCCAGAATGTGTGGTTATCACATTCATATAACGAGAATTGATATGGTGAAAATATCAGAGACAACAACCCCATTGGGATAAAAATGTCAGAGACAACAACCCCATTGGAATGAAAATGTCAGAGACGACAACCCCATTGGGATAAAAATGTCAGAAACAACAACCCTATTGGTATAAAAATGTCAGAGACAACAACCCCATTGGGATATAAATGTCAGTAACAAGTCTTTAATACAAATCAAATAACATGTATGTTGTTTATATTGATAACCAGTTTTCTTGTAGAAGTAGACAAGACTATGTTAGACAGCTGTGGTTATCACATTCATATAACGAGAATTGATATGGTGAAAATGTCAGAGACAACAACCCCATTGGGATAAAAATGTCAGAGATGACAACCCCATTGGGATAAAAAACGTCAGAGACAACAACCCCATTGGGATAAAAATGTCAGAGACAACAAGCCCATTGGGATAAAAATGTCAGAGACGACAACCCCATTGGGATAAAAATGTCAGAAACAACAACCCTATTGGTATAAAAATGTCAGAGACAACAACCCCATTGGGATATAAATGTCAGTAACAAGTCTTTAATACAAATCAAATAACATGTATGTTGTTTATATTGATAACCAGTTTTCTTGTAGAAGTAGACAAGACTATGTTAGACAGCTGTGGTTATCACATTCATATAACGAGAATTGATATGGTGAAAATGTCAGAGACAACAACCCCATTGGGATAAAAATGTCAGAGACGACAACCCCATTGGGATAAAAAACGTCAGAGACAACAACCCCATTGGGATAAAAATGTCAGAGACAACAAGCCCATTGGGATAAAAATGTCAGAGACGACAACCCCATTGGGATAAAAATGTCGGAGACGACAACCCCATTGGGATAAAAATGTCAGAGACAACAAGCCCATTGGGATAAAAATGTCAGAGACAACAACCCCATTGGGATATAAATGTCAGTAACAAGTCTTAAATACAAATCAAATAACATGTATGTTGTTTATATTGATAACCAGTTTTCTTGTAGAAGTAGACAAGACTATGTTAGACAGCTGTGGTTATCACATTCATATAACGAGAATTGATATGGTGAAAATGTCAGAGACAACAACCCCATTGGGATAAAAAACGTCAGAGAAAACAACCCCATTGGGATAAAAATGTCAGAGACAACAAGCCCATTGGGATAAAAATGTCAGAGATGACAACCCCATTGGGATAAAAATGTCAGAGACGACAACCCCATTGGGATAAAAATGTCAGAGACAACAACCCCATTGGTATAAAAATGTCAGAGACAACAAGCCCATTGGGATAAAAATGTCAGAGACAACAACCCCATTGGGATAAAAATGTTAGTAACAAGTCTTTAATACAAATCAAATATTGATAACCAGTTTTCTTGTAGAAGTAGACAAGACTATGTTAGACAGCTGAGAAAAGATCTGTGTACATACTACAGCTACAATGAATTTCTCATGGAAAGACTGATGCAGTTATTTCCCTTGGAGGTAAGTTTATGTGGTCACTTTGCTTGGCGCAGTCTATTTAATTGTTCTATCTAAGTGTGTTTTTAAAGGAAATAGAGATGGTGTTTCACGTACACAAGCTTAACATTGTTTGGAGTTCTCTTAGTCAAAAGATTTTCAATCATTTGAATGATCCCTTTTTTGAAAACAAAATTCAACCAAGTGGACAATTCAGGCTCCTGGGAGCCTCTTGTTGAAAACAATATTGTGATATTGATATATCAAGACTGTTGTTTTGTTTTTGTTAAGATCTGTATAATACCAAGATACACATATATAATTGTAGATTTAGTTTCAGAGAAAATACATGCACCTTTACTTACTTAAATGATAAGATCTTATTAAAATATTATTAAATCAATAGAAGATGTCATGGCCAAATAGAGATACATGTACCAATTACATAAGAAAATGGAAACTGGGGATGTGTTGAGACAACAAACAGTTGACAAAAAAAAAACAAATAAAAAAAAAACAGCTCATACAATGATGAAGTTCACTTGATAATGCTAGTCTTCCTTTGATGAATGACAATTGTGTACCTGATAGCTGCCTTAGGTAGTTAACTGAATTATTGAGAATGAGATTTAATCTATGTATTAAGTATTGATTCTAATAATTATTGAATTAACAAACAGCTCTTAGTTGTTCAGTGAACTATCTGAGGAGGCTCATGAAGGGAAGACCCACTCTATCTCCTGAACATCACCATTTTATTCACTGTAAATTTCTTAATAACCTTTAGAGATTCAGTGAAACCTTTCCAAACTGAACCCTGAATAATCCAAAAGCCTGTCTAAACCAGGCTTATATTAAAGTCGTTTCATATCATATTAAATGCATCTTGAACCCTGGTAAACCAAAAACCCATTTAAAGCAAACAGATTAGAAGTTTGGTTTTGACAATTGTCATTGTATTATTAGAGTGTAGTTTTATATTGATTTGCCTGTTTTCACAGATCCATCAGTTTTTGGAAGCTAATGAAGTACAGAGACCTGTTACTATTAGGACCAACACATTGAAGACCAGAAGGAGAGACCTGGCCCAGGCCCTGATTAACAGAGGTGTCAATTTGGACCCCATTGGGAAATGGTCTAAAGTAGGACTTGTGGTGTATGATTCTCAAGTCCCCTTAGGTATTCTTTTTTAATCATATCTAATGATTTTTTTAATTGACAGTATATATGCATCATTTTACTTTTTTTTCACAATGGATGTTGGATGACTGGTTGAACAAAACAGAAGCAACAGACATTCTAAAAAAATAACATGCTGCAGATTACCATCTATTGTATTATTGATATAATTCAGGTCTTTTATGTATTTCAAGTCCATTTCAAAAAACTAAAATTTTAATACCCCCAACCCAGGAAAAAGTTTAGGGGGTACATAGGAATCAGCTCATCTGTTGTCCACATTAATTGTACCTGCAACTTTTCCACTACTGCTCAAGGAATCTTGATGAAATTTTGTAGGTAATTTGGAATCAAATGTAGATGGGCATGAAGGCATATAATAACTGCCATCAGACTCTAAAAGGAGATTATTGAACATTTTGATATATAACTTCATTTGAAGTGGGGTTGTATTTTCTTCTTGAGCTTTCTCACAGTATTTCTTGTTCATTTGGCATTGTACGTTTAATTTTACATATCAACCCTGGCTAGAATTTATCAATATCATTCTACAGAGAAAACTACAGAGTCAATCCAGTATCAGCATTTCATGTATTTCTTGTAAATGCTTTAAAGATCTATTACTACTGAAGTTTATGTACATGTATATTTTGTATTGAAAGGAAAGCTTTATTTTTAATTTGTGGCCAATATTACATGATATTTCTGTTTTATTTAGGTGCTACACCTGAGTACTTAGCTGGTCACTATATTTTACAAGGGGGATCCAGTTTCTTGCCAGTTATGGCCCTAGCTCCTCAGGAGAATGAAAGAATTCTGGACATGTCTTCTGCTCCTGGAGGGAAAACATCTTATATTGGTAAATGTTATTTACCTGTTAATCAATATTACTTGTAGTTATCTCCCTTTGGTCCTTTTTAATAAAAAATTCATAAGTAGTTTATGTTAAATAACTTATCAATGTAGGAACTATTTATATTTTTAAATGATGTGGTTAAAATTGAATGAAACTACATGTATGCACTATTTTGTGTTTACCAGTACTTACTATTGGTATGGTGCTGAAAATAGCAGTTGCTGCTAAACTAGTTTTTTTGCAGTTTGATTGGAAAAAGTGATGAACATTTTGATTTTTCGCTTTGTTGCATAGCTAAAGCAAGTTTTTTAAGGTATTTTGAGAATAAGGTGCGAAAATGATCATTGTACATGTAATTTAAAACTTACTGTTATTTCCAAAATAAGCACTGCAAATTCGTTGTGAGAACATTTTGAAGTAATAAGTACCGGTATGTATAAAATTAGTCTTTGCTCATGTTATAGCTGTAACATTTTGATACTATGGATATAAAAACTATCATTTTTGCCAAGCAGTGGTTTTAAATTTACAGACTAGATTAATGGCTGTTTTGAATTTGAGACAGAAAACATCATGGTGAGCCCTATAGGGCAATATTCTGTTAAGACTTTTCACAGTTGGTTTTACTGTATTTTTAGCTGCCTTAATGAAGAACACTGGGACAATATTTGCCAATGATGCCAATAAAGACAGAGCAAAGGCCATTGTTGGTAACGTCCATCGTATGGGAATCACTAATACAGTTGTTTGCCATTATGATGGCAGGGTATTTCCAACAGTAAGTTTTTCCCTGATTATAGAATCATTAATCCATCCATAATTGGTTTCTGTGTCATAACCTTAGGTATTTAATCTTCACAGGTGAAGACACTGATTAATTTTGTGCAGGTTAAAGTCACTGATACACTTATGCTAAGCAGGGAAGTACTTCTTTCATTCCTTAAAGACTCTTTGCTTTACAAGTTGAATTGAGAGAAAAATGTGAAGAAAAAAAATTAAAATATTTTTTCAAACATTGTTATTACATTTAGTATGTTTTTTTTTCTATTTTTCTATTTTTCGCTATACAGATATCTTATCATAAATAGAAAAAAAAACTTACTATATAATGTAAGATAATTAGAGTTTTCACAAAAAATAAGTTTGGGGTATGATATAGAAATTACAGATTCATACTTCTGTCTATTACTAGTGTTAGCTCAGCTCCTAAACCAACCCTGGATTTAAATGAAGGTTGGATAATATATATATAGATGGGCTAGAAAAAAAATGGTTTGATGCTAACAAGGGGAGATAATCCCAACTATTGCCATTATCTTTACCCAGTCAAAATTAAACCAAAGACTGGATCTGTTCACATTAAGTCTAATAATTACTAATTTTTCCTATTTTAATTTTACATTTTCTCAAACTTCCTGTTTTGTAATTTTAGATAATGAAAGGTTTTGACAGAGTTCTGTTAGATGCTCCCTGTAGTGGTACAGGTGTTATATCTAAGGATGTAGAGGTCAAAATCAATAAGGTAAGTACCTACAATCAATATTCTGTCCAGTGTATAAGGTCTTATTTTTGTCTTCATACCTTGGAATTAGTTAGTAGACCTCTTACTGGCATATCACAGCTCATTAAGGTAATTTAAACAGCACACTGAACTACCAGTTTCTAACGATGTGTAAGAATATATTGAAAGAGTAATCAAGGGAACCAAGGTTATAGCGGTAATTAAAAAATGTAATCCAGGTACCAAGACAATACATGGAAAACAGACATACACAACAAAGAACATAAAGTAACAAAAATCATACATACAAAGTAACAAAAGCAAATGAGCAACCAGGACTCCACTAAAAACTGGGAACTTATATGACCATTTGTCACCCAGACTCAGACTGACAAAGGGACGAGATATCCACCTGTCTGTCTGGTAAAGTCCTGTTAAGCAATCAAAACGTTTATTCAAAACCAAAAAAAGAAAAGAACAATTACATGTTTTTTTTTTTGTTTCATGCAAAACATTTTCAGGCTTTATATTGAAGCATCAGTATTTTTTTTTCTGATAAATTGGGGATGTTTAATGTTTAATTGCTAAAAAGCTTACCACTGCTTTATGTATGTACATACAAATTATGATATTTCTTTTACACACTTGTAGGATGAGAAAGACATACAAAGGTGTGCCCATCTTCAGAGGGAGTTACTGTTAGCAGCCATTGATTGTTGTGATGCTAAGTCTTCATCTGGAGGATACATAGTCTACTCAACGTGTTCTGTAATGGTAAGTGTATATAATAACATGTAGAGAACTAAGTATTGACAAGACCTATATTATTCAGACATTTTATTCCTCCATTTTAGCAGAATTTCACCTTTCCAAATATGGATTTTACTGTTAAGTTTCTTTATTTACCGTATGTATACTTCTGATTTAACTCATTTCTGCTTATTTATTGTCTTCATAAAATTATAACTGATAATACTCTACACCAATCAATTTTTTGCTAAGTTCTAATTTACACTATTTTTGCAAGGTTTGGGGAATTGCAGATATTAAAGTTTACAGAATTTAAGTTTAGATATTTTATACATGTATAATTTTCATTCATTAAATCTAAAGACTTGGAAAATATGGGATGCAAATATGTAGTACTGAGTGCATATGACAAAATGAGATATTTGTCAATCAGGAAATTACTTGCAATGCAGTATGAACAAACACATTGATGGACAGATTGCTACCATTACAATATTCTTCTGTATGTTGACATATTCAGTTCTTACAAAGACGTACTTCCCTCAAGTAAATTAGGATCACTGGAACATATGATATTTCTTGTATGTTTTTTTCACAAAGGATGTCAGCACTATCTATTATTAAAACAAATCTGGAAAAGAAGTATGTTCATTTCGGAAACCTAATTAGTTTTGAAAGTACATTGAAACCTGTCCGAATAGAACTTTTCAAGGACTGAAGATTTCATTCATTTGAGGCATGTGTCTATTTTCTCTTGTTCTAAAGGTGTTGATTTTGATTGGGGTGAAATGTCAGCAATGTCAAATACATGTATGTAGGTCATGAATGGGTCTACATCATTCTGTTGTAAATGATGTAAGTAAATTAAAATTGATTGTTTGAACTTTTATTCAGGCTCAGAGCAGTGGTCTGGGAATTCTAGCATATTATTATTGATCGAGACAACATCCTTAACATTGTTGCATTGAATCATCAACTAAGTCACTTTTTCAGTGCAAATAGGTCAGTCCATAATAGACAATGCCTAAAATCAAGTTATTTAAGTTTTTCAGAATATGTCTGGATTAGACAAGATTCCTAGTGAATTCAGGATTCAGTTCAGACAGATTTCACTGTACAGTATTTTAAACTTTGTTTTAAATTGAAGGTTGAAGAAAATGAAGCTGTTATTAACTATGCTCTGAAGAAGAGAAATGTTAAGTTAGTACCATGTGGATTAGATTTTGGCAGGGAAGGATTTGCAAAGTAAGTTAATATAATAACTGATTTTCTTGCTTATTTTTATTCTTTTAAAGTTAAAGATATAGTGATGTGTTTAATATAAAGAAAATGCCTTTTACGTATTTTTTTCCTCTTGAATGGCTTGAATAACAAATGTGTCATATATTGATTACAAGCACATGTTTAAATAAGTTCAAAAGAATGAGGTGTTTTTTATTCTCCACTTGTCTTTTTTCCAGTTTTGAGAAACACAGGTTTCACCCCAATATGAAGATGACCAGAAGATTTTATCCACATACACACAATCTGGATGGTTTCTTTGTAGCAAAGTTAAAGAAGTTCTCAAATAAAATACCAACAGATGCAGGTATATTTAATATGATATTCATCTTTTCCAATATGGATAAATCTTCAATTACCCCCTTAGTTTTGTAAACTATTCCAGTTTTAAAGTCAAGAGTTTTAAAATATTGTGAGATTCCTTTGTGAAATTTTGATATTTTTGGGGTGTTGAATTTAAGTATTGGTCAAATCTAAAAGACAAAAAAAATCTCTATCCTATTGTTGCATTCAAAATACCAGCTCTCTTATGGGGACATGCTTTTTCACGCAAAGTCTCATTTGCCCCATCTCTGAAAGTTGGGGAAAATACAACAGGTTAAAGTTATCTTAATTTTTAAGGAATTTTACGTTGAATATACAACTATCCCAGTGTTAGCTCAAATTTCCTCTGACCCTTCAACCCTCCTTCTTTTTATTTGGATATTGATATGTTCAGTTGGGGTCAGAACAATGTGCCATACAAAAAGTTCAGCGGTACCTTTGACTACTTTTCGTTCGGAACAGAGCAGACACGATTTTAAAAAAGTTTTTAAAACTAAAGAATATTTCTTCATCATCATCAGCAGGCAGTTCTGGTATATTGATGATGTTGGCTTTGATGAAACCATCGATGATGGTTGTATCAAAAATGTGGTTCCATGCATCTTTAACCCATTGGACAACGGTTGAATATGATGCCTGTCACATACGGCCTGTTTCTGTGAAGCTCTTTTCACCATGTGTCATCCAGTGCTCCCAGAGCTTGCACATTTCACATTTGAGGGACTTGTTTACAGATATATATAATGGCTGCAACAGCTTAGTAAGTCCCCCAGGTATGACGGCTGGTATAGAGGTAATGGCTTTACTACGATCTTAAGTGATGTCACTAAGGTGGACTCTCATGAAGTCTAGTACGAGCAAGGACATCTTTTAGCAAAAGAATCTGCTGGTTTTAACGCATAGCATTTCTGCAACCAGAGGTCCATTACGTCGTTACACCCAATGATAACTTGTCTTTAATAGCTGCCTTCTGCTTAAAAATCCCCATTGGTGGAACTTTCTAGCCGCTGGTAATGCATGATAGGACAACAGTAAAGCTGGCTTCTTGTGACCAGTGGTGTTGACGGTGACTGTGCTTTTGCCTTTGTCTTCAACTGTCCTGTTCATTGGTATGTTGAAAGTCAGTGGAACCTCGTCCATGTTGATAATGCTATCATTTCTGATGCATTGCTTAGCTGTTTAATCACTGACAAATGTGTAGAAGGATTTCATCTTCTCTTCATAATCAGCTGGCAGTTTCTGGGCCATGGTAGTTCTCTGTCTCATTGCAAGATTCTTGCACTTCATAAACCTGTAGCATCACGAAGTCGTGCCACTGAAGTTGTCAAGCTGAATTGTCTTGGCAATGGCCCTGCATGCAGCTCTCTGTTCAAAGATGAAGTCTTCTAGTTTTTCTTCCAGACCTGGCCAGTGGGGAGCATGGGTATGGAATGCTTTTCCAGTTTTATTGGTCAGTGTGAGTTGGTCTTTTTGCTTGTGCCAGTCTCTAATCAACTTTTCGCTGACACCAAAGTGAAGCTGTGCAGCCATGTTTCCACCATTCTCTTCAGCATATGTAACAACTTGGAGCTTAAAAGCTGCCGTGTACAATCTACGCGACTTTATAGGAGGCATTTTTGTACTGAATTGTATGTGATTTTATGATTATTTATAACATAATAAAGCTTTGGTGGGCTTGTTTTAATATTTGCATAATTATTGTTAATTGGTCAAATATAAGAACAATCCAAAATTGATTAAACAAAAAGGAGTTGCTGCACAAAATCCCTGAAAGAAATAATTGTATTAAAAACAAATACAGAATATATTTTAGGATATCTATAGGTATAGGTTTACAATTTTAAGTGTCCTATGGTAAATTACTATGGTATTTTTATCAGCTCCCAATTGGTACCTCATTGATACCTCAGAATTTAAAAATAAACCTGTCTAGCAGCGTTTATTTAATGTACATGGAGTGCTTTACGTTCTTCTGATTTTAT
The DNA here is from genome assembly GCA_037379345.1 of Perna viridis. Lineage (NCBI taxonomy): Eukaryota > Metazoa > Mollusca > Bivalvia > Mytilida > Mytilidae > Perna > Perna viridis. Next base: position 4,560,532 of record CM074522.1, read on the forward strand.
TAAGACACACAACTAAAATATTTATAATTTTTTTCCCCATTTTTACTCATTTATGAAGGTTTTTTGTTCCTTAAAAGATTATTTCATATCAATAATTATTAGGACTAGCAGCACTCATCAAATGATCACTGGTGCATAACTCTTTTCGATTGCAGACTTCATTGACTGCTTTTGAAATCTAAGGAAGTGTGATTGCAAGAATATGATTTGAGTAAATTTATGAAGTTTTAACCTATTGTTATCAAAACGCTCTTCCAGACAATCATCCAAGCTAAGGCAAGGAAAACAAAAGATTAAAAAGTTCACACATGTGTCTGATAATTTTATTTGTACAAATGTAAAAAAAAAAATTATTGATTTAAACAATCCTGCCATCTGGAAAACCTTAAATGTATATTAAGTTCTAATTAGAATGCACTGTTAATAAACATTTCCTTTAAAAAATCCTTACATAAGTTGAAGTTGATGGTAAGTTGAGGCTGGCCATTTCTTGAAGAAAAAATATAGACTTATAGTCAGGAAAATACGGTATATTTCCAGTGAAAAATTATGTGTCTGCTACCGTTTCGTTCGGAAAATAACAAGCTTGGGTCACTTCAGATGCATTGAGATTCAAAATGTCAACAAAACAGGATCTCTTGTGAAAAACAATCAAAAATATATAAAAAAATGTAATTTCTATAGCAAATGTGGTATCAGCCTACAGGAAAATGATTACATAAACAAACTAAGAAGGTACAACATGCAGGATTTCAACTTGAAACTCATAGGAAGTGGTTGAAAGGCGGTACTCTGTAGTACCGCTGAATCTTCAATTTTTAGATCACCTGGCTGTGGGCCATGTGAGCTTTTTCCATCACTTGGTGTCTGTCGTCTCCTTTGAAACTACTGAATTTATATGAATTTTTGCACAGATGTTCCTTAGGGTATCTTGCACAAACATTGTGTTTAGATTTTCAATTTGTAAAAAAACATGGCCAACATTACTAAAAATAGAACATAGGAACAGGCAGTTGTTTTTTTTGCATATATCACCAAAACCATAGGTGTAGCCAAATTCTGACATAGGGTAAAAGTGTTCAGCATGATGAGATTTAACTGTGGTCAAATTTTTATTAAAAGATCATTGGGGTCAGACAGTAGTTTTTTGCATAATTTATCTCCAAAACCATTTGGTTAAGCTAAATTTTTTCATTTGCTGAAATGATCCTCATTATAAGGCCTACAAAAGTCTCTAGGGATCAAAGTTTTCAGATGACTGCTTGTAAGAGTTATTGCACTTGAAAGATGAAAATTTTTTTTTTTTTTTTTTTTTTACAGTTTTCAGCCAATATCTTGAAAACTATAATAGATAGAAAGGAACTTTTTTTTCAGTCGCTCAAATGATCCTTATGATAGGTCCTACCAAAGTCTTCTTGATTCAAAATTGTTAGGTAACTTCTTAAATTTATTATACCCCACGCAACGTAGTTTTTGACCCGGCTGTCAGTCCATCTTCAGTTTTCCGGACTTTATTTTTAAACGCTTGCAGATATTGACATGATATTTGGTATATAAGTTCACCATGATAAGTTACAGGTCAAGCTTATGTGTTGTTCCACTCTGATGATTTGTACCAAAATTACGGGCCTTGAACTTAGCAAAATTCACAGAAAAAAAATGTTTTCCTGACTTTTTTTTCTAAACACTTGCAGATCTTGACATGATATTTGGTATATAAGTTCACCATAAGTTGCAGGTCAACTTATGTGTCTTTCCACTCCGATGATTGGTACCAAAATTATGGGCCTTGAACAGCAAAATTAATAGAAAAAAGTTTTCCTGACTTTTTTTCTAAACGCTTGCAGATATTGACATGATTTTTTTGGGATATAAATTCACTACTGTAAGTTACAGGTCAAGTTTAATTTTTGTTCTGCTCTGATGATTTGTATCGAAATTATGGGCCATGAACTTAGCAAAATTCACAGAAATAACAGTTTTCCAGACTTTTTTTCTAAATGTTAGCAGATATTGACACAATTTTTAGTATATAAATTCACCATGACAAGTTACACAACAAGGAAATTTGGACTATCCCAGTGTGTGATTAATACATATTAAGTGTTTATTCATTGCATTTATAGTTTAAAGACATTATTTAATGATCTTGATCATACAATAACACAGTGTTGTGGACCAAGTAATGGAAGTCAAGCTTTATTTAGGTGTTACATATATCATGTTGCACTTAGCTGTTCAGGGGTTATGGCCCCCTTTCACTTAGAAATCCTTGAATGCAAGGTTATTTTAGTCCCTGAACTGATCTCCACAACTATTTGACAGGTCAATTACCAATAAATGACAGATCAATAACTGATGACTGGTGACCAATCTGATTGTGGTTATGTTTAAATTTCAGGATTTTCTTTAGATTGAGTCTATTGAAAATGCTATTTTAAATCAATTTTGAATTTATAATATCAAATTCATATTTTGTATTTTATAACCTAAACAATCACCAGTTTTACAGATTAGTTTGTCTGATCAGTGACTAATCTGAAACCAACTGTAGTTATTTCCATGTCACCATATCATTTTTTCTATTTCTTTTCAATTTTGTATTAATTTTTGTTCGTGTTTTATTTTTGTAGGCAAAGATCAGGTAAAAGAGAAAACTACAGTGGAAAATGATAATGAAAATACAAATAATGAGGATCCAGTTCAAAGTTCAGATGAAGAAGGTGAAAGTTCACCTAGGTCAAAACCAGAGTCAGTGAAAAAAGACAATGTGAAAAAGGACACAAAACCAAAGAATAAATGGATGGCTAAAAAGGGAAATAAGAAACAGTTCAAACCTGGAAAATTCAAGAAATTTAAAAACAATACCAAAGGAAAGAAATAAGGGTTGTGTGCAAAAATAACGAAATAAAATACTTCCTCTTTTTTATCAAATAATAATTCTTGTTCCCTTCAAGTTTTTTTTTCCTCTTTCAGAATGTGATAAATTCCTGGAAATGTAGTATTTCTATATAAGTCTCACTTTATGTGAAATATTTATATTATTGAACCCCACTCTTAAATAAGGTGCAAGGATCCAGAAACGTTAAAAATGACCGATGACCATTTTCCATTATTGGACATAAAAAAATTGTCTACCCGTATAAATTACCGTCTGCATGATTTTATTAATGTCTAAACATCCTGTCTACTTGTCTCCTAATTGTTAATTGGAAATTAATTGACAGGTGTGGGTCAATATTTGCTGATGTGAAGCAACCTGTGACTGTTATTTATCTGTAAATGATTAGTTGATTGCATAACTAAATCAATGGTACACATGCAGCACCATTGCGTGTATGAATGAATTAAAGTGATTCAAGGGAATTTTCTTTTATTTATCAACATTTTTCATTACTTGGAAGTTCTCTGCTGTTTGTGAGAAGAAAGTCCAAGAGACATGTTTTGTTTATATCTTAGAGGGTTTGCCTGTGGTTAAAACCAAACTTGTTCCCTCGTTCAGATCATTTGTAATAGACACAGTATGTGATGAAATAAAATATTCCAATATTTATCTTGAAATTACTACAAACATTTTTTAAAATATTTGTAAGTTTATTCTCGATCTTAGCATGTACAAGACTGACACATATGCCTGTTGAAGTTGATAAAATAACCGACATGGGTTGTCAAAATTTCCGTACCCTTGTTAAGATGTATACTGTTTTTACCCTGTCTGTATGTTAGTCTACCTTAATTTCCTCCGCAGACCGAACTTACAACCTGATCCAATACACATCACTAGGCTAGCTTATAGGCTAAGGTATATAAGGTGTGAACAAATCACAGGGCATGAACATAACTAATTACAAAGCTGCTTCCGTTGTACTGTACTAATTTGCATAAAGAGGCGGGGTTAATTACTGAGTTTGCCAGAGGTATAAAGCTATACCCTCTGTGTAGAGATTATGTCTGTCTGTCTGTCACATATTTGATAAAAAAAAGTTTTCTTAGCAACATCTTGTCACAGCAATTTGATATTTTGACACAAGCCCTATGCAGGAGTGCCATATGCTTGAATCTGATATTTGGTTCATGAGAAAAAAGCTTTATGTTTGACAATTCAGTTTATATCATTACCATATCTTATACTTGAATCTGTAGTCCATCTGTCTGTCCATTTGTCCACAAGTAACATGTTAAGTAAGATTGATGAAGGATTATAATGACTTTTTTTGTAGAATCTAAGTCTTGGCATAAGTCACATTAAATGTCTTCATCTGTCCACATGTCATAAAACTTCATCAGTAAACTTATCATATGATTGCTCATAAACATTTTGAGGGATTATGAAGATTTTTTTGTGTTATAATGACGTTTACTTAATTAGTGGGTGGTTTTTTGGAATCCCCTTGTCTATCTTTTTGTCTTTCAGACATTCTGTTATTTGTTGTGTCCTAATTTTGTTGATGTTTTCTCAACTCCCAATGAATGGCTTGACTTAAAATTTTGTAAGTGGCTTTTTATACCCCCATCAAAATTTTGACAGGACATATTATGGTATACAAATGTCCAGCCTTTGCATGTCTGTCCTTTGTTAACCTGTTGTAACTAGAGGACAGCTTATTCAAATTTCTTAAAACGTAAAATATACGTTTTTTATGGTCAATCAATCTGTAATTATAATTATGGGTGTGTGTGATCCTTTTTCGCATGTCACGCTGTACCTCACAAACTATTTATGATTATTGGTTAAAACTTTACATACTTGTCATTTATATTAATCTAAAGATCTGCATATTTTTTTTTTGATTATTCAATATTCTATTTTCAAGTTATTGAGTTTTTATTTTATAAAAAAGTGACATGTTTTTATACATGTCACACTGTAACTGTAAAACAATTTATCCATATTTATTTAAACTTAATACAGTTGTTTCTTATGATGGTCAAGCAGTGTATATACTTCTTGGTGAAAATTATATAAACACTTTTAGAGTTGCAGGACTTTGCAACTAAAATAGGGGATGTATCATCTACATAAAAACTCAGAAACTATTTATGATTATTGCATGCAACATATTGTTTTAGGTTTTTTTTTTGCAGTGTTATGGGACTTAAGTCTTAGAAAAAAAGATTTAATTGACACTAAAGTGAAGTTGTTTATTCAAAGTTGCTAGAATCATATTCAGCCCATTGTTGAAGTATTATCATGAAACTACAAGCTTTATCATAACTCTTGCACACAGTTTTCGGGTATATAGGAATAATGCCTGTCTGTATGTCTACACATTTTGGAAGTAAATTTGATGATTTTTAGCAACAACAGCTTAGGTTTCATATATAAATGTGCATAAAGGAAGATGCAGTAAATCTATTTAAATTGAATTCCTGTTAGGCTTTAGAATATTTTTGGTATAGACAGGTGTACAGTTGATCAAGTTTCAAGATACATAGAAATGAAAAAAATAATTAAAATGTGCTTGGTTTAGACAGCTTTCACTGTATTTGTAAGGTGACATAATCTATCTACATGTACATGTACATATCCACATCGCTGATGTTCAATTTCTTAACTGCTCAATAGATTTTAATGAAAGTTTGTATGAGCATTCATTAAGTGGTAACATATACAAGTATTGGTTGATCGAAGTACCTTACCAATTAAGGAGAGTTTTCAGAATATGGGGTCTCAGGATTGACCCTTCTTTGCAGACAAAAAATGAGAAAAAAAAATAGCCTGCCCTTTTTAAAAAAAAAATTAACTCATCAATTACAAATGATCATTTTACAAAAATGATTTAAACAAGCAACCCCCCCCCCCCAAAAAAAAAAAAAAACAAAAAAACAAAAAAACAAAAAAAGCAGAGCAATACACCGGAATAAAAATGCAAAATAATTAAACAAAAAACGTGATAGATGTATCACGAAAAAAAATGGATCATCAGTGCGTCTGAATTTCTGCCTTTAGAACTATTACAACCCGTACTATCTTTTACATTTAAATGTATATGAATGTGGGAGAAAGTAACCAATCAATATATATAATCTAAATTTCTTTGTTTCATTTCAATGCATTGTAGGTTCTATTTACGACCACTTGTCTCACAATAGAAATTACCAAACTGGAAAGTATAGATTTCACCATTTACGGTATACTGACTAACTAGTTAATTATCTATAAATACGATTTAACAAATGGATAACTGGACAATTAGAGGTTAGTTATTTTGGTTGTATAAAGTACATTTGTATGAGTGTAACAAACAAATAGAGGGAAATTTAGAATTTTTTTATGTATCAAAAAAACCTTCAATCCTCGTCATGCACGGGTGTTTGTCATATTTTTTTTTTATTTACAAGTGAAATTTCCTTAATTGCATATCCGCTAGTAAGAGCTACCAACGGACATTAATTCTTTTTCTATAATCTTGAGTTTTTGGGGGTAGGAAGTGACAACACTGTCTCTTAATAAGAATAACCAAGGGAACAAAGGTTATAGCGGTAATCAAAAGAATGTAATCCAGGGACAAAAAACCAGACATGGAAAACAGACACAACAAAGAACATGAAGTAACTAAAATCATACATACAAAGTAACTAAAGCAAATAAGCAACTCGGACTCCACTAAAAACTGGGAGCTTGGAAAAGTCAAGTCAACGAGGAAAGAAAAACTATAACACGTTGAATAAATCTGTTTTCATGGCGCAGATGGATACACCATAACGATCCACGAGTTCATGATGACGACTATAATACTTCTGTAGTGATGACTTCAATCTTGTAGCAACAACCTTGTTCCATAAGCCTATTTGTTAGAATTCTAGCGCGATATAAAAAGTCTGCGTAGTTTCGACAAGCTCTGGCATAACGTATGACTTGTGATATAAGTACATTTGTGTAGTTGTCTATATAAATATCAGACAGAAGGTGACTAATTTATGACAAAACCAATCAAAACACTTTCACCAGTATTTCCCATTCAGTAACAGACAACATAAGCAATTGATAAATTGCATTTTTGAGATAAACTCTGTAAATACAAATAGTTGTGGACGTCCAACTGGGGGATTAAACATAATCATAACACTTTTTTTCCATATAGGCGTGAAGAAAGGGAAGATGTCTCGTTTATGTGATAAACATGGAATGACACTGGATCTCTTTTGTCTGAGCCATAATATAGCAGTATGCGCTAGGTGCTCACAGAGTGACCATTTTAAGTGTCCACAGTTTGTTCCGGTGGAAGACGCAGCTAAGCACGCACACCAGAATGCGCTTCAGCATGCAACCAAACCCGCAATAGCGGAAGAAAAGATTAACAGCGAAAGACTCTTGGAAACCGTAAAGAACGAGAGGAACACGTTTACAAATTATGTACAAGCAGCCATTGACAGTGGGGAAGAAAATACATTCACAAAATTCCTCAAGGCAACCGAAACAGGAACTGAAGATGGTCATCCTGAGGAGAGAAAACAGTTCGGAACTCAATTAACAACAAGTCGGGACATTCCCGTGGAGGACACATATAAAACAGAAGAAAATACATTAGATGTTCCTAGGGATTTGTGCATTCATACCGCTAGACCTCTTTCTATCGACTTCGATGACGTTCCCCAAATTGCCGAACCGACACCACGGTCTCATCGTAAGGACGACTCTCGGAAATCAAAGAAAACAACAAGCTCAAATACGAGTCGAAGCGACGTTGGAAAGCTGCTCGAGGATGTTAAACATTTTTCAAAGGCTTTGTCATCCCGCGATGACGTCGGTATAACACTTGACGATTTACTTGCAAAAATAGATAGAACTGTGAATGAACTCGCGGAGAATTTCGAAAACACTAAAGCGCAGAAAACGGCGATCGAGTCTAAAATTAAGAATCTGAGGTCAAAGGTTAACGCTCATCTAGATAGTATCGAAAACAAACTACTGAGTTCATTGCACATCAAATTCCGACAGTGCGAAACATCTTTCGCCAACACGATAGAGAAATTACAAAAGGGGAAAACAGAAGTGTTGCACATGAAAACCGGCCATGTTGACAATCCTAATTCTCAACTACAAGCCAACACTTTACTTGCTGTCAGGGAAAACGACAAACAAATGAAACGGTTAAAGCGTTCGATAAATACGATGGCGGAAAATGTGTATTCCATCGATATCGATGTGAATATAAATAAGGATCTGGTAGCCTTTATTACCGACGGCATCCAGTCTTTCGGGGAGGTTATGGTAAACAGCCGTCTAAAACCGAAGATTAACGACCCAATCGTTGAAAAACAACGTCGGATTGAGGTCATTCGCCCTAATGAAAAACGATCTCCATTTTCAAACACACCAAAAACGACTCGAGAACGAAAACCCATGGGACGAAGTGTATCAGAGAGATCGGAAAGGCGCAAAACTGTAAATCAACCCTATCGGTCTGGATCGAAACGAGAAACCACAGAAACTACAAAAAGAATAGATAATGTTCAACCACTGCCGGAAATAGAACTAGGTCAAAGGTTAAACATATTGGATGAACCACTACCAGATATTATCACCACGGGCAGGTCTGGTATTTCAGGGATCAAAATTCTGCAGAAAAAGAAAGTTAAAATAGGTCACAAATGGACATCGACTGTTTCGAACTGTAAAATGCTTCCAAACGGTCGACTGATCTTTATTGACACTGAAAACAAGAGATTGGTTGTGCATAATAAAGATACGTATGTTTATCGAAATCTGCGGGTTCATGATGCTCCTCGAGATTTTGCAATCTTGGATGACGACCGAATAGTAGTGTCATTCGGACCATATTTAGAACTTTTGAACATTTTAACAAGTCGTATTGAGAAACGGATTCGATTAGATTTTTTCGAATGCCATGGGATATCGTACATGGACGGAAAATACTATGTTTACGGCATCTTCGATGGCTACCTGTTGTCACGACACGGAATACAAATATTAGATATGAACGGAACAGTAGAGGATCGTCTGCCTATTACCCGCGTTCAGACAATTCACCACTCCATAGCAACTTGCAATGGAAGAATATATTTTACCGGATGTAACAATATAACGTGTTGTGGAACTTCCGGCGAGGAAATTTGGGTTTTCAAACACGACACGATGGACCGACCTAAAAGTTTAACCGTCGATAGCATAGGAAATGTTTTTGCAACTTATGAAAACGAAAACAAAATAGTTGTGATTTCCGTTGATGGCCTTTACAGCAAGGAATTCGAACTTCGAAAGCATGACCTTTACTACGGTCAGGAACCATTCCCTATAAGTGTATTCTTTGATGTCATAGAGTCTGCGTTAATCATATGTAATGCAAACAAAGACCATTCGGTTATGTACTTTGTGAAGTATGAATGAAGTTTGATACCCATTTTCACTTTTTAAATTTTATTAGAAAGTAGAGATATTTACATTCGTAGTCTAGACAATGTATGGACAAAAATTATATTATATTTTACGACTGAAATAATCAGGAATGAAGGACCAAACTTTTCTTTGTAAGTTTGCAACCTTTGTATTTTAGTTTGGTATTTATAAATATACTTCGTTTATAAAGGTGCCAAACGTTTCCTGACATCTTTGACAGCTGAACTCAAGATACACGTAAGGGAAATATTCAGTATGTTCAACCAAATGGTCTGAGAAGATTATACAAAATGGGTGAAATATTTCAGAAAATGAATACATCAAAATTCCTGAATAGGTTATCATTTACATTTGTATTGTTTTTGTTTCCTTTCATGACTCTTTGTTCAAGAGCAGAATAAGTGATAAATAAACCCATAACACCTGTATATTGGAGTTGGCACTTGACAATATTAAAAAATTGAACCACTCCTCTTGCAGTATAAGTATTTATATTCAAATTTGATGATTGTCAGCTTTACATTCACACTTTAAAAATATAAGTTGTTTCTTTAATAAAATTTATTCGTATTTTTCATTTTGTGATACAAATGATATACTTCTTTATTGATTGAAATAGTTCCTTATTTACATCCTAGGCATTTAGTCATTATAATTTAACCACAAGGTCTAGCATATCCAAAGCAGTCATTTTGTGTTCTTGTGTTAGTGGCATCATGCATAAATAGCAAGTTCTAGGCAAATTACCAAACGATTTACCTTGGTGAATCATTGTTCACATGGACTAAGTTCCAGATTATATGGATATGTCTGCATGGCGTCGGTTTCACAAAAAGTCGTAAGTGTGAAATTGATCGTAAATCATGACGTCACAATGCTATTTTAGTTTATGATGTCATTACTTACGATCAATTTTACACTTACGACTTTTTGTGAAGCTGACGCAATGCCATGGACAGAGAAATGATGCTCGCAGGACGAACGAGCCAAAGGAATAGAAGGCACATCTTATGGCAGCACCAGCTGGTGTTTGGATGGTACCAAAGACAAATTTTCGGTGGGTCCTATCTAAGGACTTCGAATGGGTGACAAGGGAAGGGGTGCCAGTAATAGCAAGGAGACTGAAACAGGTGTACCACTGTCCAACAACAAAATCAGGCTTTTGGAGTATGCAAGACAGTTCCAAGCTTTAGAAGAAATTATGATGAAGAAGGCACAGCAGCCCAAGAACACGCCATCTTCTTCTACAGTATCTGCCACTCTGACTCTTGCATCAAGTCAGTCCGTAGAGCCCTGCCAATATGCTCCATCTGAGATGAATTAGAGGAGTCAGTTGGGAAGAGCTGTAGAAGAGGTGGAGGCCACCGAAGGAGGTAAATATAAAAACAGTAATGATATAAAATTATACATGTTCATCTAAGTGTTATATGACATAACAATGCAGGTGGCATATTTATATGAACACCTTACGAGTATCTTAATACGGTTTTAAGTTATACATGTAAGTTGTACATGTGAGTGTTGAAAAAATCATGAATGGAGGGCCTCTTAAATGTTTATTATATGGATACCACAGCCACACCCACTATTTTTAATAAATGTAGTAATAAAGGATAAGCGTCTGTGTAATTGAAAATAAGGACCGATCTTTTGAACTGTTGTTGTTATACATATCAAAAACCTGGTTTTTTTTTTGCATTTCTGATAAACTCATATTAATATATTTATGTATACATATTTATCATACGGAGGTAATAAAATTTATTTTACTTGTTTATGTTATTTCCTTTTACCTGGTACATTTATATTCCTTTGTATGTACTACTGTCATTGATTCATCTTAGAAAGTTTTCATTATTTGAAGTACCAGGTATGATGCAATTACAGTATGAATAACAACACTCTAGATGCAAAATATCCCTGACCTGTATCTAGATGTATCAATTAGGTCTGTTGTCGTTGATTCTCAGGCTTCATATGCAAGGTTCTTTCATGTACAATATGAAATGCATAGCACTGAACTAACATCTGGAATATATAATGCAGCTCAGGTGTACTTCATGATTGTTATTATAGAAAGCCAGTATAGGAAGCCAGTAATGCTGCCATATGACCAGAACTGAATTTCCAAAGTCTTCTTCAGGGAGAACCAGCAGGGGAAATCAGAAATGTGCTTTGACGTAATCATACAGATTAGGCACAACCCCCTCATACTCCCCTCCAGATCACTCCGCTTCCACTTTTGGATTGGTTAATCAATTGAATGTTGGAGTTTAACGCCCGAGCAGCAATATTTCAGCTATATTCAGGCGATGAACATGAATTGGATGATAAAATGAACATGAAATGATGAGGAAATGTAAAATGGGATGGGACACGAGGATAATGGTGTCGATAAATTTTGATTGCCACAAGAAAAAGGGAGGGATGGGTAGGGTCGGGCAATTTAGCCTCCTGTGGCGGAGCCCTATGGTTCCTACTCCGGGAGAATACCACAGTAGCGTTCTTTAGCGTGCGAGGAACGTGACATCTTCCCCAACACGGTGCACAGTATGGTTTGCGGTCAGATTTTCCGTATTATAGCCTGACAACTCCAGCATTTTACACGCCAGGGTCACCCAATTCCACCACCTGGGGCACACATCCCAGTTGCTCTGTGGGCAGACCGCCTAGCCCCCAGCTAGGTTCCTGAGCACTATTTAGTCGCCTTTTACGATAAGCTTAGCGTTGCTACAGGCCTATTCTTTTGACACCCAGACCTGCACGGTGCTATATCGAGGCGATGAACACGACATTGATGATAAAATGAACATGAAATGATGATGAAATGAAAAATTTGAATGGGACAGAAAGATAATGGGGTCGACCAACTGCCAGTGGAGTAGGCATTAACGGGTAGGGTCGGGCAATTTAGCCTCCTGTGGCGGAGCGCAAAGGTTCTTACTCCTATCGAATTCCGCAGCAGGGTTCTTTAACGTGCGAGGAACTATTTTGTCGTCTTTTACGGCAAGCTGGCTAATTTTGACATCTGTAGCAGCCTTTTCGAAGAGGTCACTGCAAATGGATCTTTTAAGTTCATGACGCTTGGGCGCTCGCCATACATGTTGGCTCACGATGGTCCGAGGTAAGGTTTTTTTCTAATGGCCAGACAATCCCCAACGAATCCAACTGGAATACTGGTACAAACACGAACTGCTTAAATGGCTAAGCATCAAAACACTGGCGAGATTTCTAAATTTTCTTATTCGCCTTCTACAACGAGCTAATAGTTCTGGTCAGCGTATATTCTTTAAAACATCCTGATCCCAAACAGAGCTTTTGTAGAAAAGAAATATGAACTGCTAAATGATTTTGATTACGAGTCGTTACATAGAGTATATAAGCTCGTTGTCCGAATGCATTCATTTACTCCATAATTATATCTATTTAAAAAATATGGAACGCTTCACGAATTTGCGTGTCATCCTTGCGCAGGGGCCATGCTAATCTTCTCTGTATCGTTCCAATTTTAGTATATGTACTGCCGAAGCGAGTACACTTGTAATGCGACCCCAAAAGTATTTATACCTGCTTATTTAGATTACATCGTTATCAACGGTAAAGATTGTTTGCATGTAATTATAATCATTTTGCAAACATGCGTTTATGAGTACTTATATCGTGACAAAATTTTACTGAATAAGACTTGTATTTTCAAAGTCTGTTTTTTCCTTAAAAAAACAACGCAGATAAAACAATAAATCTCATAAATTAAGAGGAATACACCAATGTTCTACCGTTATATCAAGACAAAAAAGGGCGGATAAATACGTTTGACTAAAATATTGATTATGACGCGTAGAACATGGTTATATTTAGCACGCTATTTATAGAATATAGCGTGGTTTAAAAAGCCAAATGTTAACGACATGTAAAGCCGATCGCATGGGTTATAACATATATACATAATTGAAAGGAAATGTAGATTTCGTCAACTAAAATATGTTTCGACGAATTTTTGCAAGTACATCTACAAATATTTATTTTAAGTATTAACATTAAGGATAAATGACAATAATAGACTACACGAATCAGAATAACCGCTGTCGATTGACTTTTTCAAAACGTTGTCAGTAGTTAGAGAATGCCAATTTGACATTTTCAGCATAGGTTTCTAGGGCTTTACGGAGAAATATGTTTGTTTTTAACTTCCAGGAACATCACAGAGGATCTAGTAGTTATCCACCACGTAAAATTGTGTTTATTATGTAGAAATAAAAATTTCTTGAAACCGTTAATATTATTTTCGTTTAAAAAGTTCAATTGTATTATGGAGTGATGGCAACAAATCGAGGAAATGATTTTAAAAGTTTATGCTGCACTGCAGAGGAAAGTCGATCCTTACCAACCAACCTTAGAAATTATAATTTCTGTCGAAAGTTTCCAATGTTCTCACGAAAATACATACTATTGTCTTAAAAAATATTTGAAATATCGAATCAAAGATAACTAGAAAAGAGCACATGGTCATACAAAATTAGAATATGTAATACAAATGTAATGCAAGGTATAAACCGGTTGTTGTATAAAAAAAACAAAAAACAAAACAAAAAAAAAAAAACAAAAAAAAAAAAAAAAAAAAACCAACAAAAAATGAACAACAACAAAACAAAATCGGTATTAAAGAAAACCCGTATTGTAATGTAATGGGGGAGGAGTAATCAGAGGAAACATTATTTGAGCTGAAATCAAAAGAATGTAATCAAGGATAAAGATCAGACAAGGAAAACAGCCACAACAAAGAACATGAATAAACCAAAATAACAAAACAAACGAAACAAAAGCAAATGAACACATCAGACTCCACCAAAAACTAGGAGCATGGATCAGGGGCACCAGTAGGGTAAGGTCCTCTGATTTTCTTAAAACACCCGCCGAGTGTGTCATAAAATGTAAAGTCCGTGGTAGACGAAAGAGGATAGAAAAACTACAAGGTGAACACATCAGTTCTCATTGTGCAGGTGGAAACACCGTAACGATCCAGGAGTTCATGACGACCATAAAACATGATATTACATTGTAAATTTTGAATCTCGTTTTCAGTCTATCGCCGAGTAGAAAAAATGGAGTATTTTTTTTCTTAAATGAAATAAAAGGCCCTTTTTACTAATGGCTAGTCTCTTACTTAAAGTTTGTCTTAATGCAATCTGTTCTTTTTCAGGTTGTCTTGCGTTTTTCGTAATCGAATTGGGTTAAAGACTATTTCCATGACATTTATTGCAGAAAATTAAGATGAAATTGTTTGACTATGAAACAAACAATGCACGACCCTGTAATAATAATGCGGAAAATCGAAGGGTTGGACCTTAAAGCGATCGGCACATTGGGAAATTAAAATGTCTTTAACATGTAAGTGCACTAGTAGTGATTTATTATCTATACAGTTAGCAAAATCATATATTTACTAATTACTATATTTTATGATATATTGTTTATGAGTTGAAGGTAATTTACACTTGTGATTCCGAACGTATGAAAAACGCCAGAACATTGAAACCTACTCGGTCGTTAAAAAATTTGGAGATGACCTTATTTTGAGAATTTGTTGAATTTTAATGAATTTTGAAATGTTCATCCATGCCTACAATGCGGATACTATGGGGTCTTGACCTGATAAGATCAGTGAATTAGAAAAAAAAACATCCAAATTTTGAAAGATAATCCAATACATTGTACAATAAAGAATACTTTAATTTATTATCATGATATGGATGAAACGAATGTATGACTTGTTGGTAATTACATGTAATACACGTAATTTGGACTGTATGGATTAAACGAGTACACATAAACTAACTACTTATTTAAATATTTGTTGATGACCTTATGTCATTTTCAGTTCAATTAGGTCTGTCGAATGTATGACCAGTATAAGGGTCAAGTGTCCGAGGTCAACATATAATTGTTGACAATACGTAGATTGTTTGAATTTGATGACAAGCAATTATTTGTGCCAAACTCGTTTTTCAGAAACTAAAAGACCTGGAAATACATCAAAGGATTTACAATGGACTAGAAGAAACAAGCTAGGTAAATCGAGCAAGAAAATATTTTATAAAATAATTATATACCACAATGGTGATTCTTTGAGTGCTATTTTGTATTCGTTCAATCTTTTGTTGAAAGTTCTAAACCCATTGAAATCTGAAAGTTTTATGTCTGCGTACACGACTTCGTTATATTAAGTGAAAGAATGGTCCTACAGAAGCACGTGAAGTACCCTTACTTTTTAAGAAAGACTGACCAGAAAAGGCAGGCCCTTAAAATACATGGTCTTTTTATTTGTGCTTGCTTGTGCATAAATAAAAGATAAATAAAGATCTTCCAAACGATATTACCCATCGAACGTCTCTTAAAAAAAAAGTTCGAAAAATAAATTGATTCATATGATTGATTGATTGTTGGGGTTTAACGACCGAGCAACAATATTTCAGCTATATTCAGACGATGAACATGAAATGAATGATAAAATGAACATGAATGATGATGAAATGAAAAAAAGGGATGGGACACAAGTATAATAGGGTCGACAAATTTTGATTGCCACAAGAAAAATGGAAGGATGGGTAGGGTCGGCAATTTAGCCTCATGTGGCGGAGCGCAAAGATTCCTACTATTATCAAATAATACAGCAGGGTTCTTTAACGTGCGAGCAACGTGGCATCTTTCCCAACACGGTGCACTACTATGGTTTTCCGTATTATAGCCTGACAACCCCAAGATGTAACACGCCAGGGGTACCCCATTCCACCACCTGGGGCACACACCCTAGTTGCTCTGTGGGCAGAGCGCCTAGCCCCCGGCTAGGTTTCTGAGCACTATGTAGTCGTCTTTTATGACAAGCTTGGCGCTGCTGCAGGCTTATTTTTTGGCACCCGGACCTGCATGGGGCTAGTAAGTAAATTAATTCTTTCAATGAGAAAAAAATGAATTTAAGTTCGAAAAACTACTGATTTTTTTCAGTTTTTAAATTAATTGTTTTCGTGAATAATGAGAACATATTGAGACAAAATGGTGTCTATCATTTACACTTACTACAACTGATTATCAAAGGTAGAACAGAACCTTATTGGTGGGATGTTCATATTGTTGGAATATGTTTCAACATTATAAATATTCGATTTACAATTAAATCATTATTATTTAAAGAGTAATCAAGGGAACCAAAATTCTAGCGGAAATCAAAAGAATGTAAAGCCCAAACATGGGAAACATAAAAACACAACTAAGAACATAAAGCAACTAAAATAATACATACAAAGCAACAAAAGTAAATGAGCAAACACGGACTCCACTAAAAACTGGGAGCATGGACCATGTGCACCGCAAAATGTAAATCGATTGATTGATTGTTGGGGTTAAACGCCCAAGCAGCAATATTTCAGCTATATTCAAGCGATGAACATGAAGTGGATGATAAAATGAACAAGAAATGATGCAAATGAAAAATGGGATGGGGCACAAGAATAACGGGGTCGACAAATTTGATTGCCACTTGAAATAGGTAGAAGTGGGTAGGATCTGGCAATTTAGCCTCCTGTGGTGGAGTCCTAAGATTCCTACTCCGGGAGAATACCACAGTAGGGTTCTTTAACGTGAAAAGGAACGTTGTCAGGCTATAATACGGAAAACCTGACCACAAACCATAGTTGTGCACCGTGTTGGGAAAGATGCCACGTTGCTCGCACGTTAAAGAACCTTCTGTGGTATTCGATAGGAGTAGGTACCTTTGCGCTCCGCCACAGAAGGCAAAAGTGTCCGATCCTTCCCATCCCTCCCTAATTTTAGTGGCAATCAATTGTCGACCTACTATCCTTGTGCCCCATCCCATCATTCATTTCATCATCATCATTTCATGTTCATTTTATCATCAATTTCATGTTCACCTCTTGAATATAGCTGAAATATTGCTGTTCGGGCGTTAAACCCCAATAATCAATCGGAATCGACAGAGGTCAGAAATTTAATGAAAATGATTAATGATTGATTAATAATCGGACACCACATTATCGTGCTTCGTAATGGTCGGGAATAAATCAAAATATCACTAACTTTACTTTGAATAATTCTCAATTTGAATGCCACGAAATGTTTTGGACGTCCTATATGTAGAAAATTTGAAACCCGAATGTTTCAAAGTCGCTGTGTCAAAAATAATGGGCGTAATCTTTGAACTGGAACGCAGGCATTTTAGGACGTTTGGCCGGGACATTATTAATACATAGAGGTGCATCATGTTCAAGAAAGTCGGTATTTGCGTACTGATGTAAAACATATAGCTTCCTCCCTCATTGTCAAAGCCTAAAATCATATTTAACAAAATTACTTAACATCGGAGCTTAATTTAAACCAATCAGTAACAGGAGTTTCCGATCAAAGTCATCGACTGAAACGGTTTTGATTAACAGAGCTAATCAGTTGATTATCATTCGATTTGTAACTGATAAGGAATTGATTAGTTCGGAATGTACTGTTTGATTACATGTGAAGTTAGGAAGGGAGAATAAACTGGCATCTACTGATTTAAGAAACCTGTTTAAAGGCTTTCCGTGTTCATAAATAATTAAAGTTGGAAACTGGAAACGTTTTACTTGTGTTGTACTAGACGTTCTACTTTATCTGTTGCTCTGGCTGTCACCCATATAATATGAACAGAGACCAATATTAATAATTTGGTTTCATTGGAAAATATCTCATATCACGCTCACAGCTTGTGCCATACCGAATCTTCACTCTTTAAAAAGTAAAATATCGTTTAAAATTAACCGATGAAAAACAAACAAAAAGAATATTACATGTATTATAATTTAATTTAAGACCAATCTTTGTAGTAAAATGATGTACAACATCGTTTTCAAATGATAAATTAGAAAATCAAGAAGTGTATTAAAAGTACAGATAAAATATGTCACTTAGTACACAATCGCTTTGGAGGTTCAAGTTAAAGTCATCATGTCCATTATGTGGGCCAGAATCATCACTAAAATTTTCCATTTGGAAAATTTGCGTCCAGCAAGCTTCAATGCTTGCTGACATGCAAGGCTAGCATGACCGGCGGTTATCTTCGATCAGCCCATCCACATTTTACAGCTCTGAGGCAATAAAGGGGTAATCGATGCGCAATTCTAATAAATTACAGGTTGTAGAAATGTTGCAAAAAACTCCAAATGGCCTCACATCATTATTTTTAAAAATTTAGTATAAAATGAGCTTGTAGAGGGCTGAAATTCCCGAATACCATTCTAGGTGTAAGAAGCGTACAATATATGATTTGACATCTGATTCAATACTAGTTATACAGGTTAGTAAACCCATACTTTATTTTATTAAATTTATTTTCATGTTTTGTTATTTTTATATTTTGAAGAAGGGACTTACTTTAGTTCAGCTATTATTAATTTAATAGATATTTTGAGTTCTTGGTAAACTTTTAATACGGATGATCGATTGGCTTTGAACATCCTTAGCATTTTGCAACAAAATATAAGGAAAAAACAAGTGGATATTCTTCATTAACTGACACAATGACAAATTGATTATTTTTATACAGAAACGGTACAAGAATTTTTTTGAATTTTTAAAACGATAGATTGGGCTAGTGAAAAAGTTTTCTAGCAGTTAGCAGCGATGATTAAAAAGTGTTTTCGCCATATATTTTGTTGAAGTGGCGCAGTGAAAAAAAAAACAATGACTCCTCTAATATGGTTGATTTCTGAATACATCTTATAGAAAAAGATTGGAAACTTTTGGAGTTATTTAGAAAATGAGATAATTTGATGTGTTTTAGTCATAATATTGACAAATATATCCATTTTATGTCTGTATTGTGATAAGATGCGATCTATGTCATCTTAAAATAGGTTTATTAAACAAAGTATGGATCTTGAAAATGAAAAAAAGGAGGACAATCGTAGTATATGCTAAAGCGCAGCTGTTAACCCATATTTTGATGTATCATATGCATTTGTATTGTACAACTATTGAGAGTTTTCTCCCAGAAAGTCAACATTTACAAACCTCATTAAATTGTTAATTATAGTATAACAGAGTTTTTTTTAGGTAATAATAAATTATAAAGTGGCTCGGTTAAAGATTAAAATGAAATTTTACACAAATCAATCGTGATATTAAAAAAATCAAGAAGTTTAAATGTCAAATTTTCTGGGATTAAGGCCTCCGTTATAGCACAGCAGGAGAAACAAACTCACCTCAGACGGATGTCAGTAAACAACAGTGCCACTTTTTAGTAGTTTTCATATGTACCTTTAACTGTCACAACAATATATATTTTTTTTTCCAGAATGGCAGCAGATATTGTAAGACATGTCAACTTACCTACCATAACAACGGAACAAAAACGAGAAGTATACGAACAATGGTGTGATAAATACGACAATGGTAAGAATATCTTCTGTGAGAAGACATAAACATTTTTTTTGTCTGTTCATAAGAAGAAGTTTGGATTGAAGTTCATTATTCACATAGAGCAAGTACATTTTGTACAATTTTTGTGCCTTCATCTAACACAATCAAACGGTTTTCAAAATTTATTTTACGTATAAAAGGTACTGACTTCTGCTACTCTTTTTCGTATTATGCGCCATATAATTTTTTAAAAATTGTATATAATTATCATCGATCGTTGAAATTGGCGCTTTAAAAATAATCTATCTAAACTTCTTTAAACGTACCAAAATAAAAACACTCCAGTTAAGGTCTAATCAATGGCAAGCACTATACACCCCAATGCCTTAAGTTTGATCGAAACTAAGCAGTTTTTGAGCGAGTTCTGTTAAAGTATAAATTACATGTCATTTTGTACATGGCTTATATCAATATTTTAGATGTGGAAGAACTAGAGTTCACTGGTCCAAGAAGATGTTGTGATGCCATCAGTTCTTACGTCCGGAAGAACCGTGATAATGCTGTTATATTAGATGTTGGAGCTGGAACTGGTTTATTAGGGGAGGAGGTACGTTTCAAATACCCTTATTTCATGTATATTGAATGTTAATATCATTCGCCAATCGGTAATTACAAAGTTTCCGAACTAATACGCGAACTCTTGGCAACAGTAAAGAAGGGAAGTCAACGTTAGTAATGTAGGCGAAAACTTGAAAGTTGAAAATAAGACCAATGGTACAGATGTTTGAAACGGAATGTTCTTCAATTAATCATCTAAACTGGTCACATGGTTACAGTATACGTTTTGTAGGTGAAAGTTGTAAAATACTTAACATTTCAAACTCTACCATCGAGGTTCATACAGTTGAATAAAGCTGCTTTAGCCGTTATTTTCGTAAATTTTTGTTTCTGTTGAAATTGAATTATTTTTACTAAATTGTACAATTTCATTTTATATCAATTAAGAAAAATGCATTTAATGCAAGACAAAGGGTCGACCTAGATAAAATTCGTATGTATGTAACTTCAGGTGACCTTAATCCGCGCGTGTGCTGTAAGGGTCGATTCTTTTAAAAAATCTGATTGCAAAGCTAAAGTTATAATCAACGGCAAGGATGACCCGTTCCTTTGACGGTCTCAATCCGTAAAAGTAAAAAGTTCGAATATAACGCAATAGTCTCCTTTTGAAGTTTTACGTATAGTGATATAATATGGCAAAACCGTGGTCAGTAATTGTCATTATTAATTTGAAAACTAATCAAGAAATCGATTAAATGAAATGAAAGCAGTAATGTGCTTACCTGTGTGTATATTATTGCTATTGTTAACCAAGGTGAAAAGGTGAAAGTATTTTTAACCCAGGTGAATGTCCTGTCGGCAGTCTTCGGAAGTATTGGCGAAAATTTTTTAGATTTGAGCTATCTTTGATTAAGAAAACGATGTTTTCATAATTTGTTATACTCGGCGTCACATAAATAACATACTAACATACTGTTAAAATTTGAATAAAAATATTTTCTACGACTTTATTGACACCTACCGTCGTTTAAATTGTCTTAAATGACTTGCTCATTCGTTTAGCCAAACGGCTTCTCCCTAAACATTGAATCGTTAAATTCCGGTCAGATTTTAATTCTAGGTGCCAATATTTACATTGTAAAAAGTCGGCCATATTTACAGTGATCGGGTTGCTAGGAGATGTTGTTTACGTTTAAATGGTTTGTCCAAAAACCGAAGAACCCAGAATGCATTTCGGCGTTATTTCGGATATCTCGGATTTATTTTACGCGAACAACGTACAATACCGAGAAGTTAATCAAGCAGACGATTGTCACCGGAGTTCGACGGGAACTTACGAACTTCGTTTGTAAACAAATCGTCCCGTAGAAACCAACATGGCGGATATTAGTATGGGATTTCCCCGTAAGGATTTGTTACGCATGATTTAAGCTAAAAGCGACTTGTTGAGGGAGAAGCCGTTTGGCTAAACGAATGAGCAAGTCATTTAAGACAATTTAAACGACGGTAGGTCTCAATAAAGTCGTAGAAAATATTTTTATTCAAATTTTAACAGTATGGTATTTATGTGACGCCGAGTATAGGTATTATCAACATTTATTGCTTCAATTGCATTAATACGACTTTGTATTATTGAATCAGCAAAATTCAGTAGAATCAAAACTGAACAAATTTGACAGCTAAAGCAGCTTTAACCCATACTATACAAGAACAACATCAGTTGAACTAAAAAATGTATCCGTTTGAAATCGTGCAAAGGGTGATCCATCACTACTTTGATTCTGAACTTTAAAAAGTGTAGAGCGATGTATTCAGCAGACCATTTTTGTTAATAAATTGATTTGTGATTGGTGGAGTATTTGAGTTATAATGTTTCCGAATTGTGTAAGGATTTAACTTAACTTTTACTATTTATATCAAATGAACTTTTTTTGTATAAATTTCAAAATACTTACCGTGTCTTTAGCACATATATTATGCTTTCTATTTGAATACATATAATATACTAAAGCTTATTTTATTGTTAATATGAAACGTTACTATAAATAAAGATTACTAACAAAATATGCATGAATCACCCATTGTACTTTGTAAAATTTGAGATGCGAATATAAATTATTTGAAATTGCATGTTGTCTTTGTTACGATGTATTATTTTTTTTAAAGTGTTTTATGACTATTAATAATGCAACTTCAGACCGTTTCAAGAACAGGTTTGCAGAACTTTCCAAATGGAGGATGATTGTCAGCAGCCTTGTAACAATGACACCGACCAATCAATAATCATCAGCTATTTCAGGAAAATTGCTGATTTAATTCAATACTTAAAGTTGCTTCCTTTGTAGCTTAACAGAGAGGGATTTAGAACCATTGATGCATTAGATCCATCACAGGGAATGCTTAATGTAGCTGAAGGAAAGAAGGTGTACCGCAATTTTTATTGCGAGTACTTTACATCCAAACCTATAGATTTCTTCAAGAACGGTAATGAGACCAGAGATGGGTTTGTACATGCATCCGTCGCTTTTATTTTGCTTATGATTGTACATGCGTTCGTACTTTCATTTTTATAATTTATTGTACAGTTTTCCCGTTTCCATGCCCATGTTAAATGTTCTATGATTTAAAAAGAAAGAATACATTAACTTCTTGGCGTTGAATATCACTTGGGGTGACCGTTTTGTTTTTAAGGAGCCACAATTTTTCGTGCATTTTTATTTCAGCGGATGAAAGTCAGAGACCAATCATTACCATGGAACCCGTTTTATCTTGGCGTATTGTTTAAAGATAAATCCAAACCGAATACTAATGACTAATTTACTTTCATTTTATTACTTGCAGATTCATATGACGTAGTTACATCATGTGGCTGTTTTAATCCCGGTCATTTGCCGTTCGACGTAGTTCTCGAAATGATCAGAATAACTAAACCAGGCAAGTATCATCACAATACTGTAACATTTGATATTTTATACAGGTCTTTATAAAACATTTCTGTGTAATTAATGTGATATATCGCATGTGAAAATCTAATGCAATTTCAGTCTCCTATTTCCTCCTGTCAATAATTTCACAAAATTGTTCTTTTGTGACGATAGTTTTTTATTTGACGTTACTTAAGATTACGAATATCACTATACCGATCACATAAGTTTAAATTCATGTGAAAGAGTAATCAAGGGAACCAAGGTTTTAGCAGTAATGAAAAGAATGTAATCCAGGGACAAAGACCAGACATGGAAAACAGACATACATAACAAAGAACATAAAGTAACTAAAATCATACATACAAAGTAACAAAAGTAAATGAGCAACTCGGACTCCACTAAAAACTGGGAGCATGGACCAGGTGCACCGGTAGGGTATTAAAAATATTGAAAATATTACTAAGAAAATACGTAGGACAATCAATTGGTTGTGGTGAATAATTTTAAGAATTCTCATCACGAGACAGATTTAACTTTCAGACAAATTACGTTCTGCGCATTCGTTCTAACTTGGCTTTTTAACACATTTGTTTCAGGATTTCTGCTGTTTTTAATACATATCTATGGATTATGTATACAGTTTGTAAATTGAGTTTTGTGATAGTCAGAACGAAATTTTATCTATCTCTTATTTGTTAAACAGGTGGTATCATATGTTTGAGTTGCCGAATTAAACCATTGAAAGAAGCACCAGAATACTCGAAATTCTTTCCTCTGTGTGAACAATTAGAAAAAGATGGAAAATGGAAAAAAGAGGAAGTGACTGTATACCCAGGTTATCTGAAGGACGTTGATGGTGTCATTATTTGTTATCGTGTGTTGTAAATTCATGACAGTTATAAATATTTCATTTTTTGAAATTTGAGGCATACTATGTATGTCGTTCATATTAATTACTAATAGGGCAATTACCACCTTTTATATTAAAGGGTCATTTTACCATGAAAATAAGGTTGTCTTATTTTTATCATGTTTGAATCTTGCTCAGGATTGGTGAGTTAACCATTCCTTAGAAATATAGAAGAGTAACAGAATAAAGCAATTGGCACTTTAGAATAATAAAAAACAAATTGCGATTATTATGTAAACGTGTCGTCAATGTTTAAATCGTTATTGAAAGTAATCAAGGGAACCAAGGTTATAGCGGTAATCAAATGAATGTAATCAAGGGACCAAGACCAGACATGGAAAACAGACATACACAACAAAGTTGAAGTTAGTAGTACAAGAGTGATGTAAGCCGGACTTATATATGATTGATATTTTTGTATTTAAACCTACGAACACTTTTTGATACTCCTGTCTTCAGACTTTAAAATATGAAGAGCAATATTCTTAAACTAGGTGCTTACCAAATATTTCTCTTGTAATTTTGTCCTAGGTTACTCTTTGCTATGTTATACAGTGGATTCCATTTACTTGCATACCTGATTATTGCAAATGTCTGTTAATTGAATAGCATTTTTAAGAACCAAACATTCCCCACCTCTTCCACGTTAGAGTTGTTTATATAGAAAACGGAAGATGTATTGAAAAAAGACAATTACACCATACCGAATTTCTGATAATAGCATATTCCTGTTAATTGCATAATTATTCTGACATATTGGGTATGATTAAGAGGATTCCGCTGTATTATGATCCCTTAAGTTGAAATTTGGTTTGTGACTTATATATTATCAGTTAATTGTGGGTCGGTTGTACATAAATTTGTATTATTTAGAACATTTAAATATGTTCCATTTTTATCAGGGTACCTAGGCATGTTATGATTAGGAATCCAATACGAGAATACTTTCGTTGGCTTGCACACTGGCAAACCACTTTTAGTGAAATTTTTGAATAGATATCCTATGTGTCCACATTTTATATCATAATATAAAACCATAAAATACGCCTAATAATCAAAAACATAATCTAATAAGAAAAAAGACCACAAAATCAAAAAACGAAGAACAAGGGTTCATTTCGCTATTACTATAAACACTTTCATTGCACTAGGGGTGGATCCAGGAATGCAGGTTGGGACTTGGTGTGAACACAACGTGTGTATACCGAACGTAGTGAGAGAAATTAAATTGAAGTAGAATTTGTGAATATAATCAAAATTTTACGTAAAAAAATTCCATGAACGACAAGATCCTACTACATCCTTTAATCATTTTTTTAAAAATAAGTAAATGAGATTAAAGTACCGTAACGGCGAATTTCATTTTGGTCATTTGGTACCTGAAGAAAAGCTTTTATTAATGGACCTTTTTTCAAACTCACTACAGAGTAAGGGCAGTTTCTGTAACACTATCCTCATTTTTTTTATCTGGTGTGATTATTTCTTTTAGAACAAAAAGCTTTGTGTTTTTATTATCTACTATAGAAAGTTGGTGAATGTACATAGTTATAAACGTTGTCTGACATCTTAAAAAAATAAAAACCAAAAGTTGACGTTCCGACATTCCTCAACTTAAAGACCAGTAGCTGACTGAGAATGTCCATGGTCATCTGAAGTGAAAAAAAATAGACTGCAAGTGTTTTGGGCATCTGTAATGAAGAAAAAAACAAAGCTATGAACACAGCTTAGAGTGAAAATTACTAACTGAAAAGGTTGATTAATATTACACTTAGTAGCTATTCTGTTACATTCCTCGACTTCATCAAGTCTTCACATCGTCACATGCTTATGATATATTGACAAGTAATAAATTACTGCTGATATAGCGGAACAAAAAACAAGTAAATATACTTAAAATAAAATTAAGTGAATAGGTAGGTGGCGAGGCTAAGAACCCAAGTATGTAAATATAAAAGGTGAGACAAGATATATTGACGAATTCACTAAAGTTTTAAATATTTGTAACTTAGTTTGGAAGAAAACTCAAGATCGTTGCAATTGTAGAATCGTATATTCAAACTGTTTCATGATTTGTTATTTTCCGTCAATCGCCGTTTAAAACATGTAAATTCCTCATCAAACTGTTAAACAGAAACATCCATAAGTAGAATACACTTACCTGTCCTTCTGCCACATAAGATTATGTCCTTATTGTATTTTTATTGACTGTAAGTCTCTTTTGTTCATTGTTGTTTTACACCATAAATAAGCTATGCTAGAGATATACAGCGGTTGTATTAGTACAGCTTTGCGAACGTACTAATTCAGTATTTGTGAGTGGCACTTGTATGCAGTACATAAGTAAAAGTGTTGAGTGTGGTCTATTATTCTCGTTTAAATATTCATACATGGATATATACACTTTTCTTACCTTAGCTGTAAAGCAAATCGTACAGATCAAAGCAGCATCGTTTGAAAAACCCACTTAAACCACAATGACCAGGAAAGTCCATTTCTGTGTAGGGGTCTACACAATCTTGATGGCGAAATATACATGTACATCTAAACTGGCCCTCTAAAAAGTAATCGAACAAATATTTGATGTTATAGAAATGGAAGCGTTAAACAACCTCTTTATGACCGGGTGGAAAAGACAAAGTCGATTATTATTAATGAACCTTAAATACGACGAATTAAAAAAAAAACAGCGATAAACCAGTTCAGATCTGATGGAAGCACCTTTATTTTGCAAAGGAGTAATTTTCATTTAACTTGGGGGGAGTTCAGTGAAGTATCTCTTCAATTAACTTGGGGGGAGTTCAGTGGAGTATCTCTTCATTTAACTTGGGGGGAGTTCAGTGGAGTATCTCTTCATTTAACTAGCTGCTCAGTTAATATTCTATTTACTCATGAAATACATGGCACAGCAGCCCCCATTTTTGCAATAATTTTAAACGGATTAAGGATGTTGCTACCGCCGAGAAACATATTCTACTAAACAATGAATAAAGTCAGTCAAAGCAATCTTGACTGTTGTACACACCTTGAGACTTTAGGTTTCCCGCACGCACGATACCTAAACGCACGATAAACGAACGATAGACAAATAGACAAACGCTCACAGCGTGTGTTCAAATGCACGATAGACGAACAATGAAAAATAATAATATTAACGAATATTGACAAAAGAAAAATAGAAAATTGAATTAATGAAAATATTCAAATTAATAGTAGCAAATAACAAATCAATATACAAAAATAAACGAACGCTTGTATAGTACGTTTAAACGTACGCTCCTATCGTGCATTCATCATGCGTTTAAACTAATGGGAAACGTGAAAGTTTCATGGAGTGTAGTTTCGTTTTTAATATACCAGTTACGAAATCACTACTAACGTTAACGAATAGAAATAATTGACAACTACATGTAACAAAACACTTTTATAATAATAACGGTATTCGACAAGGATGCAGTGTAGACCATAAGCATAAAATGCATTACAATCTGTCAGTTGCGATTTAGAAACTAATTGTACCTTGCGTTTTAACAAGTGATGACTGTTGTAAAAAATCGGTGTTATAACAAAATATTAATATCTGTAACATTTTATTGTCGTTGCAGAGTCACAAACACATACAAACATATGTCATTGGTTTATGATGCCCGATTAGTAAAGGCATGTCGTAATATACATTGAAAAACAAAACTGCAAACATGACAATATAAACAATACAAAATGATGTGAAATTTTCTCTATCATGTATATTTCATAAATACTTACAATTTGTTTTGCGAAAGAGACTATAGTTTAAAACTTAACTATAATAACAATCTTAAGCGTTTTGTTGTTTTGGTTTTTGTTTTTGTTTCATGGAATTATCACAACTGTTACAATTATTGGTTCAAGATTCCTGTTCTAGAATGTTTAGGATTGATTATAAAAAGATACTTGTTACAAAAGTACTTCAAACAAAAACGAAAAACGAATAAGTTAGATTAACAGCTAAAAATTCTTTTTTTTATAATACTCGTGACGGTATTTGCAAAGGAAGCAGTGAAGACCATTAAATACTTAAACCTGAATCAAATCTATCAATTTTAGTATTTTAATGGTACAAAACGTTCCACTTAAGGTTGACTATTGTAAATCGTCAGTGATGTCTCAACAAATAAGTAACAACTTCAGCATCTTCCTATCTTTAGAAAGACAAGCTATCAAAAACGTTTTATCATACCCGATTGGTAAAGGTCCCTCAAAATCTATATTCAAAAACACACAAATTTCAAACATGACAATTAATTGATGATACCTTTCCCTATTATGAACATTTCACTACTAAAATAAGTACTATTTTGTATTTTCAATGACTTTTTACAATTGCCACTTTTATTAAGTTTATGTAATTTTGAAATACAGATATAATATCTTACCGCAAACAGAAACCAATGCGATGGAAATCAGAAGTACAATCAAACAGTTCTTCATATTAAACACCATCCTGTCGATGCAACTTAATTGTTTGTCCGTTGCTAGACGTTTATTTTCTGCTATATCATACTAACTTCGTTTCAATTTGTAATGATGAAGGTGTTTATATATAGCGGAAATACGGTCAGGTACGTAATTGATAATCGTAAAAACAAATTGAACAAATTACTATCTATTCGTTGACAATAATCAGCTGGTCGCTGAATTTTTTTACCGAACAATACGGTACGGATCATTAAGTTGTCAAAAATCATGATGTTATATTGATTTTTAAGGAAATAAACATATTTTTGAGGTATCATTTTGAATGATTGAATTTTGTACATCCAATGAATATTAAAATTCTTAAAATTGAATCATAGTATTTTCGTAAATGTTATGTTAAACATTTACAAAAATACTATAACATTTACGAAATAACTATGATTCATTAATGGTATGTTAAAGCCCCGTGCAGGTTCAGGTGTCAAAAGAATAGGCCTGCAGCAGCGCTAAGCCGAGGGCTAGGCGCTCTGCCGACAGAGCAACATGGATGTGTGCCCTAGGTGGTGGAATGGGGTACCCCTGTCTTGTAACATTCTTGGGTTGTCAGGCTATGATACTGAAAACCTGACCGCAAACCATAGTGGTGCACCATGTTGGGAAAGATGCCACGTTCCTTGCACGTTAAAGAACCTTGCTGTGTTATTAGATAGGAGTAGGAACCTTTGCGCTCCGCCACAGGAGGCTAAATTGTCCGACCTTATCCATCCCTCCCTTTTTCTAGTGGCAATCTAAATTTGTCGACCCTATTATCCTTGTGTCCCGTCCCTTATTTTTTCCTTTCATCATCATTCATGTTCATTGTATCATCCATTTCAAGTTCATTGTCGAATAGCCGAAATATTGCAGCTCGGACGTTAAACCCCAACAATCAATCAATAAATCATGTTATGTTAAAAAAGTAAAAAGAAGAAAGAGAAAGGAAATTACATATAAAACATTGTTTTTATGTGGATAAATTATTTTGTTTTTTTTTTTCTTTTTTTATATTTCTTCGTTACTATATTTTCTTTTTCCAAGCATGTTCTCATACATAAAATTTCTTTTTAATGTACTGTAACGTATTCATTTATATTGCCCCGATTTAAAATTTTATAATTAATTATATTTTAAACATTGTTTAAACAATTGAATACATTAGTATTTATACCTATAAAAACTGTTAGGGATAAACAATCTGTCTTTTAAATGACTTTCGCGCGCTAATAATGATGAAACGCATCTCAAAACCTTGAACCCTCTTTCCACTGCGGTGGGTCGAAAAATTGTGTTTTTGTTATCTCTGTGTCACTTATAATTGCAACCATTAAGAAACTACTGAACAGAAATTTATGAATATTTGTAGGTAGGTAGAACATGGTACATGTATGCAGTTGTGCATATTCCAGGATGCTTTTGATTCGCTGAGTTATGAAAGCGTAATGCCCTTTAAAACTTTGAAGTTTCATAAAATATACCACACGTTCCTCTCACATTAAAGAACCCTGCTGTGGTATTCGATAGGTTTTGTTTGTTTTTTGTTGGGGTTTAACGCCAGAGCAGCAATATTTCATCTATATTCAGGCGATGACCATGAAGTGGATGATAAAATTAACATGAAATGATGAAATTAAAATGGGATGGGACACAAGGATAATGGGGTCGAGAAATTTTGATTGCCACTGGAAATAGGGAGAGGTGGGTTGGGTCGGGCAATTTAGCCACCTGTGGCGGAGCCCTATGGTTCTTACTCCGGGAGAATACCACAATAGGGTTTTTTAACGTGCAAGGAACATGGCATCTTTCCCAATACGGTGCACCACTATAATTTGCGGTCAGGTTTTCCGTGTTATAGCCGACAGCCCCAGCAAGTAACACACCAGGGGTACCCCATTCCACCACCTGGGGTACACAACCCAGTTGCTCTGTGGACAGAGCGCCCTAGCCCCGGCTAAGGTTCTGAGCACTATTTAATCGCCTTTTACGACAAGCTTAGCGCTGCTGCAGGCCTATTCGTATGACATCCGGTATTCGATAGGAGTAGGAACCTTTGCGCTCCGCCACAGAAGGCTAAATTGCCCGACACTACCCATCCCTCCCTTTTTCTAAAGGCAATCTAAATTTGTCGACCCTGTTGTCTTTGTGTCCCATCCCTTATTTATTTTATCATCATTTCATGTTCATCGTCTGAATATAGCTGAAATATTGCTGCTGGGACGTTCAACCCCAACAATCAATCAATCAATAAAAAAAATATACCACTGAAGTAAACCATAAAAGCAATTCTTGGGAAAATACTCAGCCGAATTTCAACAGCTATGTAGGAAATATCACCATATGTTGTTATGTTTATTTTAAAAGTTTGCTCTCTTAGTATTTTTTGTTTTGTTTTGTTTTGTTTTTTTTTTGTTTTGTTTTTGTTTTTGTTTATTGTTTTTTTTTGTTGATTTCTATTTTTTTATCATGTCTTATACCACCGTCCTCCATAAGCAAAAAAGTTATATATATACCAGATTTATAGGCTTTTTACAACATTTAGGTGTTAAAATGTTAAAAGCTCAAAGTATTCATTCTATTCCATATATATTTCGATATTTTTTTATCCGGATACATTGATCACATGCTTTCATCAAAATAGCCATTATTGGTTGAAATATTTTGATGTTGTCAACGCATTTTGTGTAAATTGATGAATTAAAACCAAGGGGTTATACACAATTTGGCAAATGTTACAGTCTGCCCATTTTACTCGATAATATTTCAATTTTATGCTGAAATTAACTGCAAAAAAGGTTTTGTGGCGAAATAAGCGAAGCATAATTTTTTTCTAATAAGCAATCCATACTGTTTTGATTTTATTTGAGTTTATTTCCAGTGCGAATTTGTGCAAACTGAAAATACCACGTTTAAAAACTTCTAACTGAGGCAGCATGTCAACCCAAAAGCTCTAATAAAGCTCGACATAATCTCACTAAACCTGGTAGATAACAAGGGCACCATATGGATCGAATGGAGATAAGTTATTCAAGTTGGCCCAATTAGGGATCTTCTACTGAGTTCACCTATAGTGTGCCAATTGGGCTGTAAGAAATTCTTAAGTGGGTCGACTTGTATGATTTCTATTATGATTATTTATGCTGCTATATATCATGTTGTATCTGAATGATTAATCGTTAACCATTAAACAACCATAAAAATCTGTTTTGCGATTAAAATTTTAGTAATAAATACCGACTTATTAGTGTTAATTAGGCTTATTACGAAAGTTTAATTAAATGTGTTGTACATACCTCAAAACTGTCAATACAAACAGATCTCGTCAAATTCATTCATCTTTACGAATTATTAAAACAGAATATTAATCATGTTAGTCATTCGGTGCTTTTCGTCAATGGAAAGAATGCCTAACTTCATGTTGTTACAAATGTAATTACATAAATGGGAATATTACTTCGTATCATTTGTTTGATATATATTTTGGTAATGTCGGTTAAACGTTGAAGTTCGTGTTGTTTCGTGGAATTTTACCTAATGCTTTTAATTTTTGGTTCACCGATGAATTAAAATATTTCTATACATCGATTAAACATAAGATATGTTGTGCCTTTTATATTGGATTCAACATGTTTTAATTTTCTTTTATATTGAAAGGGTAATCAAGGGAATCAAGGTTATAGCGGTAATCAAAAGAATGTAATCCAGGGACAAAGACCAGACATGGAAAACAGACAAACACAACAACGAACATAAAGTAACTAAAATCATACATACAAAGTAACAAAAGCAAATGAGCAACTCAATATCATAATTCTTTAGTACTTTTAGTGACCCTCAATGCTTCTTTATGGTTGGTTTGTTGTAAAAAGTAAGATGCAATGTAATTTCACAAATCACAACCAGATTGTAACATGTCCAGAAAAATTAATATTTATTAACATCGGGTTCATTTTGCCGCAGAAAATGTAACACGTTTTCATTTTGGATGAAACTTTAAATAAAAATAGATGGAATTAAGGGTCAAGTAGTTCTCAAATCGTTAAAGTCCCAAATCAAAAAATCTATAAAACACATAAAAGAAATAAAATTCATACCATGGCTGAATATAAAAGCATAACAACAACAACAGTAAAATAAAACTAAAAAACTTAAACTAGACTAATTTACTGATGCAGCTGATTGAGGAACGATATCTACTTTTTATTATTATTATGGCTCTTCCCAACAGTTTAATTTATGAAACAGTCTAAATATTACTCTAAATAAAAGAAATTAATTATGATGCAAAATTAAATTGTCGCAGTTGTCACAGGCGACGTTTCAACAATAGTAATGTTCGCTTCGTAAGTTTCTTACGTGACAAATCATCAGTGTGTAATCAATTACTATTCAATTAGCAGGTTTTTTTGTAATTTCTATCCACTTGAATGCTGTGCGAAGGTGACAAATATCTAGACAAAAATGCATGTATAAATACTTCTAATCTATCCTTTTTTCATTAATATACATAGTTATTTTTGTGTACAAATAAACAAGGTTGACATCTTTATATACGTCAAACACAATTAAAGTAATAAAAAAAAACAAGAGACTGTAGAGAGTGATTTGCTAACCTCATACTCAATTTTGTTTGGTCTTTCAAAGGGAATAACTGAAATAAATAGCAGGTTTTTAACTTGTACCATATCATACATATACCTTAACTAGTCATTTCATCAATATAAAAGTAAACAGATATGGTGAAATAACAAATGCACCATCGTGTAACATGTATAAAATAGTAAATACGTACACAAAAGGTCTTCAATAAGTGTAAACACACCTCTAAGTCAGCTCTGGAAGGCCCGACATGGAAAGTAATAAAATACACAAAACGACGACACTTCTTCAAATAAAACTAAAGGTCAAATAACGACACTAAGACACGTTAATTAGAAACATCTGACTGTGGAGAGGTGCATGTCGGCGGTGGGGTTACACTAGTTTTATGAGGCAATAACCACCCCCATTTAATGTAAGGTAAAAAATAAACTGACAACAAATAAATACACCACAAAAGTCACTCAGTAATATATCCAATTCTCCTTTATACAACATAAAGACAAATAAGGGTACATGTAACTACAATATTACCGAACGCTTATCCGATCCATAGTCATATCAAGTCCAAAAAAGTCTGATAAAATAGATATTACACTATTGCAGCTGGTACCGCAATGTTCATGACTTGGTACAGGCATTTCATTCGAAATAGTGGTTTAAATCTAGGTTTTACATCGCGCTAAACCTCCCTTTCCACTGCGGCGTGAATATACCAGTGTTGATTAAATATGATTTGCATGCTATGGCGTCATAATTGGTAAATCATCGGTCACATCAGCATTAAGAACAGATAAAAAAACAAACAAAACAAAACAAAACAACCATTTCTTATTATTTAAGAAGAAACTGAGTATTTATTTTTACTAAGGACTAGTATCTAAACATGAATTTGGTCAGAGACCTTTTGAAACGCATTTCCTTATACCCCTGATTCAGGAGTCTGTTTCGCTGACATTTATGGCGTTCAAGGAAATCAGAGTAGTTAGTACTTGCTCTCGTGTTGCGAATCATGAAATATAAACACCATATGCAAGAGATGAAGGTATATTGCTGCACAGGTAAGGAAAATTTATGATATTAAAATTAAAGTCCTCTCTTTAAGCTTAAATCTTTGTGCAGGGATGACCATTGTTCTCAAATTCGAGTAGAACTAAAACAGATGCAGAACAAACTGTTTCTGTTGTCTACTTGATCTCGAGCTCTGGTGGATATATTGATGGTAACCAGAAGAAGGGTTGTTGATGGACAAATTAGCATCTTTTATATTTTTATTCTTTACTTTATTCTGAAGATATTTAGTGTCGTTTGAATATAAAAACAAATTGACTAGGAGAGAAGCACAGTTAGTGCCCATTGGGACGCCAACTTGTTTAAAAATAGCTCCTCAATATGTGCCAAATGTGTTACCAATAAGATATTCAAACCTATCGCAAACCTGTTTTTCTATATATCAAACTTTGCCCTTCTTTGATGTTTTAGAATAAAATATGCAGATTTGTAATTAAGAACAACATGATTTTTCGAAACAGCAAAAGATTTACAAATGTGTCGTATATCAAAGAATGACAACACCATTAAAATTACCAGTATTAGAAAAACAAAGCTTATCTCTATTGATTTCTATACGACAAAAATCGCAACGTTTAGGAACTTTGGGGTAACAAATCTCATAAGTAGTTGTTATACATTCTGGACCATCAAGGACTTAAGTATGCCCTAACGATGACGTTTCTATCTAGAACAATTTTCACGTAATACATTTTGAACCAAACAGATGACCATTTTTTTATATATATATTTCAAGGGCATTTACTTCATCAATTAGTCGTCATAAAACTTGCTCCCCTTAGAACTTTTGAAGGCCTTATCATAGGAATACCGGTAGTTCATCATTGAAAGTTTGTGGGTATTTTAGTTTTCAGGTTATAAGCTCATACCACAAAACCGTCTTTTGGCCTTTCAAGATCAATGGTTTAAATAAAGATAAGTCAGTTAACTTGTATCCTAAGTTGAATTTGTTGGTCTTGTCATTAGGATCAATTTAACCACTATAAGAATTATTGAGTTAAATTATCTATTACAGTTTTCCAGTTATAACAAAAAAAAAACACCTATAAAACCATAATGCTTAAATTTGTAGCACAAACATTGTACATTTTGGCCTTTGGAAGGCATGAGTGCAGTTAGAAGTAGTCACACAACTTTGATCCTATGAGCATCTTTAGGTTTTGTCATTAGAATTATTTCAACTATTACAAGTTTCATTCTATTTATTGCCACGTGCAGGTCCGGGTGTCAAAAGAATAGGCCTGTAGCAGCGCTAAGCTTGTGGTAAAAGGCGACTAAATAGTGCTCAGAACCCTGGCCGGTGGCAATAGCGCTCTGCCCACAGAGCAACTGGGTTGTGTGCCCCAGGTGATGGAATGGGGTACCCCTGACGTGTTACATGCTGGGGTTGTCAGGCTATAATTTTTCAGGGAAAAACTGACCTCAAACCATAGTGGCAATCAAAATTTGTCGACCCCATTACCTTTGTGTCCCATCCCATTCTTCATTTCATCATCATATCATGTTCATTTTATCATCCACTTCATGTTCATCGCCTGAATATAGCTGAAATATTGCTGTTCGGGCGTTAAACCCCAACAAACAAACAAACAAATTTCTATGTATTACGTTATATGCCTTACCCAACTTTATCGTCATTTTATGCGATTAATGGGCAGTTGCTTCAACAGGAAGTAGGCATATTACTTGGACCTATTAGGCCTTTTAAGGCTTTGTCAAAAAGATGATTTCGGCAATTGAAAATTTTTAATAAGCTAAAAAAAAGAAAAAAAAACAAATACAATTTCAAACAAATGCAGAATCGTAGAGCTCATCAAGCCTAAAAAATCACATTTGTTTTATAGTATGTCTTTTAGTTTTTGAGATGCAGAAATTGGTGAATTGACACATGTGCTCTAAAAATATGTTCATGCTTGATCTACATAATTAACCCATTTTGGAAAGAAGATTGCCGAATGATCCTGATGAGCGAATTTGTAAATAATTCATTATGCTGCTTCAGAGAGGACTTTAAGTGAAGTTTTTGTTAAATTTGCCTTAAGGAGGGTAGGAAGTAAAATTTCAGTTGTTATGTACTTATTATTACAACTATTTCTACTATTTACCATAATGTATGAAAGTAAATGTCATTTGTGAAGAATATTACATCAACGTTTATGATTTAAATATACTAATTAGGGGCAAGAGATTAGCATTCATCTATTGATGTTATATCATATTGTCATTTATGTGAGAAATAAAAAATTCCCATTTTCATATATGTTTTTTTTTATTTTTACAAACCTACATTGCATTATCTCGGTCACGAATCCTTAAACAGGTAAAAATGTCATTTTTTATTACGACTTTATTAGTTATAGCTGCCTTGGCGGTCTAAACGATACTTTTGTACCGTCAACAATTTGTTATGATATAAATAGACACCATCGGCCAAACCTGAACAATTTATTAATTCCAAAGCCATCGTGCATGCCATTTATTTATCTTCTTTGGAATGTGCAACATAACATGGTTCTTATTCATATCCCTCTTATGTCGGAAAAGGCATGCTACTTTGTTTTGGTGATTCCATTAGTGTGTCCTTCACACACTGCACTTCTCATCACAAAGCTTACTGCCAGTTAAGTCTGTTTATGCCACGATATTCTTTGTGCTAAATGTATATTACAATGTAGATTTTCAAGTTTGAGGAATTCTAATATGTAAGTTGAGGTTTATGTTCCGTCCGGAAGTACACCTTTTCGTATACTGTGAAAGTACTTTAGTTCGTGGATACCAATTTGCGTGGATTAGGAACGAAATACATGTTCGTGGATTCTTGAATTCTTGGCCTTTTGGTGTTTAGTATATACATCAATGGAAATCTCCTTTTCGTTGGTAACCAACTTTCGTGGTTTGGTCTACCCACGAAAACCACGAAAATTGGTACACCACGAACAATAGTACTTTCACAGAACTTCAATATTCAGAAAACACGAAAAACTCCACCTTTATTCAGTGTTTCCAAGATATAACATTCCCGAAGTTCGTGAATCTAAAATCACAGGGAACTGCAAAACCGACAAGGAAACTCTCACAAATGGAGGTAATAAATACAGGGAACTGGTATACCGACAAGGTAACGCTCACAACTGGAGGTAATAAATACAGGGAACTGCCATACCGACAAGGAAACTCTCACAACTGGAGTTAACAAATGCAGGGAAATGCAATACCGACAAGATAACTCCAACAACTGGAAGTAACAAATTATTTTAAAAAAAATGGAAAATTCAATTTGTTCCTTATGAACCCTGCAAAGCTTTTAATCGGCTAGCAAAAAGCCTTTCCGTTGAACATTCTGACTTTGATAGTGCATATTTTAGTAGTACTATCAACTATGAAATATTGGCGGCAGTTTTATTTTCACTATTTTAGCGGTAAAACCCGTAACGCCATAATTAAATCTTTGCAAAAATTTTCTTCGAAGAGCATTAAAGTACAGTCTGAGGAACGATCGTGAATTTAAATCTGAGGAAAAACGGATAGATTGCAGAAAACGCGAAAAAAAAAACGACGCGAAAATATCCCGGTTTACAAATACATTAAACATACAAAAACATTAGCAGTTAAAGTGTTGTTGCTCCAGAAACTCCACAAACACGCGTTTTATACTCCATTTTCGAGAGAACAGCATCTATATTTTCAGTACAAATTATTTCAGCGAAACTGAAAGAGGATGTGGACATAGAAAATGGTAAAATAACACTTAAATTTGCAGCTATCGACAGTTCTTACATGACACTGTTATGACAGCTTACTATAGATGTTCGGTATCGACGAAATGAACATACTTACATGTATATATATTATCTATAAATCTATAAACTTATACATTACATATTAGCAAAATCGTAGGCAGTTATGTGCTTGAAATTTCATATTGCAGTGCTACATTCAATTTTATGTATAGGTTTCCTAGTTGTCACAGGATCACATTATTAGTCACCAGTTGAACAGTATTGTACAATATTGCATACAATAAACAATGCATGATAAAATATTTATCTTATTATGCCATTGTAAATGAAATACGTCTTGCCATAAAATTGACAGCGATGACAATGTTCACTAAGATCTTGTTAAATTTCTTATTGATATATTTGTTATATCAAATTTATGATGCATTTAATGAAATGGCGTCCTTATCAAATCGAAGACAAGATGTTGAACCAAAACTAATATCTTAAGTGTAAATACATGAATTTGTTCTTTATCGTCACAATGATCTCGTGGATCATTATGGCATATCTATCTGCAAGATTTACATTGAAATATGAAAAACCAGATTACATTGGATATGTTTTGTTCGAACTATGAATACAATAGAAATGTATTTAATTTAATTATATGGAATATACAATACAAATGTATTTAATTTAATTTTTATGAAATATACAAAAGTACTGTTGATACAAAAGATGTCAATATAGTTATAACAAGAAACACTAGCAGATATACAGAGTAAATTAAGGCTAGTCATACCTCCTTTGTGAGAATCAATAAAGTTATACACACATTCTATTCAAGTTGATTTTCAATATTGTTAGGTTTTTAAAGACTAATCGGAATTTTCAAACATATTTTATTTGTACCTGTTTTGATTCAAGGAACCTTTTTGTGTATACAGGAACTTAACATGCATAACAATGTCGATGGTCCTGCAATTCTATTTTTTAATCTGATATTTAAATCCCAGTTTAAGTGAGTAAATCAAGAAAAAAATTATATTACCCCCACAAGATAATACTAGACCAAAAGATGTTAACGAATCTTAAAATACATTGCACATAATTATGAGATTAAAATCATTTATGTTTCATTTTTCTTTAAGAAATGATTCCTGCAAACTGGTTTGATTGTACAGGATACAAGAGCGCAATTATTTGTAATGCATTTTCCATAGGGTACCTATGTAGTTTGAAAATTAATTTCAAGAAAACAACACAAATTAGCAGAAAATGAGTTTCTGTTCCTAAAACTAGAAAAGCATACTTTTTATTTGCACCAAAAAAAAGTACATGGTCATGCGGCAAAAGTTGACCTAAATTTCAGTTGTTATGGACTCTTGAAAATTCAGCACAAAATACACTGCAAAAAAATGAAGCACCTAGATTTCATTTATGAGAAATCATTTCAACCCTATAACATTTTATTAATTATTACCAAAATAAAATCAATCATAAATGGGTAAGCTTTGAAATGAAAATAAATTTCAAGCCATATCCAACCAATCAGGTACCACCTTGTATTCAGTACTCAGTACCATGTTGGGGTAAAAAAGTTCCCGGTAGAATGTAAACAAATAATTGCACATTTGTATCCTATAGAAAACATGAAGCGGTTAAGAATCAGTACTCAAGTTCGCATTCATAAAGCACATCTAATTACAAGTACAGAAACCAAGTTAGGTGAAAATCCGTTAAAGTTTAGTCGAAATATTCCCTTTTTAGTTTGGAGTGGGAGTTTGCGGCCAGTGATGAAAAATTTCCACAGAAAGCAAAAATAAAAAATTAAAAATGGAAAAATTTCTTATTAAAATATCTTAGAAATTATTATGACTTATGTTTTCCAATACTTTAAGCAATACTCCTTCTATGCATGTACAAGTTGAAATCTAATTTTTTTAAGAGTAGAATCTACCCTTCTAATAGTAAAAATACAACAAAATGGCCAAAAGTTGGAAATTTTCCTTAAAACTTTCTAAATTAAGTGAAATGAAGATGCACTTTCTAACTTTATCATGTAATTTTTAATTGTTGGTGATAAGAGGTACCAGAATGACAGCAACAAATTTTGCTTGTCATCATGATAATTATAGAAGAGCCATAAGATCATCAAATGGCATCTTTGAAGAATTTTATATGTTTGAAGGGGGGGCACCTGTTGTTTATCCTGTAAATAGTGCAAAGACTGAACTTTTCACATCAACTTGTACTGCAAAACAAGGGTATAAAATAAACTTGCATCAGAGCACACCAACACTTATCAAAGCTAAATTAATAGAGTCAACATTTCAAATTTATAAAATGTCAGGATTCAAAAAAGGAAATAAATACACATTTAAATCTGGGAATTTACCTCACAACAAAGCAAGGACTAAACTTTCAACAGTGAAAAGTGACTTAGAAACACCTAAATACATTAGACTTACAAGGAAAACTCATGAACTGGTTGTTAATGATCCATACACTGATCCAGAGGAGAAGGCAGAGCGGTCCAGTCGTGCGGCCAAGTTACTGCGACCAAAATCTAAATCTGTTCCTGTTGCTAGGAAATCTAAGAAAGGAGCTAAAAAAGAAAAAAGGTAGGACATGTAAAAATAAATAACATAATTAACTTACAATCAAACAGTTTATTAATGTAGATTTTGAAAAAAAATAAAAAATATATGCCATATGTGCACAATTTTCAAACTATTTAGGATGTTTTTTCCTTAAAACTTGCAAATTAATTTCCAAGAACACAAATTCTTGCACTTTGTATAGTAATTAATCTTTATTTAAGTTATAAAGTAGGAAAAAATCAACTAGATATCAGCCCAATATACATAAATGCTCCATTAAAAAAAATATTAAAATTAAGGGGGAGATAACTCTAAATTGCATTTGAATATAGAAATAACTATAGTGTTAGTAGGACATTAAATATGGTTTCTTTTCTAATTTTCAGGTTGAATTCTGATTCCCACAGAGTGCTGTGCCTTTACAAGTCAGAAAACATGTGGAATTGCGCATTTAGAGAGCATATGATGAAAAGTCCAGACTGTGATGGTATTTTACTATACGATTTGGACAAAGAAGAAAAAAGAGGTTTCTCATCAAGATTTCGACTTATTTGCGCATCGTGTAAATACTTCTCGAAGATGTATACACAGTATGAGGAACTTGAAACTGGCAGACCGGGTAGAAAACCCTCAAAACAAAACACGCTGATAACTGGTGTACTAGTTGGCCTGAGTCAGACTCCAATTGGTCCTACAAGCTTGCGCAAAATCTTTCTAAGTGGCAATATTTCAACTCCAGCAGCCTCTAGCCTGCAAAGAAGGACAAATCAAGTATATAAAAACATTGTACAAGTTGTAAAAAAAGACATGAAAAGAAGAAGGGAAGAATTAGTCGAAATAAACCGCCTCCGAGGAAAGAAAAATCCAAGATGTATTAGTGTTCAAATGGATGGCATATACAGCAACAGACCCTACTCAGGAATTGGACGCACACCGTTCCAACCGGCTAATCAGGTTGTGTATACATCAGCTGAAAATGTAACAAAAAAACATAATATTGTTAATTTGGTTGACAAAAATAAGCTCTGTTCAGAGCATTCTTCACTAGATGTTGATTTTGACTCAGGCCAACTCCACTCTGAATGTACAGATGAATGCAGTGCTAATATTCCAATGGTGAAGAGCATTGGTGATGAATATGCATGGGCCTGGGAGTGCCTTGAAGACCTTTTAAAAGACAAAATAGAAGTAGACTATTTAGTTACTGACCCAGACAGTTCAGCTTACAGAGCTGCAGTTGATTTGTATGAGGAGGGAAAATCAAAAACTGAGCCTCAGCATTTCATTGATACCAGGCATTTGTCGGAAAATATGCGGAAAAGTGTGAAGAAAGACAAAAGTCTCCTAAAAATCATGCCAGCACGGACACAAAAGCAACGCCAAAAGCTACTGAATAACTTTGCAACAGACTTAACTGAAAGGTGCAATTCTGAACTTGCTGTATGTACTAAGCAATTTGGAGGAAATTTTAAAAGAGTTAAATCAAAGATGTCTCATACAGTTGATGCAGTTATCCGGTGCTACATGGCAAAACATGACTTATGCAAGAAATATTCTTTTGTATGTGGCAAGAGTGAGTGGCTCAAGAGGAGAAGTCTACTACCAAAGACATTCAAAATCATGCATACCCATGAAAACATGGATTTTATTCGTATCGCAGTAAATAAGCGCCTCGGACCAAAAGCACTTGAGAAGACCAGGCTTAATATGAACACTAACTTTGTCGAGGGTGTGAATCGTAGCATAAGGCGTTCCTTACCTTCAAATGTAACGTACAAAAAGAACTATTCTGGAAGGGCACACTCAGCCATCCATAGTGTAAATCTTGGTCCAGGTGAATCCATCCTTGAGTTGTGCAGTGCCTTACACTGTGACATT
The DNA here is from genome assembly GCA_037379345.1 of Perna viridis. Taxonomy (NCBI): domain Eukaryota; kingdom Metazoa; phylum Mollusca; class Bivalvia; order Mytilida; family Mytilidae; genus Perna; species Perna viridis. Next base: position 4,603,053 of record CM074522.1, read on the forward strand.
CCAGTTGGGAGTACAGCTTACCAGGCTCTGAAAAGTGTGCAGAAATTAGACATTTTACAAAAGCAGCATAAGCAAACAATGGAATACAAGAAATATAGAAGTGAAAAACGTGAAAAACTGTACAAACTGTATGAAAAATTAAGTGAAATTATTGCGTACGAGAAAAACTTGCTACTGAAAAGTGAAAAAGAACAGAAACCTTCTTCTCAAAACAAACACACAGACCATTCCTACAGTGTAAAAAGCAAGAAAAGGAGAATTTCTGTTAGAAAATAGTTTTTATATTAATAAAATTACATATTAAACAATATGGTTTGTGTGATTTTGAGCAGAGGCCTTTACTTTTGCAGTGAATTCTCTCCTGGTTAAACTCATTTTGTTCTATGGCTATGTGGTCTGGATTGACACACAGTTTCTCATGGCAGATATGGCTGCACTCTTTGTCATTAAAAGATTTTTGAAAGTCATCCCTTGTGATCCTATGCCTTATCATGTAGGAAAGCCTGTGTGCAGCCTCCCTTTTGCCCTTTCCATCAGGCCATTTCACAACTTGGACCCCATAACCTGACTTGGACTTCCGTGCCCCTATCCATTCAATGCATCCCTTACCACTGCCCATTAAAATAGCCTTTTTGAAAAACTTTTTCTCAATATCAGCCCAAAAAGCATCCATTTTGAAAAAGGAATGATCAAAGTCACCACAGAGTTTGCAGGAAAGCTAAGCACCAAAAAACAGTGATGAAGGAAAAAAGTGAATGTGAAAGTACACATTCTCTATAGGATACAAGAGCGCAATTATTTGTAATGCATTTTCCATAGGGTACCTATGTAGTTTGAAAATTAATTTCAAGAAAACAACACAAATTAGCAGAAAATGAGTTTCTGTTCCTAAAACTAGAAAAGCATACTTTTTATTTGCACCAAAAAAAAGTACATGGTCATGTGGCAAAAGTTGACCTAAATTTCAGTTGTTATGGACTCTTGAAAATTCAGCACAAAATACACTGCAAAAAAAATGAAGCACCTAGATTTCATTTATGAGAAATCATTTCAACCCTATAACATTTTATTAATTATTACCAAAATAAAATCAATCATAAATGGGTAAGCTTTGAAATGAAAATAAATTTCAAGCCATATCCAACCAATCAGGTACCACCTTGTATTCAGTACTCAGTACCATGTTGGGGTAAAAAAGTTCCCGGTAGAATGTAAACAAATAATTGCGCATTTGTATCCTACAACATTTGACTTCTGGAATCCATTCGAAAACGTCTACTTCACCCTTGAAGATGATAAATGGACTTTTATGAACAACAACAATTAAAAAAGGAAAGACAAATAAAAAAGTGAACCCTAAACGCTTTCGCAGAACGTTTTATTTCTACAAAAATACATTTTTGTGAGACATTTTAAATTATTCACTGAAAGTTGAAGAAATGCCAGGTTGTTGAAAATTTGAAATATTGTATAACAAGAAAATTACTGTTGTTTTATGGAATAACTCTAGGTTCTGTCTTTTTTTACATTTGTTTTGTACCGGGGTTTTGTTTAAAAGGTGTTTACACTATCTACGGTCAGCCACCAGGGACTTTGCACGGAATGAAGTGGTGATCGGTGATATTTATATCAACTTTGTAGTTGCAATCAATTGTTTTACATACGGGAAAGTGTCCTTTTTAATCATTATTTTGTAAATGATAATAACGAGAGCCGCGAAGCGGTGTGAGCTCTACGGTTATCATGTGTACCTTCTAAATTTCCCTTTAGGTTCCTCAATATACTAACGAAAAAAAGTCATATCCCGGAAGTAACCAAAAGTGACTGTCCTTACGGAAAATATTCAACATTTCCTTCAATCAAACAAATAAAAAAATATAGGTGATGATTACGTTTCAGTAAAAATAAATTCATCTTTCTGATACTTTTCAAGACTTTTTTCTAATTTGTTTTACTTATTTAAAGAAGTGAATACAATGTTTATAAAAACTTTGGGAAACACGTGGATATACATACGTGTATCTCCGCTGTTCCGCTGTTGCTGTTGTAAAGAACCTAACCCGCCTCGAAAAAAGATATAACTTCGATTATATTATCCAACTCGCAGCATAGCTTTTCTAAGATAGGAAAGGCAATCATTTTCTTGTTTGGAATTTGCAGCTGTCGTCTGAATTTTGTTTACGTCACTTGTACAGTAAAATATTCCCACCATCCGTGGAGAACTGTAATAGTTCCGGTATCTGCACAGATTGAAACTGAATTGGATGTTGCTAGAGATGCCCTCAAGGGATAAAAAATGTAAAGTATTGCGAAGTGCTTAAAAGTTATTGTCCATTTTGAGAGCGAAGGGAAAGGGGGTATGGGGTTGGAATTTTTTTTTGGCGGGTAATGTTCAAGTTATTCATTTATTTAACCCTCCCCCATTAGTTAACAAGGCAGATTTTCAAATAGAAATATTGACTTTGCTTTCTGCTTAAATATAAATAAAAATATTGAAAAGCCAAAATTTTCTTCCGGGTCAACCCCCTCTTTGTAATATCCTTTATTATTTTTACAGGTCTCGCACAGACGGTACATGTATGGTAAAGCTCACGGTGCTCGCTGATTTAGGCAATGCCTACCCCATATTAGGTACATTTCAATAACCGCTAACAACACACGTGTTACACATGTTACACATGTAATTATTAGTGTAACAAGTGTTGGCTCCTGAGATGTTGCACATTTTTGTCATTGTAAATGTTACACATATTGGCTGTTGAGATTGTTACACATTTTTGTTATTGTAAGTGTTATACATGTTGATTGTTGAGATTTTGTTCACATTTTTGTCATTGTAAGTGTTACACATGTTGGTTATTGCAAGTGCTACACATCTTGGCTATTGAGATTATTACACATTTCTGTTTTTGTAAGTGTTACACATGTTGGTTTTGTTAGTGTTACACGAGTTTTTATTCCACGTGCTACACACTTTTGTTATTGTAAGTGTTACCTAATAATGTTAGCTATATAACTTGTTTACAATATGATCTTGCAATATATACGTATTTAAAATATAAATTAAAAAAAAATGACATTAAAGTAACTTTAAAATTAAATGATAATATTTCTAAAAAGAAAAATGATACAGATAATATACGCTTTAATTACAAAAGTAATGTTCTAAATATTACTTTTTTTAAAATTCTACAGTTTTACGATTTTTTAAGTCATTGTATGTGTTACACATGTTATGCGAGTACTCTATTTTAGGGTTACACATGTTAACTAATGTTGTTACACACGTTGGTTATACATGTTATAATAATTGTTACATATGCTGGTTATCGTAAGTGCTACAAATGTTGGTTATTTTTACACAAGTCGGCCAAATTAAATGTTACACGTGTTAATTATTGTAAGACTAACCAACGCATCAATGAATCTAGTGGAAATCAAAACAATGTAATCCAGGGGTAAAGACCAGACAGGGAAACACACACACAACAAAGAATATTTAAGTGTTACACATATTGGTTATAGTAAATGTTAAATATTTTGATTTTTGTATGTGTTACAAATTTTGATTCTTCTTAGTGCTCCAAATTTCATATTATATGTGAAATACATTTTAGATATTGTTAGACATGTTGGTTAATATTACACATGTTGGGTAATTTAAGTGTTACACGTGTTGAGTAATGTACGAGTAACCAACGGATCCACGATTATAGCGAAAATCAAAAGAATGTAATCCAGGGACAAAGACCAGACCTTACACACACACACAACAAAGAATATATGTTACATAGTTTGATATTGTAAGTGTTGGATATTGTGATTATTGAGCAGTCAGCCTCTTATCTTGACCTATACTTAGAAATCGATGGTAAAGGAAAACTATTGACCAAACTATATGAAATAAAAACGGTTTCTGTGCTTCGACTTTTGTCAGAAAATTATTTTGCACATAGAACTAAATAATATAATAGTAAAGCATCTTCCTCTTGTTTATGCACCAGAACAGAGTTCTGTACAGAAATTAATTTTGCATTGAACTAACAGAAAGCCACGAACTATAAATCCCTCGATATTAAAATGTTTAACCGCGAAAATTGATAGCGCAAATATGTTCATTTGACATAATCCGCTGATTGATTGATTAATTGTTGGGTTTTAACGCCTGAGCAGCAATATTTCAGTTATATTCAGGCGGTGAACATGAAATGGAAAATAAAATGGACATGAAATAATAATGATGATATGAAAAAAGGGATGGGACACAAGGATAATACAGTCGACAAATTTTGATTGCCACAAGATAAAAGGGAGGGATGGGTAGGGTCGGGTAATTCAGCCTCCTGTGGCGGAGCGCAAAGGTTCCTACTCCTATCGAATACATCAGCAGGGTTCTTAACGTGCGAAGAACGTGGCATCTTTCCCACTATGGTTTGCGGTCAGGTTTCCGTATTATAGCTTGAAAACCCCAGCATGAAACATGCCTGGGGTACCCCATTCCACCACCTGGGGCACACAACCCAATTGCTCTGTGGGCAGAGTGCCTGGCCCTCGGCCCGATTTCTGAGCACTATTTAGTCGCCTTTTACGACAAGCTTAGCGCTGCTGCAGGCCTATTCTTTTGACACCCGGACCTGCACGGGGCGAACATAAATACGTTTACATTACAAGAATGTCATAGGAACTGAATAAAATTGTAGATAGGAACTAGACACTTGACTCTCCGTCATTGCTTTCAAATGGTAACCAGTGGTTATGTGTGCATAATTATCTACATTTTAATATATACCCCTTTGACATATTCCTATATGACGAATGTTTACGTGATAAAAAAAAAACACTTGCAAGTGTGGAAATATTTTTGTTCCGTTGTGAAGCATCGAAACCCTTTGAAGCTCCGCCAGAAGAGAACAACATTAATGTATAGAGAGCGATTGTTGCTAATATAGCCGGGTAAGCTGGTACACGTCAGATTTGTGCAGCAGGGAAGACCCAGCTAATTAGAGATCAAACGAAAATAAATAATGTTCTTAAAATGACGCGTTTCAAAATTGTAGCGAACCTTCTGGGCATTATTCAGCCTCGAATTCATTGGCAAACGAAAATAAGCTACAAACTGACCCTATTTTAAGGTTTTAAAGGCTCGTTTTACGGATATGGTTTTCACCGTACAAATATCTATTGGTTCACTTGCGTTAAAATTGTCTTGAACTATCGATGAACTATGTGTAATATTTTGAAAGTTTAAATTATCGTTAGTTGATCGGAATTTCTTAATTAGGTGGCATCATCGAATATAATTCTCACAAATGCGCAAGAATTATTTCTTTTTATTGAAGCGGCTCTTCAAAGTCTTACAATATTCAACCACCGTTTCCAAAAAGAAAGATTTGGTGCGGATTTCTCGTATCAATACAGGTATGTCTAACAGTATCATTGTTCCAAAGGTTAATGTAAGGAGTACAATCCCGAGCGCACCTGTCGCAGCCGCTGACGGTCGAGAATCTGGCGCGCTTGTCTTCAGTCGTATTGTGGAAGATAGCTTCTGCTTATCAACTGATAATTCTTTCTTCAAAGCTGTCGTTTTATTGTTTAGATATTCAAGTTTTGTTTCCTCAGGTACATAAACAAAGGTTACAACAGTTTCTGAAATTAAACAAATACAATGTTTTATGACTTTAAAGTAAAACTTGATAGGACTAATTCTAAGAATACATTATATATATATATATCAACGTTATTTGTACAATGCAAAAAGTTGTACAAATCCTATAAAAAGCTGTATTATCTTATCTTTGCAATGTTCGTGCTTTGATTTTAATACAATGGTTTTGAAACCAAAAAGCTTGTATTCATGTATACCCTGATAAATGTGTTAGTAGTTAGTATCACGTACAAACGTGTGAATTTCATGTGGTTTTCTCAATTAAATTTAATTGAACTTCTGAGTAAACAACTATAATGAACATACGTGGCATGCCGATGTTTAGTACTCAGAATTAAATTAAATATATTTGTTCATTAATTCTTGTTGCATAAGGAAAATGCGTTTACCACACTGATTTTCATTTTAATTGGCCAAATTCTCATATCTATTTCATTTTCAGCAAATTAACTAAAAAATGCAACGTAATGCCAATAACTAAACATACTTTATCAATAGTTCCATTTGGAGTCTATGTTTGTTCAACCAAAATCACTATACCTCGCAGAAGAATATGTCACGCATGTTTAACACACACGACAGAATCTTAAAGTTCATTATTACAAGGCATGCGCGGTAATCTAAATATATATAAAACATGGCGAAAAGATAACTGTCGTATTTGAATGGCACTATTTCACTGATAATCTGTATCGCCATGGATCTGGTGTTAATATGGTTAATGTATGACCAAACAGCAACCAACAGTGTTTTAGCCACATGGTGTATTACATTCTTTTCCATACCTTTACATGCATACATTCTATACTTAGAAACCGCATTGAACTTTATAGCTTTTCCAACAAACTACTAAAACTGATTTTGCAATTTGGCATTTTACTTTACTCTTAATGATATAATGACAATAGGTTTTGATTATAAAAGATCATAACATATCTTCAGAAGCATTTATCTGAATTTTATACCAGTTATACTTGCTGTTACATACATCTTAGCATTAAAACAAAATTACATTATACATACATTGAGTCATTTCTTTCATTTAATTAGATTCAGTGAAACAATAATTTTATTGTGGTTTTTATGTCAGTTTTTTTACTTGTGGTCTTTTAGAAAACAGACTTCCGATAAAGTGTCATAAAGTTTATTGTTATCATACCAATGGAAAATTACAAAACCAACATAAAAAACAAATTTGAATGTCAGTAGTTTGTTGAACATAGTTCATTGGAAAAGCTATATGAGTATTTTAAAGATTGATAACTTGTATGACTGAATAAACGTTAGGTTTTAAAAGCTATAAATTGCCAAATATTAATATAATCCTTCTCCATTTCTCAATGCAAAAATACCAGTTTTATATATTGTAAATTTCGATATGCTGTATACGTGTTTCAAGGAGTAACTTCTCACCAGGAGCATTAAAAACAAATATGTAGGAAGATCATAATCAAAATATTAGTTGTATACAAGAAGTACTCAAGACCAAGACTATCGTAAGAGGAAGCCAAATCCACCATCGAGAGGTTCTACTATTTGCAATGAAAGGAATGAAGCCTCAGTGTTTTACGTATTTTTAGCTAACCTGGGCATAGGCCATGTGAGCTATTGCCATCACTTGGCGTCCGTCATCGTCGTCGTTAACAATTATTCAAACATCTTCTCCTCTGAAACTACTGAATGAATTTGGATGAAACTTAATATGTTTTTTAGAGTATCCTGCACAAAGTTTCGATTTTTGAACTGTTAAAAAACATGGCCGCCGTTACTAAACATGGAACACAGGGGTTAGACAGCAGTTTTTGGCATACATCTCCAAAACCATTAGATTTAACCATATTCTGATTTGGATAAAAGTGTTCAGCATAAGATCTATCTGTAATGTAATTTTGGTGAAAATCTGTTCACCTATTGTTGGAATTATTGCCTTTTTTGTTGTTTTTTGCTGTTTTTGATGTTATTACTTTAAAAAATGTCTTCTCCTCAGAAACTACTGTACATAATTCAATGAAAAGTTGGTATTATTGTTGTTTAGGGTTATTCTAAACAAAATTACCGTTTTGAATTTTGATTGGTAAAGAACGGCTGTCGTTACTAAAAATAAAACATAGGGGTCAGACAGCAGTTTTTTTTTTGCATATATCTCCAAAACTGTTGGGTTTAAACAAATTTTGACTGAGTAAAAGTGTTCAGCATCACGATATCAATTTTTATCTGATGTAATTTTGGTGAATATGTGTTGAACAGTGTTGGAGTTATTGCCCTTTTTGGATGTTTTTTATGTAATTACTTTAAAAAATCTTCTCTTCAGAAACTACTACACAGAATTCAATGAAAGTTGGTATTACTGTTTTTAGGGTATCCTACACAAACTGACCGCTTGAATTCTTTATTGATGAAAAAACATGGCCGCTGTTACGAAAAATAAAACAAAAGGGGTGGGTCGAAATGCAGTGTTTTTGCAAATAATTCAAAAATCGTTGAATTTAGCCAAATTCTGATGGAGTGTAATACTTTTCACCACCAGTAGACGGACCTTTGCCAAAATTTTCAAAATAATTTGTTGCCTGTTGTAGGATTGATATCCCCCTGAAACAGATTTTATTGTCGTTTTTATGTGTACAACTCTCTGAAGCCAATTGCAACCAAATTTAATTTAGTTTAATTTAAATTTTAGGGTTTCCTCCATAAACTGATCATTATAACTTTTCATCAGTCAAAACAAAAAACAAAAAAAAAAAAAAAAAAACATGGCCATCGTTACTAAAATTTGAACACAGGGGTCAAAATGCTTTTTTTTAATTTTTCCTTCTCAACTATAAAAGAATAATGAAAATGAAAGCTACCCATCAGATAAACATGATATTCTGAGTTGACGGGCAGTATATAATTTATTTTTTAGACTGCCATTTTACGACCATTTTCACCAGTTGCTCAGATTCCATCTTTAGAAAACTATGTGTTTTAACTGAATTGTGATGACGAAAGATTGTTTTTGTCGGCAAAGTTCCCGCTATTTTTATACTTGCTTTGATTTTAACGATAATTGGTTTATATAGTAAACATGAATGGTGATGATGAAAAGTTTGGATAGCAGTGGTTTAACTTCATTTTATGTTCTTTTTCAGCAAATCTATATTGGGCTAATGCCCCTTCAGACCAGGTGAAATAATAGGGCATAGGGGTACCCCTGCCCAAGTGTTTTCCAGAGGTTCTAAAAACACTTTGAAGGCATCTATAACATTTTACAGAGCATTAGGTACTCTTTTGAGCTTACCGCATTCTTCAATGTATTCTATTTTTTCAGCATTTTTTTGTCAAACATGGTAACAAAGCATGATACATTTACCTACTTTGGGTATGGTTTGTCAGGTGAGCGATTCGGGCCCTTCGAGAGCCTCTTGTTAAATTTTTAAATTTGGAATACTATTATGTATATATTTGAATTTCTGATAGACATTTAATTTGTTTACGACTTATGTGGAAATTTTAAGACTAAAATCTAAAAATTGACATGATAAAATAGAGCAATTTTGCATTTTTTAGAATCCTTTCTTATTATTCAAAATATTCAAAGCCACCACAAGCTTCCACCAAATATCATTTCGTTATGTTTACACATCAATTACTTTGTTGTTGGAAAATGACAATGTAACATTTTTCTATGAAAAGCAAAACAAAATAAACACAAAGAAAATCTAGGATTTTTCTCCGAATTTTCTAGACTTCTGAAAAAATACTATAACTGCCTCACAAGTTAAATAATGGATGTTACAATACCACTCGTTGACATGAAGATTATGTGAAATGCAGATAAAGTAATTCATGACATTTGATGACATTTGTTGGGTCGATTAGCTCTTAAAATCCCTAAAAGAAGTACAATTGTATTTTGAAAATACTGTAATTAGAAATCTAAGGCCTAATACCATCATGCAACAGACATGAGAAGAAGGATGAATTTTCCGTAATAAAACAAAACAACGTATTATTCTACTTACGATCAAGAACCTTAAGAGTTATAGTTTCACTTTTCACAGTATCAGCTTCATACCGGACGACACATGTATAAACTGCTTCGTCATGCGCAGAAACGTTGTATAGTGTAAGTGATGGATTATTAATGGTAGCCCCAGATGCTTTAGTTAAACTAAGAGCCATTTCAAGCTTGACGGCAAGGTCACCTTGAGTCTTTTCCCAGCAAACTTCACCAATAGGCCCGTTTACAATAACTGAAAGTGTGATATTTTGCCCGGCATAAACCGTATTATTTCTTTGCACAACTGTTATTGTGGTACTTGTAGATGATGGACTATGAGTGGTGATAACAGGTCCATTTGTTGTCTTTTCTGTTGTTACAGTTACTTCAAGAAAAGCAATATATATCATATATTAAGATAATAATATACATGTTAGCATGTACTTTAAAGGTGATTGCGTTCAATCATTTACTCTGTATTGCAATGTAATAGAATAACAAAGCCGAAGCTTCGCTGTTTTTTTTACAATGAGCAGTCGTGAAAAGTATATCTTTCTCCTTTTTTCTCGTCCTTTCTCTCCAACTGCATGAAGTATATAAACATTATTTGTCTAACTCAATCCCCAAAAAGCGTTGACATAAATATTTTTTGACTTACGCAACTAAAAATGTGTTGACATAACCAATTATCGTCGAAGCATTTTTTGTCCCCCGCCGCAACGCGGAGCGGGGACATAGAAATGCTGGTGTCCCTTTGTCCGAAGCTTGTGGACGCAACCCCCCAGAAACGGCTGAACGGAATTTCACCAAATTTTGTAGGATTGTTTGTCACCATATGTAGTTCACCATACTAAACCGCTATTTTGATTCGACAATTTTATGGGAGTTATGGGACTTTGTTCATTTTTCACGTTCTTTTTTGCGGATTTATTTTTGGTATGAAGAATTCTTAACCTAACTTAATCTGATTCATTAAGATACATTAATCTTGAATCGCCATATGGACTTCTGAAAGCACGTAAATTTTGAATCTGCTATTTATACAAGTGTCAAACATTTGTAAGGCCAAACAAATATGTCTGTTTAGGGTTACATTCCTCCCAAAAGCCTATATTTGTAAAATAGCATCATGCTTAAGTCATGAAAGTGTTTGGTTTTAAGTAGAAAGTTTAATTTTTAACATACACACCTATTAATCATGTCTTTTATTACAATACACTTATTTTTTGTAGGAATTTTGAACAAATTATAAGTACATTGTATTTACGCTTGGATTTACGTGATATAAGTAAGTCTCCTATTCAAACGCTATTGTGACCTGGTTTTTAACGTACTTTCGGTTTTACCGGAAATGATCCGTATTATACCGGAAATTGGCGGAAATTACCGATTTGGTCAATTTTGGAGAAAAAATGTATTAGGGTCGGAAGAAAAAATTTGGGTCGGTCGGGAAACCCGAAACAGACATATGTTTTTTTTGCCTAATTTAACTCTTTCTACAGCGGCGGGGACATATGGCTACGCGTAGCATTCTTGTTTAGATAAGCGCGACAGAATAGGACTGATGCAACACCTTTTACGGTTGTGGTGAACACAATGTATTTCTCATAGGCAGATAAAGCGTTTCTTGAGACACTTTGTGTCTTTACCAGTCAAAAAAAAACAAAAAAAAAAACAACTGTGAATGGTCAATTCAGTCATTATTTTGTCTAGTAATGAGCTAATGAAAATAGAGCCAAGTTGAGAACCTAAGTTGCTGCTCTACGTAGGGAATTCGTATGTCCTTGTTTCTTAAGAATTTGAGGACTGGCTTGATTCTTGCATTTCAGTAACTTTTAACGCTTTTAACGCTTTTTTGTGAGCTATTGTGAAATTCTGGTACAGGGAATGAATCTCTCTCTAAATGGGGGAAATGCTGCTCCTTTAACACTTGTTTTGCTTTAAAGCATACGATGAAGACAGTTTGAACATTAAGAATGGTGAGTAGATCTTTCAAATCCTCTCTTTAAACAGAAAATGATATAATCTGTTATCTTTTTGATATACAAAATTGTGCATTCAAGTGTCCATATTTTCTTTAATATGCTGCTTCTCTTCTGTACATCAAGCGTCGCATGTTTTTCCTGATTGCTTTCATGTAAAATTTTCTAACATCAGGTATTGTGTAACTAAAAGGACAGTCCAAGTCAATGTATTAAAATAAATCGAAATTTCACTTGTTTTTTTAACATTTGCGTGTTGTTTTGTTTGTTTGTTTGTTTGTTTTTTTGTGTTGTTTTTGTCTTTCAAGAGAAGAAATAGACATTCCCCGAAAAGGTACTAGAAAGAAATATGATATCAATATGAATAACTGTTAAGCGGGAAACAAGATGTCTATACGACTTTACATCAAGTGTAAGAGTAATCAAAGGAACCAAGATTCTAGCCGAAATTTTAAAAAAATGTAATCCTGCGACAAAGACCAGACTGAGAACACAGTCACACATAATTAAGAACGTAAAATAACCCAAATTATACGTAAAAAGTATAAACAAAATGATAATAATAATAAATGAGCAACTCGGACTCCACTTAAAAACTGGAAGCATGTACATGTATGATGCTATCGTTTTAGTCACATATGCCTCATACTGGAAGCATGTAAATGTATGATGCTATCGTTTTAGTCACATATGCCTCATACTGGAAGCATGTACGTGTATGATGCTATCGTTTTAGTCACATATGCCTCATACTGGAAGCATGTAAATGTATGATGCTATCGTTTTAGTCACATATGCCTCATACTGGAAGCATTTACATGTATGATGCTATCGTTTTAGTCACATATGCCTCATACTGGAAGCATGTAAATGTATGATGCTATCGTTTTAGTCACATATGCCTCATACTGGAAGCATTTACATGTATGATGCTATCGTTTTAGTCACATATGCCTCATATTACCCCCGATGGTGTTACATGTACATTACAAGTACACTTCGGATCGACCATACTCTCCATCGGAAAATCTTTAATATCAAGTTCGATCCATAGCTATTCTTTTAAAATTCCGGTGTTGAACTTTTTTTCTATATTTTAGATACGAGCTAGTACACACATTCATTACATGTATATACGAATAAATTTAAACAAGATTGTCAATAAAGGAATCAGAAATACTGGTGGAATCATTTTATAAGAAGTAAGTACTCTTCATCAAAGAAAAACGCTGTTTTAAATGGTGTCTTTACTATCTATGGCGCAATTAGAAATATTTTTAGCTGTTTCATTAGATGTGATAGTAATATAGTTATAAACTAAATAAAAAAGTATTTTTCTAATGGTAGAAATTGAAATATCGTCGAAAACAATTGTGGAATATAATTCACGGGATAAAAATCAATCGAATGTAACTAATGAGTGGTCAAAACAATATTATAGAACTGATAAAATCTAGGAACTCGTCAAAAACAACCCAAAAAAAAGATACAACCTTGTGATACTATAAGGAGTATATCTGGTCCTTTACTCGTTCCGAAGTAGTTGGTGGCATGACAGTTATAGACCCCAGTGTCAACAAGTGTACTGTTTCTAACGAGGAGAGAAGGATAAGTAATAGTCCCATGACTATACTTTATTCCAGTCGTATTGAGGAAATTCTCATTGCTTGATTTCGTCCAATACAAATCCGTAACATTTAGTTCAGATGTGAATCCACATGGCAATTTTGCGTCTTCACCTTCGTTTTTTAGTCTGTATTGGAGATTTTGTACTGTCATCAAGGGGGGATCTAAAATATTTGAAAAGCAAACATATATCCTCACAATATTCATGCCCCACTATTATAGTAATTTATCACAACATAAAACTGAATATATCCGAGCTAAAATATAAATTCATTTTTCAATGATTGGTTGGTTTGCTAGGATACATGAATTGATAATATTTAAAATAACAAGGAAAAGAAAGTTTAAAGGTAAGGATGTATGACTCAGACACAAAGTCAGTGCAACCCCGTCACGCTGTATACCAAATAAAATCGAACACACATTCACACGGACAGCGGTAATATCCCGACACCTTATAGCGGGCAAACGAAGCGTAATGGAACACTCTACTGTAAATGGTAGTTCTTTTGTCTTTGTTGTTGTACAGCCACTTGATATGAATATAATTAATAAAATTTAGAAATTAAGGCCATTTATTCAATAACAAACAAACATACAAAACAAAAACAATTACAGATATATTTACCTCCCACAAGAACCAATAAAATTTCCCTACTATCGTTTCCTAGTCTGTTGGTCGCTTGACACTCATATGTCGATGAATCGGGTACAGCCATAGATATTATTGTAAGCGTGCTATTAGTGAGTTCACCATTAGAGAACGTGTTGACAGTAAAACGGGTATTTGATGCAGTCTCATTTATAATTGTCCCATTATAAAACCACTGCACCGATGGTGTAGGATTAGCTCGAACAAAGCAGTGCAAAACAACGTCGTCGTTAAGTTTTGCTGTCATATCTATGCTTTCAATGTACACTTCTGGTGCTGAAATAGACATTTTGAAAACATTTCCGTAGTCTTAATTACCAATTTCTATGTATATTGGAAATGGTAATGGGCTTGTATATATATTTTCAGACCCTTATATATATTATTTATATATTTGATCCTCTATCCTACATAATAACACATAGATGAACTGTCCCGTACTACCATACATCGTGTACTAAGTTACAGCCCTAGATTAATCCTACGAGGAGGAATCACCCGGCCAGCGAAAGCTATATTTTATAGCCTAGCTGGCCGAGTGGTCTAGGGCGCTGGACTTAGTGCAGGCGGTGTTGCCATAGATGTCACAGCGGTACGAGTTCGAGTACGGAACGACCAAAAATTTGCTTCGCAAATTTGACAGTTCTAACATCGTTGGGAATTTTTCAGACCCTTCTATATATATATAAGGGTCTGAAAAATTTCCAACGCTGTTAGAACTGACATATTTGCGATTGAAATTTTAGGTCGTTCACTCCGATATGAGCTAACTTTAACATAAAGGCAAAATGTACGTACCTAAATATGGGCATTCTAGGTCTACGAAAACGCAGCTATCTGTTCCTGTGCTTTGTGTAGAGTTGCATGTCTAGAATTATATTTCAAATTTTTAATCATTGGCTTATCAAAAGAACGATAGCTATGCAAAAAACAAAAAACAAAAACAAAAACAAAACAAATATAAAGAGTGAACAAAGTTATCCAGATCATTAATTAATCACAAAAATCATAACCCGTTTAATACTGAGAATTCATTCCTTGTTTTTCGCATAGTAAATATATCTAAGTGCTGGATTAGGCTTCCTATCGCAATATTTTTGTTTTGGTACTACGAGCTTGCATTTGTTTGCAGATCCTCATTTGTTATTGTTTCAAGCATTATATTTTTACACAGAATGACATGAACAACCATTTCAGATTTATATATGAGTAAAGAAGCTATTGAAATAACAAAAGGAAACTAAAACATAGAATTGAAGACCTGCGATGTTTTATTTATTGTTGTATCGTATGTGATTCATGGTTGAAAAGTCTACATATTTTTATTCTTGATTTTTTTGTTAAAATTGTTATATTAAACAGAAGTTGACATGTGGATTGTCATATAATCCTTGTTCTTGAGAGATATAAATTAAATAGAATGTACTGAAAAATTCAAAATTGAGGGAGATAACTCGGTAAATGACATCAAATTTACTATGAAACAAAAATAGTACTGTCCGTCCCAGGAACAGTGAGTTTTTACCTGTTGTAAATGATTGTGGTAAAACGATGAAATATTGTCATGAATTAAGACAGGTGACGACAAGAGTTCACAGTAACTACTCGACATCTACATCTAACATTTACGGTCATCTCCTGTCCGAGATCGTGATAGGTGTTAATAGAAATTTGTCCGGTTGTCATACCCTGTCTTGAATTTTCAGTGGACTGTCGTAGATTGTCACATGTTTTGATAGATGGCTACAATAATTTAATTGCTGTCTATAACTGTGTCGAATTGTAACAGTCCATGAAAAATATGGACAATATTTTCACGGCCTGTTATGGACTGTCCTGAACTGTAAGTGGTAACAATAGGTGAAAACAGTATAAATCGCCCGATTATGAACAGGTATATCTTGTTACAGAGAATGACACAATTTGTACGACCAGTTATGTACTGTTATGGTTTGTGACGGATGGGGACTGGTCAAAAGTCAAATATAAATATTATCAAAATCTAACGTATAGTATGATTTACAAATATCGTGATTTTGTGAAAACAATTTTTTTTTAAATTAAGTGAATCTGTTTGAAAGAAACGGGTCCGTCTAAACACCGCAAAGACCAGTCTTAGTGCACTTAGACCATAAAAGTAGCACTAAGACCAAAAGACACTTTTCGCAAGTAAATTTGTAGTACTACCAGTTGAAAGGGCATGTAAAACTGCATGTAATTCACTCAGTTGGATATAAATAAGTAATACAATCGTTTTCCCGGCACGTGTGAGCAATTACGTGAGTGACAGACCCTGACCTGAACTCTTTGATGTCTACAGTTGGGTGTGGATATTTTTTATTTTTATATTTTCGAGTCTCAGTGCCAGAATCGGAAACTGGGTAATGTTCAAAGCTAACCGATCATTTCATGTAAACTTCCCGTTCTCGTTCAAGCAAGAAACACATGTAGAACACGCGTGTATGATACTTAAGATGTACATTTTTATCTCGTATGGAGCTAGAACTATGGCGCCATGGCGGGAAACACGGCGGGGATCTGCAGCATAATGTGGCGTATAACTACATATTTATGCAAATAATAAGCGAATATTAAGTACTGAAATTACGAGTGCAATAAGTCGCTACCAATATTAGCGACTTACAAATAGTGTTTTTAACATACTGTCCAAAGCTGTAATAAAAAAAACATTTTAAAATTCTTAATTTAGGTGTCATTTTGTGATAGAATATATGTTATGTTGTCGTTTTTTTACTAAGGTCCAGATTTTATGGCTTTTCTTTTCACACATATGTTCAGGATAAACGATGTCAGAATGAATCTATGCGTGTTAATAAACTTATCTTTATTGCAATGAACCCCCGTGTAGGTCCGGGTGTCAAATGAATAGGATCACAGCAGCGCTAAGCTTGTCGTAAAAGGCGACTAAATAGTGCTCAGAACCCTAGCCAGGGGCTAGGGCGCTCTGCTCACAGAGCAACTAGGTTGTGTGTCCAAGGTGGTGGTATGGGGTACCCCTGCGGGTTAGATGCTGGGGTTGTCAGACTATAATTCGGAAAACCTGACAACAAACCATAGTGGTGCACCGTGTTGGGAAAGATGCCACGTTCCTTGCACGTTAAAGAACCCTGCTGTGGTATTCGATAGAAGGAACCTTTGCTGTCTGCCACAGAAGGCTAAATTGCCCGACCCTACCATCCCTCCCTTTTTCTAGTGACTCCTGTAATCACTTAATGACAGTATTTCATCGTTTTCTCACAGTCATTTATCAAATATTAACAGTAGACAACAGGTCTAAAATCACTGTCCCCGGGACGGACAGTATTAATTTTGGTTCATAGTTTATTGTACAACAGAATCTACTGGATTTTAAATGTGAATTATCACTTAAGAACAGACAGATTGGAATGAATGATTATACATTTCATTATAAAGATATTAAAGCGACTAAATAACAAATATAAAAATGTGTAGCCTTTTTTTTAAGTATATCACATATTACAGAATTTTCCCGATTCTTACAAAGACTGCTACTTAAATCCTTATGAGTTTTGATATATCCATTTCATATTTCCGTGAAAAATAAAACAAAAGTAAAATGTAGAGTATTATCAACATTTAATGATCCACTAAAAAAAAATAGTTGTCGAACTATGTGCCTAATTAGGAAAAATTTTTTTACTCTGTTTTAGTTCAAGTCTGAGTCAGGAAACGAAAACAAATTAACAGTCATGGAAAATAATGTCTTTAAAATATGGAGTGTTGTTATTGATTTGAGAAACTATCCATGTAAAAACCAGACAGATAGGGGCGGCACGGGTTGAAATGTATCCCAAAGGTATTGTTATTATGGCATCAGAAAGAACAGGGATTTTTCTGTATCAAAGGTGAATGACTCAGAATATACATTCAAAGATTTCTAAAAATCCACAGTGACTATAGTATGAACAGATCGAAGAGTTTAATTTTGCACTGATTTCTATGTAATTCATTTCATTCCCACAATTTCAGAAAATTACAAACAACATTATGCATTTTAGAAACATGAGATGTGATCTTAAATGGATAAAAGATATCTGAAAACAACATTTGATATGTGCTACCCACTGCCTGGTACTTTCATGGACTATACCAAATAAAGTTCTGATTGAACTATAACCACGTGTATAGCATACCACAATTTACACGAGATGTATTTTATGTATTTAATGTATGAATTTTTGACTGTTTTAGTCAATTTAAATAGACTGTTTTTAATCAAAAAGGTGCTCCTACTAACTACGAAAAAAATGACTTAACAATACATTTACATCCATAATATTAGATTACCTCGTTTCTGGTATAGTAATCACTTCCAAGATTATAAACGCCAAGCCTTGAGAACTTCGAATAGTAAACATAACCTCCAAATACCCCAGTGCCATTTGATATAGTGTTAAGGTCAGATGTGATCCGAATAACCGAAGAATTACAGGTTGTATCACCAGCAATGGTAGAACTTGTAATTACATCTGTTGAATTGATTACTTTTTTGTTCAGAAGTATTTCGCCTGTATTGTCGCAAGTAAAAATTGTTACACTGCTGTTTTTAAACCCATTCACACTGTCGGGAATGTAAAAATTGTATTCCGTCAAATAACCATCCAACGGTGTGACGTAGTACATTGAGAAATAATCTGATTCTGTTCCTAAAATATGCGCAATAAGTAGCGGCTTTGATGACATAATGTAATTCATCGGTGAAGAAATGCTTGTAGTAATCTCCTGGGATTTGTGGAGATTATTTCCAAAACATGTTTCGTTGTCATATGACATAATGGTCGTATTTTCACTAGCGGCTAACAAAATAACACGATTATAATTAAAATGTCCGACGTTATTTACAAGAAAATTATATCCAAGGAATTCAGTAGGAGGGACTTGGGCAAGAATAAACGTTCCATTTGAGGTTTGCGGAACCAAGGAATGGCAAAGGCAGCCAGAAAAAACCGCAATTTTATAGTCACTGTTCAGTTTCAATCCAGTCATAGGATTATCATACCATAAAGTGAAGACGTTAAACCCAGGTGGAATCCGAACTGTCATGCAATCCTGATCATATTTAATTGTGACGTTTGTATTGATATTATTGAAATGATAAACACTTGTAATATTGTGAAATGTTATATTTATAGTTGTATTTTCATTTACTGTAACAAAGGAAACTAACGATTTACATGACGGCATTAGTACTGGTGCAATGACGTCATATATCAAACCTAAGGCGGAAATAGGCAAGATTCTGTAAGTTTCGACCTCGTCGTTTATTAACTGTATAAAAACTGTCACCTCTATATGAACTCCATTAATTACTTCCAGCTTTATCCCGTGTTGTTGAAGCGACTCGTTACCTGAACTGAAAGCGTTTTTCGCGAGATCAACTTGGGTAAAGTTATATCGGGAAACTGTTGTATTATGATCAATGTTCGAATTCATTGTTGTTTTCAGAGATATTTCAGCGTCTTTATCTGTTGGGTTCATAATAACGACATAACTTCCGGATGATTTTGCATGTTCCGTTCGTGGCGGGATGACTAAATAAAAGACCGTCCCTTGAGTCGTTCCCTCCGTGCGAATGTATCCTACAACTGAATGTAGGATTAGGGTAACAATATTGGACTTTTATTGGTAGAAGAAAACCGTGATAGTCTACATATAACAGTAGAGTCATTAAGACCGTAAAATAGCCAAACAGATCAGTATAATTTTGACATAAGTAATTGTTGTTGAAGTGCTAAAATAATAGTATTTGACTATCTAAAACTGATTTATGGTTGATCTAGTCAACTCGATTGCTATAAGATTGTTATTTTATGCAAGTTATTCAAAGATGTTGTGAATTTGTTAAATTCTAATCATATTTTGAATGAAATGAAAGTTACCCGCATGCGAATTACGAAAAACAAAGATCTTTTATCTATAGGTTGCTTATGATAGTATCGTTTACCGGAGAAAAAATTGAATTTATCATCACAATGCAGTGTTACATGCAGTTGAAATAATCAATTCATAGACTAAAACTTTGGAAATTAGAAGTAATTTCCCAAATTATTTACTGTTCAGCAATGTAACAGTCATTAACAAGTAGCTTGAATTTAGCTATGTTTAATACCTCAGTGTGTAACAAAATTTGAAACACAATTTATAAATGTGTTTTATATTGATAAATAGGTCTTAATGACATTAAACCCGTTTAACAAAAACATAAAACATTAAAATCAGACGGGTACTGTTGTATGTACATGTCAGTAAATTTGTTTTTTAAATCATTATAAAAAAATTCTTAACACTTAACTGAATGTTGACGTACCGAAGGATTGATCGAAAAAATATCCATAGATTAAGCCTGAAGGTAAATTAAAAAAGACTTCTGGCAAAAAAACAAACAAACAAACAAAACAAAGTAACACTGAACAAGTAAACTAAAAATACACGTAACAATGAACAGATGTCAGCTGATCCGGAACGGATAAATATTCTAGCTTCCTTTTAAGAGTCATACCGTGTTGTTCGTTGTGTTCAAAGCCGACGAAAAATGGGGCTTTGTTTGACAGATTCATGTAGTTTTCCACGTCTTAGACGGAAGTCCCATATCCATATATTTGTCACATATGATAATCATATGGTGCTCGATTCATATGATAATCATATGGTAATCATATGAAAATCATATGATATTTAACATATGATAGTTATATGATTATGATTTTCATATGGTAATTTTGGCTTAAAAATATATGACAATCATATGTTAAATTGCAGAAGCTCAATGTTGAGTATTGCATTACATTCAATCTTGCATATATAGTACTTGACGTTGATACTCAAAATCCAGTTCATCGGACTGTAATGACCAATTATATCTGGTAGTTTGTATACCGATAGTATGTATGGTATTGCCATACTTTAATATGTCCTGAACTAGCTTTCAGTAACTGCAATCGTCCTCTTTAAGTGAATATCTCTTTTTGTCTATATGGTTTCTGTTGAGATATTTCATAAGTATTAGATTCTGAGATTATTGAGTGAATTTACATGGTGTGTCTGTATTTTTTATCTTACATTAATGGTGGGTGGCTAAGGCTTTAAAAAATAGTTTAACCCCACCACAGGTGTCTATCCACAGTGAGATGTTGGTCATTATTGTGTTTTTGTGTCGTTAGATGACATGTAATTTATAGTTTGATATCGTTCTGTTACCGTGGATTTTATTTCTTTTGTCGTCGGGGCCTTTAGGAGCTTACTTAAAGGTGTCTTTACACATGTTGAAAACCTTTTGGTGATCTCTTATTGTATTTACTGTTTTGTATCGCAATACGCTAGTGCATTTGTTACGTTTCACCATATCCGTTCTTTTATCATACTTTTCTTTTGCACGGATATAATTGAACATTATTGTGCCAATTGAGATCCCCTTTGTCTGTTGAAACAATAAGCCATTGTAATAGAAAAATAATATTGTCATTATCCGTATATATTTCCAGTCTGCATATACTGCAAACTATAAGTTACAAAGGTTTACCAACATATTTAATCCAATCGAAATAAGTTGGTTTAAGAAATTAAGTTACATTTATATACTTCCAATTGATGGAAGATGCATTCTAATTGTGGAACGTTTGATAGGATTATTTAAAAGAATCATACTTCCAAAGGCCTTTGGGTTTTATTATGTAAGTGTTGTCACAGTAACCACCAACTTAATACACTCAAGCAAACTTCTCAATGAATGCTTGATAAGTACAATTTCTCAAAAATCTATGTGGGGTCGTCCGAGTTTGTAACCGCGTCATAATTACAGATATCTGCCAAATTGTAAAATGAATGTATTAAACTATAAACAATACACATTTACCTCATTTGAAATCAACGAAGTTTTGGTGGAGTCATTTAAGAAGACTGGCCTCATTGAATGCGCTTAATATCATATACTTAAGTGGATAAATTGTCAAAAAAAATTTTTAACTTAATGTAATTTACTTTCTCATATCAACCTTACATTTGCGAAACCGTTTAATCCGATGTTAAGTGCAAACTACGGAAACCTTAGTACTTAGTAGGTACCAGAAATGACCTTCCTAGCTGTCACGAACGATTAACCCAAATATATTTATTGTGCACTTACCCAAGCTAACGAAGAGATGGAGAGATAAAGTTTCCATTATTTTTTTTCTAATATTTCACATAAAGTTTCTCAATTAATTGAAATTTGCTTGCAAATTTTCTATGCCAAAAACACTTTTAATAAAAGCGCATTTAGCTGAACCTAAACACCACTTCATCATCTCGATCCGTTGTCGGGAATATCCACAAATACCTCTGTGAACTGATATAGAGCATACTTGAGTTTTAAAATTCATTTCAAATTTATTTCGATCGTTGCTTTGCATTAGTAAAGTAATCAAATCTACGTCAATTCAAAAATTCATTGATTTCATAACAGACAAAATAAACAAAATCAAAGGTAATGAAGTTGAAGGAAAAAGGTTTAAAACAAAAGAAATGCAAATATTTAATAAAATATTCATTGTTTTAATTTCATGGAACTGTGTTTCTGAATGTTATTTATCAGTTTTAACTTTATGTCTATAATATGTTAATAGTTTTATAGTTGTTTAAACAATTTTTTTTCTCGTGTTGTAGTTAAAAAATTCCAAGTTTCTCTTTCATGCATTATGTACTCAATTTTCCAATAAATTTGTTAGTACAGTAAAACCTGTTTAAACTGAATCCCGAATAGTCCGAACATCTGTATAAATTATAACCAGACACTTTTTAAAGTCCGTCATCACCAATTTGAATGTATTTTGTACCTGAGTGAACATATAACCTGTCTAAACCGGACAAATGTAAGTTTTAAAAGGACTTCGGTTGGAGACAGCTTTCACTGTAGAAAACTAGTAAAATAATGTGATACGGTACATTACATTATTGAGAATTTGAATTTCTCTGTTCGTAAATGTTGTTATCAATTAAGATAGAACATCAGAATTGATATAGCAGTCGCCATAGTCAATAGATTTGTAAAACCTGTAAAATCTGCAAATTTGTTACGTCGCCACATGAAAACAGTTCCATTGAAATACCCTGTTTAAGTTCAATTACAAAAACTAAGGTCCAATTTTGTTTTCTAAATTATCAAACTTAAGTCCATGTTATTTACTCCAATATACGACTTCTACTCCGAACTGATTTGTTTGGTTTATATTAACAACAATCCAATTAAACTCAGTTGACCTCTAACCTCTAATCTTGTTGTTCATTTCTATGCATTTAGCCGAATAAACCAGCTGAACACTTATAATATTTAAGTTGACCTTACTTGTCGGGGGCATAATAAGATGTTTAGCTAGGAATGAAAACCTTGAGAGATTATAACTAGTCATCAATGCTGGAAAGAAAAAAAAACATTCTTAAAAAATGAAGCCTTTCTTAACATTAGACCGTTTTGCCAAAATACTCATTCCCCCCAAAAAAATCCCGTGTCAAAACAGGGATTGGATTCAGGTGCTATGGAGATGAGAAGTTACTAACCCATCGGATTGTGTGATTAAGTTTAGTTGAATTATATGAATAGAGCATCATATGATTATCACATGTGAAACATTTGGCTGTTTGGTTCCCTCTAATATACAACTTGAAACAGCTGCAATAATATTAATGTATATATTATTGGTACATATATCTAATCTTGTCTTATTTGAATCTGAAAAGCAATAAACAATTGTGTGAATGTTTTAATTGGTTGTACCTAGTATGCATGACGTACCATTTAGGTCAAATAAAAGGTCACACATTCTTTCCGACGGACAAAGCATTCCTAGAAAAGGAAGAGGCTTATTAAGTACCAGTCCACATAAAATTCAGGCACTACCAATGGTAAAATGATTCATGGTCAAGAAAAACCCACCAAACAAAGGATGCTATTTTAGTCTACATATGCTATACTTTCACATAACAACCTTATCTGTATTCGGATTTGCACTTTTGAGAAAATCATACATTTATCTCCCACTAGAAGAAACCAAATGAATCCAAATCAAGAAATAACTCTTGCAAAGTGCAAATTTTATGTACAATCTATATGATTTTTATCTCAAAAGCGCAACAACCAAATGAAAAACTAAGACTGGTTACGTGATCAGTTACCGTTTCTGAACAAGAAATAAAACTGAATTTGGTGGGTTTTTGACCTGTATGAATCACCTTTTGTCTGATTTTTAAAAAGACTGCTACTTAACTAACACGTCAGAATTCACAAAAAGTCGTAAGTGTGAAATTGATCGTAAATTATAATGTCACAATGATATTTCCTGTTATGACGTCATTACTTACGATAAACTTTACTCATACGACTTTTTGTGAATTCGACGCCAAAAGACCGCTTTGCTGTATAACGTAAATCTAATGGCCAAGATATAAAATGACTCCAGAGAAAATGTTGTCATTCTTTATTTAACCTGGAAATATATTTTGACCAGTCACATACAAATCAGATTAACACCAAAATGTATTCATACAATATTTTCATGGCAATGCTTGCACAGATTTTGCATTTAAAGTGTCATTTTTCACATATGGTACTTAGTATTTTAAACCATCAACTTATTGTTTAATTGTATTAATATCTATACAGTGTAACTCGTCTAAACCGAACATTATATTAGCCTACAACCTATGTAAATCGGACATAATCTTAAGTCCTACCATAATGAAGGGTAATAAAAAAACATACCGTATTGATAAAATCTAGGAATTGTCAAAAGGAATTTCCGTAAAACAAATGGCAATATCTGGAATAAAACCCAGAAATCTGGAAACCACCGCAAAGGTTCCGACTTGGTACAGGCACTTCAAAATGAAAGGTGGGTTAAACCAGGTTTTAAAGTGCGCTAAACCTCCTGATTCTATTACGATAAATTATTTACAATATATTTCAACCAAATGAGCAGCATAAAATTCGGTAAAACAGTAGTCATAAACAACAAAGATATATCAATACACTGTAAACTTTTGTAAACAGAACACGTGATTTAATCGAACAAATGTCAGGGGGTTTGGTTTAGATTGGTTTCACTGTATCTTCAAATGATTAAACACGTTTCATGAAAATTTTGAGGTAAAACTAGAGTCTGTAAGTTTAGTTTCGTTTTGTAATCAAATCAAAAACTATTACCCGCCAGTAGACGGTGAGTATTTTACTTCGTTACCTCCGTATTCATATCTACAAATGCAATCCATTATTTTATTTATTGCGCAAAATACAATGTCATCTGATTGGGCTCTCTCGGTGATAATTTTGAACTAATTCAAACTACTGGACTACTTCCTGTCGCTTTAAACTACGGAGCTGAATAACCAAAACCCGCTGTTCCTAGAATTATTTTGTGCAGGTTACGATACTTACAGACCCTATATGCTTCGAGGTATTTTAAAGAAAAAGATGATTTCTAGATCCTTAAATGACACAAACGTTGAGTATTTTATTTTAATATATTTAACATACATACATACATACAATAAGCTATTAATTATCATAGGATGAGTATGAGTATTTTCAATGGTACGAATATCCCGTCAGTAGAAAATAACATGCTACTAATTATGAATTGCAATTTATAAAGCAATTGTAACTTTTAAAACAATTAAATATATAACAAAAAATGTCAATAATGTTATAATATTAGCATCTACACAAGAACGACAGTCCTTTTAACAAACAACTTAACAACGAACATTCACAATTTACACACATTAGTAACTGCTAATACGTAACACAGCTATTCAGAGATACATCGATGTATATTAAAGCTTCAACTATTTGAACATACATGAACATTAAAGATTTCAATACAATATTATCTGTCTATATACATAATTTTGATATGCTTGATGAAAACGAAGGGATTTGCAATAAACTTATTTTACCAATAATCAATTTACAGGAGACCATAGAGACAAAGGATAACTATATTGATTGCAGCAACCAAAACCTACATTTTAAAAACATGTAACATTCGAACTTTCATGTTTCTGCAGTCTCCAAGTAATGCTTGACTATATAGATGTAAGCGGTATGAAGACATGTGGATAACGTAAACCAAGGCTAAGACAACATATAAAAAGAATAAGACAATGGTTATCATTTAAAACATGAACATGACTCTTTCTGCAGCTGATCGAATTTGAATTTCAAAAAAAGAAATATGACCAAAATGTCATTCTACTGTTATACCTAAATAAATACGATAACATGTAATATCAATATTTGTTAAAAGGTTTCACAAGTTCAAATACATTATTACGAATTTGAATATGATTTTAAGGTACATGAAGTACAGATAGGTAAAGAAGTTATAGTAAGATTTATTGACTAGATAAATCCCCTGATGTGCGACTTTTGTTCATTTTCAAATTGAAAATGCAATTAAAATATATACTAACGAATCCCTTAGTTTGAAACCAAACCGACAGTTCATAGATACAAAACCTCAAACGGACATTGGATCAAGATAAATGTTTCAAACCAGTCGAATATAAAAATGCTCATATGACAGAGAATAAAGAATTAATGTAAAGTCCTGTCAGAAAATGTACAAATAACAAACATACCGGTCACTTTGGAAACAGAACCTACCAACTCTTTTTAAATTCAATTAATTGGTAATTTTACGGTTACTATAGAACATAATAATTATAAACTATCTAACCAACGAGCGCTCCTACATCCAAATATCGATATCTTTCCAATTTCAATCTTCTCCCGCACAACAGTACACAAATTAAATCTGCTAAAATGAATTATTGCATACTGTATATGTGGTGAGCTAGTATTGTGTTCAAACTCAACTTTGTTCATTCTCGTGTTACATCTCGGAACATCTTGATGACGCAACGGAATGTTCCAAATTTATTCATACTAAGTAAAACCGTATATGTATGCACTGACATCTATTTCATAAGACATAAAAAATCGAAGGGCACATTTATAAAGACGTCTATATTCATAGTTATTGGAAAATTGTCAAGAAAAACGTACCTCATGCAACATGAAAGCCACTCATCCAAAGCAAAAGTTGGACTGAAATTAATTGGGATCGTTAATTGAAAAAAAGTTAAGTATATGGTCATTATACAGTTGACACGTGCACTATACTTTACAATCTTTTATGTCATGTTTAGTTTGCAATTTATGAACATTAAACGCACCTTTAAATATATACAAATCACAGTCATACACCATTAAAGCGTACAAAATGAGATCAAATACATTTTGTTATTGAAGATTGCATCTTTTAGCACCCAGCCAAGAGTTGTCTCCCATTTTATGGGTAATTTTCCTTTCGCTTTATTTCCTGTCCGGGTGGTTTCTGTAATACAGTACTGCCCATGGTATATCACCTCTTATCGGACCGTCTGGCACTGCAATAAATGTTAAGAATATTCAATTTGATCCATTGTCATATAGGCGTTAATACGGTATAAGATAATGATATAATGAACGTACAATTGATTTTTATAAAAACGAGGCTATAAATATTACATTTACATACCATTCTATAAGTAGAAGTATTTGTTAAAAAAATTACAATGGTATACGTGCACCATTATAATCATTTAGCAATTACCTTATGCTGCCAGAAATCATAGTTAAGATCAAATTGACATATATTCTACAAACAAATATCAATGATGTCAATTACTTCTCTTGTGATTCTGAATAAAACAAAAGGTGAAAACATTTTCGATCTGAGATATAAGTAAGCTTATTCAAACAGACTGACTAATGAAACATGATACATCACTACTGGAGCGAACAAAATCACTGATTAAGCGAGAACATTAAGACATTCAATAAGCTTGTGTCATTCTACATCAAAATCATTCTGCAAACATATATTCTGCAAGTGTGGAATCAATTCATAAATAGCGTGTAGAATTAAATTATAAAAGATATCATTAAATGTCTAAGCAAAATTGAAAAAAAAGACATAGAACATCCAATAGAAAATACAGAAGTCAATTTCTATATCTTTAAATATAAAAAAAAACTTAACGCCAACGGAAACTACTTTTGCCCTTAAAAACAAGCTTTGTCGAGAGTATAATGTATATGTATGTTGCGCATGCAATCATTCGTACGTTCAATTTTATAAGTAACAGGAGCAATTGTTCTAAAAGAAAGTAAAAAAACAAAACCAAAAAACAAAACAAGAACAAACAAAACACACACACTTTTCTTTAAAATTTGATGTATTCCAGTTAATAAGGTATCAATATGTTGAATCAAAACAATAACTGTAATCCAACTGATCGAAATTGTTATACCTTATTTTATACCTTACTTTACAACAAAATATCGTTCAACAACAATCACTGAAGAAAAAAAATTCTGTATCAAAGCGTAAGTGAAGAAAAACGATTTAATCGTGTTACGTCTTTGTAAACTTAAGGTCATACAACTATATTTCATCGGACTTTCTTTTAATAAAAATTGTGTTTAATACTAGTAATAATTAATGTTGAAATATGTCATTTCCAACATCAAAGAATGATTAAATTCAGCTTTACGATAGTGTCTGACGGAGTAGGAGCCTAAATATATGTTTTTGCCCCTTCTTTGCATATTGGATAATACCATATGACATGTTATTTTGACACGGTGTAAAATGTGGAGATTTTGAGACAGAAAAAGGTAAATGAAAACAAAAATCCATTTCTAATTTTGGCGGATGATACACAAAAGTAGATTAGACCGGTTTGAATATTTTGTGGAGCGCTATACGGTCTATACATTATTCATGGCTACCAAAAACAGAGCATTAGAGACAAAAAATTACTATTCGGTCATAACGTATTGAACGTCTTTTTAATAGGGAATAATTAAAAGCAAATAAAAGGAAAACATATTTGAATACAAGAACATTTTAAGCTATGCGTTCATCCAAAACCAGTTGGGTTAATTTGGAGTTTACAAATTGGTATAGTACATATATTGGCGTACACTCTGGCGTGTTTAGTATAACAATCACCAAGACCTCTTACCTGTGTTAGTTTTCGACAGGTTTGTTTTTTAAATTAATGCAAAAGGCCTACATAACTGATACCTGCATATATTTGTCAGTAAATTAGTTTCTTCATTTGTTTAAGGTGGGCAAGAAAAAGTTTCCAAACAACAGGTTCCCAGAAGCCTGAATTGCTCACCTGGTTGAATGTTGCCTTTCAAGGGCATTAAATTTAACAAGAGGTTGTCCAACAATTTTGACCAAAGAAGACTTTAGTAGGACTTATTATAAGGTTCATTTCAGCAATTGAAAGTTTCTTTCTATCTATTATAGTTTTCAAGATTTTGTCGGAAAATTCTAAAAAAAAGTTATTTTTCCCATTTCAAGGACAGTATATCGTACAAGGAGTCGCCTGACAACTTTTTACCCTGAAGACTTTTGTAGTCCTAATAATAATGATCATTTCAGCCACTGAAAGAATTTGGCTAAACCTAACTGTTTTGGCGATACATGCGAAAAAAAACTACTTCCTCACCCCTATGTTCTATTTTTAGAAATAGCGGCCATGTTTGTCGATAAAATCCCCACATCTGTCCTATGCAAGATACCCCTAGGCACATTCTTACCCAGTTTGGTTCCAATTGGTCAAGTAGTGTCAGAGAAGATTGTTTTGAAAAAAATAACATTGAAAATATAAAAAAAAACGTTGAAAAGGGCAAACTTCAACGTGGCTTAATGGATTAAAACGACAATTTGACAGATAGATCTCATAATGCTGAACACTTGTACCCTTTTGTCAGAATTTAGATAAAAAACCGGTTTTGGAGATATATGTGAAAAACTACTGTCTGACCCCTATGTTCTATTTCTAGTAACGGCAGCCATGTTTTTCGACGGATAAAAAATCCCCACATTAGTTCTATGCAGGATACCTTAAAGAACATTCATACCAAGTTTGGTTCCAATTGATATAGTAGTATCAGAGGAGAAGAGTTTTGAAAACTTGTTTACGACGACGGACGACGACGAACATCAAAATGATGGCAATAACTCGCATGGCCTTTGGCCAGGTGATGTAAAAAGGAAACGATATGGAAAAAAATAGTAGCATTCAACAGTTAGAACAAGATATCAAGATAAGTACAGCAACCAAACAAATATATAATTTGAAAGTAGAAGTTTTAAGTTGTACAGTTAAGTACACCATAGGGCAACTCAAAATAAATCAAACATGCACATAAGAAGCTTACTAATACATTG
Source organism: Perna viridis (assembly GCA_037379345.1). Taxonomy (NCBI): domain Eukaryota; kingdom Metazoa; phylum Mollusca; class Bivalvia; order Mytilida; family Mytilidae; genus Perna; species Perna viridis. Next base: position 4,633,261 of record CM074522.1, read on the forward strand.
ATTGCATCCGTAATGTTTCACCATCTGTAGAAAGAATACAGCATATATTTAACGTACGTATACCATACACCTTGTAATATAGGTCGTCGATCCGACAATAGCTATACATTGTTATTCTACACAACATATGCAAAAGGTTACGCATGCGTTTCCTTGGAATTATTACACAAAATATCAAATAAAATTTATATCATCACTCATTTAAAAATGGAACTAATTTGAACATGAAGTTCCATACGTTTTCATGCTAGGAATACCCCACTCGTACAGGAAGTTGATTTCAGATAGCACCCAAAAATCGCTTACAACGTATGCCTCATCAGTATGAAGACGCATATCAAATACCAAATTTGATATCAATTCATCTATTGGGGGCCGCGATGTTTGTGATGAAAATGTTTTCTACTAGTTCACATCATGATAAAAGTCCCATGAAATTGGAAGTTGATATCAGATAGCATCAAAAATTGCCCCATCCCCAAAAAGTGACAAACTAAATTGAAATAAATCCATTGGGACCGAAATAGTTCCGACGAAATTCCTACAGACGGACAAGGTAATTCAACCTGTTGAGTGGAGTATAATACACTCATTTTGTAAAATAAATAGAAATACATTTATTCTTAATTGATGGTTTCTAAAAATGATATTGCCAAAACCATGACTAAATAGTTCGATCATCGTATTGCTGCACAAATCAACAAACTGTTCATATTTTGGCATTAAAATATTCAATTTCTGCTATATAAACATTCAATGTCCTTGTCGTAAATATCAAATTTCCATTTAAAGTATCAAACCATATCAAATATATGAAGTGCTAGATAAACAGACCCGTAGCTCCATCTACATGACCACGGAATGAATTTGTAACATTTGGACGAATTCAAATGTTGTTCAGTTTGATTAATTTCTTTTAAGTTGTAATATTTATCATTTACATGGTATTGATATTTAAGTAGCTGTCTTTCTAAAATTCAGACAGGAGGTGATTCATGCATGTCAAAAACCCACCAAATTTAGTTTTATTTTTTGTTCAGAAACAGTAACTGATCACATAACCAGTCTTTGTTTTGTCGTTATATAGAATGTACATGAAATTTGCACTTTGCAAGAGTTATTGTTCTTAATTTGATATCATTTGGTTGGTTTTAGTAGGAGATGAATGTATGATTTTCCTTAAAAGTGCAGATCTAAACCCAGAAAAGATTGTTGTTATGTGAAAGTATAGCATATGTAGACTGAAAAAAAACATCGTTTATTTGGTGGGTTTTTCTTGACCATGAATCGTCTTCCATTGTTAGTGTCTGAATTTCATGTGGACTGGTACTTAATACTGAAGCGTCTCTTCAATACGGGTACCAAATGCTAAGAGAACATCTATGTTTATTTCAAGAAATATTTTTTAAGCTATGAAATTGTGATAAAATCACTAGACCAATATAATAACTACGATTAAAGAAAACAAATATTTGTTAGTCACGGAACAAAGACCCTCCCCCACGGAAAATGGGTCAAAACCATCAAACATTTGAAGGAATAGGAAAAATACACTTAGAACACAATACTACAGATATGACCAATTCTCCTCTGCTTTTCCTGAAACACACAGCAGGTATCTGAACACATGACCGTTGAACGAAATAAGAAAAAATAACCGATATCTAATAATAAAACTATATAAATGATATTTTTTTTATTATCTAGAGATTAGCCGTAACAATGCAAACAATAAAGTTTGTATTGTGAGTGTGAAACGCGTTCAAATACAATCATTACAATACATTTAGTGTGGCTGAGTGTAATATAAATATTAACAAAACAAAATTGCACAATAAAGTGACTATATGCGACACTTTATAGACCAGATGTGACAATATTTTGAAATCTAGTATCATTTACAATGGTGTGCAAACATTTACCTGTTGCGTTATCTGAAGCATTATACCCTGTGATACAAACAGTTATATGATATGCATATTCATTAAAGCAATGTCTGTTTCTTTTTTTTCGTTTTTTTTAACTTTGGATAAAATTATACCACTGCTTAAAGACAAATACCAGACTCTTGCAGAAACTTTGAGTGTTCTTTTCCTTGGCAACTTCACACACACACATATAACTTTTTATAAATTTTTAGTCATACCCTCCGCTGGAGTCGAACTCGGACCGCTGTGACATCTTATTCAGACCCTTCTATGGTTACATTATCTTCCCTGTATCAATTTGATTCGATGGAGCATTGTAGCGAATAGAAAAGTTTGTATAATATCAAATTGTTGCCACATGTACCGTTAATTTCATAAGGACTGACCCGGCCAGCGAAAGCTATATTTTTACATAGCCTAACTGGCCGAGTGGTCTAGGGCGCTTGACTTTGTGCAGGCGGTGTTGCCATACATGTCACAGCGGTACGAGTTCGAATCCCGCAGATGGACCGACCAACAATTTGTCTTATTGACATACATGTTTGTTTTATTGTATAATTGAAGCAATATACATGTATTTATATGATTTCGTTTGATAGAACCATAAATAACACAATAGTAAACAGAAAAACAACAGATGTAAACATGAAACATTAAGTGAACATAATGACCAATCGCCTAAGAGTCTCATTGCCGTTAAACCGTCCATTGTACAAGGCTTGTAACAAAATGATGTAAATTACAAATAGTAATTATATTTTGAAACAAAAATCACATACCTGCTAAATACTGACATTTTGGACCAATAAAGCCGCTTTGACAAACACAGGTACCCGACAATGGATCACATGACGAGTCATTATCACAGTCACAAAAGAACTCACAGTTAGGACCGTAACGACCCTTACTACATGCTGAAAGATTAAAGACAAAAGTCATAATTAAAATCAAATCCCCTATTTCTGTATGTTGGAGGGTTAGATTTTTCATCATTGGTTAGTATCATTGACCTTCTTTTATAGAGTGACAATAGTTATAATTTTAATTGTGTATTTTTGCAGTCGTTATGTAAAATCAATTGAAAATACTTATCATCATAATAAAATAATACATACATACATTTTTGTAGAATGGATAAAGGATATAAAACAATGTACTATTATATAATGACCTTGTAATTGACTATGCTTAACTTTGTCTATGTTAATTCAATGAAGAACTCTACTAAACAGAAATAGATAAATGTATGAAAGGTATGCTATAATTTAGCTTTAGATGCGTTTACAGTAATAAAGGTTTTAACCTACCCTTTCTGCAATCAGGACCTGCAGATCCGGACGGACAGATACAAGTTCCTGTTACGTGATCACATTTTGCTTCTCCACAATTACATGCTTGCTGACAATGGCGACCAAATCGCCCCCGAGGGCATTCTTAAAAAGAAGGGAAGACATGTTAAATATTTATTAAAAGCAATTTAACCTAGGTATTATATTTATTTGCATCAAATCATTAGGAACACATTCAACTTTGTCATTTATCTAAGTTTAAACGTGGCATGCTGGCTAATTGATTGCAGAAATGAAATGACATCTATAAACCATCAGTATATTCGACTAAACACCTAATCTATGTAGGTTATGAATATTTAAGTCAGTCATTAAGATATTAAATTTGAATCTACAAACAGTATTTGATCATTCATTAAAAGTGTTGATTTACAATTTCGATCAATTTAATTTTTATGTTGACACATGGACATAGCAGAAACAGGAATATAGGATCGTCTGTTAAATTGAGTTTGATATCGGGTTTTTGAATATCCATTGTACTGAAATAACGGCATTTCTCTAATTATGCTTTCCATCTTCTGGCTCTCAAATATATGACGTCATGAACTTGGTATGAGGACTAACACAGACCATGCGTCAGCAGTCACTTGCCAATGTTAATACTTCTGATCAGTTTTACACTAACAGACTTGTTTTATGAAACCGATGACTGATTTCGTATTTCTAGACGTACTTTTAAGCTGTTCTTTATATTAAATGATTGTTTTTCTGAGTTCGAGTAATTGTCATTGTATGTTTTAATCTTTGGATAATAGATCTCATTTTTCTTTTAGTTTATTCACATTTTAAATTGCCACTCATGACGAAATGTTTTATAAAAAAACAGAAATGTTTTATAAAAAAAAAACAGAGTTCAACGTCTTGATACATCAGGTTTAAAAACAAAACGCGGTGACAATTGATTTTCGTTGCATAATGGCCTGACTCACCTTTCTCACAACGATCTCCTATAAAGCCATGGGGGCATTTACACTGGCCTGTAGTAGGATTACATGTTCCACCATTTACACAATCACATTTTTCGGAACAATATGAACCATGAGTTCCCTTTGGACAGGCTACAAATAAATAATAGCAGACGCAATGATTTAAACAAGCAGATATTTTTATTCTTCGTTTTTCTTATTAGGAATAAATATTTAATAAACCAATAGGATAGACAATTTATTCATGTAGTTGCATATTTTGTCGTGCTAAATTATACCTCACTCACACAGGAGGTTGAACTTGAACAGCACAATCGCCTACAACGTATGCCCCCATCTATATAAAACCACAGACGAAGTTTGAAATTAATCCAATCCTTAAAAGCCGTGATAAACGCGGACGGTTGAAGAAGGTAATCTACAATAAACCACCCTTTTGTTGATTGTATGTCTAACGTTGCAAAAAAAGTTGATAGGAAATTGTAATTTCATTGAGTTCTTGAAATCATTTTTAATGTAGTTAGACCTAAATTTGGCATCAAAATTAATATTTGCTAGATCCTTGAAATATGTTTTTATTTGTTATATATCTAAATGCTGATATGTATTAGAATCTTATTCAGCACACATTTTATTGTATCTATTGACCGGAATCAATCGGTCTTGTAATTGTCATAAGAGGAAACAATAAAAATGCAATGCCGAAATGCAGTATAATAGAGCCAGAAAAAACGGGAGAATAAATCGGTGGTTTTAGAGATTTAAGACAATTATTGATGAAGACCTCGTGATATATTCTTACCCAATTCACAGTTTTGACCATAAAATCCAGAACTGCATCCACAGCATCCGGAAATTGGGTCACATGTTGCTTTATTCTGACAGGTACAAGAGTGAATACAGCCTGGACCAAACCGACCTTGTGGACACATTTGATCACATGACTCTCCCATCCAACCAAAACTGCATTCGCATTTACCAGTCTCATGATTACAATGTCCCTTCTCTGAGCATTGACATACTCCTGAACAATTCATTCCATATCTTCCTTCTTCGCACGCTGATAAAAAATAAAACGGTATATATAACTGTTAAGAATATATTTGTGCAAAACGGATATAGAAAGTATGCTATTTACTATCGAAATTTACGAGTCAGCATAGAGACGATTTATCTTTAAAAAAAAACAACAAAAAAACAAAAAAAAACTTTTGATCATTTTTAATTTTATAATCTGTTCTACATAGACAAACACTTCGATCTTAAAAACTTTGTATCGGAAAAACATTGAAAACACCAATTAGCATCACAAACTTACTTTCAGCACAATTTCGGCCCTTGTATCCTGCTAAACATGTGCACTTTCCATTTATAAAATCACATAAACCACCATTTTGACAGTCACATAACAAACCACAGTTAGGACCGTATCTACCAGTTGGACATTTTTCATTACACGTTGAACCAATATATCCATTTGTGCAGGCACAAGCCCCTGATACAATATGACATCTTGCCCCATTTTTGCATTGACAGACTTGGTCACAATTAGCACCGAAATAACCTTCTTTACACCCTACAAAGTAGAATTAAATAGATGACTTTCCGTACGCATGAATTGTTTTCGAAACGATTTATACATCTTCAATATACTGTTAATGCATTATTTCGCTTTTTCAACGCTGCTTTATTGTGTATGTTAATATTCTGACTACAAGTTACAAGTACACTGAATGATGCGTTTTTCTCCTTGTTATCAAATGGTGAATTGACAATACACAACTTGATGAGTTTCTTCAGTTCGTGTACAAAACTAATGCAAAAACAATACAAAGTACAATTTATCAAAATATTTTTTTTTTGGAAAATTACACCCCCTATTTTCTCATTAACCTGTTTTAGTAAAAAGTGCCCTTTCTTCAGTGTGGAACATGTTTGAAAAAATAAACTGTTTATTTTATAAGCGCTGAAAGTTTAAGTTTAGTACAGATGATGCCAAAAACAATGAGATAAAATTTAGTCTAAAATATGCTACCATAAAATGTAAGAAATATAATGCGAAAAATAAATATTTCAGAATTTGAAACTTTGAAACTACAAGAATCGGGCAAAACTGAAAAAAAAACATATGTATCATGCTAAAAAACACAAACTGACAATGCGGACATATCGATTATGGTCTTTTAAAGACGAATTGGCAATTCGTTCGTCTTTAAAGTGTCAGAGGATGCAGAAAGTAAGCTCAAAGTTATAAAAAAAAATGATTGGGGAAAATGAAAGTAGCCTCTTTTGATGATCAAAGTGCAATGCATCTCATATAATTAATACCTTGAATTGATGACATTTTGAAAAAAAAGATTTCTGGAAAGCATGCTTTTTTTTATTACCATTATTTAAGCACTGCACTTTTCTTAAAGAAAATAACACTGAATTTGCTAAAGAGTACGGACATTAAGACGGAAATATATTTACCTGTTTTATTTACATGATAGAGTTGTATAAAAAAGCAACAGCAACAATTATGAAATTAGAATAGGTAAATGGAAGAGAGAATTATCGCCAACAAAAAATAACAGATGAGATGCAGAAACGAATCTAAATCAAAGAAAACAAGAGGCTCACAGAAGCCTGAATCGCTCACCTGATTATTTGTTTTCCTATCAAATGCAATAACTCAATAAAATGCAATAAAAGGAGTTATTCGACAATTTTGACTCAAGAAGACTTGATGGGACTTATCATAAGGAGAATCATTTTAGCAACTGAAAGTTACTTACTTTCTATACCATAATTTTTAAGATATTGGCTGAAAACAGTAAAAAAATGTAATTGTTTACATTTCAAGGGCAATAACTCTAAAAAGGAGTTGTCCGACAACTTTGATCAAATGAAACTGTGGAAGGCTTTATAATAAGGATCATTTTCGCAATAGGAAGAATTTGTCTAAACCTAACAGTTACATGAAAATAACTTCTGACTTTGTTCTATTCTTAGTAACAGCGGTCATGTTTTTTGACAGAAGAAACATAATAACATTAGTTCTATGCAGAATACCAAAAGAAATGCTTTTACAAAATTTGATTCTACTTGGTCTGTTAGTGTCAGAGGAGAAGATTGTTGAAAGAAACAACATTAAAAATTTGTAAAAACGTTGGAAAGAAGCAATACCTCTAGCAAGGCTTAACAGATTTAAAGGAAAATTTAACCACAGATAGATCTAATCATGCAAAGACTTTTACATAAACCGATATTCGATTAACTTATACGTTATGGAGATAAATGCGGAAAACTTCTGTTTTACCCCTTAGTTACATTTTTAGTAACAGCCGATACGTTTTTCGGTGGATACAGTTCTATGCAGAATACCATCAGGAACATTCATGCCAAATTTGGTTTGAATTAGTCAAGTAATGTCAAGGGAGAAGAATATTTTACGTAATAATGTAAAAAATAGACCCCGAAACATCGAAAAAGGCAATAACTCCAACATGGTTTCACAAATGTACACGAAAATTTGACCAGGGATAGATCTCATAATGCTGAACACTTTAGCCTCATGTCAGAATTTGGCTAAACGGTTTTTGGAGATATCTGCGAAAAATATTCTGTCTGACCTCTTTGTTCTATTTTAGTGACGGCGGTCATGTTTCTCAAAGGATAAAACATTCCCTCATCAGTTCTATGCAGAATACTCTAGAAACATTCATACTAAACTTGGTTTGGTTTTAATTGGTCGAGTAGTTTCAGAGGAGAAGAGTTTTGGAAATTAGTTAACGACGACGACCGCCAACGACGGACGGCAAGTGATGGCAATTGCTCATACGGCCTTCGATCAAGTGAGCTGTTAAAAGGGAGAGAAATGAAACAGATTTGTGAAATGAATTACACGGATCTTGCGAAAGGTCTCACCTACCTTGTTCCTCAACATAACGTAAATCTCTAAATTTACGTTTTAATCTATGAGTGCGTGTTTTTCTACCTTTCCTATGTTTACGAGGTTTTGTTGACTTGGTTGATTCAACTGTTCCATGCAGCATGTTAAGGAGTAGAGTTCATTTATTGTCACAATTAAACAATCCTGATCTATAAAGTATTTTAGCCAAATAAGCTTCCATTTCTTGAATTGTGTTTCTTAGGAGAGACCGTATATTTTTATGATCGTCATAATGAACTCGTTGATCGTGATGGTATATCCATCTACACCGTGAAAACAAATTTGTTCAACGTGTCATAGTTTTCCTTTCCTCTTTTGTCCATCCTGCACTTGACTTTTTATGAACAAATCGGTGGGTGCAGAAGACGCTGACCCTACCGGTATACCTGGTCCATGTTCCCAGTTTTTAGTTGAGTCCGAGTTGCTCTTTTAATTTCGTTACTTTGTATGTGTTATTGTGGTTATTTTATGTTCTTTGTTGTATATGTCTGTTTTCCGTGTCTGGTCTTTGACCAAGGATTACATTATTTTGATTTTTGCTAGAGTATCGGTTCCCTTCATCACTCTTTCTACCCTAAATTCGTAAGAAGTACGGAAAATGTAAAGGTTGGCATCTAAATGACTTCAAAAAATGAGTTTATTTGTTGTCCTTCTTGTTAAAACGATCTATAATTGAGCAAAATCCTAAATGTAACTGAACTGTAGAAACTATTCTGCTTGAGCTGTTACAGTAATTTATTTTAAACATCTACTTTTACCATTTTATTTGACGATTAGTATTTCGATATTTTTGGCTTTGCGTACTTCTTGTATAAAATTAATCTTCAACCTCTTAACTATTTGGTTCCTATGCTGGTGATGAGAATTTACTCACTGAAATACGTGTACAACATACCGGGATATTAGAAAGAAGTATTTTTGTATGCATATAAATATTGTTGTATACAGATATATATCGATACATGTAAATTATTTTGCATATTTTTAAGAAAACCCAAGAAAACTGACCTCTAGAACAATGTTTGCCTTTATGTCCAGGTTTGCAAACACATTTGCCGGTCAAATGGTGGCAAATAAAGTTCTGTCCGGTACAATTACAAATCTGGCTGCAATCTTCCCCGTATGTTCCATCCTGACAACCTACATCACCAAAGAGGAAATCATTTAAGATTTTGGAGTTCAAGAGAAAATAAAGATGGCAAAAGAAATTTAAGAAGCTGAAAACAACTAATAAAGTGTAAGCGAGCTCACTTATTGATAAACATAAAAGTTCCTCTCCCACTTTGCACATGCCCATAAAAAAAATCAGTAAACCCTTTTCGTTTTTCTAGATGATAATACATAATGAGAGGTTCAGTATTGCATCACTTTATTACTAATATGAAACTTTCACTGAAATATATTCAGTGAATTCGGAGGAGTTACGGAAAGAAACTATAGACGGACGGCTTGATCATGGCTTATTTTCAATTTTTTCAAAGTAACAAATAACAAAGCAAATAAATGACACTATACATGTATTGGAAAATCTTATTGATTAGAGCTTGACAATGTCAGATCAGAACGGGTTATAACAATAGTTTAAACGTCCCCAGTTAATTATAGATTGTAAATTGACATCAATTCAGGAATCAAAATTAAATTGTACTTTTCTAGATTTTCTGTTAAAACTCTTTATTTACATTCACATAACTCACTTTTGACAACAAAGAAGGCTCTCCAAAAATATTTTTGTGTAGTCCTTTAAATCTTAACAAATATTTATTTTTGCTTTTATCGACGTACGCTGTATCAAAATTTATTGCTTATCAAAAAGTACTTTTAAAAAAAAACAATGAGACAATTTATTTCTTATGACTCCATCGTCAGAATATATTTCATATTTAATCCACAAACTTACGCGATTCACAAGATTTCCCTGTAAATCCTGGCCTACATGTACACTCGCCCGTAACGTGATCGCATGGTTCGTGAACGTCACAGTCGCATAGCCCCTCGCATTCTTCACCAAACAAACCATGTTGACAAGGTCGATCACACTGACGACCTCTGAACCCTGGTTGACATATGCAGTCTCCATTTTCGTGGTTACAAGTTGCGTTGTTGTGACAGTTACATGTCTCATCACAATTTTCCCCATAGAAGCCTTTCGGGCAAGCTAGATAAGAATTGATCGCTTTTCAATTTTAGAACTCATTTATATATTAGACTGATTAATTATTCCTATTTATTAGGAAAGTGAGTCTATAATATCAACCGTTTATCATTTACATGTTGGAACATATGTTAACAAATAGAAACTTTCTATAAACAGTTTCCGGTTTACACAGCGATTTCACTGACCGACTTTTGTGTTACTCTCCCAGAAATCGTCGCCTTTCATGAATTCAACTACTTGTTGCTTCCTGACCACAAACAAACAAGAAATTCAAACGTTTATGTTAAAAAAATATACGACAGAATATTAACCGGAAGGTATGCCTTTTAATCACAAACTTACGTTGATCACATTTATCACCACGGTAACCAGGCAAACAGTGGCACCTTCCAGTAAAACGATCACAGGAATCACTCCTCTCACAACCACAGTCATTCACACAGTTTGGTCCGAATCGAAACTTATCACACCCTGCACAAAATACGTGTAGGATAACATTATTTAAAATAAAATACTGTGATTGAGACCAAACATGTAAAAATATATCTTAACCAAACTGTTTGGTGATTAAACATGTCTGAAGTCTTATAATAGCAGTTTTTAAGCAAAGTGCAAGTATTCATTCTACTAATTGAATTTAACTGATTAAAAAAGTCATTTTAACAACAAAAACTTTGCTTTTATTTATTTTTCAGTCCTTCATCATGTATACTGATGTACTCGTCATTAGCTTTTTCTAGAATTTAATTATATTTACATAAAAAAATGCAATTGTCATAAATAAGGCATGCATAAATTCACAAGTACATACCAAGTTCACATGCCTTTCCGGTAAATCCATTCGGACATATACATTGTCCATTAATATTGTCACATATAGCATCGTTCATACAGAAACAGCGATACAAACAGTTGGTACCATATGAACCACGTGGGCAGCCTGAATGAAAGCGTAATTAAGAGAACCATGATGTTATGTTTTAGGAAATAAGGTATAAGAATATGTTTTACATCATTTTTATGTGTTTTTGTTGAAAAAAAATATTTTTTTCAAAAATTAGCGTTATCACATACCCAATAACACTGGCATTTAGAAAACAAGGTACCAGAGTAAGAATTTAAGTTAAGTAAATTTAAGCCAGACCTGCCCAGAAATTACCAGTCACGGACAGAAGGTCGCGCTAGTATGTTCAACTCTGAAGGTACACATATAAGAACATTGAATCTTTACATAGAAAGAACCTTTAATAGTTGCTGAATGTCTTTGTCCATTTTGATCATAAAGAGGAAAGGATCATTTGATGTTGCCTTGGTAAACCAGCACAAAACATTTTAAAGAAAAGGTGTCCTAACCTACTTTTTGACATTTCAGGAATTTTAAAGAATTCAGTAGTAGTCTTAGTGAGAATCCTGCAAATTCTGTTATATGTGATACACCCCAAAAAGGTTATTTTTTTATTTTTGTACCCAAGTTGCTTTATAGGTCTATATGATGGAATAATTATTCATTCCAATCTGTCCACATTTATAATCCAACAGTTTGCATTGAATTTTTGTGTTATTTACAGACTTATCTCACCTTAAATTTGAATTCTACATTACATTCTATATAATTTTATCTCCAAAGAACAAGGGTTACATGAAAAGCCACATGCTAATTTCTGTTTACTATATTACTTTAAACAATACTATCAAATCAAAAATAAAAATATCTACTCTTTCAAACCATCAATCACATGTGCATGATTCTTATCTGGAGTACTACTTGAAATAATTGCGTTTTCTACCGTCAATTTCATTGCGGAAATCCATTATGGTTGTAACAGATAAAGTCAATTATATTCGTCTCCCATTTCAATATCTGGCAGACATAATTGTATGTAGGTAAACAATTAAAATGACATTATTAATAATAGTATTAGATAATGTACTTTGAAGGACAATTGAAGGTCATTATGTATGTACCCTCTTTGACTTTCCGAATACGGTATTCAATACTGAATATGAGTCTTAATTTCATGTATTTTCCAATTCACAGTTTTTCAAAAATTAGAAAAGAATGTTGAATGCTTCTAATAAGTTAAAATAGAACGTAAATACAATGGTCTAGCAATCTGTATTTACTCATACTTTCGGGATGGCATTTGTTGGTCTATTTTTCGGTTGGCTGCTTTGGACATAGGTTCGCTTCTTTTATAAATCAAACATTAGACTTGCCTTACATGATCTTGTAATTTTTTCTATCATTTTCGTTATGGACTTGGACGGTTACGAATAAAAAGTTGATTTTTTTCAAATATACGGTACCTTCATTACACGTAGCCCCTTTCCATCCTGGTGAACAGATGCAGGTACCACTAACCGGATCACAAGTACCATTATTGTGACAAGTACAGACGTCACGACAGTCTTGACCGTATGTGCCCGGTGGACAGCTCTTTTTGCATTTCTCTCCCATCCAACCTGGTGCACATCGACAGCTTCCGTCAACATGGCTACATTCTGCATCGTTACCACATTCACATGCTTTATTGCAGTTGAGTCCTTATTAATGAAAAACAAAATATGCCATTTAGATACATATTTCATACTAAGTAGTACTACAATGGTTAAGCTAAACGTGAATATATATAGAAGGGTCTGAAAAATTCCCAACGATGTTAGAACTATCAAATTTGCGAAGCAAGTTTTTTATCGTTCCCTCCACGGAACTCGAACACGTACCGCTGTGACATCGATGGCAACAATACCTGCACAACATCCAGCGCCCTAGACCACTCGGTCAGTTGGGCTATATTAAAATAAGGCTTTTGCTGGCCAGGTCATTCCTCTTCGTAGGATTAATCTAGGGCTGTAACTTAGTACACGATGTATGGTAGTACGGGACAGGTCATCTATATATACATGTGTAGTTATAGGACATTGTAGTCTTTCAGTTAAGAGAGGCTACTGAGATATTCTGGATTTGGTTCAGGTAGCTGAATAGATAAATTATAAGAAAAATATTTTTTTTTCTTCCAGCCTATAGTATATTCGGAAAAAAAGCTTAAGATTTCATTTCATCGAAGACGTGTTAGTGTACTACCATAAAATCCCTCAGGACAAGCCTTGCTACAGTGTCTTCCCCTCCATCCTGGAGAGCACACACATGCTCCACTAATGTGATCACACATGGCGCCGTTCTCACAACTACAAATTTGAGTACATCCAGGTCCATATGTACCCTCGTGACATTCTGAAAAGAAACATATTTATTAATATATATATGACTTATTGTTAAAGAGTAATCAAGGGAACCAAGGTTATAGCTGATGTATGGATAGTATATGAATGAAGTTCTAAAGCAAATCTTTTTCTTGTATTATTATAATTTTACAACAGTGTTATCGTTAACTGTGTTTTTGGCTCTTGACTCAACGAACAAGAATTCCATATGACAACAAATTAAGGTGGAAAAAGGAGGTAAAACACGAATTAAGCTAATTTTAACACAAAAGCCAATGTGTTGTAATGATCCATACAATGCTTACTTACTTTTGTCACACCTTGGGCCTCTCCATCCAGGGGCACAAACACACTCCCCTGAAACAGGATCACATTCTGCACTGGTATGACATTCACAACGCTGTGTACATTGGGCACCATAGGTTCCAGATGGACATTCTGAAATCAAGTTTTTTTTCAGGAATTGAGTTTTAATACAAAAATGATATAATTTCTCAGATTATTATGCAACCTAATACAATTTTATATGAAAATAAGGACTGGGCTTTCGAAATTAATATCATTTACATGATTTTCTACAACGAGGAGCTTCATTGTGATGTTCAAGAATTACTCTTTACCTCTATCACATTTTTGTCCAGTCCATCCAGCTGAACAGTTACACCGGCCATTTACAGGATCACAGAACGCTTTGTTTTCACATTGACAACGGTAGAGACACTGCCCGCCATATCTACCTGGTGGACACACTACAAGGCAAATATTACAACGTTAAGTATTCCATGATATATTTGTCAGCATTTAATGATTTGAACTTTATGTTTCTCTGTTAAAACGAGCATATTATTGTTTTGCTATTTCATATACCATTATGCAGAGCATAAATGTGTGAAAAAAGAACTATGAGCGATTTAATTTATATACACCATATTGAATACTGATAAAAAAAACCTATACTCGGCGTCACTTAAATAACATACTGTTAAAATTTGAATAAAAATATTTTCTACGACTTTATTAACACCTACCGTCGTTTAAGTTGTCTTAAATGACTTGCTCATTCGTTTAGGCAAACGGCTTCTCCCTAAACGAGTCGCTTATTAGCTTAAATCATGCGTAACAAATCCTTACGGGGAAATCCCATACTAATATCCGCCATGTTGGTTTCTACGGGACGATTTGTTTACAAACGAAATTCGTAAGTTCCCGTCGAACTCCGGTGACAATCGTCTGCTTGATCAACTTCTCGGTATTGTACGTTGTTGGCGTGAAATAAATCCGAGATATCCGAAATAACGCCGAAATGCATTCTGGGTTCTCCGGTTTTTGGACAAACCATTTAAACGTAAACAACATCTCCTAGCAAACCGATCACTGTAAACATGGCCGACTTTTTACAATGTAAATATTGGCACCAAAAATTAAACTCTAACCGGAATTTAAAGATTCAATGTTTAGGGAGAAGCCGTTTCGCTAAACGAATGAGCAAGTCATTTAAGACAATTTAAACGAGGTAGGTGTCAATAAAGTTGTAGAAAATATTTTTTATTCAAATTTTAACAGTATGTTATTTATGTGACGCCGAGATGCCAGTGTTACCTTCTTCACATTCACGACCAAACCATCCATCAGCACACATACATTCTCCTGTGACTGGGTCACATTTAGCACCATTCTTACACATACAATGGTTGAGACAGTTGACACCCCAAGTACCCTGATGACATTCTGAAATCAACACATAATAAAGCAAAGTATAAAACTTGCAGAAATAAATGTTTTGTTGCCATAGGTACCATGTATAGTTTGCATTTGTTGTTTTTTAAATAGATTATTTCCCTCACTGCTTGAACCTATGTTTTTTTTTTTTTTTTGTTTTTTTTTGTCTTAGTATATATCATGTATATGTTGTTTATAATGCTTTAATGTAACTTTTTAGTGCACTAAGACACTTAAGTGATATACATCTCACGATACAACAATCCTTACGAAAAAAACTGGTATTTACACTTATACATATATGCAGTTTTATAACATGTTGATAATACCAGATTTATGTAAACTTCTAACACATACTTTGGTTTCCAAAAAAAGTTGTCTCTACATTTTTTTTTCGTTGAAGCACTCACATGTCTTACTCATGTTAGATTTTATTCAACAATTATTAACTTCCTTGGAAAAACAACCCTCCACAAAACGAGACAACTGTCATTCAAAGTCTATTACTGGGAAAACTGTTGCTTTTACCGTTACGTTAAAAAAAAGTATTTACAAGGAATTTTATTGAGATGGAAATTTTACTCATTACCGTAGTATACAGAGAAGTATATAAACGGAATTAACTTTAATTCATTACAAATACCATTCAAGAGGCTTCCAGGAATACCTGAATCGCTCACCTAGTTCATGTTTTCTCCTTTTAACGGTAATAACTTTAACAAGGAGTCGACTGACAACTTTGACACAATGAAGCCTTTGGTAGGCTTTATTCTAGGACCATGTCACCACCTGAAAGTTTTTTGTCTTATCTATCATTATTTTTGCAAATATTGCCTAAAAACTGAAAACTCTAACAAGCATTCGTCCTACAACTTTGACCAAATGGAGATCTTCACAGGTCACATCATAAGGATCATTCATGATTATGGTGGAAACTACAAAAAAACCGTCATATTTCGCTTTTCAAGGGCTGTAAATCTGACAAATAGTCATCCGATAACCTTGAACCAATGTACACGTTTGTTTGCTTTATCTATGGATTATTTTATCATTTGAAAGTTTTTTCTTACCTCATATAGCTTTCAGGATATTGACTCGAAAGTGCAAAAGTGCAAAAAGCATAATTTTTCGCATTTCAAGGGCAAAATCTCAAGCAAGACTAATTTAGACTCTTGTAGGCTTTATCATATGAATCATTTCAATTGAATGTGTTTTTCTATCTATAATAGTTTTCAAGTTATTAACTGAAAGCTGCAGAAAAAAAACCGTCCATTTGCAATGCCAATAACTTTAACAAGAAGTTAGCAGACAACTTCTACCCTGTGCAGACTTCTGTACAGCTCTTCATACTGAAGAAGTACGATCTAAATTTATTTTCCTCTATCTCTTATAATATTTAGATATACGTAAAAATTAGTGACCTTACCACTGTTGTCAAAAATAGCAGGAGTGGTCTTGTTTTACACATGATCTATATAATCTATATAATTTATGAAGGATATACCCTAGGAATGTAGATGACCAAGTTTGGTAATAATCCACCAAGTGGTTTCAAAGGATGAGTTAACGACGGACTATAAACGACCACGGAAACCAAATGATGACAAAAGCTCACATGTTCTTTTAGGCTCGGCGAGCTAAAACTATCATCCCTTCAATAGGGTGAATAGTTTGTACACGATATACATTCTAGATTGTTCTGGTTAGTAACGTCGGTTAGTAGCCACTCACTATGTTTACAATGTTTTCCGCGTCGTCCCGCTTCGCAAACACATTTTCCTGTTTCGGGGTTACATGTGCTTCCAGCACAGGAACAATCGTGTTTACAATACTTTCCATATTTTCCTTTTGGACAGGCTAGTACAACATCAATAGAAAAAATAAAATAAGCGTGACAACAATAAATGAACTGAAATGAAACAAATAATGATAAGAAGAGTGTAGAAAAAAATATTGAGAGAAAATATCTATTGTAAAACATATCAAATAAGTAAATGTACCAGTGCACAAAGCGAAGCTTCATATGCATTAAACAAAAGCTTGCTTATCAGAATAACTTAAAGGAAAAGTATTGCCGTTTTCTTGTAAGAGGAAATAATGACATAAAATATAAAAGAAAATAGCTGAAAATATATGTTCCATAAATCAGACTAAAAAGTAAAAAGTATATAAGTTTTTAACACACCGATGAATTGGAAGTGAGCAGGCTTGTTAACGATGTTGACATAAGTAAAAAGAAAATGTGTAGCTCTTTAACACATGAAGTTGAGGATATTTATTATTATGATTGTGATTCTATATCTTAGAAATATTGTTCAGAAGCATGCATCAGATAATATAAGAATGTTTTCAATTATCATATGTATATACATGTTAATTTCTTTTTTACGACAGTTTATTTAGATATTATAAAAAGTAAAAAGTACATCTTGATTTTTATGTCACTAATGAAAAAGGATTTACAACTTTTTCAAAAGATTTGACACAATAAGAAAAGAAGTGGTTATATCATTATTTTTGACTATGTTTTGTACCAGTTGCCAGGCACAAATTGTAACAACGTTTACAATCACACCAAATGTAACTGCGAAACACTGGGTAGAATGTCAACCAATGCACTGAAATGTTTGAAGAATTTTGAATTTCAAGATTAAATTCTATAACAAAAATATTAAGTATGACATGTAGTGAGACAGAATTATATCAATACTAAGCTATTTTTTAGGTAATGAAAAAAATGTGTTCACATCCAAAACGAAAAATCTCCAATATAAAATAGAAGACGATAAATTAAAATAAAATTAAAGGTCAGTTAAGGACTAAACAAAAATACAACAGCTAATGACTAATGTTAAAAGGTAATAGAACCCTGATCACAATACTAGTACCTAATACATACAATAACATATATATGGTCAATGTATAGTGAAATACAAATTACATGTACTAAAAATCTACCACCAAATGAATTCACAACATGTTTTGTGTGTGGGAGAACTTCTTCAAATAAAAGTACTATGCCATATAATACCCAGGCAAAAGTTTGCATAAACTTGTTTCAAACTATCATCCTGATATATTATTAACCCACTTATAAATGGACATATACAGCTTTTGTTTTCTTTACAGAGCATATCTTTAATATCTATAAAAGTCCTCGCATGGAATAATTTCATGTAAAATTGATTTGACTTAATTTTGCCAGAGTATTTTGCAGATTAGTTCTAAAATCAATTAAACATTTGAATTACCTCGGTCACATTGTTCCCCTGTTCTACCAGGTGGGCAATTAAATAGACATGTACCAGTTACACCGTCACACTTAAATGATTTTGGACATTCACACGACTGTCGACAATATCTACCATAAAAACCATCTGGACATTTTTCGTCACAATTCTTTCCATAAAATCCAGGTCGACATATGCATTTACCAGTCTATTCCAATGGAAAATAAAAAAACAAATATCTATTACGATAAATTGCCATACGTAGTTTTGTATAACATTTTTGTAATACATATTTAGAAATGTAGTTCATTTATTTAAGTCCTGAATTATTAAATTATTATTTCGTATTATCGAGAACACAAGTATTCATGTTTTTTTTATGTTTTCAATGTGTATCTAAAAATATTTACATATGCTCATTAATTTGCCATTTGTTTGCCAAACAAATCGTATATATTGTGCTGACTGGATAAAAAAGGCATCTTCATTTCATAAGAAACATTACTTTAAAATAATTAGCAAAACACAACAAAAGTATATACTGTCACTGAAAGCCTGCATCAATGAGGTCAGACTCAGGATGTTTAGTTCATTTTACTAACCTTTGAGTCACATTTTTCGGTGTTGTCATGGTTACAGGTACACTGTTCCACGCAGTTCGATCCGTAAGTATATTCCGGACACGGCAAATCGCAAGAGGTACCAAAGAATCCTAAGTCACACTCACAAAAGCCGAACATTCTATTACAAAATCCACTAGGACAATGTTTTGGACACCTTTGATCACAGTCAGGTTTATAGAATCCAGGAGGACATCCATCTTCACAGTTATCTCCTTTTACACCTGGTGGACATATACAAACTCCTGTAACGGGATCGCAAGATCCACCATTTTGACAGGAACAGAGTGCGTTACACCCGTCACCAAATCGACCCTGTAAGAATTGGATATTTATAGATCATTCAATCTTAATATTAACAATGTATGCCATTATAAAAAAAACAATCCCATTCTTAAAGAAAGCATACCTGTCTCAATGCTGTTTTGATATATACAATAAAATTGCCAAAATCATGTAATTATCTTTTATCAACAATGTTAAATGAAATATTTCATTTAAACAATTCTTACATGTGGACAAGTCTCATTGCAGATCAGACCAACCCATCCAGTAGTACAGATACAACCATCTTTGTTCTCGTTACATTTCCCGCCATTCTGACAGCTTGTACAGTCATATTCACATTCCTCTCCAAATGTGCCATCTCTACATTCTAATAGAAAAAAATGAGAAAAAGGACATTTATCAATTAAATAATGCATGGTTATCTGTCCTTGCATCTATTAGATTTTTATATTTTACTTTAGATCATTAAAATAACTCATATAATTATTGGTACAACGTACATATTTGACAAAATAAGGAATGGTATTGCATTGCTATACTTTTTAATTCTATAAGATATTCTATACTTAAGTCAAAAATTGTGAAACTAGTTTAAATTCACTCTTCAGTTTTTATAACGGCTAAAATTAGGTATTGGTGAAAACCTCGATTAATAAGAGATTTTCGCACGGCAATTTTTATCAATTAAAATATTAACATTATTGTGTTTCAGTTCTTTTAAGGAGATTTTGTAAAATTAACACCAGTGACGGACGTAGATTGAAAGTAATAGCTCATTTGGTCTGACCTCCTAGGGGAATTGAAAAAAAAATCTTACCGACATGTGTTCCATTAAATGCTGCATGGAAAATATAGTTATAAAATGTTCATCACAATATATTTTACATGTCATATTCAATAAAACTGCAATATATACATGAATATACAACACGAATCAACCAACAAAGACCTACCAACAGTTATATGGCCTTGAATGACTGCATCACTCAATTGGTCAATCTCTGTCAACGGAAGTACTGGAGGGGAAGTTGTAGCAAATCTAATACCGGGAAGGTCTCCACGGATTGGACCTGGGATAGTGGGAGTCTGGGTGGTTTGGGTCAATACTAAATGTCATAATATAGATTTTCGACAGTTGAAACTTAAATCATAAATATAGTTATCACATCACACAAAGAACATGTTTATTCATATACGGTGTTTAATTGCCCTGTAATTTGCTGTAGTACTTTGACGCAATTAAGTCATATTTCAAAAGCATGTATCAAGAAAAGCAAAACAAATCTTGAAAAGAAACATACACACAAAAAAGCTATAAAAAACTTGTAAAAAGGCAACAAAATAAATACACAGAAAAAATTCTTTTTATAACTGGACCAATATTTTATAGTATTTAATAAAAGTTTCTGAGTTTTTCATATCAATATTTCACTAAATACAGTGAAACTGTAGAAATAATATCTAACAAAATCAATAGAATTTTGAGGTATTTACTTCATACACATAAGTTTTACTCAAGTATGGTTTGGATACTCTTAGACGAAGATGATGCATGATAAGAGTACCTACACAAACATCGTTTTCTATCCTGAGCAAGACGAAATCCGTCCTTACAAGCACAGCTATAAGATCCCTCTGAGTTAACACAGATCTGTTCACATCCTCCGTTGTCATTTAAGCACTCATCAACATCTAAAATCAACCCACGAAAATAAATTATTGTTGGTATGAGGAGGAAAATATTTTGTTTTTCATAAAATGTACATTCGTTCAAAACGTTAAACATTAATGGTCTGCTGTTGAATGCCAGCATTAATGCTTTCCGTGGACAAGATTGAGTTATAAAAGCGAACGTAAAACCGTAGTTTGTAAGGCATTTTTTTCATTTTTTTTTTATCAGTTGCTATCGTTTTAGACTCCTAAATGATATCTTCGATTTACTAATAACGAAAACAATATCTGAGCAAAATGTCCGTTACTTCAGGTTTGATTTTGTACTTTAATATATTTGTTTTCTGAATTTGTATCGGATATTTATTTTCTGGTGTTATAGTCTTCATTAACAGCAAGTTGACTGAACAACATTAAGATGTACCGTCACATTCACAGCCATCTTGATTTAGAACAAATCCTTGACGACAGCCGCATGAGTAACCACCAGGCTTGTTAGAACACAATTGAGAACAGCATGCTTCACCAAGACCACATTCATCTTTATCTGCATGAGTATGTAACATGGACCGTAAAACGAGTGGTAACTCAAAGTTAACCGATATAAAACTGCATATAAAAAATCGTAAGATGTCAGTGTACATTACTCTCTAAAAGTGCTAAGTTGATGACAAATGTGTAGGGCACATGTTTTCTGCTTTCACGTTCTTATGAAAGAAACCGACTTTGATTTTTGTCATTGTTTTGATGTAAATTTTATTGTACATGTATAGTTTATTTAAAATCCGTTGCCATTTTTTTTCCATTGTCATGGAATCAATATGGTTTCAATATCATGGTAGTAGAGTAGTAAGGAAAATTCAAATGACAACTTCACCAAAAAATAAAAGCTTGATAAAATAAGTTAAGACTCATATTAAGATACATCTTTAATTTAGGCTTTTGGTTTGTTTGTTGTTGTTTTTTTTTTGTTTTTGTTTTTGTTTTTGTTTTTGTTTTTTTTATTTTGTTTTTTGTTGTTGTTGTTGTTCAGTTTCGGTATGGTGTACCTGAATTGGCTACTTTATATATAATTTTAAATCTAAAAAAAATAATTTCATTCTCTTAAATGTTTTGCAGTAATTGCATGTAATTATCATACCTGCGCACGACTTTCTATCAGTCTGCAGGAAGTACCCTTTCCGACAAGAACATTCCGCACCATTGGGACCATGGCTACATTTGTGAGCACATCCACCATTTTGGTTGACACAACTGTCAACAACTTCTATTACTACCTCTGAAAAATGATTGTGAAGTATGAGATTACATGTCATTCACAATATTTGAGTTCACTGTTGTGAACATGCATGATTCTATCAAATACAAAAACAATTCAAAAGTTTAGTTTGATCTGGCAGACACGTGATATCAAATTTCAGTAACGAAATCAAATTCAACCAGATATTTCTTCAAATTCTTTGTCAGGTTAAGGGCATTTTAAACCTACTCAAACTAATCACTTGCCTAAAGCCAAATTTGGTGCCAAAATAAAGAGTTCTTCTACAAAATTGGAGTTCGGTTTTGTTTGATTAAGAATGTTTGCTTCGTAAACAAACTAGACATTTGGTCATAAGGTGTTGAAGGGTAATCACGGGAACCACAATTTGAGGGGAAATTAAAGTAATATATTTTAAGGATACATACTAGACAAGAAAAATAGACACACACAACAAAGAACATGAAAAATAAATAAAAAAAATAACACGTAAAAAAAAACAAAAGTTAATAAGCAGCCCGGACTCCACTAAAAACTGGGAGCATGGACCACGTGCACTGGTAAGGTGAATGTCCATAAACAGCCACCGAATTACTCTCATAAAATGTTACGTCTAGGGGAGACGAAAGAGGAAAGGAATGTATGACACGGTGAACAAATCGGTTCTCATATTACAAATGGATACATCATAACGATCCACGAGTCCATGATGCTGATCGTAAATCATCTGTAGCGAAGACTTTAATCTTGTAGCAATATTACTCTGTTCCAGAGGTCTAATTGTACAAAGTCCAGTACGGTACAAAAGGTCCGCGTAGAAATTTATAACTAACTATGCAGATAACCAATTTGTAAATAATTGGAAGTGTTAGGTGGCCTCTTGATCAGTAAATAAAGAACAAAATAAATTGAATCTTCGGAATACTGTGAAATCAGTAGAGCTGCATTGTAAAATATCAATCCAATGCTTTTTAAAACCAACACTTAAAAAAATCAAAATAAAAAATAATCGCTGAAATAAAACATGACTAACATGTCCATAATCTTTCCCATATTTCTACATTTGATTTGACAACATAATGAAGAAGAATATACAGAGAACAATACTTGATAGAGAAGACTTCAAAATATCATATAGATTCAGTAATCTACAGCTTAATTATCAATGTCGGGGATAGATGTAAGCTAAACTGATACATACATGTAAACACGTGATGAAGCTTCAAACACAATACTACTTTTACCTTTTTTGCTCTCAAGTTCACTTGCTTTTTTAACCTCTGATAGTATGCATGTGGGAATAAGATGTTGTAAATAATTACAAGTCACGTTTGTTTGCTTTCAAAATCTATTAACTCAATTCACATAGAATCAAAGGCAATAGCATTCTTAGCATCTTTTCATTTTAAATTATATTGCTTTCCTAAATTCATTATAGATCACTTTGTTTATGATAAAATTAAATTATGCAATTTTAGTGTTTACTAGAACAAGTCTAGTTGTTTTATTCACAAAAAAGACATTTTGAAAGCTAAATAAATGATAAAATTCCAGACAATTAAGACTACATAACATTTTAATGGAACCTTTTAGATGTTTACCGTACATACCATAAATACATGTGGCACCTTCAAGTAGCATGAAAATAAAACAACATCCTAAATTCACATGGTTAAACTGTCTAAAACATTTGGTGTTGTCAAATATATTCTGGTACGTTAAACAGTCAGTTTAAACTAAACCAAGTTAAAATTGTAAACTTAAAAACAGCTCTTGTTTTATTTAGAGAGGAAGAATTACTTTTTTACTATTTGATTTTTCAAAGTATAGACTTCTTTTAAACAAATAAAGTACATCTGTACAACGTAAGTTACTTAAGAGTTTTGTTTTTAATTAATAATAGTATTTATGAAGTCTTGTCTTACTTAGAGCTAACTGCTTCATCTTAGCCTCTTTATGTCATTTTATAAGGTTCAACTTACCTCTATATTACTTCAAAACAGAAAATTTGATTAGAAAATACACGATAATTGGGTACCTGCAACTCATCTTATTCTTTAAGGAGGTAGACCTAGGGTAATAGAAATAACTCTTGAAATCAGTGATATGATTGTATCCTATTAAATTTTACCAAAGCCTATCAATCTTTCATTTTAAACATAATGAAATCTGTCCAAGTTATGTTGATGCTTACAGGAGATTAATGTAAAATGCTAAATACAAACGTTCCAATGATTTTTTAGAGTTGTGCCCCTTACCCTAGGTATACCTTCTTAAGATAAAAGAGTAGTTCAGTTTCAGTAAGAGTAGAAATGGCATGCTTATATAAGCAGTGAATTACTTACTGTAACAGGATCTACCATCTGCCCCTAACTGGTAGCCTGTATTACATGTACATTTAAATGAACCAGAAGTGTTAATACACGATTGTGTACATCTTCCATTATCAGTACTACATTCATCAATATCTGTAAAGAATATTTATAAGAAAGTGTTAGCTCACAATATCATGGATCTAAACTAGTATTTCTTTTTGTACTACAAGTTTATACTGATATCGCTTTCAACATTGAATCAGATGCTACTTTACGTTTTTTAACGAAATTTAAATGCGACTAATTAACTACTGTTAAAATGTAAGAAGGCTGGATATTATCCTCCAGTAATGAGTGGTTAAAATTTTAAAAAAAAACGCAACATGCAATCTTTAGTTAGCACTATTATTTTTTACTATAAAAAGTGAAAAGCTCTAGAGAGTCGAATCGCTCAACTGGTCAAAACTAGTCTTTATAACTCTCTGAAGCAGGACCCTTGACCTTATCGTACTAATGTCACAAAAATCATATAAATCAATTCAAAGCATCTTAATTATCCACTCGGTTTTCATATTATAAAATAAATCTCTAATTGCCATCTCTTTCTCTTCAAGGGCAAAAACTCCAACATTGAGCAACAAGTCTGTATGAACAGTTCAGCATGCGTCGGTCTCACCATGCTGATCAACCCCCCTAGAGAATTAGGCTAAACCCTTTGGTTTTCAAGTTATTTCAAAAAGTCGTCAATTTTCATTAGTGGTGGCCATGTTTACGACAGATAAAAATTGTTAAGGATATCCTAACAAACATTCATGCAGTGTTTGGTTACAATCCATCCTACAAGTTGTGTAGAGGAGATTTTAAAACAAAATCCAATTCAGGACCCATAAGTCATTCATTCGTCAACGGATCTTTCTGAAAATTTCGGCATTCACTAAAATGTAGGTAATCCCATCATTCTGAACAATTTTAATCCATACCAAATTTTAGCTAAACCCAATTTGTTTTTGATTTATTTGCATAATTCTACAATTTGACCCCTATGGTCTATTTTAGTAACGGTGGTCATATTTTTCACAAGATCCCCACACATATGGTTGTTAAACACATTCTACATGACATTAAAGCAAAGTTTTGTTTTCATCCATCAAGCAATTTTAGAGGAGAAGATTTTCGAATTTGGAAATGTTAAATTCGGGAATAAAATCCATTTCAGGACCAAAACTCATTCATTCGTCAACGATTCTTTCTGAAAAGTTAGGCATAGGTCCATCCCATCATGCTGAACAATTTTACCCCCATCAGATTTCAGCAAAACCCAATTGTTTTTGAGTTAATTGCATAATTCTACAATCTGACCCTTTGATCTATTTTTAATATCGGAGGTCATGTTTTTGCCAGATCAAAGATAACAAATATCCTAAGAAACATTCACGTAAAGTTTGGTTGCAATCTACTGAGTAGTTTCAGAGGAGAAGATGTTTGAAATAGTTAACGGACGACAACGACCATGACGGATGACGACGACGGACACATAGTGATGGCAATAGCTCACTTGGCCTTTCGGACAGCTGAGATAAAGATATGTTTATCAAGAATACGCTAAAGAAAATCGATTTCTCTCATGAAATGTAGAAAAAAAAATTTGAAAAAATCATATTGCGGGAAATTTCCGCCCAGTCGTAAAAAAGTTACATGCATTCTTAATCACTGGCTAAAAGCCCGCCAATTCAACTTTATATAGTAATCAATTACTCAACATTTCGTTTGATTATTTAACGTGCTTACCTGTACATGTTCTACCATCTCTTGACAGTTTGAAGCCATCTCTACAGAAACATGTCGCCCGACCATTCTCATTTCTACATGTATGCTCACAACCCCCATTAGCCGTCCGACAAGGATTTGCAGCTAAAAAGTGTAAATAAATGACGATATATAAAGAAGAGTCAAAAAAGAAGACACTGATCCAATCTCTTTGCATAAGCGCTTAATTCAGTCATTTTATCAAATTCTTATTCCATTAAAATCCAAATGCTAAAGCTGACAATATTTAAACTAGAAGTACCGTATCGATCATATCTAGACAAAGGATTGTAAAGTTAAACGTAAAACTACTGACAAAAAACGAAGAACAAAAATCATAAATGCCTATAAAACGTCCTGATAATGTAAGTTCATCATTATGTGATTATCTATGAATAATAATTGGAAAATGAATTGATTGGAAAGAGTGAATAAACAAAATATTAACACGAGTGCCCAAGAACACCGAGATTTAACGAGGGTGCGGAACTTTTCCGCGCACGAGTTAAATCCTCATGCATTCTTGCAATTGGCACGAGTTTTCATATTTTGGTTATTCACGATAACCAATTGATTATCCTATTTATGATATAGATTTTTTCTCATAATTTATAGATATTTAAAAAAAATAAATTATGTGATCGGCGGATTGATATCAAAGTTGTGACGTTTTGGCGGAAGGAAGTGCAGGAGTGAAATTACCGAATTAACGAAAAAAGCACTCTGAAATAATGAAAATTTTTCAGTATTCAGTTTATTCTGTACCAACTTTACATGTGTAGTGAAATTGTTAGTAGTGGAGTTACCTACATTTTTTTAATGTCTTTATGGATACACAAATACCAACCAAATGAAAATAGCGAATTTCGGTATACTGTACAAGTGTTCCTATGAGTAACCGTTCATCGGCAGCATTAGAACCAAATATTTTGAAAGTTTAAACATTTAAAAAAGTTGTTGGTAGAACGTACTCAACACGACAAATATCCAAACAGGAATTCAGCACCGATAAGTCCTCCGACATTATTTCAAAGGAGTTTTATTACTATCGACCTATGTCTAACATGTATATAAGAAATATACCTCTGCATGTTCTTCCATCATTCTGGATTTGATACCCATTACGACAGTGACATGTGAAGTGACCATTGTAACCGTTCCTACACACATGGTCACAACCTCCATTATTTCGTGAACAACCTGCCATAGCTAAATAAATATTAAAAATGCATTTGATAAAAAAAGTCTTGACGACATTATTGTGGTGTTTAATTCTTCCTCCTTTATCCAGAGGGAAAATGTTAGTAAACATCGTCTTTCTTTTAAAAAGTTAAAAGTTAAACTGTTTATGTTATTTATCAATGAGTCTTTAATATGCGTTGAAATTATTAATTTATCAATGTATTTTACTAAATATGAAAACGATTAAAAGGTGGTTTGACAGGTGAAAAAATATATTCGAGTTTGGGAAATTATCTTTGATACTAAAATGTAAAACAGTATGTCGTATCGTGACAATTTTCGTGGTTTCGGTGGAATGGTTATATTACGAATTCGAATGAAAGCTTCAAAAAACCGCATATTTCTATTATAAAAACTAGAAATTAGCAGGTAAAGATTTTTAAAACAAAAACAAAAAGCACAGACCTAAACTCTAATACCTAGTAAAACATATTTTCAGGTTTCAATAATTAACGATAGTACTACGATTTTACTACTCTTTCTATCTACACGATTATCGTTCTATAACATAAATGATAATGCTAACGTTTAAATATACAATGTGCACTACAAGTAAAATGGATAATACATTTGTTAACATGCAGGGACAAGAAATACAAGAGTTAGCAGAAAACAAACTTGACAATAATACGGACAACGAAAAACGATCAAATGAAAAAGAAGGGACGAAATTTTCTCCGAAGATAAACCAACCCAAATTTCAGGAAAGTCAAAAAATTATAAAATTGCCGAGTTGAAGCATATATATATATATATGGGTGTGTGTGGTGTGACGACTCTATTCACTACACTGTTCCATCGGATCAAATTGATACAGGGAAGATATGTAAACGTAAATAAAGGTCTGAAAAATTCCCAACGATGTTAGAACTGTCAAATTTGCGATGCAAAGTTTTGGTCGTTCCCAAAACTTTGCATCGCAAATTTGACAGTTCTAACATCGTTGGGAATTTTTCAGACCTTTATATATATACATATAAATATAAAATGATTTTTTTTTCTGTTTGAGAGGCTAAAGATATTTGAAAAGTTGATTTAAAGTGTTACACAGTTAAACTATCACATTGAATAACTTACATTATATTTTTGATTGTACTTAAATGTTTTAAATCAGCTATTGATATTTCAGTACTTAAGGAAATTTCTGTTAAGTCGGGGAAAACTCGCTCACTAAACACAAACCCAAGAATATTCGTATGGGTATACATGCAATTCAAATATAGTGAAATAAATGTAATCAAATTCTGCACCAGCAAATTATCAAAATATTAAAATATTAAACTTAGTTGAAAGCATCCCTCTTTTCAAGGACACAAGGCATTTAACATCATTTTGTTATGACACTAATTGATTTCAATAACTCTGACACTAAATATATACATGGAAACGCTGTCATAACAAATTATACATCTAGCATCACTAAAACATTTTCCATCGTTTAATTTTAGTTAGTCTTTCTTTTACTGTAAACATTCAAACAAAGTAAACAGGCATTTCCTGTTAGTTTCTGTTCTTACTCTGACTAACAATGGTAACAAGCATGGTAATATCGTGCCAATAGTCAAGAGTATCATAGTCAATTCCATTACGACCATGTAACGAACTACTCACAATACGATTGTGTTAAGTATTTGGTAATACATAATTAAGAGGGTGCCCATGGGAAACCGAGGCAGTGGATTGATCATGCAGAGTTTGTTTCTAAAAAAATCCATTAGAAATCATAGTCATGTCTTGTAAAAATTCCCTAGACAGAATGAAATAAATTACTTAGAAAGCATTTAAAAACTTCAAAAGAAAGGAACGCATATTTGAGAAAAATATGTCTTTGGATATAATGTATAATAGTATGATGCACATATCAAAGGATCTGCCTGATTTCTATAAGGACAGTCTCTTGAACGTAAAACTTATTTCAGTCAATTTGAATGCATATTAGTGTTGTGACCTTTTTGTTTTAAGGCTACAAAAACAAGCAAACGAGGAAAACACCCTATAATTCATTAAATGGTCGCAGTAGAAACATATTTACCATCAACACGAATGTCAACTATCTTTAAATAAGCAGGATTTCTAGACCTTGTTTTTACCCACCGATCTTCAAACAAAACATAACATATATATTACATAAAATGAGTACAACTAATACAAAGAAATTAATGAGAGTTATCGTTCTTTGTACCATAAAAGATTTATGTAAAATGTGATGAAAGGACAAAAATACAATAATCCATATAATCTAAAATAGTAATGAAAACTAATAATTACTCAAGTTTCCGTAGAAAACATAAAAATCATAAATTAACATTAAGATCAACATAGAAACATCAATATTTAAAATTATTCGATCAACTACATGCAGAACATAAAATCTTGCATTTTCAAACGATGGGGGAATTGACAGACAACAAATATGATAAGGTAGTAGCCATGCATGTATATCTCAGGGGTGCACGTACATGAAGTAAGACATTAAAAGCAAAGGGTAGAATAGCATATATCGATAGTAACATTCGACTAAAAAGACTTCGGTAAATTCTTTGAATCGGTAAAAACCATAAAATCATCGGCATCTTGACAGAATTGATATTAATGGCAAAATTACGCTTAGTCAGCAATAGAAAAGCTGTCATTTTTTTTTGGCTTCGGAATGTTAGCGGTTAAAAAGAATGCTACAATAAATCTTAACTTAATAATACCATAAATTTTATTATTTTTATTATATATTATGTATTTTGTAATTGTAATTGGTAATATACATCCGACAAAATAACTGAGGAGCTGTTTTGTTTGATTTAAAAAAATCATAACTAACGTGTCGAAGAATGAATTACTCTAAACAAATGATTCCAATCTAGATTGTGCAGTACACAATTCATTATATCGTGTAACATTATATAAACTGCTTTTCGTAACTAGAAAATTGCGTATAGAACATAAAAAAATTGAAAACAGGAAACAAACATAGCCAAGAAAAAAATAATAGGAAAAAGCAAGCAATTCAATGGAAGAACTACAGAAAAACAAAAAGTACAATAAATACAAAACAGAAAGTCCACATGCTTCTTTTGTGACAAAAATTACATTCTGCGAAATTTGTTCGAGAGTGATTTCCTTCTAAGTCCCTGGACTGATGAAGACATGACAAGTATATATATAAATCTAGAACAGTTTCACTTTTAAATATAACTTAAAAAAGCTAATTTTCTTTTCGTATATGTATAACTTACACGACAATTCGAGACAAATTACAGACAATTAAGAAGAGAAATAACGTTTATTTTTTTATTTCGATATTTTCAAAATTTATTTCTTTATATATTCTAACTTAAAAGAAACGTATTTCGTATTTCGACTATTAAAAGGGTGCATTGAATTTCACAAGGAAATCACTTTTACGCTACAGGAAGGTGCGTTTAAATATTTATACATCATATATTTGTGCAGACGACACCGTTACAACATTTGTTAGTACCGTCCGCATTGTCAATCATGTTAGATGGCGGGAAAATAACATGTTGTCTGTCGTCAAGGCTACGTGCAGGTATGTATATCTGGTTGTCGTGGATATTACCTTGTGGGTACATCGAATTAATTGGAGATTGTGGGTCTACCTCTTCAACTGAGTTCGTATCTTCTCTGACTGCGCCTTGATCTGTATGATTTACATTATCATAATTTTCAATTTCTTTCTACAGTTTTATATACAATTACAAACCTTATACATGCATACAAAATATAAACAATATTTTATGTAACAAAACTGGATTTATAAATATTTTCAAATACAGAATACAGCAATAAAAGTGAGTAAATAATATATTACATTATTTCTATAACATGTAAAAGGTAACTGTCAATTTTCTATTATCAATATTGGACCAGTGATGATCATAAAAAATCGACTGGAAATAATCACTAAAATGAATATCCAGAAAAGGAATATATGATTATTTTTCTGGTTACTCATTTTAGTGATATATTATACATGTATTATACACTTGCACATTATTGCTTGAATTAAAAATGTAACCTGAAATAAATCATTTCAGATTGGTTCTTTTGTAAATTTTAAACGAGTGCTTTGTGTGCATATTGCAATAGAAATGAGTAATTTTCATGGGGGATTATTAGTTTGTCTGTCTGTCTGTCTGTAAGGTTAGTAATAAATTTACGTGCTTGAATAAGCAAAGTAAACGAAAATTAAAACGATAAAAATAGATACAACATGGAGCTGTATCATTATATTGCAGTTCAAAAATCATCGCATTCTATTTAAGACATATACATTTGTTTCAAACTACTTTTGTTTAAATATTTTAATTCCACGGTAATGATGCCTATGATACTTTCTGTACAATAAACGTTCTATTTTGAAAGTAAATGATGTGTTTCTAAATATTTACACAGATGCATTTTCACATAAAAGTAATCTACGTAACAATGTTGCTTTGTACACAAACTTGAAATAGTAATAATATCTTCAAATTTATCAGCTATTGATTTACCTGATTTGAAAACAAACGAATAGTTTCTATCAATAAAATTCTGTGAATGCTTTTATGTTAATACACCTGGTAATCTGGTATTAGAATGAAATAGCAGTGATATTGGTTTATAATAGGAACTTATTTTGCGCCCGTCTTAATAACACGTTTTCTTTTCTTAAACTGTTGTTTCCTTTTTTACCTTCATAAAAATCAGACAGGAGGTGATTTACAAATTATCTTTTCTTTCTATATCAGAAACAGCTATAGGTCCGATTAGCAGGTTAATTTGTCTATCGGTTGTTGCACTTTTGAGATAAAGCCATACAATTTGGCATTTTACAAAGGTTGTCGATCTTTGTTTGGTCGCCTTATATAGTAGAGTAAAGCATGATATGTTGTTTTTTTTTTAATAATACGCGTACGTACATAGAACGGACTGTTGTAGTTATATAAAAATATAGCATTTTATGGGCCGAAAAAATCATTTGTTTTTTTTTCTTTCCATCTATCTTCTATCACCTCTATCATTGTTACATGACTTTAGTACTTTAATCCCTCGCTTTTTAACAATGACATTTATCTAGTATTCTATCAAATCTAAAAATGTTACTTTAGATGAAAGGTTAACAGTATTCTTTTTTTTACTTTTTATCTTTTAAATTTAAGCATCACTTCTTAAAAAAACTGCAAACTAAAACATTTATGCCAAATGAGTTCATTTCCAAATTTGTTAACAATTACATACTACATCTTAATAGAATATTTATATTCCTTTAATAAAATTATAACTAGCATTGTACATTTTCTGCATGTACGCATGTGCGACTGTAAAGAGCATAGATGTGACTACTCAGTCAAGTACTTGATGTACACGTTAAATTAATCTGATATCCACGACTAAAAGTATACTGCTCCCATTGCTGACACAATAAAGCTATGCAAATGAAAACGCACGGAACAACACAGACTATACATAACTCTTATCGGGTCTAGTTTTACGTTTAGTTACAAAGGTAATATTTTATTAAATACAATAACTAAAGATTACAAAATAGATTTACCACCCTCTCCATTCATTTCCTTTTGCAATTAGTCATATCTAAATCAATAATAGTTTTTGAAAGAATCGAGTGCGTTTCCTTGGCCGCATTCCGTTTTTTTCTCTCTCCCCATTCTCAATGTATACCTCAATAAATAATACACCATTATTGGAAGCAGGTGCTAAAATTCCACCATCTAAGTTTTTCGGTAATTAAAGTAATTTCAAACTTCTTCTCAGTATCTAATTTCTTAATTACGTAATAAACACAAGATTCATTACTCTCTCTATAGAAATATAGCTTTAATCGTTATGACTGATATCGAGTTTTTTTTTTACACTTTCAATATCTTACAAGCAATATAATAATCAATTCTTAAGAAGTTGTGGAACTTGGTACTTCATACAACACGCAAATCAATTCCAGCTGAGTACTTGCAGACTTTTCTTGTGTTAAATTTTTATATGTTTGATGGAAGGAAACATAAAGATTTTCTTTTCCATTCATAACCCAAAAAACTTAAGCTCGTCATCCCTTGAATCGAATATTGATCTTGAATGGTGTAAACTTCCCATTTACAACATTTCTAAGTTGCCAATTCCTAAATGAATTACCCCGATTTTTTTCATCCATACATTTACCAAATACACTGTCTCTTTACCAGAGCAAACTTTAATGAAAAATATAATCACATAATTTTAAAAAAGAAAAGTATTAATACTTAGTTAATTTAAAATATTAACACATGTATTTTTACACCATTGTCTATCCCCATTCAAGTATTAAGTACTTCTTTGTATAAGAATCAGGCAAAACGTGTTAAAGGTGTGACAAGTGAAGAAAAAAACGCCAAAATTGTATTGCATTATAAAAGTATTTTCACTTTAAAACTTAAATCAAAGTGCTTGTAATGATTGCTCTTTTAAGATACATGTATTGTTATGTCAAATTTAGTTGCAATGTACTCTGTAAAGTGGCGGGAAATTTTCTCGCATTTTTTCCTTACATAAGCAGTAAAACATCTACGTCACAGATGTATCAAGATAAATTTAATCGGCATTTCTGATTTTTTCCTATATGTATTGAATAAAATAAATCAATTTATGTGTGGCAAAAAAAGACAAAATTAGGAATAATAATAAGCCACACACAGCCTAATTATTACAATCAATGTTACTTAATGTACCATCTACGTATGAACGAAATATGCCTACATAAAATAAGTTTTAATTCGATTATTCACAAACCTCTTCTTGTTTTACGAATATTATTTTCTGATTGAAACATACAGTTGCTTTTCTGATATACACACAGTTAAGTCAATTACAAGGAGTAGCAAACTGAGAATGGTTATATAGAACTGGTAAAGGAATTCAAACTAATTTGTCAGTGACTTAAAAAGATGAATAATACTTGTAGGAACAAACGGGTATGCATGTAAATACTAATCCGGTCATGACTTCAGACAGAAAAATGTTTCGACAACATCGACTTAACATGCCACATGTATCAATTATTGCTTCACTTAATTACTTTTATGAAACACATAGTTCCTTTTCCATGAAATAACCACTCGATTACATGAAAACTTTACTTCCTTGATAATGAGTGAGAGTTCCGAGTTTTAAAAAGTGGTAACCGGCTAGGGTGGATCCGTAATTTTACTTTAGGTTTAGAATAGAATAAAAAGCCGAACGAAGCAAGGGAAGAAAGTTTTGGGGTTAGAATTTGTTAATTATAGTCCCCAATTTCATGGTGATACACTGGGTCCATTCCCAGTGAATCCACGCCTGGTACCATTTTTTACTCACCAACACAAGTTCTTTCATCAACATGGAGACGATAGCCGTTTGGACAGAGACATATGAATCCCCCATTGCTATTCTGGCACTCATGTTGACACCCGCCCTTATTTTTTGCACACTCATCAATATCTATAAGAAAGAAAAACATATTAACGATTCATTTTCACCTCAGTCTTTCAGTTAAATCAAAAGTTATTGGACAACATTCTCCATGGATATAACTTGTCTACTGTTTTGTTGAAATAAAATGTAGAGCTGTTGAGGACATAACAGTTGCAGTAGTTAACGTCAAAATTGTCATAATTCTAATTGGTCATAGAGCCGTGACTATGTTTTTTGTCAATATCAATTTAAAAAAAGCCAATTTTACGCAAGGTTTCAAAACTGTTGGTTGATCAAAGGGATGGAATAGAAAGTATTGTAAATGTCATTTATAACCTTTCCGCACTAAATTCTTTAAAAACTACGATGTAAGTACAGGTTTCTATAAGAACCAAACAAAAGGCAGAAAATAAAACAAAAATTATTTGGCAGTTTCTTATTGAAATTGGCAACAAAATACAATTATAATAACTTTGATCAGTTGTTTAGACGTCGATCTGTTCATGAGAGAGAAATATACATATAGTAACTTTAACAGGGAGATAACTCTCAGAACTTTAACAGAAGGCATATAAAATTAAGTTATATCTCTTGTGCATATTCACTTTCAAAAACCAACATCCAACAAAATAAAAGCCGTGGAGAACTTTTAGTAAATTAATCCCTGCTGGTATCAGATATGCCTTGTTTTTGTTAGAAATATCTTTTTTTATATTCATGTAATTTACTCAAAAGAAAAATCATGATACGTGATTTATTACTTTCGATATTAGATCAATACGAAATGTATAAGAATCGTTTGATAACCATCAAAATACAGTGTAATAAGAAAACCGTTCCGGATTCTTTTGCGGAGCAATACTCATATTTCATATCTACCATCTAAAAGTAACACCATACACCGTTGTATATAACGATTTGTATCCTTTTAACACAATAACTCATGATGATGTAACATTATGGAGCATAATTGAATAATTATGATCAAATTATGGAAAATTTATTTGGACTTTAACATGTAATTTTATTAAACTTGCCTATGCATCGTTTCCCGTCGTTGTTCAGCTGGAATCCCTCGTGACATGAACAGTAATAAGACCCAATGGTATTCACACATTTGTGTTCACAGTCGCCATTGTTAACACGACACTCGTCCACATCTAGAAAATAGGGAAAAAAATACATGTACATCTATTTATCTTGAATGGTAAAGCAACATTTCGAAAATATAGTAAAATATTTGCATGTACATGTATGCACATGGGCCACATTCATCTACTTCTAGAAAATAGCAAAACATTACATCTGTTTATGTTCATATCAGCGGTAGTATTATAACTACTTTGAAAATATAATAAAAATTTGTATTTACAGACTATGTACCTGAGCTCACAGTCGTCATGGTTAATGCGAAATTAGCTTACACCTTGGATTGAAAGTATCAAAATAAAACCATATCGAAATGTTACCAATCAGTATTTTATAAATATAGTAAAAAAATTGTGAAGATTTGTTTATGTTTAAAGTGCCATTGTTTATGTCAGACATCCGTACATTGTTTATGTCCGACATCCGTACATTGTTTATGACCGACATCCGTTCATTGTTTATGACCGACATCCGTTCATTGTATATGACCGACATCCGTTCATTGTTTATGTCCGACATCCGTACATTGTTTATGTCCGACATCCGTACATTGTTTATGTCCGACATCCGTTCATTGTATATGACCGACATCCGTTCATTGTTTATGTCCGACATCCGTACATTGTTTATGTCCGACATCCGTACATTGTTTATGACCGACATCCGTACATTGTTTATGACCGACATCCGTACATTGTTTATGACCGACATCCGTACATTACAAAATCTTACATTTTTAATACTCTACATTTTGTATCTGAAGTGTAATCTAAAGTCTATGACGGTCTCCCAGAATAAGGAAACAACGTCTCGCTATAACGTGTTACAAAGCAATGAAAACATAACTTTATCTATGTGGATAATCGTCAAAACACAAATTAAACTTTTTAAAATAATACTTTTGTTTTCGATTTCAAGGAAAACGAGAAAAATCGGTGAACATGTTTAAGGAGTTGATTGATGTTTAAGATGGCAAATGTAAAATTTTTCCAAGTCAGAATAGATCAGACTGAGACAGTGATAGATAAGGAAGCCGTGTAGTGCTATTATCCAGATACTGCGTTAAATAACTCAAAAGATATCAGCGATGACATAATGAGGAAAGAAGAAAGAAAACAAAATCACAACTTGGGTACAATTCATTGCGAGACTTGTGCATGTAAGAGAGGGGTACAAATGCGCGCGTAATTGAATGAACATGTTATTTTCGTTGCATATTTTTTTACGATACATGTGATTTTCGTTACATACATGTATATCGTTACATGTGATCTTTGTTACATGTAACCGTCGTTATATGTCAATCTTCGTTACATGAAATATTCATTACACGTACTCTTTGCTACATATGTGATTTCCTTCTTCGTTACATATGTACATCTGTAATCTCCGTTACATGTGATCGTCGTTACATATGTATTTGTTAGTATAAATTTTGCTTGGCTCCCATACATGCATGTACAGTCTGTAGGTATAAATTCTGCAAGGCTACCATGACTTGTACACATTTTCATGACCAGTTATGTATGCGACCTTATATAAGCTAATCTTTACACAAAAAAAAGATCGATGCAACCATAAACTCTTTAGACGCAAAGACAAAATACATTTTTTCCAAATCCCAAGACTGATTGTAAAATTCTTTGTTGGCGGGAATAACAGTACAGTCTTTTTCAAACATTGTATTCAGTGAAAAATATATTTCTATTCTTGTAAGAATCGTAAAAATCAAGACCACATTGAAGTGAAACAGACAATACATGTTAAAGGTTTCAACTACCATCCAGGTACTAAATTATAAACTTAAAACAGAAACGATATCAGTGATGACATAATGTAGATACAAGGAAGAAATTCCCGTTTTATCATAACATCGACTGAATTATCATGACACCGGCCAAGTTTCGTGTTCTGATGCGTTGGCATGTGCTACTACCTGCTAAAAATATATCTTACAAGGAGTTTATGGAGTGACTTTTTCTTTCTGTAGGCGTCTTTCCATGTCTGATGCCATTTGTTATAAGTTATTGAGTAGTCATACAAAAGACCATTGTGCAGAGCAAAACTGTACGTTTTATTTTACCACACGCAAAGCGGGGGGTATATAGTGAACATGCTGTCCGTCCGGTTCTAATCCTCGAATGAAATTTCATGATACTTTCACAGTTTCTGCATCACATGATGTCAATACGCACCTTTTATTTTGCTTTGCATTTGAATGACTTACGGAGTTTCTATTTATATTGTGAGGGAAAGGAGCGAGATGGGGTATAACCAAATGAGCTTTTTAAATTACTCACGTTTTTTCTAGTTCTAGTTGTAATTATTTTTTTTTATTTATGATTTTACTTTTATCAACTCATTTTCTTGACACATGTACGTTTGCTCAACCAACAATTCAGTGGATATTGTCCGTCGGTTCGTTTGCATGTACATGTATGTCGTTAGTTTTGAACATCATATACATACAAGAACATAACGTTGATAACGTAACGTAGAAAATTTTAAGTATGCTATAAAATCACCATTTACGCTTTACGAACCGCGATGCGCTTTT
Source organism: Perna viridis (assembly GCA_037379345.1). Taxonomy (NCBI): domain Eukaryota; kingdom Metazoa; phylum Mollusca; class Bivalvia; order Mytilida; family Mytilidae; genus Perna; species Perna viridis. The sequence continues at coordinate 4,672,076 of CM074522.1, forward strand.
GTTCAAAGTTGTATCATAAAAACAACCCTTACACATGTAACTTAATTACCAATTCAACCAATCGTCATCAGTTAGATAATGCGGACCAAAAGACGTTATTATGACGTCACAGTACCAGATCAAATTAATGCTACTTGTCATGTATGTTATGTACATATATCAGGGTATACTTAAAAATATAATTCTATCTTTAACCTGATTCTTACAAGATTCTTAACTAAAAAGATGCAACAAATCAAAACTAATTGGTACACGTACATACTGAATATTAATTAATTTTGATATATTTATTATTATCTTGTGGATGCAAAACCATATAGTCGGAGACTGAAAACGTGGGCTTTTCGAACTTGACACGTATATACATTGTATTATATCGACCTCTATTGCAGAGGTTTTTTTTCATCCACATTTAAGGTTTATTTGGGTACATATACATTTAAATTCGTTACTAAATATTTTCTGTCAAATTGCGGGACTGTAAGTCGAAACAAAATGAAATGGTATTTTTCACCTTGTGGGGCAATGCAAATTGACGCCACGTTAAGGTATCATATTTATTCATCCTCATAATTCTCTCTAACCCGACTACTTTTTGATATAAAAACAATATCCATGCAGATAATCTGAAAGGCACTCTGTTAATGTCTTGTTTGCGCCTGGTACGTGTATTATATAAATCTCCTGACATTAATACTACAACAAAAATCATAGTTTATTATTATTGTGAGGGTCTATTAATTTCGCCACATGGTTTTTCAGGTGTGGCGACCGCCTTGCTTTTGGTTGCATTTAAAATCCAAATTTTGACCAAGGTTTTTCTTTCGGCACGTCTCGCTTCCACAATATAATACGGTTATGTATTACGCGTACAATGTAAGTTCAATGATCGCGAATAGAACTGTAATGTATAACGTTTTCTGCCTTCAATGGGGTAGGTGGCATAGAGATTTATTACTCGTCCATCACTGTTCATGTCCTTAATTATCTATATTTTGAGATGTACTGGACTTGGCAACACTTGTAAATTTTCCCTTTGTTTCTATACAAAGGATAATCAATGGAACCAAGGTTATAGCGGTAATCAAAAGAATGCATCCAGGGACAAAGACCAGGCACGGAAAACAGACATACACAACAAAGAACATAAAGTAACTAAAATCATACATAAAAAGTAACAAAAGCAAATGAGCAACTCGGACTCCACTAAAAACTAGAAACATGGACCAGGTGCACCGGTAGGGTAAGCGTCCTCTGCTTTTCTAGAAACACCCACCGAGTTGCTCATAAAAAGTCAAGTCCGGGATAGACAACCGAGGAAAGGAAAACTATGACCCGTTGAATAAATCCGTTTTCATGGTGCAGAATGATACACCATAACGATCCATGATGACGACCATAAAACTTCTGTAGTGATTACTTCAATCTTGTAGCAACATAACTCTGTTGAAGAAGCCTATTTGTTAGAGTTCTAGTGCGATACAAAATGTCTGCTTCGTTTCGTCAGGCTCTGGCATAACGTATGAGTTGTGATATGAACACTCCATAAGCAGGTGCTGAAGGGATGTTGCCACAGATGAAAGAAAAGTTGACAATTTTGAATGAAAAGTCATCACGTTTGTCGTAAAGTTTGGTCAATAGTTTTCCTTTACCATCGATTTCTGAGTGTAGGTCAAGATATGATGCTGACTTCACAGTGTCTGTAGTATCCTTTATCTCAAGTTCTTGGGTAGATGCGATGTATCAAATCCCCGAAATTAGGATTGTTTAAGGATAATACGTCATCTATATAGCGGAAACTGAGATTGAAGGATCTAGCCAAACGATATTCTTTCTTTTGGTTCAGATCAGCTATAAAGTCAGCCTCATAAGAGTGAAGGAATAGGTCAGCAAGTAAAGGGGCACAATTTGTTCCCATTGGAATGCCGACCGTTTGTTGAAAAACACGTCCACCACACTGGACACGTATGTTGTCGATTAAAAATTCCAGCATTTTGTAAACTTCTTCCTCTGTATATTTGGAAGATGATTTGTAATTATTTCTTACAAAGTATGAGGAATCTCTACCAAGAATTATATATTTGTATCTAGTTGTACCATTTTTTTTTAAGAAACAACGATGTATAATGTTTTTAAGTAGGGATTTTAACTGAGTTTGTGGAATAGAAGTATACAGTGTTGAAAAATTATAGGTTTTAATGCTATTATATTCAGATAATAGTCTTGAACTGATTGTCTCGAAAAGATCTTTCGAATTTTTCAGGATCCACATTGAATTAATATCACTACGGGGGTAACAAGTGTTGTGGTAGGACTGCAGACCCTCTTTGACAGTTGTGAGTATAGAAGTTAAAAGTTTTGAAAGAGGTTTGGTGGTACATTTTGCAGATCCAGCTATGAAACGTTGTTGGTATGGATTCTTGTGGAGTTTGGGAATCACAAATTATTTGAAAGTTATTTATAGATCAATTTGTTTTTTTTTAAATAAGTATGAGAAATATCTAAAATTTTGTAATTTGTTTAAAAAAAAAAGATTTTATGACTAAAATTAAGTGTGCGTTGGCACTTTAATTACCGAGACAATAAATGACGTCACAAGTTTACACTATTTCAAACTGAATTATTGACTGATTTATTTGTCGGACACTTCTGAAAATGATACTGCAGAAACTTGTCAAAAAAACAAGAGGTTTAATTTTAACATTATCCTTTTTCTTTTAAATGATTATTTTTTTTTCAAAATCAGTTGACAAGTATTGCATTAACCATTGCTTTCAAAAGTATGATTTTACATACTTTTTGCATGTCACCGTAAACATGAAGACAAAGGGAAAAAAAATTATTTATAAATGGTACACATTTTTGTATAATTATCATGTTCAATGTAATATCTTAGTAATTGAATTTTGAATCTCCATGGAAAGTGGGTTCACTACATTAACCCTTTCCACGTGTATTAAGATTTAATAATACGGCTGTATAATATATCAAATACGGCAAATAATAATAGATTCGTCACATACAAAATATAATTCCAGGGTGGACACAATTATATAAAATATAAATTCCCTTCAGTTGTATGACAATTATTTTCACCAATCCAGGATGGTCTTTGTCATAATTTTTATATTTATATATTTTTATAAATAAGTTTTACAACAAATACAATGTAATAGATATAAACCTGAAGTGTGTCTCTGTTAAATTGATTTGTATACTGTCATTTTTATAGATAGTTTTAATAAATCAAACAAAATATATGTATGACCTTCCAACAAAATCAGACATATGGATTTCAGTTGCGTTGTGTGTCCGACTATTTCCTGCCTTGCCTCTATTTTTTTCTGTGCTTTTTTGCTATTGAAATATTAGTAAGGTAACACCAAGAATTATCAATGTGTTTCATTTTTAGCTCTAATCGATGACTGCCACTCTTGCATTTCCCCTCTCAATTTTCGTGTCTGTCGTTCGATACCCTTTTGTTTCACGGAACGCTAATTTGAAGTATAATATTTGATATACATGTACCTAACGTCTGTGTACACGTATTTTCTCCAATAAATCTCTAAAGAGATAAAAAAAAACCGATACTGCATATACATGTACCTAGTATTAAACAACTAAAGTATTAAAACAATAGCGCGGGAATGATTTTTTTTTTTCAGAAAATGTACCACCACAGTGTAGCTGTCGTTCTTTCTATAATATTCCATTTTGATATATTAAGTCTTGCAAGGAAATTAAATGAAGAAATTTTATCATCTTTTTCATTTTCAGAAATTATTTCATTAGTAACAGTATTTAAGTAGCACTCCAGATAAGAATCATGCAAAATGTGATTCGTGGTTGGAAAGCCTGCATATTTATATTTTTGATATTTTATTTAAAATATCATATACGAAAAGTAACATGTGATTTTTCATGTAACCCTTGTTCATACCACATAAAAGTTATATGGAATGTACGGTAGAATTAAAAATTAAGGGAGACAACTCTGTAAAGTGACACCAAAATACAACAGAAACTATTGTATTTTCGGTATGAATTATCTCCTAAAGGCAGACCGATTGGATTGAATAATTAAACATTTCATTGTATAGACTTACATGTATAAAGCATATTATTAACCAAAATAAAAATATATAGCCTTTTTGGGGGATTTATCATATATTACAGAATTTGCATGATTCTTACAAAGACTGCTACTTAATATTTCCTTTAAATAAGGTTAAAATATGTTATCCAGAATCTAGAACTTTTTCAAAGACTTCTTTTATTTTTTTTTCATGACAAGAATATTACCCAGTACAAATATTTCAATAAATTAAGGTAAAGACTAACAACTGATTTCCTTTTCTATTAAGACTTTGATTTAGTGCGCACTAGTGGTCCTACATAATGTGTGGCCCATTCAAATGTCTGTCTTGTCATTTACAATATTAGTCGACTATAAAATAAAATATCTCGTCCTTTAATTTCTCTAATTACAGAAAAATGATATGACAACATAACAATACGAATGTCTGTATGATTTACGATTTAAATGCATATAAACAATGGCACAAACCAACAACTGTCATATTTTGAGGGTTTTTATATTAAAAACGTCAGGTTTGTCTAGTTTCAAGTCAAAAAGGTGCTTGTTCGTACATTGTTGTTTGATATTGTTAAATAATTGTGGTAGTTAGCTTTTTGATCCGTGTTGTGATTAATCTGAGAAGATACAGGACCACGTATTATTCAGTATTAAAATGACATTGAGTTTAATCTCTGTCAAGTTCGCACTAAATGACAAAGGATTGTATAGCCACTTTTATGTTTCTTGAATTCAAAAATTAAGATCACCTACACATATACAAATAAGCCTGGAGCCTGAAAATGATGCATAGAAAAAAAGTGCCATATGTCCTCACGTGGATAAAGTCAGTAAGTCTAGTCATTGCATATTTACAACTGCAGACTACAAACAACACGAAGAGTTCAAAATCTGAAATTTTACATATTTGCGTTTAAGTTTCTTGCATTCTTGTCTGAAACCGATTTTTCTAGTTATAATTCGGCCTTCACAGAACCGATAAAATTTAACATCTAGAGGATAGTTTTACATCGTTCACAAGGTCTAAGATCTGCCAACGACAACATGTATACGAACATGAGTGCTACACGGAGCCCATCTGACGTAGTTTGACATTAAATTGAACACTCAAGCTGAGTCAGTATTTAAATACATTTGTAATCCTATGACATCTTCATATTCCGGATTCTTTTTCCTAAACATGCACCTAATACTCACCATGTTGACACCTAGCTCCTTCAAAGTTTGGCGGACATCTACATCGTTGTTCATAGCCTCCGTAACATGTTCCACCGTTATAGCATGAATTAGCTTGACATTGTCCTAAGAAAAAATACAGAAATTTTCGTTACGTTCCTTTGTCTTCAATAACCCATATACTTATATTCAAGTGCAAGCCAAAGTGTCTGTAAATTAACGTTTTCAAGGTTGTTAGATATACAAACAAATTTACAAGTGTACTTCAAAACACAAAAGTTCTCAATCGTTTTGAAGAATCAAATTAATACAAAAGATATTAATGTATACATTCTATATCGAGACGTGCCTATGAACATTGTACATATACAAGTTGTGAAAAAAAAAAGATTCTCAAGCATCAAAACATAATGGAAAAACATGACTTTTCTTCTTCGATTCATTACTGAAATTGAAAAAAAAATGTTAGTAACAGTCTGAATTTTTTTGTACATGTATATTCGTAGGCATGTGAAATAGTACAACCTCTCCGGAATAAGCATGGATTTGGGTTTTACGTGCATCCGTAACTACGTAATTATGACGATGACATACGAGACCACGGAATAGAACCAGTCATGTGACTGACATTAAAATGTTACAAGGACAAGTTATAAGGGCTACTGCCTATACATTTATATTATGTATGTGTATATTAATAATATAGAACATAATGTTCACCGAAAGTGCACGCTTAATGCAGACACATTGTTTATTTTAGTTTTCCGTTCAATCGCTAACACTGTAGACTGATCACTATAGGTCAAGCGGGGTTGTCATTTAATCACAATCGCTGTCAACATTGTTTTTGTGGAAAGGTACTCTCTAAATCTTGCATTGAATGTAAAGCGTGCATGAGGTATTTACAAGGTTACATAAAGCACGATTTAAAAGAGGTCTTTAAAATAGGGGAGTGAATGAAAAGTTAAGTGAAGAAATTGACATGTATATAGAGTAGAGTCTAATATAATAAGCAACTTAAATTTATATATTGGTTATATTTAAAAAAGTACATTCCACATCTTATATAACTATAAGATAATAACTTTACATTGCAACAAAATGGAGAGCTGGGCCAATTTTTTTATTGTCTGTATACTGCATAATAAACAGAACTTCGTGTCACTTAATGAAGCCAGAATTTTCATGTTTTTTATTATGACATTAATACATTTTTTATAGGGGAAGGCATGAAATGATGTCAAAATTTTAAATAAAAATACACCTCTCAAATAAAAATCATAATCCTTTGAACTCTAATCCAATACACAGGTGTAATGGTGTTACCTGACAAAATCATCAATCAAAAGGTGTGTCAAAATTATAAACAGACATACAAACTGCATATCATGTATGCGGAATCGTTCTGCTTGGCCTACCGTGTTACTTAAGGTTTGTCACTCTTTTATTATCGTGCCAAAACTGATATGTTAGGTTAAAATGAGACACAACTTGATCTACTCGTAAATATTATGCTTATTAAGCTAATTTGAATTTTGATATATATTATATGTTACTAAATAATGTCATTTTAGCACTTTCATATAAATTTGTTGGTGTTTTTTGGTCATCACTTGCTCAGGTGACGTGACATTTATATACATGTATAGACAGGAAAAGTATAGGAAAGCTGAACTTTTTGCAGTATTACTCGAGAAGGTTGAACATTTGTAAAAATGATGATAAATTTTAGGCTTGATAATACGAGTTAATAACAATTGCTACTATCTACACATGTAGAAAGAAACGTACAAATTAAACCTAAGGGTGAAAAAAAAAACTAATATGAATATCTGGCTTTACAAATCACACACAATTCAAAAACTGCACTTACACATCTTACTAATGGTAGTTTTTAACGATATTGGTGTAAAAATATATATCTTAAAATACAGTGTGTATTTGCTTAATTTTGATTTCCTTCATTTGTCACTAATTATATCAACAATAGTAAACTCTTTTATGAACTAAATATTTTGCTGAATAGAAATAAAGAAAATGTCAAGTTATCCAACAAATCGTCATATTAAAGGGTCATTTTTAACATTTATGGGCATTTTTTAATTTTCGTAAACTTTCTTTCCTACCAAACTGCAGGGGCAATAAAAAGCTGACATGGCTGCCTAAAAACCTTTTTGTAGTTTTAAACATGACAACATTTGCACAAATGTCATAGAAAAAACGATGGTGTCACAAATACCCTATTACACTGCGAAAAAAAATCAGCCAAAGCAAATCTATGAGCTTCCAATCAATGGTGAGAAATTTCACACACCCGTCACATTCAACAGTCCCGTAAAACTATCATACCGGCTCAGCGTAACGAGTATAACACTTAAACACAAGACATTCAAACAAAATTCAAAATCACACGAGAGAAACAATAGCGACTAGTATAAATGTTCCTGACTTGGGACAGACTGAAAACTAGAGAATGACTGGTACAATAATTAAAACTTCGAAACAGTCTTACTACTTTAAATTATATTACAACTATGCACAGTCAGAAGTTACTACACACAAAAAAAACCCAATAGTGTACGTGTCCTTAAACTAAATGTCATTTACCACTATAGAATGTCATTATAACACTATCTAACCAAGTATTGTGTTGTATTTTCAATTGTAAGCATTGTTCAAATTAGATTTTCACATGATTTAAGCTGCAATTGTCTCTTGTATAATTAGAAAAAAGGCCATAAAGTCGTCGCGATTCTCTAGTACTGAACACAATTTAAGTGATATTTTGCAACGGAGAGGAATCTTCAGTGTTTCGAAGACGGTTAAACACCAATACAAAATCCATAATACGTAAGATATTAGGTATAATTATGTTTTCTTTGTAAAGGCATTAAGGAAACGTTCTCAAATTAATAACGGAGGATAGTTGCACCTAGTAAATCAAGAATAATAGCGGGCAGATCTCTGGGAATCAATTATCCTGACGTTCGTCATGATTCTTTTTCATAATTAAAGAACAAGCAAAATAATAAAACTGGAATAACTGACAGGCTTAGAGAGTCATTCCCCAGTTTAGAGAATCATTTCCCAGCCTATAATAATAAAATTGATACCCTCGTTTTGAGTGCCACTTATTCCATTTATTTAGAAAATGCGAGTTATATCATAGAAATTTTTTACTTAGTCTTTGATATTTATTTCGGTGTATTAGCTAAAATACCGATAATTGCAATGATTTCAGATTTGGTATAATATACATTGCACGTTGAAGCAGTGAGTATGTTTAAACAGAAACAGTTTTATTTTGAACAGTCAGAATGCACTGAGCATTCTCAAGCGAAGTTATTTCACGTGATTTTCACACCATATCATGCTAAATTTCACGTGAATTTCACACCATATCATGCTAAATTGAGCAAATAAATCTTGTGTAATTCATGTGTATCGGGCCTTCAATTGAGTTTTACTTTGACTTTCAATTAATTTCGTGTTAAAAGAATTTAACGTTAAAATCACATATTTATTCATTTGAAGTTACACGTGTATCTACATAGGAGTGACATACAAACACTGACTTACTATGATAACAAATTTTCAGAATAAGAAGCGCAGCATTATTATAACATGTTAAAAACATTTTAACGTATTTGTTGCAACGTACAGACAGACCTAACATCAAAGATAGCTTATACAGTTTCTGTTCGAACTGATGGAAGTGCTGAGCTGAGTCTCTTATTTCCCAGCCTCAGCCTCGTCCCTATGGAGGTTTTGGTCAAGTCAGTGCATTTTTGTTCTCTACGTCTTCAGTCACATATCAAACTACGCAAAGTCGTAATTTTCAATATGCTGCAGAATTTAATTTTATAAAATCTAAATTTTCCACCTATTTTAACAGATAAGGCACCTTTCCCAAATTGTTGAAAAGCCAACTTCGAGAGTCTGGGGTTACATCTCACAAAAGTTATTTACAAATGGTACATTTTTGTTATATGTAGATGTTAATTAGTCTAAAATGTTAATGTTGACCAGTTCCATAAAAAAGAGATGTGGTAGGATTGCCAATGAGACAGTCATCCACCAAAAGACAATTAAACTTCTATAGGTCACAACACGGCCTTCAATGATGGGCGAAACCCATACAATCAAGCAAGTTGTAAAAGGTTCCAAAATAAATGAAGTGAAACTATTTATAAAAGACGAAAATGAACCTATAAATGTTGAAAATTAAGAAATAATTCATGGAGTGGTAGGTTTGTACTCATTTTAACATGGGTATGCCATTTATATTCGATGATTTAACACTGTGCAACAGCGAGGTGTTAAATGAGAATATAAATGCCAAACCCATGTTCAGTGAGTACATATCTACCCCCGAAAGGAATTATTTCTTTTCTAATATGACAAATACGGTAATTTTTGTGAAACATTTCCCTAGGCGTAGCCAAAATAACGGCTGTTCCGTTTAACCTCCCCCGTATGGAAGTTGGATAAATTAAGAAATAAACCACATATCCAAGTAGTGAATTAGTATCACTATCAGTATTATTATAGTATTAGATAAACTCTTAGCCGTTAATTCATGGTGTAAACGTTTTTAAATGAGTGTTTTGTCTCGAAGCGACAGCGAAAAAAAAAGAGACAGTGCGCAGGTGCTAAAGATGGGGTTGTACCGACATATACTGTTTGACGATATGAAAACGTCATATTAGAACGAATAACAACGAACATAAACACAACGGTAACAACTGGATAACAGGTTCTTGGCTTGGAACATATACATAAAGTACGTGGCGGCGTTAAACATGGTGGTGAGCACTCAACCCTCCCCTAGCCTAGGGCAGTGGAAGGAAAATATAATAAGACGAATTTGATGTATAAAAATCTGTTTAATTCGGATTGAACTATTAAAAGATCGATAGAGAATACAAACACTTTAACAAATATGAGAGAAGACAACAAGCTGTATCTACCTCAAAAGATCATTAATTCTTACTTTGTTCTCCATGAAATCCAGACGTATTACTAGAATATCTAATTCCCCACCCCGGCCAAGAACCATTTGTTTGAATCTTGGTTCCCTTTATTATACTTAGAAACAGTTGTAGGTTAATCTCTTTATCTTTATTCATATTTGATGCAGTCACATGCACCACTATAATGTGTCTACCCTATAATTAGAGCTGACTGTTGCAGCACATGCATATTATTTACATCTCCGAATACAATAGCGTCTAGTACAGAATCTTTTAAATCATCTTGGACGGAACAAAGGGAATATTACGCATATACTTTCATGATATGTATGTATACAATGCGGACTGGCACCAAACTATCACTTTGCAGGGTTAAGTTAACACAAAATAGATAGAGTTTCACAATATTAATGATCATGACTTATTTCTTTTACACGATTCACACATATACCCAAGTCAAGTCGTCCAAATATTTTTGGTTAACCTATGAAATCAATAGCACATGATAATATTTCGTTTTTTTTGCTCGACAAAACTGTGTTTTGTAACAATTATTAAGGAAAAATGAATAAAAATTCAAGTATAATCTAACTTGCGAGAGCAAAATCATGCCGAAACCAAAGTGAACCTCCCAATCTTAGCCGAATCAATTTCACTATCACCGAAATACAGTACATGTGTAATATGTGCATATGTGGGATCAAGCTAGTTTAGAGTTGTTAGGCACGCATGCGCATGATTCATTTGGACAGGGAAAAGAGCAATAACTATTACTTATTTATAGGGACAAGAGACAGTTACAGGCTGAATATGACCTTATAATTTCACCGGACTTGACGGTCAGTCTGAGAGATGGACAGTTACAGGCTGAACATGATCTTATAATATCACCGGACTTGACGGTCAGTCTGAGAGATGGACAGTTACAGACTGAACATGATCTTATAATATCACCGGACTTGACGGTCAGTCTGAGAGATGGACAGTTACAGGCTGAACATGACCTTATAATGTCACAGACTTGACGGTCAGTCTGAGAGATGGACAGTTACAGGCTGAACATGACCTTATAATGTCACCGGACTTGACGGTCAGTCTGGGAGATGGACAGTTACAGGCTGAACATGACCTTATAATGTCACCGGACTTGACGGTCAGTCTGGGAGATGGACAGTTACAGGCTGAACATGACCTTATAATTTCACCGGACTTGACGATCAGTCTATTAATATTTTAAAAACTTTAAAATATAGCACTCTCCACAAATGCGTACATGACACACAAACTATTCCCCGACTGTCAATTGAATAACACTTATAATAATTATCAATTATATGAATTCATTATTGAATTATGATTTTTAAAATTATCTTCGTCCTAGATTTATGGGTTAGAGTACCCACTCTGAGTTTATCAGTCTTACATAATTGTTTAAGTATTTTTTTACTGTCATTTTAATAAGTATTGGCCACAAAAAAACATAATAATCCTAGACAGTTTGGTATCTTTAAACTGAAATTGTATAATAAATAATGAATTTGACATTAAACATAAAAACTCTGGTCTTCTCAGTTTACCGATCAAATTGGTATGATAATATAATGTCTAGAGTATGGCCAATTGAAAGCATGTAATAATTCATCTGGTCGAAGAGCACTGTGATATAAAATTAGTTTTGACAGATAAACTACAGTTTATGATAGTTCTTACATAAAAAATGTATTTTAAAGATTACAGAGTAATTTTGTAGATAAGTCACATGATCATGTACTGCAAGTTCAGCACTTTTGAAATAAAATTGTCATAATAAAAATAACTCGAAACCGTGACGTCAGAAATTTTTAACAATTGAAAGGTGGCTTAAATTATAGAAAACAAAAATTCCCAAAGTCAAATAAGTACTCGTAGAAGCGGCTTTAAATTCTAGTTTACAAAACTACAAGGACATTTTAATAGCGATAATGGATATGGTGTATAAGTCGAAGTTACAGGCGCGTAGCTGTCGTTCGGCAAAAAAGCTTTTGCCTGCACTTAATTTTGCCATTTATTTTTTTTGAGATAAAATACATCCAGGAGAGTCATAAATGATGCTCTAAAACGCTATCTCCGCGGAGCTTCGGGGGGGGGGGGGGGCTTCGCCTCCCTGGATCCCCTGCCGTAATTTTGCATACACTTCAATTTGGCCTCAGCTACGCGCCTGAGTTAAGTAAGAAATTTTTAGAAAAAATGAACTCACGTCGATATTTGTGAGTGTTGAGCAAATTGGTGGAATTGTGCAAAAGTTGTACAAACTACCGAAAACTGTAAAACGTAAAAGATTAATTTGAAGAAAATATATTTAATGATTTTTTTTAATTATGATATTTCCTTTTGAATCATTTAACTACAAAATTTGTATTGATTAGGAACTCAAACGACGGAGCGCTTGATTATATCAATGGCATTTAAGAACTAACCAAACTTCTCAAAACTACGTTAAACTGAGTGACATTTACTTGACACTATCAAGTAACTAAAGAAATTACGACTTCGACACAGAAATAATACATTAATAACTGAAGTAAATATTTGAACTCGTTAAAGATTGGACTTAATGGCAAAACAATAAGAAGAAAAAATCTCTAGCCGATGACTCATGCCACCAGGATACCATAATACAGGACTGGAATGTTTTGACATTTAAACTTATTCACAGCTGCAATCCATATTTAAAGAAGGTTTCAACAGCAAACCTGATTACTTATAAAATGTATTTTACATTCACCAACTGCAAAAAACATGTAAAAAGCTCGTTTATTATTCTACATGAGAAGAACAAACCGATATTAATTAGAAATACAGTATGACAAGGAACACCTGTGTTCTTTATATGTGTAGCTGATGATGCATCGCCTCTGTGGTCAGAGGATGGTATTGAAATTCAGAGAGACGATAACACATCCCTTGGGGGAAACAATAGCATCAGTTATTGCTTTGTTCTTAAAATAAGAAGAAATGTTTACATATACATGTTTGTCCATTAATTAGGACAGAACAACTTATTTTTGTTGTTTAATAAACATGTGTTGTCTTTATTAACGAAAACAAATATAGAGAGTACCATGAAAAAAATTAAAGTAAATCCCCTCGATTCGAATAAGTGGATAACGCAAGAAGTACATGTAAGAGGGGATGAAATGGAAATAGCTATAACGCAATATAACGCAAAGCCCTGTAATGGTTACCTCACGGGAAAGAGGACCAAGTGTAACATGGAGGAGAAAGAAAGAATAAAAGTTGACACATCTAGCTCGAACACAATACAGCAACTATCAAGGAACATAGTGAGATGGAGAGGAATTGATGTTGGCCTGTGTTCCACAAGGAAATGATTTAAGTTGGCCTGTTGTGTTCCACAAGGGAATGATTGAAGTTGGCCTATTGTGTTCCACAAGGGAATGATTGAAGTTGGCCTATTGTGTTCCACAAGGGAATGATTTAAGTTGGCCTGTGTTCCACAAGGGAATGATTTAAGTTGGCCTGTTGTGTTCCACAAGGGAATGATTTAAGTCGGCCTATTGTGTTCCACAAGGGAATGATTTAAGTTGGCCTGTGTTCCACAAGGGAATGATTTAAGTTGGCCTGTGTTCCAAAAGGGAATGATTTAAGTATATACATGTAGTTGCAGCTAAGAAAACAGTGTACATGTAAGTCATAAGCCAAATGTATGCATACATATCCAATGTAAGTGATTAACAAAATGTATGCATATCTATTGCATAAATAAAAAAAACATGAGTTGTTATTAACCCTTAATGTTGTAGAACTAATAATGTTTTCAATAACGAAAGCATCAGTGAAAGTCGTATTTAACAGATAAATAACACTTGAATTTTACTATTACAAATATACGAGCTATTTCCAATTTGAAGGGGGCACGCCGCGCCCTTGGAACCGCACCTGGTGCTCGCCTTCATGGAGTTTTTTTTTGTGTAGGCAAAAAACACTGTAACTTATGTAATTAATGATATCACTAATCAAAATGGTCCGTGACCGGATATGCCAAGATCACTAAAACATTTAGTAAGAAAAGAATCAATCATATCTGATATATGAAACATATCAATTTGGCAGATGGATCGCAAACCCTTTAACATACACACAGAACTAATAGCTGCAGATTCTAACATATTGAAATGAAACATTCTCATTAGAAATACAGATTCGAAAGTAACGAAACATAGCTTAAAAGACATTAAAATGTATCAGGAACGCTTTGAAGACTTTTGGAGTATTTGAAATTGATATGAATTAAATGCTGCACTACGATGGCATGGCGACGTGGTTATTCTTAGAGTTAGAAGCGTATTCATCTGATAGCTTTCAAATGTAATTAAACGATCTGGGTAATAACCAAAGCAAATGTCTCAGTTAAATTAGCTACAATTATGAAAATTACAGACTAATAACCAACAAAATACATTAAGTAAATATAAACGTACCATTTAATACGGTTAACATACGTTTTTATGCACCATCAGGACGAATGACTCGGGGATTTTGGCTAAATTACAAGATTTTATATCAAATTGCCTTGACATATAAGATTCTAAGTGAAAAACAACGAGGAGGTCCGAGGTTAAGAAAATAAAGTGTAAAACGGTAACTCAAACTAAAGAAAATGCCCGAGGCTAGTTTGATTCATGTCGTAAGAACTGAAGCAGTTATTTCCTGGAGGATATTGGGTGTAATATTCGCTCATACATCTGTCTTTTAATATAGGATTTTCGTTTTTACTCTCATTTTAATTAAATAAATCAAATGTCGACTTTCTCTCAATTCTCCGACGTGCCATCCACATCAAAGTTATTAAATGAAAGCCGGAAGACAGCTGGTATTATATTATAGTACTATAAATGGAAAGAAGAGGCCTTGAATTATCAAATGCACTTTAGCATAATACATTACTGTTTTCACCAAGTAATTCACTAACTATAGATGTACATGTAATATACCATAAATTCAAAGTAATACTAGCCTAAAGCATACGTACTTGTTAATCGGTTCTAAATTCGAGCTTCTTGTTGCTAAATAAGGCAGATTTACGTACGCTGCATCATTTGTCAATGAGCCATTATAATATTGAATGTCGTATTATTAAAGGAAACGATTGTGCCAACTTTTTTGACTTAATATGCTGATAGTACATGTATATCGGAAAGCATTATGTATTAATTCCAGACTCAGGAATGCAACATTAGAATCGAATTCTTCTTCGTTTTATAAATAAGTCCAAAGTTTTAACTTGATAGACGAAGATATATTTTACCAATTTGAAAGATGATTATTGAATTGTAGTTACTTTCACACGACCTTCGTATTTTTAATAAGATGTTTACAAAATCTGTGATTTTATGAAAATTCTGTCTGCTCCATCTATCCGTCCGTAGTAATTCAATAGTTTAAGAATGGTTCAGACCTACTTGTAAACTGTTGATAAGTTATACGGAGGTCACAATAAAGATTGTTCAAGAAGGAGCAATAATTATTTATGGAAGAATACACTTCCGTATTGAAAATATATGAAATATTTTTTAAATTCAACAACTATGCTTTTAATTTTAAAGCAAAGGTCTGTCTTTCAAATGCACACCCAGGTCATTTCTAGCCTGAAGGCACAGCTGAACTGTAAAATGAGCGATTGGTATTGCATACCGAACTAAGGTCATTTTTTTTTTAGCAAAGTAAAAATAAATGTATAAAATGTTATGTATATACTCACGAAATAAACATCCCAGTCCATTCACTTCCTGCCAACCATTACAACATTTGTACCGAGTCACATATTGAGGTTGATATCGTTGTCGTGTAGTCTTATAGTAATGAGTTCTGAAAAAGATATTTTAAAAAAGTAAAAATGACGTTCTGATTCATTTTCAGAATGGTCAAGGTAGTCTGGTACACCCTTAGGTAACACACTTCCTTTTAATCAATTATCCCATTGGATATACTGGTAATATGGGAATCTATGTTTCTATGCTCTGCACGTTCAAATCCTACGCTATAGATATTCATTTTATCGAGTGATTTTGTTACAAATTACAAAATTAATGGGCTACAACTTTAACCCCCCCCCCAAAAAAAAAGACAAATTAAAAACAATGTTGCCCTTAGTATCTCAATGAAGCTACCTGTATGTATTTTTGAAAAACCTAGAGAATTCGAAGGTTGCGCAATATATATGACCTGGTTTTAAAACCCAGGACTCTGACCCTGTTACACATCCTAATTTTCCTATTACATACATAGTTGTGTAATAACTCATACATATATTGTTTTTGTACGTAGTAATCGAACTCTTCTATAATAAGTAGTTTTATCAGTTCTTAAGAACAAGAAAAGAACACTTTGTCTATAATTAGTGAATCAATCCCGTTTTAGACAAATACAGACGCCTTGCTTTTCCGTTCTTCTCTAACCTTTAATTGGAGTTGAAGTTTATTTATTGACTGGCTCTAAAAGCTAACGTTTTAATGATAGAAAAGATTGAGATTAGCGAGAATTCTTATAAATAATAGATTTAGGAGTCAATTGGCCCTCATTCGTTTTCATGTTAACTTCATGGTCTTGATTTATCTAGATCTGATCTTGCTGACAATGATAGTGAAATTGGATACCTTCTTTTAACAGGGTTAACAGTACAGGAATGGTGTTGGTTCAGCTTTCAGTTTAATTTTACGTAACTCTCTGCTCCGTACTAACCTTAAGCTTTTTAAACATTTTTTTAACATTTGAAGTTTTTAAGCTCCAAAATATTATTCTTTCTTTAAATATATCAAATTTATATCAAAATATACACGTACACGTACTTCTTTAATTTACGATTAAACTTTAGTCAAGGCAATAGCTGAACAATAATACTTCAGAATAGCTCAGTGAATTAAAGAAAACAATTATATCAAGCGTTCAGAAACAACAGTCCTACATGTATATGAAGTAAAATCGCGTGCACTTAGTGAGACTCAAACAAACCAGTGTTGGATCCAGGGTGGGTGCAGGGGTTGGCACCCCCTTTTTATTGGAAAATTTTGTCATTTCATGTGTAATATTGACAAAAAATGGCAAAAAATGCCTTGGCACCCCTTATTCTGAGGTACCTCGGCACCCCGCCTTTTCAAAGTGTCTGGATTCGGCCGTGAACAAACTAACAAAGTAAGAACAAACGTTTATATGTATGACCTCAGATTATACATGTACATGTAGTATTACAATGCTGTGTGATAATGCAAGTAATCTTACAATATACATATATTTTCCCGCTGTGCTTTGCGGTAATACTTGTTGAACGCAAATTAAAAAAAAAACGCGAATATTTTCTTCCAAGAATGTCACTGTATATGCCATGAAACGCAAAATAAAAAAATCACGAATATTTTCGTCAAAGAGTATGAATGTATTCTGTAAATAAAGGCAACGAAGTTAAAGCTGCGAGAATGAATTACTTAGAAAATATCACCAAAAAAGAAAGGTGCAAAAATATCACGGCTTACAGAAAAATTGTCAGCGAAACGAACCAAATTTTTAAATAGTATAACTGAGCCAGTAAATGCATAATTTACATTTAATAGACGTTGTGGTCACAGTGACAAACAATTTGCATTAAACCTGTTATTTCAACTATAAGACACTTTTAAGACCACCATGATCATTTACTTTTTTCTAATTTAGGCCTGTTTTTGTAGCTGGTAAGTATGCGACACTACGTTCACAGGGGCTAGTGATCCCTTTAAGGTAGTTATTAATTAGTACTGTATCGTTTGATACAAAGACATATCTGAATTATAATCTCCTGTCAAAGTGACCTTAAAGTGTTGACGGCTTTTTAATGAACACTTAACGTGTGGTAGATAGGTGGATATATCAAAACTACAATGCGTACGTTAATGCTCGTGGTGAGAGATAAAATACTTCATCTGGTTTCTATATGTAAGTGCATAGAACATTCAATTTGTACAACTATATTATAGAGTTAGATGAACTACATTGTATTTTGTTCGTTTACAAGCACCACAACTATTAAAGTAGGCTTCGAGAAGGTATTCAAATGCATGATGTAATGGATCCACGAAAACCACGAAAATTGATTCAACGTAAAGAATATCATTACATGTATGAGAATTCTAATCCTTCAAAATATCTAGATCCTACTAAATTTAATACCCTTTTGATCTTGCTTTTACTTTTAATTTTGATTTTTTATTCGTTTATCCGAATTTACGCAGAGAGAATTTGAAAACATTCTGTTTTAAGTAGTTCAGCAAGTAGCATATTTCAAGACGAGCAATTTCGTACCAGTGCCTTTTAATTCAGACTCATGCAAATGTACTTCTTCATTGTTAAAAGTTCGCACCCGTGCTAAAACAATATACAGTGTTTTAAATCATCAATACTCATATTGAATGACGTATAGAACTCGATGATAATAAAAGAGGACGAAGCAACTGTAATTAATGCGAAATAAAGTCACAGCTAGGAAGCACCGAGAGCCCGATTTACGTCTGACAGGAAGTCACGTCATACAAAATTCGGTATATTTCGTATCTTCTTCACTAAAAATCGTTTATTATATGGTCTTGAATAATTATTTAAATTCAGATTCTTTTTTTTTCGTTTCTGACATTCCATAAAAGCATGTCTCTCTGACTTTATCCAGAAAATCCGAAGTATGAACACTAAGTATAATATCGGTCTCACTAATTAGTGGCAAGAAGTGTCAAGATGTGACAAGAACCACCAAAGTCAATTGGAACTACTCGGCCATTCCCGCTACATTAAAAAATAATCTTGGATGCAGAAAGTAGAATTTCTTCTTGAAAAAATTGCTGGAATTGTAGTAATATGCGGACTCGCGACTCATAGTAGTGGCGATAAAAAAATGGTTAAATGTGACTCAAAATCAAGAACGATAACTCTGTCAAGAATTTGTCCTCTTACAGGCTACACTGCCTCGTATTATAGGCATACACCGTAAGAGGTTAAACTCTTTTTTAGTATATTCCTTTACTGTTTTTTTTGTGAGGGATATGGGGTTAAGGGTAAATCGAGAACTTATTCATTGGTAGCCATCATAACATTTTCACTTGTACAGAAACAAAATAGTCGCTTTGGTGGTGCTGTATATAAACATTATTCATTTCATTATATTTATTGCAAACGAATCAAATATGTATTGCTTCTGGCAGCTGACAGATATTTATATCTGTGTGTGTGTTTTGGCACATCTTATTCTTTAACAGGTAGTAATAGACTTATTTTTGAGACGCACACCTTGCATGTAATAATATAAGCCCATTACCACATTCTACAGTACTGCAAATACCTAAATAAACGACGTGAGCTATGTATAATATATGTGATTTACAAAAACCTGAATACTAGATGATGACTGCCAACATGTAATGATATGCCGGTAAAAGCAGCATGATGCTTTTTTACAACAACCATCTAAAGATGATTGAAAAACTGAGGGGCGCACTTTCAAATATAAATACATACAGCTGTACATGTATTGCATGTGCCATTCACTTCTTCATCCATACTCATACATTCACATCTAGAACGCATGTGCTGGTATTTGTGTATTGAGACAAAGGATAAGTCTAAGGATATTGGCGGGAATTAGCCACCCTCTACACGATATCGATGAATGGCAACACGTATCAACAGTTACGGTCTACGCCGCTGTAAATGGAATTACGAGAAGAAAGCGATCAATACGGTACAAATTGAATACTAATGTACATGTATACATACATGTAATAACCATCAATAATCGCCAAAAAGCTTTAAATACACCGATCATCTTATTTATTCCAAGTTCTGGAGAATTTTTTTAACTGTACACATGTACGTTGAAATAAATAAAAATAAATATTCTATATTTATTACCATTACTTAACAAGGTAGATTTTCAAATAAAACTACTGAATTGATTGCTGAATATACATTTAAAATTGTGTTCGTGTGTGATTTTTTATTATCCGACATTAAATCTAACCCTCCACCCGTCAAGATAAAAATGGTTGGTGCCTAAAAGATATACAGCATTGAATTTTGATAATTTTGATTCATTGTAATATGCGTGAAGATACTTACATAAACATTTTAAAATGACTATTGTATAAATCCCTTTGTACTTCAAACATTCGGAACAGTTTACATGTATTTATTATAGCCTGTACAGTCCTCGGTATAAAAATGGTTCCCCTGAATGTATTGTTACATGTACATTTTCTAGCTAGAAAAAAGCTATAATTAACTGTGACGCATCCGAAAATGTATTATTTTTAAAAGCAGACGAATCAGGTTTTCTCAGGTTTGCGATCGCTACAATGTATTTTCAGGAGAGCGAGACATTATCATTGCTGTAAACTTTATTCTTAGAAACTCCTATAAAATATTTAAACAGCGAGTAATTACCCCAGCGAAGAAATCAAAACCCGCATCGTTAAGCTTAAAGACCCAATTAAAGAACTTATTGTCTAGATCGTCCAATTATTTGAATTTGAAAGAAAAGAATCTGTAGCCCCATTGTCGTACATCAGAAGAAATACACGTAATTAAAGCATACAAGTTAGTTCAGTAATGACGGTGTATTTCCCGACGTAATAGGCATGTCGAATCTAGTTAGTTCACAGGGTACAATTATTGGACATCGATGCACAGAGTGGCTCCGTTTGGTTCGGTTGGATCGATGTCTTAAGCGGCCGTGCTTGATTTAGAACGAATCGATTACGCCGGATATAATCTGTAACTTAAAAACAGATCGGAAATAGTAGATGTGTTTTGTCAATCTTCCTTTATTAAGATTTCTTGTAATTATTAAATTATTTGGTTTTTAAGAGCCCGAAATCGAAGTATTATAAAAGGAAAGTGAAACATCACGCGAAGTTTTACCAATAATCCATAGAAAATATAGGAAACAAGAAACATATCACGCTAAGTTCTCTTCCATGAGGCATTCTTCTGATTTCTGGGTTAGTTGTAAACTTTTAATAAAAACGGATGTTAAAAGCAGTAAAAACGTAACATCTTTTGTTTCTCTACGCCACCTGCTACGAGATACAACGGTTCACTATCTAAAGTGCTTTAAAATTTGCACGTGGCGTCAATAAATGAGTAATTAAAGGTATAATAGAATGCTGATGAACTTAGTTTTAATTGTTACAACAGTAAACTTTACATCTCAACTCTTTAAGTTAATTGCAAAACAAAAAAGCATATGGAACAATAGGTTCGGTATCTGCGATTCAATGATGGGTTATATTGGCGTGAACAAGAAGAGATTTATATGCTTAACTAGTTAACTGCATTCGTAATGTAATAAAGCAATCAAATTTTCAATTTAAAAATAGAAAATTAGTGTACTATATGACTTCTCTATACCATTAAGATACAATATATAGAAGATGTAGTTGTGCAAAATATCAAATATACAAATATGATCACCTCCATACAATTACAAAAATTAAAAGTATAAAATGCATACATATCATAAAAACTGCATACAATTCATGAACGATCAAGTCGGTAGAAACAATATTAATTGTTACTTAAAAAGATCTATATGTTCATGTACGAAAGTTCATATCTATTGCGTTTTTGTAACATGTAAAAAAAATATAGTATATTAGTATATGAAAATAAGTGGATTAATACAAATTTCGATGAGTATTTTAATGAAGAGATATAAGTGTTGCGCATGCACGAAGTTTTTAAGCCCTTGACAAACCAAGACACTGACACAAATTGAGGCAGATGTTGTTTCAAAAGTAAAGAGACATTCAGTAATGTTTGGAATTTTACCGTTTTTAAGTCGCTCTTATTGTTAGCGATTTCTTGCACTCGTAATTTCAGTACTTAATATTCGCAAATAATTTGCACAAATATGTAGTTATACGCCACATTATGCTGCAGTTCTTCGCAGTGCTTACCGCCATAGCGCAATATTTTTAGCTTCATACGAGATAAAGTATCATACACGTGTGTTTTACGTGTGGTTCTTGCTTGTACGAGGACGGGAAGTTTCGTGGTCGCTGAGGACTAAGTCACACGTACATTAAAACCACCATAAACATTTTCAAACGTTGGCAGGTAAAGGCTTTATATAGACAGAAACCTTGTATCCGTTTATTGTGGTATTGAAAATTGTGCATTGGATCCTTTCAAGTTATTAACTTTAAATTTATCCAACATGTAAATGGTACCAAATTAAAAGACACTACAAAACGAAGCATATGCATTCTAGACAGAACCCTATATAAATAATTATAGTAATCCTTTTACCTTCTTTCGTGTCCTATACACCACTTTTTCGTTCCTCCACAGTTCGGTTTCCACACTTTGACCATCCTGGTATATCGTTGTACACACGGTACTCGTACTAAAATCATCTGAATGTCTTGGAAAGGGCAAACATTTGGCCTGAAAGAAAAAAAATAATGTATTACCAGACATATCGCACACAACTTGGAAACGGAAAACATTGGCTTGGAAGAAAAAAAATCTCCCACCCCATCTTTTCTATTCATTTTCCTATGCCTTTCTTCGGTCTTCTGTCCATTTCTCCTGTCTTCCTCGACCCCCTTCTTGTCTCCATTTACCTAGTCCGTCGTCCCAATTATAGAAGTTTCAAATTAGATTTTTTGTCAAATTGCAAAATTCATATATTCTGTTTCGCCTTGGAAAATATACATATAGATCATTACTTTCAGTATAGTGAAATTTATTTGTAATCTCTTACGATAGCGACATACCTACATGTACATGCATGACGTGCATTATATGTTAAAGAAATCCTACATATACAGGTCCCATAATCGGTGATGCATGTACATGTAATTGATGTACATGAACCGAAATTTTCGTTATCTACCAGTAGTGAAATTACACGACTGTACCAAATACATCGTGTGAAAGTGGTGAGATCTGGGACGCACATGCAAAATGAAAATGTGATTTCTTGCGACCTGAAACACACCCTTACCGTATTTACATGGGCGTTTCGTTTTTGCCTTTATGATGAATTCATTGAATCATCTCAATGCTTAATGAGACATTCCACGTTTAATGTGCTGAGATAATTAAATTATTTTCACAAAAAATACAAGTATGCCAGGTAAAGCTGCAGACAAGTGCAACCAAATGCATATAACTTATCAATGTCTAAAGGATCTTAAGATGTTATCTTTTAAAATTGATGCCTCCATTTCTGAATAGAGCTTGCAATAAATTACGTAGAAACAAGTGTCTTTTATATGAGCAATCATAAATGTTAATAATTATTAGGGAAATGATATATAACTTTATATTCGATGAGGGGCGGATCTAAAAATTCATAAAAAGGGAGTTCCAGTACAGAAATTCATTAAAGAAGGGGAAGTGAGTGTTTATGGCTGTTATATATTTTTGTCCATAAATACAAAAATAGCCATTTTTTCGAAGAAGCTGCATAGGGGATGCTACTCATCAAAAACCCATCCTAGATCAGCCACTGGGATATAGTGGTGATACTGCGATGTTTTCGAGATGGTAGACAGTCTCCATGTAGTATGTGGTATCAACTATAATAGCGATTGTTGTGAAAAATTATGTAGGAATATTTTTGTTGTAACTCAATAAGTAAAATCGTACTATTTGGCTTTCCCCACATTAAAATTGTATATGGACGACACTTCAATTTTTTACATTTATTGAAAACAATCATCGTTTTTCTCATGGAATAATAATTTCGTGTCTGCATGAGGCAAAAACAATAAAACTGCAAAGATTGGTATTAGACTATGCTACTCTACACACATACTTTCTTAAAAAGCTCAATCACAACTATTTATTTACCTACTTAATGGTAATGAATATTAGCCTAATGAGTTAATGACTTGTATGACATACAAATTTGACATGGCGGGTCAAGGTAACTAGTAGTATGTTTTCTTTATAAACAGAAGTTAATGCTAAGCAAACACAGCCGACGAGGAAACGAATAAATGATCATTGACCTCGGGTTTAGTATGTAAACTTTGTGCATGACGTTTTGTTAAGCAGGTAATACGAAAAAACTGTGTATTATGATTTTACTGAGCTGATGAAGTGTCTATTTTTAAGTAGCACGTGTCTAATATGACTGCTTAGTAATATGAAATATTTTCATATGAATTTCACATGATTTTCATTTGGATAGGGCAAATCAATTTTGTGAAGGAATTCACGTGAAATTCACATGAATGGAGTCTAAATATATAACATGAAAAATTATGTGAAATGAATTAACGTGAAACTCATTTTTCCATATAAAGCTTGAATTCTCATGAATTTCTTTTTAACTATTTGTGCCAGTGTAACTCGCGAACATTTATATATGAGCAATTATGGACTACAATGTACATATATGTGCATGCGTACTTTTTTATCTATAGAAGATTACTTAATCTTCGGAATAAGGTCAATAAAACTGAATATTTTTAGCGTCTTACGTATATGGTGTCGGTCTTTCACACGTGCTTAGGTCGATACCCAGCCCCCACCCCCCACAAAAAAAAAATATATATATATATTTATACTTAAAGCATGTACTTTTAGTAAGGTAAAAGGTATCTTTTACATTCTATACAATACAGGTTATGAACCAAGTGACATAATTACAGAATTCGAGACTGAACTGTCACTCTACACGCATTTCTCACCTGTGTGTAAAGTATGTTTTTAAATTTTTTTTTTTGGTAAAAGTAATATAAAACACTTTTCATGTCGTAAGAAACATTGAGTTAGATGTACAACTTATTGCGTAATGACACAATCTGGTAGGTTGATTGACAGATACATAGAGTAACTTGACCTTTAAGGTCAGATGGTCTATTATAATACTGAAGTGGAGCACTCGATCTGCAATGCTAAAAGATCCATAATAGTTTTTTAGAGTTTTTTTTAGAAATCGATACGTGACAAGTCTGGTTTTTGCTTTATAATTGCTTCAGTGCTTGAATTTTTTTACAAAAAAAAACAAAAAAAAAAACTAAGAGTACTGGCAAAAAAAAAGAACAAACATCTTTTTTGAAGATTTTTGTCTGTTTTTTTCTGCTTTGGAAAAACCTATGGGTACAATATCTCCTCATGCAATGATATGCATAATCACTTGAAATTCCATCCTCAAAGCAAATTAAAGACAATTTTTAAATTCAGTCACATTGTATTCATTCACTTTATTTAAACATTTGAATTTGGCACATATCCCACCAAAAAATCTTATGGTTTTAATGGAAAAATTGTATTTTGGGTAAAACTTTGAACAACTACCTTCCCCATCCCAACATACTTGTTTTACACCATAAACTAATACGACCTCTGAATACTCAAACACACAATATTGTAGCTCGTGGCGCATCTCATGGAGATATATTTTAATGTCCCTATGAAAATCATCTTTTTTACGATTATTACCTTTGATATTTTCAGCATACTCGAAATTGTTCTTATTTCACTGTGAGTCAGCTGTTTGTGAAATAGAACAAATTACTTAAAACAAAACCAATTTCAGTTCTTGCGTTTGACACCGTGAAATAGTTTTCAAACTGGACTTATTCAACCATCCCATGCTTACATAGCTAAAACTATTTCAAACATGAAAAATATTTAACAAGACAATTATATACAGGTTAAGATGTTTTATCTACGTTCTATTCTATCATCTGTTTGTCACTATCATCTGTTTGTATCATAGCCGAACCCTCTAAATCACGACATACATTGTATCTGTATTGTTTAATTTTGTAGAGATAATGTAATTGAGTCTCAAAAGTAGACCGTCTATCCTGACCTTAAGCTAGTATGTCTATCATTCTCTAGTCTATGTGCTGTATAACTGTACAGTGTACTCAGTGGTACCCTTTTGTCAACGGGACGAAAGTCACGCTTTTTTTTTCGACAACTGGGAAATGGATCAAATTGACATTTAATATAGTACAAATGTACGATATGTACCTATTAAATCCCTTGTGTTTGACAATGCTATGTTGGAGAAATATCACGGTACAAAAAAAAAACCAAAAAAAAACACATGTTTTTTTATTTGCATTTCGAATCATTGCATTGATATAAACTATATGATTGACTTCTGGGTAAATACATTTGTATGTAGAGCGTGTTACGAATTTATATGTGCATCATTCCATTCTCGCAGATTTTCTACGTTATTTTGTATATTAAAATGTCTGTGCATTTGCTTCACGTTACATGACATATAAACTATATATATTTCTACGTTTAATAATGTGTTCTTTTTACCTTTGTTTCACTGTCACACAAGGTATCATTATTTGTAATTTATGGAAACTGCCTTCATTTAAAGCAGAGACGTCTTTCCATATCGGAGTAACAGGTTCTTGAACCCAATTTGTACAGTACGTGATGCTTTTATATTTCTATTTGTAAACTTTCCATACATTAGTAATGAACGTAGCTTTTTCTGTTTTCAATAGCACAGTGTCGTACATTATTAGTGAATGATAATCTTTTTTTTTCGTTCATTCACCTTTAAAAACCATGTCATTTTTAACGTGCAAATATTTTACATTTAAGAGTACAAGAAGAACACGTTATCTTAAATATGAATAGTCGTCATATTTCAGGAATAAATTATAATCCTAAACTACTTTAATCATTTCATTCGTCATCAAATATCATAATAACATAACTTTAATGTGCAATAAAAGCAGCAATTTTCTTGTTGCTCCGTCTTCAAATTCTCTGCAGTAAACTATTTAGAATTATAAACGATTTATTCCCAGTGAGGTCAAGTATATCTAATACTTCAATCAAAGGGTAAGATAAGAACTCTTAATAGTAAAAATATATCTGTTTAAATCTTATGTAATTCTGCAATAAAATTTAAAATTAACTGATAACCTAGTAATCTCTTATAAAGGGGATTGCAACCTTGTTTCATCGGATTGGGCGATCCCGACTTCATAATGGAGCCACATTGTTTAAGTTTTAAATTTTGTGTTTATCAGTTGTAAGAATCAGGCAGCGGTTATAAGATAAAATGAAATAACCAACTAATTTGACAGCGACTATTTGTATCGTCAGAACTAGAAATAAACAGAAGATTTTCTGTATCATTTTTGTAAAATGAGTTATAATTTCAATTCAGCTGCAAATGAACATTTCAAGGACAGACAACACTGCAAAAAATCCCTATTTCAAAGATCCTAATGAGGAATATCCAAACATATGCAGTGATGCAGTGATAAAATGAACAAGTGGTCATTTCAAGAAGAGGGGACTTACTTAGGCGAAAGAAAAGTGTCAGGTTGTGGTTTTTGACATGTATGTTTCAGAGGTTCCCTACGTTACCCGATTCTTACAAAGATTTGTACTAAAGATGTTGACGATTTTAATGAATAAAGATCAGGAATGTTTAATGCGTACATCCAAATAAATAAATTGAATTAAATGATCAAGGCATTTTTCGAGACCCACGATTTGACTGATTCAAAGAGCTACAACTATTTTTGAAGTTTAGAGACAAAGGGCAGACAATGTCAAGATATACGTATATCAATCTTAAATGGTCGACTACATATCATACATGTAAACAAATGCAAACTGAAGATATGCCTTTCAGTTAATAATCAGACCCCAACCTTAAAATTGGAAACTACTGAAATATTCTCAGATCAAGTTAAGATCATTACAAAGACTTGCGATTCTATACCCAAACGCCAAGACGCCGAGCTACTCGACCTCATGTATATTTGTTCTTATGGAGTCAATCTCTTTAAAATACAGCACTTTCATGAGAAAAAAGTTGTGTTAAAATTACGGAACCACCTAAAGGTACATCAAAATAAACTAAAACACACAATCAGGGGCGGATCTAGAGATTTTGAAAACTTTGATGTAAATACAGACTATTAATTACTATTAATTACTAATTTCCCCTACATTTTGCTCAAAACAAAGGTTTCCAACAAAAAGGGGGGTTCCGACCTCCGAACCTGGATCCATCGACAACAATCACTTAGAAAATAAACTTCATATTTAGGAATTATTTTCCTAGTAAAATATGTGCCCAGCTTAAAATGACTTTCATCTAAACATTCATAACTCTAATTTCTAGACGAACAAGCCAAGAACATATTCAATTTTATGCAATCAAAACAAAATTGTTCTGGTATCGTCTGACCTATGTTACCCCTAAAAACATATCGAACTGTATAATAGATGCTTGTCATACGATATAGAAATCTATTCATTTAGGTTTCAAGACCAGTAATTACAGAGGGACAAAAAAGAATGTTCACCAAACCATGTACAATAACGTCTCATTATGGACAAAGTAAAAGAAGTTCCGAGTGATACTTACGGTAATCACATGATGCAAGTGACAGTTAAATGTCCTTATTTATTAGAATGGACTTTTGGTAGACTTGATACAGTAGTTTGTCTCCGATTGATTTTGTATACGAAGCAATTGAAAGATTTGATATGAAAACTACAAATGAAAGTGTACCCATCCATGCAACTGGCATTTGTAACAAAAATCAACATTTGTAATTTAATGAAAAGAAAATGCAGGTACATGTTAAATGATTAAAAAATCAAACAGATTCAACACGGGTTTTTCATATGGCATACTCGCCGCATTTTTGCCTGGATTTTTTCCCGATGCAGTCGTTATAGTTTCGCTTTTTACTCTTTGACCTTAAGGACGCTCGTCTATGGAAACGTAAGTCACCTGATCCCAATTCTGTTTCCGATTGGCCATATACTGATAACTAAGTGGCATTCGAAAAAAACTGTATCGAAAATTGAAATTGCGTGCCATTGTGTTATTTTCTTGAATGAAATGTAGAAACTTATAAGCATAAAGAACAAAATTTTACTGCGTCGGCTATCTTTTTTTTCAAAGATAGTACTTGTTAATTTATAGCACAAATTTGATTATTTTAGTAATATTCTGTATTATCTCGTTGTCTTGGAATTCAAGAGTTTTGGACATCGTTTTAACCGTGGTTTTCCCTTATTTTACTTCTGTAAACATGTCCTTTCTTTTTGTAAAAATAACCTATTCAACTTAAGAATATTTATTATCATAATAATTTATGAATACTTCATATGAATTGATTAAAAAACTGTTAACAATGGTTCAGCTGTTAATGAAAAAATGAGTATTTTTTATGTACATAGTACCGACTGCATAGTCTACACAGTTGTTAAATAGACCTATACAAATGCAATATTGTGTAAACTCTGACTGCAACAATTAGGGAACAAAAATAGCGATATTACAATATCATGGATAAATCAATCAGAAATATTTGACTTTCATGTCCATTTGAAAATGTCTTTGATTCCATAGACAAATTTAAAAATATCTCATTATGAGACAATGCTGAATGAATATATCTTAGAATTGAAATTGATCCAAAGGAATTGCCTTTATATTTAATGCCACGACATGCTTATTCTTTCTAATTACGATGTGGTATTGATTTTCTTAAGACTGTGGATAAAACATCATGCTTTAATTTGGCAATACAACTACTAGGTCTGTTATTTTCATTAATCAATTGCTTAAACAATGCTCCTAATTGGTAAAATTGCTCGGAGATCGACCACTTAGTCATTAAAGACGTTTCAAAATGTTGTTTATTTGCAAACAAAGCAGCCATGGAAAGTTTACTAATGAGTTTTAAAGTTTCATTTTGTAAACAAGGACATGCGAATTTTCCGTTAAATCGTGAATGATGGTATTTATATAGGATGTTTCCAAATATTGTAATGTCATAACCAACACTGTGAAAATATTTCTCATTTTGAAGCAAATTGTTATTAAATCAATTAAAGTGTCTAATTAAAGTTATGCAACAACCTCTGGCATTGCCAAAAACAAAAATTCCTGTACAGTGGCAAGGGACACGTAGATTCCAATATGGCAAGCCAAAACAGATATTGAAAGTATACAAATTAAATAGCAGTCTTTGTAAGAATCATGCAAAATCTGTAAAATGTGATACACCTCAAATAAGGCTCAATTTTCATTTTTGTTATTAAGTTGTTTTATATGTCTATATGATGAGACGTACAATTATTAATGTTAATCTGTCTCTTCATATGAGATAATCAAAATGGAAAATCCAACAGTTTTTTTATTTTATTTTATTGTCATTTACAGAGTAACTCCCTTAATTTTGAATTCAACAGTGCATTCTATATAATTTTTATCTCCACATGTTAATTAAATTTTAAACAAAATATTAAAAATAAAAATATGTAGGCTATACTAGTGACTATTTTGTACCATTATCTCTACATGTTCCAGATCTTAGAACCGATCTGTATGATGGCTTAAAAGTACGTGTATTCACGAGTACTTAGTTTTGTTAAGCTCAGAGCGTAAATGGGTTGAATCATTTTAAACGTCTTGTTCTTAATCACAATGGATAAAATGTATGTGATACACAGCGATGCACATAAAGCAACCTAAATGTAATTTAACTGTGAGTACAACCACAATTTCAAAATCCCGACTTTTAAGATTGAGCCCAAAGGGTTACTACATATGTAAGTAAAGAATGATCACTATAAACAATTCAAACTCAAATTATAACAACGAAAAATGGAAGGAAACAGGCTAGAGAACAAGCATCTTTGATCTCAAAATTTTCTACGCAACTGTGTGCGCAGGTCGTGTAGTCGTGATCTTAGAGACAACAATAGTATATACATGCATGAAAGGTGATGGGGTAAACCACAATAAAAGCTAGAATCAAACAACCTGACAACGTTGTAATTACCTTTTTTTTGTTAGAGTTCATCCCCTTTTGCCCACTATTAACGACAAGCTGATCACTTTAAACAAGTGAGTGAAAAGTACAGAAAACCGAAAGAAAAGCTGTTCCTGGCTCAATATAATAATCTCTGAGGGAATCAAACGAATTGTGTCATAATTAATAAAAACAGGAATTAGAACATACTTTTGTAGACGGTTACATCACGAATCATTAAAGAAACTTACTGATTAAGTTGGTATTACAAACTAAACATTTCACATTGTTAATAATAACAAACTGCTTTTTGATGCAGCGCCCTTTCATCTGTATGCACTTTATAGATAAATGTAACTAGAATAGAATGCTTTCTTGAACAGATTCATTCAGAAATCACACAGGTGAAGGCAAACATGCAATATATTAACTAGTAACATATAGGTTATCTACATCCTCTTTGATATAATATGTATTGATGATATTTTTGAAACACCTGGATCATCAAAAATGGTAACAAGAAAGGATATATAGACAAACAGTGCGGTAGATATCATGGGTGGATCTGGACAATTTGATATAGAGAGCTTGTAATTGACAATTTGAATCCTAAAAGATGTACATTTTAATATGACGATGGGCCAATTTGATGACTACTTATGGAATGACTGTTATATGAAGAAATAAACTTAATCACGTGGTGCACTTTATTTTGCATTGAGGTTATTCCAATGAGATCAAAAAATTTAACAGTCATTCCTTATCTTATAATTTAATTTAATTTTATAAATAGTATCAAGTCATCTAAAAAAGTTGACGCCACCATCATATAACAAAATTTGGTCCAATCAGAAAGCTGGTTACATCTGAAAATAAATTACATGTATTTGTGTCCTTCATACAAGATTTTATCTGTTTATGTGGTACTTTATTTAAGGGCTTGTGGAAATTTATGAAATATTTGAACCAAGTTGAACTTCTAGAGACTAAACATTTCTACATGTAGCAGTAATATTTAAAGACTTAAATCATTACTTCCAAATTTAATAGAGACTAAACATTTGTACATGTAGCAGTAATGCATGTGCTTAAAACTAAACTTATTACTATTGTGAATTCGCTCAATATATTTGTCAATTTCCATTTTCAAATCAGATTTGTCCCATGATGTTGTTTTATCTTGAATGTTATACCGGGCAACTTTTCGGTTGTTTCTAGCTACCGTGACTTAAGAAAGACATGTCCCAGAACATAAATCCAACTTGGTCATTTATTTAACTGTTTATGGCCATAATTTAAAAATCCATTGCGGGTACATATCCCAATCCCCTTTCCAACAGAAAATGAAATGTCAATTGCCTTGAATTCTCTTTTCTTTATTAGTTTCTTTGTTAATCGTGGAACAAAATCCGTGCATTATTTTCTTATTGATTAAGTATGATAGTACATAAAATCATCAAAATCAAACGGCTTGTTAAAATGAGACAACGGAAAAGCAATTTGATATCCGAAACAATGTTTGAAAGATGTTACATGGCTAATGAAGGAGAAATTGATTGATTTTAATGTAAATTGGTACAGAGACTTTGTTCGAGAATCAATTAAAACTTAACTAACTTTCTAGAAAATCTTTCAGACAACATGAAAAGAAAAAACAAACTACAAAATGACGATGTCGTCAAAAACAAGATCCTCAGGGAACAATTATAGGAGATAGGCTGGTTATCCCATTGGAAAACCATTAGAAAAACACGAGACGATACCAATAAAAGCATATCGTCATTACCAAGCCGAGGCTGTTATGACCCATGCAAGGTTCCCTGCAGACAGTGTGATACAGCTGTCTCTCTCAGATAAGAAATAAACAATGTTCTCTAGCTCAACAATTCTTGGAGCTTTTGTATACAGAACACTATATAGGTTAATTGCTTTCCACAACAATCTTTTTGAAGTCATTTTACGGAATAGCGCGTCGTTGGTAAAAACTTATTGAGAAAAAGGCTTTAAGATTCCTTGATATGAGACGTTGGCAGAAGTTGATACGGAAACTAGACAGAAAACCACTGTACATGTTAAAATGGCAATTTAAAAGATTCGAGTGTTACAAAGTCTGAACTTGAACTTGAAAAAAATTAACTGTAGTCCATCCCTTTTGAAAAAAAAAAGATATGGATGTTACAAGCTCATGAGCGACGGACAATATCGTAAACGCGTTATATTGAATTTCGATTTATCTTCTGTCAACTCAATCACGCGACCCCTCAATGGCTACCAAATTTGTCATTGTCAAAATTGTTTGCCGTTATTGAAAGAGGCAATATTGGTAATGGCGGCATCATTTACGCAGACGACATGTTCAATGGCGGGAAATCGTGATATCGTTCTTCCTTTTCTTAAACACTTATCCACCGGACAATGAGGCTTTTAGTTAGTTCAAAAATATCCCAGCAGTATAGTAAGAAACAAATTTTCTTCGTTAAGAAACAAATTATGAGTATTGAAGTTTCTGACTTGACGAATTTTTACTTCAAAAATGTTAATCGCAATTGATGTTTTTTACGTAGCCAAGACGAAAGAATTTATATTTTTTTGTTTGATTACAAAAAAAAAAGAACAGCCGTAAATCAAATAAAAGTATTTAGCAATCTACTTCCTTTACCTGACGTTATAGCTCCCTATAATTGATGCAAAAATGCTTTAACCAGTAATTAATATTCACTATCCCACTTAAGACAAATTGTTCAGATTTGTTTTCCAATATTTCGCAGACGGTTTATTTTCTTTCTTTATTTATGAACATAATTTTAGTTTTAGTATCAAAACTTTGTGTTCGTTCAATTCATGTTTTATCGAAATTCTAAGTAGATACATTTTGTACACGTAACGTAGGGGATAGGACTTTCATTCATACAAATCAGAAGAGGTATTTCTAATATGCTTTATCAATACAGTAAGCTAGTATGTACACATTTTACAATTTTTTTTTTTAAAAAGAAGAAAAACCACATACACATACACAAAGAAATCAGTGAATGAATGTCTACTTTTGTTACTTTGTATGTATGATTTTAGTTGCTGTATGTTCTTTGTTGTGTATGTCTGTTTTCCATGTCGGATCTTTGTCCTTGGATTACATTCTTTTGACTATCGCTATAATCTTGGTTCCCTTGATTACTCTTTAACCAACATTTGTTCTCAACTGTTATCAGTCACACACTGAGATGGCATTTATCTAGTTATTTGTTCAAGTTCAAAGTCAACGAAGAATCTATTACTCGTAGTTAATAGTGACTAAAGAATGAGTTTTGGAAATATGTATCTTTTCAGTTGGTTAACCACTCCTGCAAGATTGATTTGTAAATGAGGAGACAGAGTAACACTGTCGTTTCGAGTGAAACTCAAATTTCATTTTGTGTAGGCTGGTATAACAATAGCAGTTTGTACCGATACCAAAATATCCTCGAAACTATCAAAGGTAATTGTACCACCATAACGGTTAAGGTAATTGTACTATCATAACGGTTAAGGAAATTGTACTATCATAACGGTTAAGGTAATTGTACCATCATGACGGTTAAGGCAATTTGTTAGGTTATTTTTATCCAGGATTGAAAAAAATCGTAGTTGTTAAATTTACAATGGAGTTAGCTAGTCATTAATTTATCACACTGTTCAAAATATACGCAAAGAAATCGTAAAGTCCTTATGGCTTCTTACATGTACAGTACACGTATTTAAGCCAGTAAGTCACATTAAAGAGTTTTTATTCCATTGCAATCAGTCATTTAAACGATAATCTAAATTATTTAGTCATTTTAACAAATCATTTTATCGAGTTACATGTATCTACAACCAATCTGCCGATCGATCTCAATAAATACATGTAAGTCAAGTTAGTTACACGTCAGTACAGCATTGACACGTAAACACATTATCGAACTTGGTAAGTCGTTCAGAGATGTTTGTAAATATATCGGCCAGTAAGGTGTAACGAATGTATGAAAATTTCGTTGACAATCGGTTAACGAATTGATGAAGAGTTCCCGAATAGCATACTAGGGCTTCAATAAAGTTCTATCAATAACAACCGTTAATTTCACCTTGTTATATTTTCGTTTCTAAAAAGATGTAATTTTAGATTATTTGGCAGAATCAGTTACTGTTGTTGGCTTTTTCGTGTCATAATGATGCAAAATCTGTATACGCTTGGGAAGTTCTGGCTATAGTGTAACACTATGCCGAACCAATGGGCTCTACTGATAAAACAATTTCAACGATCGGGTATCAAATGATCATATAACTAATTTGTCAAACTTTCAACACTGGCATGTTTGTGATAAGAAGTCATATGTTCGATGAAAAACATGTTTAGTTCTAAAATTTTCCTTGGTTTTGTAATCGATCATACAACAGAAAAATTGCAACTTCAGCAACGATTTATATCCGTACCCTGTAGTGTAGTGTATTTAGCCATTAGGATCGTGAACATTTGACCATTGATATGGTAACACTAACTTGACTTACTCCTCAATAGGAATTTCAGCCTCAGAAAATAGATACCTTGTGCAAACGTTTTGAAAATATTCGAAACTTTGTATATTTGATTGATTTAGGTTCGATAAAATACGGCATAACCGCCATAATCTTCATAGAATCAATAAAAGTACACGTACACAAACATGTGACATGATTTACATCTACTTGGATAAAAAAAACTCTCTCTGCTTCTTTCTCTCTCTCTCTTTATGCGAGCGTGTGTGTGTGTTTTTTTTTACTATACTACATGTAGCTTCGTACAATATTTTAATGATATTTAGAGCTTAAACCAGAGAGAATAAATGAGATTTTTTTAAATAGGAACTACATGAACCGGAACAACCATTTCCTTAAGCTTAAGGTTTGCATTCATTGATAAAAAACCCACCACTTTTCAAAAACCCATTTGTCAAAATTTCGTCATTTGCATGTAACTGATATTTTCAATGAATTTACCATATGAAAAAGGTTACCTTTTTGAAATTGAGACGATAACCAAAGATGTTGGTACATAACACTTCAATGAAGCAGAAAACATGTGGCTACCATGTGAAATTATGTGCAGTCGACACCCAGAGACGACCATTTTCCTATTAAAGGGAGTAAAGGGAGTATTTCTCTTATCAGAGAATCTTTGTAAGCCTCAATCCGAAAAATACCATGATGGTCACTAAAGATTCTAAGACAATACACACCTAGCAGCATTGCAAAAGTAATCCCCTTTTCTAAGCGCTTCAACTTAAAAGCATTTCGTGCACGCATGTACATGTGCAACACAAGACCCATGCACGCATGTGCTGTTGTAGTTATTAATTCAATATTTACATGGTTTATACGGCAGGAATCGCAGTCAACGAACTTCAGATGTTGTGTCTGGGTTACTCATTAAAATATATCAAACCTCTTCCTAACAAATTCAGACGGGTACAAAGCAAGTGCTTTGAAAGATGAGGTTTCACAAGAAAATTCATCTGATTATGTTTTCCATCTCTCTTTAGCATGTATCATGCTTAAGTCAATTGAGCTTCCAAGATAAACAAAAGATGAGATCTATCAATGCTCTGGTGAAATGAACCGTTTGTAATTACCCAGAAATATCTTCATTCCCTGAACAGAATTGTTTGTTTTACAGGGCAACACTTTGTTTAAGTAGATGTTAAACTATTTAAGACCATTGTATCCGTTGTTGGAACATTCACTGTATGCTTGTTTTCCTATCATGAAAATGGTTTTAAAATCAATTTTAAAGAAAACCGATTTGTTTTAGAATTCTTTTTTGTTTGGAAAATGTTTCAATGTTTTGTAGCTTCGCCCGGTTGTAAATCCAGTTTGTAAATGAATATAAGACTCAAACTGAATTAGCATCGGACACACATAAAACTGTGCGCTTTATTTATCCAATCAGCATCCTCCTACAGCTTAAACATGCTATGCAATTAAAACGCAGTGGTGATTTTAGAGCTTTCTGTTACATGTAACATACAATGGGTATATTCCTTAGACAAGGCCTCTTCCCCAAGATAAAATGTAAAATAATTAAAAAAAACAAATGTGATAAAAGATATACAGTAAATCAATTTTTTATGTACCATGCAGGCATCGAACCATAGACGAGCATGCGTCCAAGTCAAACATATGATGTCTGCTCCTTCAATTGTCAATCTGTAATAAAATCGTAAAGGTAGCGATAAAAATCTTCATTATTCAAAGGCGTTAGTTTACAAGCAAACTGTTTTATTGATACTTTAAGCAAAACATTTTGTATTGTTTTATGGTAGTGAATGAATATATCATACATCCATGGAGCGGTTATTGACACCCACCGACATCACACTAGCACATGTGTAGGTCTTCTATCATATGCATTACTGTAGCTCCTCGACAAAACCATTTGTAAATCTGTATAAAGTCATCAAACCTAGTATCATAGTAAACCATTTACAAAATACAGTTTGTAACACCTTAATTGATAGCATGTAATTTGACATAATGAAAAAAAAACTTTCAAAAAGTAAATTTATATAAGTATGCAAACTTACATGGAAAGTGTTACCAATCCTACATGTAGAAACCTGAATTATGCAGCTTGTAGCCCATGCATGCGGACCGTATGCGCACAGGTACGGTATATTTGACCTTTACGTACAATCAATACAAAACTCTAAAACTACAATGCAAATTAGCATGGTAGATGGGTAGTGCATATCCTTCATGGGCATTTCACATTCTGATGAACAGACATAATATGCTAGCGTAAGGATACACACCGATGCCTGTACAAGTAGTAAATCAGGAAGCGGTTTTTCGGTCAGCGGAGGAAATTGATATTGTTATTATTCATGCACAGTCAAGTAAAGGCATGGCAACCCGTTAAACGGTTCTGCTGCTGTACATACTTTCTGTTTCTTTTTACCTTTGTAACATACATTGTGCCAAACGTAAACAGACTCTGAAGACAAGTATATTATCGGCGTTCTATCAACGAATCTTTTTAATGAAGTGTCGATAATTACTCAACAGAATTCTGAACTGTCAGAACATCAACTACTGTTTGTAGTTTGTACTTTTAGGAAGGTTAAACAAATGCCAAACGAGTCGATTCACACATTCAGTTTGAATTGGTAATCACATCGCTAATTTGGTTTTTTTTTGTAGTTGTAGAGTAATTCATAATTGTAAAGCTTTTTTATTAGAAGGTACAAACTGTAATCGATTTGTTTGTAAAATGATTTGGAATAATGTCAATTCATGTTTGAAATATAGTGAATATAGATCTAAAGTAACTATATAATGCATTTGTTTTATTTTCAAGAACACTTATCCATTAAAAAATACTAAATACAAAGACAAAATCAAACTTTTGTTGCGGACAAGAATATTGGAAAAGCTCCCAAAGTTCAAAATATATTTTTTGAAAATATTTAAAAAATTAGAGTCAAAACTATCAAATATAGGCTGGATTTATCCAAAACCTTTTTTGTTAGATCATTAAAAAATACCTACTATTTTACTTATACATAACAAGTAACAACCTTGATATTGTATGCTCCGCATCATGAGCCGTGAATAACATATACATTGGACAAATATGTAACCCACCCTAAATCTGACACAATCTTAAATCTGAATCGAGTTGGATTAAATTAAATTTGAAATTTTATGAAAAAAAAAATACAAACATTTTTATTAGATGAAGTGTGCGATAGATTATGAGTCAACAGTGTCCTTGTGTTTTGCTTCTCAAAAATGAGATTTTGTCTTTGATGACCGTTGTACCATGAGATTGATGGACAGCAGGAGAGTTCAATGGTCTGTATCGGATCAACAAGGTGTTGTTTATGACCAAGTAAAATGTCTGTCCAAAAGCACGATATGAAATATCAAAAGGAAAGTTTGACAGCTGAGGTTAGCCATTAAAATGACCACAAGCGATAACATTTTGTTATTTATGAATTATTTCGTCCTTTTAAAGTGTATTTTCACAGTCGTCGACAACGGAGATCAGATCTAAATTGAGAATGAGAAGGCGACGCATTGGCCTATTAAAGAAAGTTTTCAACCCGCAAGACTAACATGACCTCCGGTAATGACTATTTTACAGTGGTCAAATACTTCAACTGTTTTAGTGATTAAGCACTTCGATAACAATAAAAACTTTTGATAAGTTGAATGAATTTGAAAACAATTACTTTACTAGACCATAGGAATGTAATAAATGTCTCATGCAGAACATTGAATAGAAGACACTCTGATACATGTGTACTGTAGATTTCAAACTTGTTCGTCAATATTAAACTGTAGCTATGTATTAGAATTAATAAATAATAACATAGCACCCAGTGAACGGCTGGAGTGCGCACGTTGGGATTTTTTTCATCCGATGTGCACTCATTTAAAAACATAAGGGGTTTCTTGGGTTGGAAGATCGCCCTTCCCTACTTTAAGTGGGATTTTTTAAGGAAAATGGTAAAATATAAGCAACAATAGTCTGAATCACTTTTTTTTCGGAACTTCCACTTTCCAAAATCTCCGTATCCGCACCTTCCATATATGCGTTCGACTGGTACATTTGTACTGCCAAAAATAAAAAACGCATTACATGTATATCTGTTGACAAGAATGGAAACTTTAGGTCTGACATTTACGTTAGGGACCATGTACATAGACTGTCAAATTAAATGTACCAATTACAATATAAATTTCCCAGCAACTTAAGACCCTATTTTACGTCAGTGATTTAAATTTACACACGTTGCTCCTAGAGGCAGCTAAATTATGTTTTCGACATGCTTCAGGTGGAAAAACCCACATATAAACCCAACTTTCATGAAGGAAAGAGTACAACTTTAGTGCATTGCTCATTATAACGGCTGTATCAAAATATCTTAAAGGTCACGTTACAAGTGGTTTTAACTGCATGTATTGAATCATTGATATTCTTTATGAAACATGCATGAAAAGAAGAAGATACTATTATCAAATGCCATCAACCAACATGGAACCTACTTTCTTGCAGTTACATAAAAATACAGGATGGCGATTTATTTCTTCAAAACGAATCCATGTTGTAAAAACATGTTTCGTTAATGCATTTGTCATGCTCGGCTATTTTTTCCGTCTTTTATCATAACCTTAACGGCGTTGATGCCACCCACTGATTACGTCACCAGGGAATAATGTCCGTTCAATGGAACAAAATGAAAACAATGATGGTCTAAGTGAGCACGTACTTCACTTGAACGCTTTACAAACTAACTGGTAAAAAAATATGGTTGGCATGCTATTATATTCTCGGAAGTGCTAAATTCTCCACATTGTCTCAAACTAACCTACATGTACATTGTGGAGTTATGCGAATTTTAGTATTGGATGTGAAGATGACACTGCGAAATTTGACATCATCGAGGACAATTGTCATGAAGGGTTCTTTTCAAGTGTAAATAATCGAAGAACTATTAATCTGTGGTCATCTGCATTTGATCATGCATGTCATAATATAAATCCAGTTTTAGAATGAAAATATTATGTAACGAACTTGTCAAGTACATGTATAGAATATAAAAAAATAATTTATTGTCTTGTCTGACCTAAATACATGTACTCAAAATTGATCATTGATAAATGTACATGAAATTCACAGTTAGAAGTAAATTGCACTACTAGTACTTTGTGGTTGAAAGCGTGAATGGTTTGTAAATAAAATGTTTGGGCGCTTATCATCCATGTACATGTATACAGACATACTTGTTATAGGGACATCGGGGCTTTTGATTTTGGAGCATTAAAATAAAACTTAAATTATACAACAAATAATGGAGAATAATTATTTTGTACCTGTTCAACCAAAGAATGATGAGAGAAATCCTTATTGAAACTGAGATCATAAAATGAATATTAAATTTTAGAGCATAGCTTATTTCGTTTTATGTTTCCCTTTTATATAACTATAGGAAGACAGTGATCTTGATGGGAAAGTTGCATTCAAGCTTATGACTTCTTTTTTTCTTGTATAATGAAATCAAAGAGCTGCATATGATTGGGAATTATTATAGAGAAATACTTGATTTCTAGGTAAACTTACATATCGTTGATTGTCCCTGTGCTGTCTGCAGATTACAAAACACAAACTGGACAAAACACTTAAAAACACCACCAACTTCGTGTATGTCATAATGTTTCATTTTGATATGAATAATCAGGGTACATATGTTCTGACTAAATTGTTATCGAATGAGATCATACTAATACAAACATTGAAATAATAACAAATAGATGACAAAAACTACAAGTATGGTACACGTAATAAAAGGTACGAATTGTCGTAGAACTATAAGCTGTTACAGAAGTGAATCGATAATCTGATTGAAGTATATTTTGTATTAGCGTAGACTCTGCATTCGTAATTTACAACGGGTATGCACTGAAGCTGTAAAGTTACCGAATATCAGAGAATCACAAACGCAATATAAATTAACATTAACATTTCAATGTATGTATCGTACAGTGCATGTTATATCTACAAAATGTCAAAGCAGTTTAATACTATTCCAAATCTTGCAGTGTTTGCCTGGTTTTTAAATATTATGATTAAGTCAATATACTGTACATGTATGTACTTATACATGCATGTCGATATCTTAAATCTTATCCAAAATCATGCATGTCTATTTCACGTTTCTTCTTTTATTAGCTTATCTATTGTATGCATCTTTTGAGGTTAATCTATTCATATATGTTGATAATGATTTTTATCGTAGCTCTGTCATCATGTTAATATAAAGCAAATATTACGTAACCGTAAAGTAAATATTTCATTATTTCCTACTAGAGAACACCTGTAGTTACTGACATTCTTATCTTTAAAATGTAGCATATAAATATCAACATTACCTTTCGCATTTTACAGTTTCTATTTACAAAAAAAAAATGATTTATTTTTGACACAACCGTATTTGGTGTTTTTCATATCAGTGATGAATAATGCATTCGGTTAAAACATCGTCATGTGGTATTCATTACAGTGAGTTAAAATGTCAGGAGGGCGTAATTTTGATAATGCCCGGGTCATTAACTCCCGATAACGCACACTTAAGATTCTTCAATGAAATAAACACAATAGTAATATGTTGCTTATATAAAGTTCATTATCGATAAATTGACTGCATGCCCTTGGGAAGTGATATCGCCTGCAGCTCAGGGCATTATCAACGTTCCAGGCAATATCACTGTCTGGTGGGTAATCAATTTATCATGCTATATATAGATAATTATTGTATAATAAGTAATTATAGAACAATTAGATGGAACATATCGATATCGGCCTTGGTCTTTGGCAATATCTCTTAAAGACGTTTCATAAAGCATTATATCGCATATTTGTACAGATTTTTACCTCAATATTTATGGGTACAAGGCTGGTAGTTTATATTTATATCACATATACAAAGTCATGTTGGTACTGAAATTGATACGAAACTAAAGTTAGCTGCTGACACTCAAATGTCGGGGGTGTAACCTACGACAACATCTCACACTGACACCAGAATTATATTCAAAGGCTGCTTGTACGTCTATTTTATTATTGCTTTCACAGAGATGTTTCCCTTTCTATACAGGTTGACACTGCTATTACATTGTATACGCATGACTTATCCTTCAGTGTGGGTTAAAAATTCTAATAGAACCGTCAAAGCAATACTAGTACATTCAAGTACATTACATGTATCAAATGTCTGGTCTGAATAACTACGTATAAAAACGTTTTACAGTGAGTATCATTCTTAATCTATATAGACCTCAATTTACAATCAACGTCGCCCATCGTATGTAATAATGTGTTATGTAATATTTGGCTTGAGGGGTGGTATAAATACTATAAACCACTCTTTTCAAATGAGACAATGGGGGAAACATCGTAAGAACCACCCCGTTAACGGTGTTATTGTACATATACATGTACATGTAACATCATGCAGATGAAAAGTTATAATTTCAATGGCACTAACTTCAAGACTAAGAACATTTCCCTAATTTCTTCCAACAGGTGGGGACTAAATGACCATTACAATTAATGTACGGAGCCATTTAAGGTAAATGTGCCTGCCTTTGGGTTGGTAAAATTTTATTGTGAATGTTTTTAGCTTTTCACGATCTGAATTACTATGACTTGTTATATGATACCGCATTGGCCCAAAGACTTCCACAAATTAAACGATGAAGTTTCTAAAAGTTTAATAATCGAAATTCACAATATAACTGCTGTAATAATTTACCCGAAGGTCATGTCATATACCCATTGCATTACGGAAATACTCATGACTCTTCCCACTTTGACAATAAAGTGATCATTTCCTGTATTGAGGCGTGAATATTATCGTAAATACATAATTGATCGCTTCTGAGATCAAAGATAAGGAACTCCTCAATTAAACAAATTGGCCACTTAAGTTACAATTTAAGAAATATTCTGTATTTCATGACCTTTTAGAGGTCATGAAGATGTTAATGTTATCCCTTTCTATGGTTATCATTTTCTCGCAATCGAATGTTTAACTTTCAGCAATATTTCTGGCCATCGTTTTTAAATGTTAAGGACAGACTATCAATGTACCGACCAAAAATAGCAATTTGTTGTATGTTATATTTTTGACTTGATTTCGCATCTTTCTAAAAGTTTATACATGTACATGTATATTACTACATGCATACTCAACACTACTATACTAATGAAAACATAATTTAAGACAAATGTTTGAGTTTGTCCTGTGTTTGTTTTGTGTGTGTGTATGTGTGTTTCTCACCTGGTCCATGCACCTGGTCCATGCTCCCAGTTTTTAGTAGAGTCCGAGTTGCTCATTTACTTTTGTTACTTTGTATGTATGATTTTAGTTACTTCATGTTCTTTGTTGTGAGTGTCCGTTTTCCATGTCTGGTCTTTGTCTCTGGATTACATTCTTTTGATTACCGCTATAACCTTGGTTCCCTTGATTACTCTCTCAGGATGTAACGACCGTCTTATATAAGTGTTTTTTACATTAC
The DNA here is from genome assembly GCA_037379345.1 of Perna viridis. Lineage (NCBI taxonomy): Eukaryota > Metazoa > Mollusca > Bivalvia > Mytilida > Mytilidae > Perna > Perna viridis. Next base: position 4,716,199 of record CM074522.1, read on the forward strand.
ATACAAAGTAACTGAGCAAAACGTTAGAATGACATATTTGGCAATTGCTATGATTTTGTATCATTCTCTGAAATTCATGACAACGTAAATTTGTCAAGTTAATAGTAAATGATGTATTCAATTATATCATCACCTATGAGTATTTGTTTAAAGTAACTATTTTCCATTAAAACATTTTTTCACCGAGCGAAACGAACATAGACTAGACAATACAAAGGACTCTCAACCTTAATGAACGGCGCATTGCTATATTCTATTTAACTTACAAGATGAGTAATTAGTTGGTCACGGGTGGCCTCTTTGGATTTTGTCCCTATAACACAATGTTCAACCTCTTAGCCATAGCACGAAGAGTGTAATACAAGTGCACCTCTTCCCATTTTACCAGAATGAACTCTGTTAATCATAATACTATATTCAAACATTTTACACTGTTCATTTCTTTAATCTTTGATGATATAAAACTTAGATTGTGATTCTCTTATTGAGTAAAAGCTATGGACAAAACACCTCGACCCACCCTTGTTTGCTAGTGGAGGATCCATAGTGGGAAGGTGGTTCGGGGAAAAATTTGGACAAGAATAAGCAAACTATTACCAGGAACACTCCTTTCTCTTAACAACCCCGTTCAAAATCTCGACCCACTCCCCTTCGCGTCTTGTGTTAAAAAGTGTACGTTTTTTTCACCATAGAGTAATCGTCTTGTGCGATATTATGCTATCAAAATATCCAACAGTACTAATGAAGAAGTCTTCTACATGAATGTCTGTCTATACACGTGAACATAAAAGACTGTTCATCTACTGTACTAATTTTGTCAGAAATACATATGTCATACTTGATAACAAGGTGTAATAAATAAAATTGTTTTCTTCAATCCTAGCGTTGAGCTACATTTATACTTCAAAGGCGACTCAGGCGTTATGAATTAGCTCACCATAGCGCTGATGTTTAGGGAAGTGTTTCGTATAGTAGAAGATTGCATGCAGGGTGCTGAATTCATGCTATGCAAAAAAAAGAATGTCGGCGATCTTACAGACCAAATTCTATAAAACATGAAAAGATCTGGTAAAAACTAACAATAACATCATATAACAGGAAACTGAACAAGTTTTGACCAAATTCATTTCAACAACTGTTTACATAATTTTTAAAGCTCATATAAGCAAATGTATTCTTTCACAAGAAGCATTAAGATTAATACTATGATATAACTTAGTAGATCAGTGCATATTATAACGGTCATTCATTTTGTCTGCTAATCGAAACATGTAAACTTCTCTGTGTAAGAATCAAGCAGAATGTGTATAAGATGAGGCACACGAAGAATGCAGAGATTTTATTGCATTATCTATTTTCTATACATCATTTCCCCTAGAAATGACCATCATGCAAAGTGTTTGTAATTTTTGCCTTTTAAGATATTGCTAAGTCATATTTAGTTGAAATGAATATGGTCTATCCTAGCGCTGTCAATTGGTGTATAACTGAAGTTCACGTAATAGCTGGTACATTGTACATGTAGCCAGAATTTAAAATGACTGAACACGGCTAGTCTTAATTGTCATATCAATGGCTTGTCTTGGAACTTGAATTTTCACAAGTAGTATCCTGAAGGATCAACTCATTGACAGACATACACAAAGAAAGCCTCTTACCACGGATAAATACGGAAATAATTCCTAGTCTATCACATGTATATCTTTGTTTGCAACAACAATCTTTTTCGCACATTGTAAAACACCACCTTTTACTGCATTTATTAAAAAATGATACTTTATAAGCTTTAAAGGAAACGCAAGCCTAGGATAGAACAGAGGACCCTTTATAGATTGAATTAGGAAATGAGAAAAAAATATTGTCTGTTGTTAAAGCAAACAATATAAACGTTGTTTGTGTTTCAAAAAACATTTTTCATCTGACTTCACAAGAAGAGAAAGATAAAATAATTGCTGAGTTACAAATATTTAGACGTTTGAATCGTTTCTTTGTTAAATTCCATGCTATTTAGACGAAATGCTATAAAAATGTCTTCGAAGTATAAATGATTTCTTTGCAAATACTTCACGAATTTACTATAGAAATAAAAACGCTATTTTATTCATTTTTTATTACGTTCAACAACTAACTAGTAATGAAAGGTAATAATAAAATACAAGATTTAACCACATTTATGCAAATTTGTATGGTAAGATTAAACTTTAAAACGGTACCACAGCGCTTCTCGCACTCTATGAGACATAATTCCTTATGAAAAGTACATGCACGGTGGTTAAAGAGTGCTAGATTTATTGTGTTTAAAGCTTTGCTTAGAGATCCCTTTCATGACCTCCGTTGCGATTATATTAAATTTAATACATGTAAATATTTCATACAGCATATTGTACTCAAGTCAAACACGTGTATTTTTTTTTCTTTCTTTTTTTTGACGTTAAAATTACCTTGGATTTGAAGAAGTCGGTCTCACTCATTAGCTACATACTTGCATAAAATCTTTATACGGCAGTTTTTTTTAAATACAATTATAATACATATAAAATCATATAGATAGAAGTCAACAATCACTCCTCCGGGATCGTGAAAAACGATGAGGAACATAACAAAAAAATAATAAACGGTAAAAGATGTTCAATATCACCAAATGATGGTAAAATTTACATTGAATAGTTCGGATAACAGAAATCCTTCTCCGCCATAAAACTAACTAGTTTATTAGTTTTATGTTGAAGAAGGATATCGTTTATCCGAAATATTCAATGTAAACTTTTACCATCGTTTGGTGTTAATATCTGTAGATGTCACTGTTCAAGTCAAGAAGAAAAACTGCTTTTTTAGCTTAATTTATAAATAAGACAAATTTTTCCTAGCTTCGAATAAAAGAATTGAGGGCAATGGCGATTTTGTTGTTCCGTGGTGAGATTTTTCTTAGTTGAAGACTTCAAAGCAAAAACATAGACGTGCCAACTGTTTTAATTATTTGATACATTGCATCCTTTTTCCTTTACATGTACGAACACATTACATTGCGTAAAGGTACGGAAGTTTTATAAACCAAAGAATTTTAATTGGTACATGTAGCTCATACATAAAAGGGTCATATGTACTTTAAGAATACAAGCAAGTCTCAAATATGAAAATGTACCATCTTATAAATAAATCGAGGACATGAAGATTTAACTGTTCGTGGTGAGATTTTCTTAATTTGCAGACTTCGAAATGAGATAACAGACTTCCGTGCATATTGCCTGAGCAGGCTAAGTTGTTGCTTGTGTAAGGTACATACATGTATGCATGTGGATGCACTTATTTCCGTTTTCACGTGAAAGTGTAGCAAGTGCCAACTGAACCAGCTCAGAAAATTAGTACAATAGGGTTAAATTCTCTACTTGATGATTTTTGTCCTTTATCCTTTACAAGTATGAATCATATTGTAAGCCTAAAGTCAATATAAAAAATGAACAGAACCTTCATAAATCCAAAAAAAAAAATAATAATAATAATAAAAAAAAAATAATAAAATAAAATGGAATAAAAAGTAGCAGCTAAATATTAGTCTTTCTCAAGTTAGTAAGTACTTAGAAAATCGCATGTACTTTTAGGATGCATGTAACATTTATCATATGCACATGTGACTTGTATGTCAACAATTATGCATGTATTTGATCATGTAAGTGTCTAATTAAAGTCCTCCCATCAATAGTGTTGCTCTGAAAACTAACATGCACACACTTAAGTATGAGTTTACTGAATTGTTTTGGTGTATACGAGTTGAAAATGAGAAAACCGAATAGAAGTGGATCCAAAAATATTTTAAAACACGATTCAGAAAAAAAGGATGGGTTAAATGCAATTACGATGTATTTTCTCATTTTTACCAAAATTTTGCAAGAAATTAACAGACTTTTCCAACATAAAAAGGGGACTACAATCCCTGGATCCACCGATCCGAATATAAGTATCACTGTACATGTACATGAACAAGGACGCGATTTTAGCTCTTTAGTATTTGGATCCTATCGAACTGTATTTAATTGATACAGACAATGTAAGCTGAGCTGATACTTATATACGTTCTCACTCTCCATCAAATTTATTATTCCATTAAAATATTAAAGAAAAAACCTTTCGGAGATATTATAAGAACACGTAATTTCAAGGTCTGGTTAAAATATGAAAAAATAAAATTTAAAATCAAAATCAAAATTCAATGAATATAATTATAAAACCTTATTTAAATCGCCGAGAATAGATTATTATCACTACAAATCGTTTTCATATTTTAACCTACATTTTTGTGATAAGTGTTGTAAACTTAAAATGCCTGTGGTCAGTTTGTCTCGATGCTATAATAACGCTGGTTTATTAATTAAATACGTTGTACCTTTAAATAACAATATCACTTCAGTAATTTAGAAATATCTAAAAATCCATTTAAAATACACTACGATAAGTAGTGAAACAAAATGTACATACATACATACATAAGTATATTTACCAATTAAAAAAATGTTTTATACTTTTATCTGCTGTAATAGCCCAAGTTGCTGTACATGTACATGTATATTAGTGTACCAATGATAAACGATGATAATTGTTCTACATGAGTTGAGTTGAAAGCTAAATGAAAGTACAATGGTGTATTTTATTCAATAACAGTATTTTAGATTCTGAATAGAAAAAGAACAGATACTGTATGGTGAAACGCAACAAATGCACCACCGTATTACCCCAATAACAGTAGTTAATACAATGTACTTACAGCGATCACCATAGATCTTCAATTAGTATAAACACCTTCAAGTAAGTTCTGAAAGGCCCCAACATTAAAAATAATAAAATCCACGGTTAACAGAACGACGACACTCGGAGTCCTTCAAAATAAACTAAGAAGTGAAATAACGACACGAAGACACAATGACCAACAATCAATCTTTTCTAACAAAGTATAATGCTGCAAGCGCAGCAGACAACTTGGAAATTGAAGACAAAAATAGGAAATCGACAAAATTAGAAAAAAAAAGCAACGAAAAAGTACCAAAAACATGCTTAATTTATAAATTTTGTACTTGATCTTGGGCTTGATATTAAAGACTCACGAAAAAGTGCAATTTTATAAAGGTGGACCCAGATATTTTCAAAAGGGAGTGTTGATGAAAATAGGGATACAGTCAGTTTTGTACATAATTAACAAAATTTTCCAACCCCTGGAACCCCTTTGATTAAAGCAATAACACTAAACAAAACAGGAAATCAGATTGTAATGTCCATTATTATAATTTCCATTTCCATTCATTAATTAGGTGTGTATATCTCGGGTACCAATCACATGACTGTCTTCAGCAAGACCCCCTAAAGATCGGTTTACCGTGACAGATTTCGTTTTAACTGTCCACAGTCGGGGTCAGCAGTGTTTGTGGGAAAGAGCTGATTCTTCTAAATTCCCGGTGAACTAGCCATTTTTGTGACAAGTGAAAAACACAAGTCAGAAGTTATAACACAACATGAACACAGACCCCGTTCAGAACCCTGTTTCTAAATGTGTGTGGTCAACAAGCCTATAAATCATAGTTCCATTCAAGTCTTCTCTCATTTCCATAAATCAAATAAAAACCAGATATTCCTTGACATTAGTAAACATTTATGTTTATTTACTGCTTTAGTCAATTTATCATTTGGCCATTCTAATCTAATTTCATCATTAATTTGTCGAATTTCTCACCTTGTAAGAGAATATTTCAACTCGTCAAATGCTAATTTACATGTTTGGTCAAATAAACTCGGTGGAAGTTAAAATTAGACATTTAAGACGATAGTGAAAGTAATTTTGAGATAAAAAAAAAACGGTAGATAGAGACTGCAGGTACTTTTTAATTACTACCAGTGATTTATGAAGATCAAAGTCAATTTTACCTTCCAGGCGAGCGTTTATGTCAAAGGGTATTCACAATAACAGGTAATTTAAGCTATCACTTACATTCCTAGCAATTGAGTTGGGATACGAGACATTTTATTAAGTATTGTCATCAATTTTTGTGATTGAAATCTCAAATTTCGTCAACTTTATCACATTTTAAAAAATAAAAGGAAACATTGTTCGCATAACCAATAAACATTTTACGGTGATTTGGCGATTAATACACGAATGAATAAATTATATTTGAATTAAAAACGATAATTTGTTTATTTGTCCTCAGTAATTATATCTTCAATTCACAGCGTGAAGCCTGCTATTAACATATTTTCTAATTAAACAGAACTGGACATACAATATACAGACGTCCTTCCTAACAGGGAGCTCGGAACTGGGTCGTGCTTTGTTCTTGTAGACTAAGTATTGAAAGTGGTCTACGCATTTGAAGGACATGGTTTTTAAGGAAAAATGGACAATAATGACCCTGTCATGTATATTTTCACTCCGATAGACGTTTTTTTAAAAATTTGAATGTCAACTATCATAGCTACATACTGCAAAATACATGTAGAATATGAAATTGAAGGGAGTGCAGACGTTTTATCACCACTTTACAATTCTGCACTCCGAATTATCGGATAAAGTTCATAATGAATAACACATTCGTAATTTGTTCACTACTTTCAAAAGGGATAGACAGGTATACACTCCATCCCCGACCCACTTCATTATTAACAAAATATTTTCTTGTATGAAATATGATTTTTTTTAATTACACATAGTTACATACACGAAAAAGGAAAACAAAGAACGATCAACGAATTTTGTGCTCCACGTCCCCTTTTACTCTGATATGCTGGAGCCGCCCCTAGTTTCCTGATAAATGAAGGTACGGCACGACAGAACCATCATGTAGCCCAGGAACCCAATACTCCTGCATAACATCTTTGATCTGTACTGTGAAGTCTGTGAGAAACTTTTATTAACTATGTAACTAACAAATACCCAAGGTCTAAGACTTACAGAAACTATTTAGAAATCTGCACATAGCCATTCGAAGAATTTAAATTAAAGTCATTTCTAAACGTGCATGACGATACTGCAAAATTAAGGCACATTTTTGTAACATCTTCGCGTCCCATTTCTTGACAGTTGTTTGTTTACATGCATACCAATGAATACATGTTTCGTTGTTATTCCAAAAAAATCACATATTGCATAATCATATCAGAAAGTGTTTATTTTATTTATCACCAGTCATTCAACTCCTATTCTGTACCAAGATAAAGATTTATCTATCTTCTGTCACTGTGCAAGATATGACCACAAATGTTTTTTTTAATTACAATGAAACCTGTCTAAACTGAACTCCTTATGAACTTTGATATTTGTTTGGTTTAGACACGTGTTAAGATTTCTAAGGTTCAAAATACATATAGATTGATACATGTACATGTATGAAAGAACTGTAGAAACTGTCTGGTTTAGACAGGTACTCAATGTTAACTTTCCTGTAATTAATTAAAGTTAATACAGCTAGTATATACTGATATACATGTACACTGTACAACTCGAAGTTCAACATTGTAGAAATAACCAAGTCCATGTACAATACACTGAGAAATTGATTCTTTATCAACAATACGTGAGAGATAAATCTAAGACTTTTTTTTTTCTAGCAGACGCATTTTGTCAAAAAATGAGATAAAAATTTCTTCTATGAAATTTAAGGCATGTCAAATACACGGTTAATTTAAGGATTATCTTGACCCCTATAATATTAACCTAGCCCAATACTATTGACATTGTGTCATAAAATAATTACGCCCCCAGTTGTATTCATCTAATTATGGAGTTAACGTCCTTCACTTTCAAATCCTCTTCACAAATACAATGTAGCTGGTGCTGATCCGAATATGACAAAATAATAATCTTCATTTAAAAAGATTTTTGTGCAAGTGAAAACTTAAGACACTTAAATACTTCGCAATTCAATCCTACTTTGACTTACAGTCATTGAATTTATAATTCCCCTTCATATGCTTCTGATGATATGGGCTCAATGAGTAGTTAGATGTACATGTACATGTAAAACTTATCCACGTAGCAAATACTTGTTTTAGCTCAACTATTAATTTAACACTTCGTCTACAAAACACACACATACAATAGTGTTAAATTAGCATGTTGCATAGATTCAAGGAGCATGGGTGGATCGGTCGACGTTACAAACATAGAATGTTTTTTTTAATGTAATATTTTTTTTATGTTTAAACAATGATCAATATTCAGAAGGTAATATGTTCTACAGTTCGATAAATCATCAAGCAAAGTCGTTACTGTAATATATTGTAATGTATATTTCATCACATATTTTTTAAGGGAAAAAAGCCCCCTTATTTAAATTTTTGGATCCTCCACTACATAACGCAAGAAAAAAATTGGCTAGTCATATTAAATTTTAAAGGAAATGACGACAGGAAAATTTTGCAATACATTTCAACACATTTTTTAAATCAATTTTAACTTTCACTATTTGGGATCTACTTTCAGTATTTAATATTTTCAGCTTGAACTTGATGCGCCTTCCTACAAAGTTCAAGACTTATTTTAAAGTTGGTGTCTTTTTTGTTGAAGTAGTATTATAATTGTATTTACATGTACATTACAGTAGTTCCTTTTATTTTCACTTTTCGGTAATTTTATGTTATGTTTTCACTAAACTAATTTGATCATTTTATTTTTGTTTTGTAATTGACCGGAAATAATTGACCATATTGAGATGGGAGGTTATAAAACCTGTTCAGCCCACCATACCTGTGCCAAGTCAGGACCATTGTGGTGGTTTCCAACTTTTCGGTTTTTCCCTTGATATTGCCATTCGTTGTCCGGACTTTGCATACTGACTATTCCCTTTGACTATTGCCTAGAGTTTATCAGTGTGGTAATTTTGTTATTACCCGTCATAAATGTATCACTGTTTCCATAGGAACTATATGATTCTTACAAAAATCTATACTAAAAAGTTACATTGGACAAACTTATATACATGTAAAACTAACCCTGATCAATCCGAAAACCTGTCTAAACCAGACAATTTTTACAAGTTCTTTATACCAGTTTAAAAGTATTTTTAACAAGTTAACCGATCACCTGTCCAAACCGAACCAACTTTAAAGTGCAAAAAGGGGTTCAGGGTTTGAAATTGTATTTTTGATATATTTTAAAATATTCCACAATTAACATGGTTAAAGCTACAATTAGACTGTGTATTTTTATCACAGAAAAATATCAAATAAAATCAAGCAAAATCAACAAACAAAAAAAAAAAAAAAAAAAAAACATTGTACTATACGAAGATATCTACTAATTTCTTCACTTGCAGAATCCCCAGCTTACTGGCGGGAGGGGCTTAAAGATGTAGATCTACACCACTTTTATAGGAAAAAGTTGTTAATCTCGTCCATTGTTTGGGCACAAATTGACAATTGAAAATCCTAAACTCCCTTTTTCTAGAAACCCACAAATTTTTAATTTTCGAGTCCGATTCTCCGTATGTTTAATGAACTAATATATATACATTTGTAGACGTGTAATATTTGTATTAAAATATTTGACAAGACTTAGTGACAATACCAAGCCTAAAATAGCAGTTAATCAATACTTGTACATAGATTCTATAACATACTCATTAAAAAGGTGTAAAAAAATAAAATAAAAAAGATACAGCCAAACTTGTCTAAAGTGACCTTCCTAGGAGCAAAATCATGGTCGCATAAGACAGGTGGTCTTAATTTACAGGTTAATTTTACAGAATGGTCCAATTACTACAATACCACAAATCAATGGTCAGATCACTACTGAACAGCAGTAATTAGGAGACAACTAACCTCTGTTATTCCATTGAATTCACATGTGACATCATATTTGATAAAAGTGATATATTTAAAATGGAGAAAATGTGTATATACATGTAGTTACATGTATATAATTAATTTTTGACAAAGGAAATTCTCTGCAGGATTGTGTTTCGATAGCAATAGAAATCGGGTGTAAAATACATCTACATGCCAGTCTTGGTAATTTAGCATGTACATGTACATATATGCACACTGAAGATCTTTTCAAAATTTATTCATACGAATTACTACATTTTCACGTAATAAAATGTGCAATACAAAGAAAATTAAATAATCGTTTTGAAATTAATTTTTCATACACGTACTTGTACAACCAGTACGAAGCCAAGGACTTTTCGGTTCGATCAGGGTAAACCGATTTCTCTGATCCTTTTGGAATGTCGCGTTGAACTGTTTATATCAAGCACTATACAATGTACATGTATGCTAAATCATATCCTTTAATGGTACTTGAAATTCAAATGCCAAAAACATTTCAAAAAGCCTTTTTATCTTTTATATAAAAATACCAGTAACATTGGTATAAATCTTTACGTATTGGCATTAGAGAGGTTTAACTTTTCAATTAAGTGTAAAAACGTTATTTTTAAGTGACTTTAAATGCGTAATGTTTTATTTCAGTACATACATGTATACATAGACATGTATTTCGAAACATTTTGAACGACAACACAGTTTCAATTGCTACTGAATTTATAAAATTTGTTGTGATAAGTAACTACATGTACAGTTTCCTTATACCAGTCAGACCTTAATCCTGTTTCAAGGACATATAGAATTACAGTGTGTTTTAGGCCTGTGAATTACCTATCCAAGAAGATAAAGAAATGAAAACAAAGAGGTTTACAAACAGAGAATTGAAAACCAAAAAAATATCATTCTAAAAGTAGGGAACGAGTAAGATGAAAAACAAAAACAAACAAATCATGCATTTGTTGTAACAAATGCCCCTCCCAATAATATCATTCAAAACATAAAGTATATGCTATTTTTAGATTATTCCTATATAAAGCTAACATCTTCGGTGTCCTAATCTGAAATCTAAATTGAAAAAAAAGATAAATACTTCTTAACATTTAAATGCACAGTCCTATTAAAGTTATCTCTATATGAAGGTAATTTATAGCCTTAGTGCAAACATGCACTTGGTTTACGGCTTTCTTACATTTAGTTGTTAATATAAAATTACAAAGTTATAGAGATCATATCATTTTCTTAATCTGTGCAAATATTTAACAATGTTTGTCGCCGATCCTTTTATGTCAGATGAAAGTTTTACGTATATGTGCACATTTATTTACATTTTGCACGTATTTTACCTTTTTATCAAGGATTAGTCACACTGAGCATTTCGATTTAACCCAAATTTTAAAAAAAAATCATGAAATTTGCACACTGTTTCCCTCTTTGCTTATAATGCCCCACAAATTACTACATTCATGTTGAGCCCGGGGGTAAGAATGGTAATTTTGATGTCTCAACCCCCCCCCCCCACAATGCCGATCAAATTGTAATAACCGCTTCTATACAAATTAAACAAAAATAAACATGTTTTACAGTTCAAGTCATGTCTGGATCTACATGTCCCGCTCATCTGAACATTCTGGGGCAATTTCCTTAAAGTATGTCAAATAACAATTACTTGAATTCGTAGTCTTATTCTGCATGTTTACAATTCAGACGAAATGTGCATTTTATTGCAATTACTGCACATATGTTTTCAATCACTTAAAATTCATTACAAATCTGTTTGACAAGTTCAGATCATTTACATAATTTAAACATTTTCTCATTCATTCAGCCTTTCTATAGCTACCTAATACATATAAAAAGTCAACTTGACTTCCGATATACTTTGTAAAAACCTCAAGTAAATCTTATGTAAAAAGTTTCGATCGTTTTAACATACTACAGACTCTTATAAACATTTTAACATAATATAAACGTAAAGAAAAGCGAGTAAAAATATAATTTTTTTAAGGTATAAAATAATACTTACATCCCCGGTTTCAAAGAATAATCATAAGTCGCTGAGATCAAATCCCAATTAAACGAAAATGTAATTAAAATCCAATTTATATGAAGCAAGCTACTCATTTTCACAATTCTTACAAAATTCCTCGTAGATCTATTTTGCTACTCTAAATAGCTACCATAACAAAATATAATAAAGGTGCATTCACTTCACATATCGAAAATTTTATCCTTCAATTATAGAGTTTTTTGCATTTATTTAAATCCATCATATTCCGTCCACGATATTTTATCCAACTGCAAACTCCATGTGTTAAATTTAAAGTGACTATAATTACCTAACACGTAGAGTAAGTAGTCACTTAAGTTCAACAATGTTGAGAATACACCTGGTTAAACCTCAACTCGTCTATCCACTGTCTTAGTCAAGTTATTGAAGAACACTACTGTGAAATGTATAAACCAGTAGTAAACGGGCAGCCGACACGCAAGGAGCGCGCGAGTTGTCAAATCGAGGCGGAGAAAGAATTGGATGATGGGTCACGCGTTATGAATAGACCTTCAAGAGTGTACTGAAAAGTAGATACTAAAAGATTTTAATAATATGCTAGTTAAAAAAAAAAACTATAAATGGTTTATATTTGTTTTGAAACAAAACAGCGCTGTTTAAAATTTCAAGACTTAAAAGAAAATCAATTTGTAGATATCTTAGGCGGATCTATTATTGTTTGAGCTCTCCATAATTAAAGGTTTCAAGTTTTACGCCATACAATTGTATTATTATATTAAGCATATATTTAAAGGGGGCAGTAGTCACCAATGTAATCATACTACCTTCTAAGATTAAGTCATCAACTCAGTCAGCAGACTTAAGATATGGAATATATTTCCGATATATTTTAACAACGGTGTTTTTAATGACCCATTTGAAATTCTATAATTTTAATCAATGCAGCTACTTTTCATTAGAGTTAACCCATGCATTAAAACAGTGGTAAGATTGTTAAATTACATTCAAACGTAATTATTTAGACTGGTAACAGTGTGTACATATCGTAAAATATCACATGCTTAATTTATGACGCTGTAATGCTATGATTTTAAAGCGATGTATTTGTTAAACGAATTCCACACTTTTTTCTCGATCAGGCAGCATAATTGTTATAAGCATTCAAATACTTCCTTTTTTTTCTTATCCTAATACAATGGCCGCGATGATAGTATTTAGAATTAACTACATGTATAATCAGAATAAGGTATTATCACATTACTGATACGTAAACAAGAAAAACCTGTCTTATGCAATGAACATTGAGACTAGATTCATTCATTCGTTCATTTCTTTATTTCCTCATTAAATGAGATTGTGAATATATATATATGTATATAATATATAATACTAAATACTAACTTTGTAAAGACATGGCAATAATAAACTACAATCAGGATACAGTCACATTAAGGAATCACTACATGTACATGTATATACATTATGTTAGAAGATATGGGAGATTTGGCGCACGTGTTCTCATGAATCAATTTGTCCCCGAGTGTGCCTGCGGAACAACGCTATGCATTGAATCACAAGAGTATGGTTAGGACGTCTGAAGTTACGTAAATCGTCATCATCCATATAAGTATCAGGAATCTTTCCTAACAGAATCTGATAAAATGACTCGTCGTTATACGGATAAGTTCTAGAAACAGTTCAAATTCAAAGTTTTCGGTGATGACACTCCACAAAGTATGTTTGATACAAATTCCAAGGTTGAAAGCTAGTGGAAAAATGAAGGAATAAATTTTATTACAGAACTCAATAATCAATACCCAGTTCAATAAAAAAAATATTTTAAATGGTTTCAAGCTTGCCTAGCTTATCGTGAGTTGAAGGAGGATTCTATAGAATTTCAGATTTTAATGAAACTGGACCCTGATTGAAATAAATAAATTGGTAAGTCCTTAGATATCGGTAGAGTACGGCACCATACAAAATTTTGAGTGCGTTGAAGTTCAACTTGGATTTCTTTAATATTGTAAAAAAAGCAGTTTGAAACCCTTCTAGATTATATACTTTGTATTTTGCAATAATCACATTTTCAACAGTTTCTTATGTTATGAATCGAAAAACAATGTAGTATAAGAAGAAAATAAAACACAATGTCGAAATACAAAAAAAGTAAATAAAAAAAATCAAGAAACACCCAAGCTGCTACTTGCGCAACGGACAACTAGTTTCATGAATCACTACAGTAGTTACTCAAAGGTAATTACAAGATAATACAGTTAAATGTGTGGCTGGAGAAAACTCTGATTTAAAGAGCTAAACCTAAGGTAAGGGACACTCTTACAAATCATTTGAACGTTTGTATTCAGGCTCTGTATATCAATCTCATGTAAGTATCAAAGCTATAACTTGGATTGATTTCATTCTGTTTGAAATGGAAGCTTGGAATGCTTTGGTGAAATTGAATATGCTACAAACAAATTACTGATTTCAAGAGTTATGTCCCCTACCCTAGGACTACCTCCTTAAACCAACAGCTTGTCTTAATCAGACCCCAAACAGGTTCTGTCTTAAAAAAAGAGTTCAGTTTAGACAAGATGGCCGTTGGCCGAGTGCAATAGAATACTTGATCATTCTCAGTACCAAAGGACAAATGTTCTGGTCTATTGTATCCAACCCATTTAATAATTGTTTTATTACCTAATTTGTCTATGAGATATAATAAAGAATGGAAATGGGGAATATGTCAAAGAGACAACCATTCGACCAGGAATAGGAAATTGACCGCTCCATGTTTACGAATTGGCAGACGAGTCACATCTACGTTTTTACACACGAGTTTTTTGTGTGTAAATTCCAATTCAATAAAGCGCTTAAAAAAGTTCAACCAATCAAAAGGCTTAGATAAAGGTCATTATGGGGTCAGTGCTATAGAATCCTCAAGGAGACTATTGCACCGTGCAATAGTACATCGACAGTGCAATAGATCGCCTTGTCCTGAATAAATTTTGAAAATAGAGAAAAATATGTGTATATTTAATAAACAAGATGAAACCTTATAATTAGGAAATAAGTGGTCTTAATAACTTGTTATTATGTGTGGCCGGCCACATAGGTTATTGTATGTGGACCTTACCAAATCAATCCACTTTATAATTACATGTAGCATAAAACGTGTTATTTCATTTCGATTTTTAATTACAATTATGTTTTTTTGTTATTCAATGACCGAAATACGAGTGCCTCAATTGTCAAAATCGCCTGCTGCACAGGTAATATGTCAGCTGTGGTTGAGTGTTTCTAAAAGTGAATGACATTTCGAAAGGTTTGATTACATAGTTAGCTTTCCTATAATGTCTGTCTCCTTATGCGTGTATTCGATTTATTTAAAAACTTCATTTATTGAAATGATAGATAAAACTTATCTTCAAGCGGTGTGTGTGACATCAAAAAGTGCGACCGTTAACACTTCCGGTGACGTAGGTTATACCCATTCGTACCAGTAGGTTAAGCGTCCTCTGCTTTTCTAGAAACACCCACCGAGTTGCCCATAAAAAAGTTAAGTCCGGTGTAGTTGAGAGAGGAAGGGATAACTATGAAACGTTAAACAAATCGGTTTTCATGGGGCAGATGGATGCACCGTAATGATTCACGTGCCCATAATGATGAACATAAAACTTCAGTAGCGATGACTTCAATCTTCTAGCTATATAACCCTGTTTCAGATGCCAAATTGTAAGAAGTCAAACGGGGACAGAAAGTCTGTGTAGTTACGGCAAGCTCTGGCATAGCGTATGAGTTATGATAAAAAAAACCTCCATAAGCAGGTGCTGAGGGAATGTTACCAAAGATGAAAGGAAAGTTGACAATACGGAATGAAAAGTCATCGCGTTTGTCGAATAGTTTGGTCAATTATTTTCCTTTTCCATCTATTTTAAAGTGTAGGTCAAGATATAAGGCTGACTTTACAGTGTCTGTAGTATCTTTTATCTCAAGTTCTTGGGGTAGATGCAATGCATAAAATCCCCGAACAATACTACGTTATCAACAAGCGGAAACTGAGATCAAAGGATGTTCCTTCCTTTTTATTAGATCAGCTATAAGGTCAGCCTCATAAGATTGACGGAATAGGTCAGCGAGTAGAGGGGCACAATTTGTTCCCATTGGAAGACTGACCGTTTGTTGAAAAACGCATCCTTCACACTGGACAAATATGTCTCGATTAAAATTCTAGCATTTTGAAAACATCATATTCGATATATTTGGAAATGATTCGGAATCTTTATTTTTTTTTACAAAGTATGAGGAATCTCTACTACGTATCTGTATCTTGGTGTACCGTCTTTTTGGAGTAACAATGATATATAATGTTTTTGAGTCAGGATTTTACCTGAGTATGTGAGTATGCGGCATAGAAGTATAAAGGGTTGAAAAATCAAAGGTTTTAATGTTTAAGAGTGTAATCATATGGAAACTTAAATTAGTTATCTGGACAAACCAACATGGTTTAACATATCGTTGCATAAAAAAAAAAACAACAACAACAAAAATAAAAATAAAACAAACAAACAAAAACAAACAAAAAAAAACAAAAAACCCCGAAAGTTTTCTCATTATTAATCTGCAATTGAAAGTTAAAAAGGTAATAGAACACATCTTATATGTCATAGAGCGAATCTAATGTAGGATACACACTCTTTAAATGTTCAGAATGGAAGCTAATAAGTGCATTGAGCCTACGATATAATGTGTAAGAAATATTTCCCGTTTCTATAGAAGAACATACATGATAAGGTAGAGTAATTAATATTTTATTCAATAAGAAATGATTGTAACTTTTTGATCTATGTAGAGGTAACCTCAATCCTGTGGTGCAAGCTTCATGTATAGAGACACCATGTGCTTTTGATGTTATTTCGAATGTGCAGGGTCTTATTCTAGTCATCTTTTAATTCAGAATTTAAAAGAATTTTAATACTAACGAAAGAAGTAAATCTGCTGACAACGTTAATTACATTACATTCACAAAATTGCGGCTATGAGATCATCATCGAACAATTTGACTAATCAGAAGAGACGTTACATCCAAAATTAAAATAAGGATTACACATACATGCATCAAGTGCACGACTCTGGGAGAATCATGAAAGATGTTGATCTAATCATCTCTTCTACCTACACAAATTAATTTTTATGCTTCATTATAAAAAAAATATTTGTTTCAGCAGTTATTGGTAAAACAAGTAATTGAAATAATAACAAACATTGAGTATCTACAGTATCAAACCACATAAAGAATTTTAAACACTCCAAAATTACTTCATGCTTGTAGATCTGTACTATGAAAAAGGTGGGTATGACACTTTTGCACTAAATACATGTTAATAAACATATTTCTGCTACATCAAACCGGTAAAGCTAATAAGTTGGGCTCAGGAACGACTAATTAAGTTCCACATAGTCTTGCTAGACTTATCACATGTAGTTAAGTACGTGTAGTTTTGCTTGAACATAATTACACGGAATTGAAAACAACAGACAGTCTCAAGGCATGTTTGTAAAGTAAAGATGCTCAATGTTGTTCAAATGTTTAAAGTAAGTACAACGTAAAGATAATACAATTTAAGTGCGAATCAATATAAAATTCAGGCAATACCAATGGATACTGTCACATTCATTTCTTTTCTGGAAAAGTACTTCAAAAGTTATATCGTGGTCAACTGGGGTCAAGTGGTGTAAGATCGAGAGACATTACAATGGAAGCCAAGGGAACAGAAACTTGATTCGATTACTAAAAGAAATTTTGAAATAATACATACATTATAGATGCAGTTCAGATATCTTTCTATTTTCGGAGAGGTATTTCCACAGCTTTTTTAACTGTTCTTGTAGCCATCAAATCGGATTTATCTTTTTTGTGTAGTACACAACCGTACACCGGTGTCTAAGGTCGACTAAGGTAGAGGTGATTTATGGTGCAAAAACTCCTGAACCGACGATGACTTTTCAATCTACATACGCCATATTTTGACATAAATTAGGTCCTTTCAGCATAGAGATCTGTTTTTTGGAGAAAACGATCATTCAAACCAATCTTAAAAATCATACAAATCAAGAACTCTTGTAAAGTGTCAATTTTATGTACAATCTTTTTATTTTTTTATCTCAAAAGTGCAACACACGAGTGAAAATACTAAGACTGGTTATATGGTCTGTAACTGTTCTGAAAGTGAAATAAAAGTGCTTTCTGTGAGTTTTTGGTTATGCATGAATCATATCCTATCTTATATTTCATTGACAGCTACTAACATGTTTTATACTTAAACAACGAAAACTATCGAATATCTGCAAAATTCTGATATATTGCATATAGCTAGCTTGGTTTGCATTGACTGTAGACTCGTCTGCGAAGACCTGAAAAAAAATTCCAACAAAAGGGGAAATGGGGTTTTGACCCCGAAACCCCTAAATCCACCATTACACGTGGTGCAAACCTTATAACCTAGTGGTAAAAATCAAGTTTGCATTTCCTACATGGAAGTTATTTCAAATAGGTAGAAAAACAATTGCAGTCATTCCTTACATTAAAGTTTCCCGAGTAGACTATAAATAACGGTGATGACATCAGTCACAAAACAAAATTTGGTCTATGAGAAGACTGATGAAGTTTGTGTTTGCAATATCTTCGAATTTTTATGTCTCTTAATTGTACTTTTATTTAATGATTCGGATTTCCATGTCGATATTTAAACAAAAAAAAAAGACATTTGTTTATTCATGACAAATCATTTTTACTGACAGCTATTCCTGAAAACATTTTTTATGCCTTTATAATTGATTGTATAAATTATACATTTATTCATCAACTGGAGACAAACTTATAGGCAATTTTAACATCTGAAATCTTATAAACATGGTCCACTGTGCAACAAATATTTTTTTCTTGAAAGTATATAGGTAAGTACGGTAAATATGGCAGATTTCCAAACAGCCTTTAAAGGGAGACTTTAATAGTCTTCATGTACATTCCAATTTACAGAGAAAATTGGTAGAAGATGTCGGGACGGCAGCATTAAACAACTACCGAATTCATAAGGATGGAGCGTCAGTGGCGTCCTACATACATACATACATACATACATACATACATACATACATACATACATACATGTAGGTCCTCTGTCAATATGTGACGTTTCTCGGAAGTGACGTATGCGGGATGTGATTGTTTGAACATTTAACGCAAAGGCACGTCATGTGTGGTAGGAAGTCTCGCATATTCCGGTTGGTCGAGACATTAGCGAGTAAACATGCGATATAACGGTATATTATCGATAAATTTAGATATATTTGGATCTAAGGCCAAACTCATATCAACTTAAAGAAAAATACAACTCTGTCATGAACCATGGCAGTGAGTTGTCTTAATTTCTATTCATGGTTAAGATACATATATTTTTTTGGTAGATAAAATATGAAAATTATGATGGAAAGACACGAAGTTATCTAGAAGTAACCGCAGAAAAGATAAAAAAAACCCTAAAATTTCACAGAAGTTAAATCTGTAGAAATTTATAGAAAGGACACCACCCACAGCTTTGAATCATGTACTAACCTTTATTGCATAATAAAGTAGTTACACATCTCTATTAGCATTTTGCTTATTTATGAACGCAATGATTACATAATTGTTTGAATGTCGAAGATCAAGTTCCATTTACTTAAAATTGTTCTACTGGCGTAGGAGTTGACAGATGACAATTCCAATGCAGAGGAATTGTTAATATTTACTTTGTTATAACAGATAAATGGAAAATTAACAAAACGGAATGCAACCTATGTGTTTGTCACTTATTATTGTTATAGTGATACCATCTGTCGTCGATGTCTAAGATTAGGTAAAATATGGAGGAAATTTGACCGGGTGTATGGTGTCTAATATCTTAATTGTTCATGACTTGTAGTATGATAATCAGTCAGAAATAAGTGATACGTCTTCTGCTAACAGCTAAAACTGGAAATAAGATAAAATAGTGCAATCAAAATAAAATACATTAAAACAATTTAAAAGCTGACGTCAAATTAAAAAAAAAAGATAATGAAAACCTCAAATAGTTCACAGCCGAAATAATCACACATTAGAATAATATGTATCGAAGCGTGAAAAGAGTATCGTAGCTTTCACTTTACATATGATTATCATATGATTTACATGTGATCGTGATATGATAAGTGTATGTGTATGATTGCAAGTCAATATCTACAAATGTAAATCATATCGGTGTTGTACGATTATCATGTGTAATTAACATAGGATTACACATATTAAATGATTATTGTATGAGGCACTCTCTGCTGTGTAAATATGGATGTAAATGGACAAACAACACACACATACACTAGCAAAAGTAAACGTAACAGTGTCCTATACTTAGTGTCAACCAGGACTTCAGTTGTATACTGAACTGATAGTTGCCTTGCAAGTTGTATATGGCTCTTAATGAATTCAACCAGATGCCATTGGCAAATATATTTTAAGAATCATATTTACTACATGTCTTAACTAAAGAAAGCGTTAATTATGTAATATATCTTTAAAAAGGCAAAATATATGTCCCATTCCTGCAACACATTTGATAGCTCTTTGATAGGATTTGATGGGGCTGGCAGTAATTGAGGTGAATATCATATGAAACTACATTTGATCTAAAAACAAAGTATATTGACTTTGAATAAATCGGTTATATCGATATATTCACTGTCATCTAGAAATACTAAGTACCCAAAATAAGAATTTGAATAACAGTTTCTAGTAGTATTGGGTTCACAATTCATCAAGATAGTATAAAAAATGGGAACAAATATATAAATGAAACTTAAAAAGTCGCATTTGCGTATTTAATACACAGTCCATTTGAACATTATTTATTATGCACTATTTTTTTAATATTGGCAATGCTTAAATATAAGATTTGAGAAAGCACTTATCACATAAATGGCCCATTATAGAAATCTTCTCCAGACACTGCAGACACTACCTTGACAATACTATTTTAGTATAATACATGTACCAGTTTTTATTACGTAATAAAAGAATTACATGTATATTAGCATTATAGTTTATTTCGGATCACATTAATTATATAATCGTGAACATGCTAAGAGTAATGCTAATGACATTTTAGAGCCTTTTATAATACTTAATTACTTTTGCAAGTGTTCGTCCTTAACACGTTTTTTCTGTAACATTTAATTTGTGTTTATTATCAGTTTTGAAATCTATATGTTATGGAATACACCCAGAACTCTATTACATTTTTTATACATCTATGATATTCAATGCTATATAATGCATGGATTATTTTCATTTTACATGTACCAAAATAGTGATGTGGGACAGCAAATCTATAGACCGGAACTTGTTTGTGAAAGTATCGTTCATTCGTCTTCTTGATTTCACATTTTGGTTTGTTTTTATTAAATTATACTCCGGAATTTTTAACATTTCCAATTGTTCATGTCGTTCAATCACTGTAAAATTCAGACACTCCATAATGAAGAGGTGAATCGTGGTTTAAAAAAAACCGAAGAAATTATGTTTTTTTGTCCTACATATGCTATATGTTTAAGTAACGATAGTCCTTTCTGTATTTTCTTCTACATTTTTGAGAAAACTGTTCATTCATATCCAACTTAAATCAACCAAGTCAATACCAAATCAAGAACGATAACTCCTGCAAAGTGCCAATTTCATACACAATCTATGTAATTTATTAGGAAAGTTCAACAACAAAATGACAAACTGGTTTTGTGGCTTTAAACTGCGTCTATTAGAAATAAATTCTGGGTATTTATGTCATCAATTCTGTGGTAAATTTAAAAACAATGATAAAATGGGGTCTCCGAGATTTATTCCGATTCTAAGACTAGTTTCCGTGCAGTTTTTCTTGTATGTCGTAATGTCATCACAGACAAAAACGCATAATTGGAGAGGATTGTTATTTCACTATTTAGGATAAGTACACCCGTTTTTTCTATATCAATGCACTGCTTTGACATGTGATAATCCCATTTTTGCAATAATCTAGATTTTAAGAACAAGATGGAAATATTATCTACAAATATTTCGAGACGCTTCTTTAGTTTTGATAGTAATACCACGCATTATATTAGCTTTAATTACATAATATATACGTTGTACATGTCAGTTTGGGTTAGATCATGTTGAGATTATTGCATTAAAGTGTTTTGATGTAAATGACATTAACTACTGACAATGAATCTTTACGATTTTCTTTATTTCGCGTTTAAGCAGATGTTTCTTGTTTTTGTTGCATGTGTGCCGGCTCTGTCCTTTCGTATTTTTAATGAAGTAAAATATACAAAAAATTATAAAAGAGTAATCAAGGGAACCAAGCTTATAGCGGTAATAAAAAGAATGTAATCCAGGGACAAAGACCAGGCATGGAAAACAATAAAGTAACTAAAATCATACATACAAAATAACAAAAGCAAATGAGCAACTCGGACTCCACTAAAAACTGGGAACATGGACCAGGTACACAGGAAAACTATGACTCGTTGAATAAATCAGTTTTCATGGAAGGGATACAAACGTTAATTAGGCAATTCTGTACTCACTCTTTTTGTTTGTTTTTAAGTTTTTAAGTATACGTTTTAGTTATTTGCGTAATTGTCTAATATATGTAAGAGTATCAGCCTAAAATACATACGCATCAAAATAAAGAACATATATTAATACACTGACATTAATGTCCAAAAACGTGTCGAATATGTGATGACAGGAAACAGAGAAGATTTATAAACACAGAAAAAAGTACATTTGCTTAAAAAACTTGAAAACAAGTGAGCAGACAAAATCTAAGGCTCTTGTAATAACAACTACAGAAAAAAACCAAGAGTGACATTAGGTGTTTCCAGAAGATTAAGCATGACCTGTTTTACCAACATAATGATCAATATATTTTTTTATCTAAATAATACGTATATTTTTTTTTTATTTCGATTAAATATGAAATGATGCTTTACTGAAAAAATACAAATTAAACAATGCATTGTTTTTAAACCTTTAAATACAAATTCGTTTAGTCTCAGGTGAAGATTCCTGTACTATGATTACATGAGGTTGAAAAGGTATTGCAAACAAGAAGAAAAACAAATGACAAAAATGATCCTGTTTCTATAATTAATAATTTGTTTGGCTATTTCTCAAATGTTCCAGAAACAAAATGTACATAGAGTCGTATACTGTAATATTAAGTACAGTAAGTCCCATGTATAGAGAATGCATAATATGGATAAGAGACCACAAAGACAACTAAAGATGTAATTTTATACATAACGAAATATGACACAATGGAAACATTAACATAACTGTGAAATTGAACCCGACCAAAAATGTAGAACATGTAAGCGTAACCTTAAGATGTGAAATACGTTTTTGTGTCTAAATTTAACTTTATAATTAGAAATATTTATCAGGAAATAAAATTTCACTTTTACTTGTGATTGAGCTCTTTCCATGATTTTCTTCAAAATTAACATGACATGTAGCAGACACAGCTTAGTTTTAATTGTATATGGTAAAACAATTAATTAATCACTTCGTGTGTTTTTTAAACATGTCTTCATTGACCTATCACAGGAGAGCAAATATCGTTTTAATATACGACAAGTGGTTCTGTATATACAGGTTATTTCACATATAATGCGCTACATTATATTTGAACCATAGTCTTTTGTGACATGCTATTGTTAAATGTTACAACAAACTTTTTCACATTTGAACTAAACTATATTCTAAACCTCTCACTTTACTACACTCCCTTAACAAAACAAGCCTTGACACTCCTGTTTCTGAGCTAGCTCATCATTATTCAGACATGTGGCCATCATTTTGGATATTGGTTTCCATTGACTCATAAAACCAGTTTGTGTTGAAGGTATAGATGGCAAGAATTGATCAACAGAGGTATAGGTGCTATTATTTTGGTTAACATCCTCCATAACAAAAACGTCACGAACAAACTTCCGCCATATTTTAAAGGCAAATCAATACCGATTATTTCATATACATATACTTCACCTATTGCATCTAAAATTTCCAATTGTAAAAGGTTATCGCAGGACTTCAAGGCTTAACCACCTGACTGTAATTGCAAAAACTATGCATTCAAATGTGGTCCTTCTAGTCAAATCATTACGGAAGATTTAAACATCATAAAAACCAATCTCTCTGTAAGGTCCTTTCTAAAGGTCCCAAGTACCACGCTTCATAAATTGGAATTAAAAGTTCAAAATTCTTATGGATGCCGTAGAGGACTATACAAGAAAATGGATAAAACGAGAACAAAAATATATTGATTCACTAGCAGAGTGGGTAAATATTGTGAGGTTTTTAATTTTGAAACGCTTGAAACTTTTAAGAAGGTCAATGCTACATCAGTTTTCAAAGACCCCAATGTAGCAAAAACGTTGTCTACTATACATGACAAATATATTGTCGTACCAGCAGACAAATTCTGCTTTTTTGTCTGCAAAACGCATTACATCCAATGGCTATTATCAGAGGTAGATGTAAAAATAATATGAGTAATGAGACATGTACTACTACCACACTCTCTAAAATAGAGTTACTGAAAAACCATCAATCATTGCTATACTCTTTTGGTCTCCCTATCGAAGATGATGATTGTGATTTGCCGTCTATGCTCTGGATTCATAAACTCCATAAGAATCCATACGAACAACGCTACGTGGCTGGAGCTGCAAAATGTACTACCAAACCTCTTTCAAAACGTTTAACTTTTAAACTCAATGTTGTCAAAGCGGATCCCCAGTTCTACCACGACACTTGTTACTCCCGTAATAGTATTAATGCAAAGTGGATGTTGCAAACCTCTCCTCTGAAAACCTTCAATTTAAGGTTAGTATCAGAATACAATAGCATTTAAACCTATAATTTTTCAATTCTTATTCCTCTTTTCCCAATACACAGGTAAAATCCCTACTCAAAACATTATACATTGTTGTTGCTCCAAAAAGACGGTACATCTAGATACAGATATGTAGTACTTAGTAAAGATTCCTCATACTTTGTACAAACGATTCCAAATTATCGTCCAAATATACCAAAGATATTTTCAAAATGCTGGAATTTTTTATCGACAACATATTAGTCCAATGTGGTGGACGAGTTTTTCAACAAACGGTCAGCATTCCAATGGGAACAAATTGTGCTCCTCTACTCACTGACCCATTCCTTCATTCTGATGAGGCTGACTTTATAGCTGTTCTGACCCTAAGGAAGGAACACAATTAAGCCAGAGTCTTTGATCTCAGATTCCGCAATACAGAATTTCGTTAACCAATCCTAGTTTTGGGTACTTTATACAAACTCACTACCCCAAAAGAACTTGAGACTAAGGATATTTTAGACACTGTGAAGTCAGCCTCATATCTTGACCGAAACTGAAAGATCAATGCTAAGGGAAAACATTTGACCAAAATATACAACCTTCCTTTTACCTGCGCATGCAGCTTTCATATCATAACTCATATGTAATACCATTGCTTGCCGTACCTACAGAGATTTTTTTTGTATCGCACGAGACTTATGACAGTTAGGGGTCTGGAACAGGGTTATATAGCTTCAAGATTGAAGTCATCACTACAGAAGTTTTATGGTCGTCATCATCGTAAAGGTTTAAGGTAATTCTGTTCTGCAATAAGGGGAGACAATTACAATAAATATCATTTTATAAATTATATATTTCAGATATTTCATATAGTGAAATTCTTCGGTATGAACCCGGTATTATTAGTTAAGGACCATTTACATAAAATTCAGACACTGCCAATGAATGAGGTAAAACAAAGTACCAAAAAACCACCTGAACAAATTATGCTTTTTAATCTACATACAATGATTTTATTTTACGTTCCTTTAGTCCTTTCTCTTTGCATATTTCTCACTTGAAGAACAACATGCAGTCATGCTACATCCGAATCAACCAAATCAAGAATGATAAATATTACAAAAAATTACTTTCATATTCAATTGGTATTATTTTGTCTCTTAAGTGCGACAATTGTAGATATGCTGGCTATGTGGTCAGTATTCTGAAAAAGAAAAAACAGAAACAATGATGTGCATGAATTTCGGTCGTTTTTGCCTTGCATGATTCACGTTTTGACTGCTTCTTAATACTTATTAAGATAATAACTTTTTTAGAAGAACGGTATACTGTTTTAATTTTGATAGGGTATGCTACGCGACTATCATTTCAACTAGAACTGTTC
This sequence comes from Perna viridis, assembly GCA_037379345.1. Lineage (NCBI taxonomy): Eukaryota > Metazoa > Mollusca > Bivalvia > Mytilida > Mytilidae > Perna > Perna viridis. The sequence continues at coordinate 4,742,330 of CM074522.1, forward strand.
TCTTGAAATAATTTTATAACATATAATTTTGAAACAAGTAAACACATTTTTAATGATTTCCCCATTTTCCCAATTCTGAATCCCATCCCGCAATACGATTCCTATATTCATTCCTTTCATCCCCATTGAACACTTATATACCACAGAATAAACTGTTTATGCAAATGCAAACACTGTATGGAAACTAAAATAATCATTACAAAAAAGGAGTTTTATCATCTGCTTTGCCCAATGATCATTTTTGTGAGTTTCAGTGGTCCTTTTCACAAAAATCATAAGAGTAAAATTAGTCGTAAGTTATAGTAAATAAAAGTATTGTAAAGTCATAACTTACGACCAATTTTACTCTTACGAATTTTTGCTGTAAGTTATGTTTTACATAATTTGATTAAAGTTTTTGTACGTAATCTCAAAATTTAATGAATAAACAGAATATAAAGGAGATCAGTACGTCGAGGAGATTTGTAAAGTAATCTGCTTATGACAATTAATATCAATAACAAACTTAAATACAGTCACCTGGTTTATAGGTATGAATCATCTTCTTGGAAGTTAATTACATTAGTTGTAAGCAGGAAGAAGTTCCAGTACAACAGCTTTACCTAGATCTGTTCAATGTTAATTACAACAACGTGGAACTGGTAACATACATGCAAACCAGAAGAATATATGAGAAGAGATTTTTTTTTGTCGCCAAACAAAAGAAACATTTATACTTAAAATTTTTAAAGTTTTAAAATTAATACATTTATTCTCTATCTTAACTTTATTATTTTGTCATCATTTAAACGTTTTAAAATCAATACATGTATTCCCAAATTTAACTCTTTTTTTCTTCATCGAATGCCTGGTAAAAGGTAACTCAAGATACAATTAAATGAGACAGACGGACATAATTGACATTTGTAAATATGAAATTAAACGGATTTTAGTATAAACCACAGCTAATGGAAATGAGATTTTATACACTTAATATCATTGGTAGAAATAGTTACAAAAAAGCTTCAACACATAAAGAAATCGAAAACTTCCTAGAATCATTACATGTATAGTAAACGAAAAAAACACTTTCGTCTACCCACTTGACTTTTTATCACTACAGAAGTTTTATGGTCATCATGAACTCGTTGATCGTTTCGGAGTATCAATCCGCACCATAAAAACTGACTTATTCAACGTGTCTCAGTTTTCCTTTCCTCTTTAGTCTACCCCAAACTTGACTTTTTATGAGCAACTCGGCGGGTGTTTCTGAAAAAAAAAAAAAGAAAAAAAAAAAAAACAGAGGACGCCAGTGCACCTGCTCCATGCTTCCAGTTGTTATTGCTTATTTTATCTTTAGTAATTTGTATGTATTATTTTGGTAATTTTATGTTCTTTTTTTGTGTATGTCTAGTTTCCATGTTTGGTCTTTGTCCCTGGATTACATTTTTTTATTTCCACTATAGGTTTGGTTCCCTTGTTTACTATTTTTGATAATGCATATATACTAACACATTTCTAATGCAAAAAAATGTATAAAAGAGCTAGTCTTAAAATTCCTTACAAATGAAATGAGAACAACTTTTTATTTAGCAATGAAAAGACTGTTTCAGAGATATTTGACGTCTGAATCGAAAACAGCCACACGCATTCTCAATACTGCCAATTGCAGATAAAAGTGGCACAACACAGCGATTTGAAAAGTAAGTAAAGAATACAATTTATGCAACTCGTGTGAAATATTATCGAATGGCGAAACGTTATAGATCTATGTAACTTTTAATTGTTAATTACATCATTTGAGGGCAGGAAGTGGTTTCCAGTACACATTTTTAACTTCGATATGGTTATCTGTTCAATATTAATGACCAAAACGTGAAATGCTTAGCTTTAATGAAGGAGGAGGATAGAAAGTTTTCATGTTCGGCGACTGCAAACTTAATAATATCGTTGATAAACTTATGATTACTATTGACAACCGAATGAAAGTAATGTAGATTTTGTATCAAACAAATGGTATGTTGATTCAAAAGAAATTATTTGCTTCATCAAGGGTTCACAGATTTTACCAGTTATTTTTTTATCAGCAAGGGGCTGGGACTGGTCAAAATGTTGTTTTTCCTCTGTAGAAAGTTTAATTTGAATTTCCGAGGGTGATGTCAATTGTTTTCTTTTTATTTACATGTACTAGGGATGTCAAATGTCACAAGGAGACATATTGACCAGCCCCCTCTTAGTGAAAAATTTTAAGTCCCCAAAACCCATACTTTTCTCCACCAGGTATACTCTATGAAGATTTATGGCTTTGCCTTCTTAAAGCCTGTTGCTTCTGTGAGCTTCCAAATGCGTTTAGTCCTGTGAACTTGACCACTTAACTAACGAGGCTATAAAATATATCTTTTGTCCACCGAGATATACCTTTCTTGTGGATCAATCCAGGATTTAATTTCTGAACACGATTTATAAACGGAATAAATTTGCATTGCAAGATGTATACATATTTTCACAACATTATATTTGTTTTGATATTATGGTTATCTCATCTCTTCAGAATGTTGTTTATTTTTCTTAAAAGCAAAAGGTTATTTTTTTGGTATGGCTTTAATAATAATACGACCACATGAAATTCTCTGTGATGTTCCAATATATACATGTACAGGTAGTTTAAAGATATGCATAACGATATTTCTTTAGCAATCGAAGTAATGCATGCAATTTAACGTGACACAGCGGTCAATCAAAGAGAAGTATAATAAAGTTGTGAAAGGTAGGCTTCAAATGGCCATAAAATATATGAGACTGAAACGTTTGATCACATTAAAGTGTATTGGAATTTGTTTCCGTTGGCAATATGTAGAATGAAGCACCATGTGAAAAGCAACAGTCACTATCATTAATACGAAATAAAGATTCTTTAGTCACAGCTAAATTATGCCGAAATTATATAATATAAGCTTTTATATTACATAACCGTCATTCAATATGTACAATTAAAGATGTCAGGTGAATGACTTGCTTAAAATTCAGATATCTTAGTTTACGATGCGATTTCCAGATATTTTCAGTTTTACAAATATTCGACACACATCAAGTAAGATTGCTACTTGATTTATTTCATATGTGAACCACATGGTTCCTTCCACCTCAAATAGGAATAAAATCGGTTATGCATCAAACAGTCCCATTTCATTCAGTACAAAACATTATATTAACGATTGCTGTGACCGCATTTAATTTACCAAAATGTTCATATTCACGTTTGCAACAGGCGCACACAATATCTTTGATCGATCATTCCAATGTTCCGTATATTCGTTCATCAGCTATCCTTCCATGTAGATTATCATATATAGTTGTTACATGTTTGTATTAATTTTCAGTTTTAAAAATGTATAAATCCACCTTGATAACTATTCGCTATATAAATTACCTTTCCATGTGGGGTGGGGAATCAAGATGAAACAGTATATATCTATATATTCCATTAATTGAATATTAATATGAAGACGCGTCGCAAATCTAGATGGTGAGGTAGTCGGCTGATGTTGTGTGTCCCTCAACTTTAGCGTTTTTCTTTTCTTCACCAAATGATTCGCTTCCGTTTAATACCAGATAATCAATAAGAAATCAGGTAGCTTTTAATCATTAATTGCCTTTGTATTTTTCAATTATTTTCGTACTTTGTATGTAATTTTTTGCTTCAGTGTTAGTTTTCTGGCTATATCTTTTACTTCCGTGTAAAATATACGAGTTTTTTTTAATTATGTCACATTTCGTATAGATTATACAACCCAAATCGTAACAAATCTTTCAGCTTTTATTACTTTTTGTTCCGTTTTATGTTTGACATATACATATTTTTATCTGTATACGGTAAATTAGAAAATAAATATAAAATAATACATTTCGAAAACCATTCGCACATTTCAACATCAAACTAATAAAAAAAAAGAATGATAGCAGTTGTTCGATCATAAGAAAGGTAGTATTTTGTATGCGAAGATATTTGGTGTTGCCTTTTTTACTTTATATTTAAGACAAGCTCAAGGTATTTTATACCCAAAAAATGCTTCATGCGCTTAGTGTTATTTCGTCAAAATTATCATAAAATGTTATGTCTAATTCGATTTAAGGAGGTAGACCTAGGGTAAGGGACATAACTCGTGAAGTCAGTGATATGTTTGTATAACATATAATTTCATTAAAGTCTTTCAAGCTTTCATTTGAAACAGAATGAAATCAGACCAAGTTACTTTAATGCTTAAATGAGATTGATGTAAAATGCTGAATGTAAACGTCCCAATGATTTGTATTAGTTGTGTCCCTTACCCTAGGTCTATACCTCCTTGAATAATTGTACAATAAAAATGAAATCAGTATGACTGATTAATAAAATTTTAATCAAGTACTTGCACGGTAACTTTTATAAACTATTGGCGATTTTCCACTTCCCTGCAAACCTCGCAAACCTGGACAGGTTTAGCGCACTGATCAATTAAACAACACAAACACCTACATGCATTGGTAAACAGCTACATAAAAGTCTTAGAATTGATATTTAAACCGTTCACCAAAGCATAAAAAAATCAGCAAAAGTAAAAAGATGTCATTTTTTTATTCAGAAAGTAAATATCTTTTGTCTAAGCACCAACTGACACACTTGTTGAGCTTTACCTGTTTGTTGTAATGATATAATAGATAGCCTGCTGAGAAGGGAATGCATTTTTTGCTTTTATATTCAACGACGCAATTACAAAATATTTTCTGCTTAGCAAATGCGTGCCACATCAAACAAAAGTTAACTTTAGATTACAAACTATCATTTTTATGCAGTTGCATATGGCGACACTCAAAATATTAGGTTTGTAGAAACATGTCGGTCGAAATAAGGTGTAAACCATGGTTTGACAAGTGTTACATTTTCATGTAGACTCAAAGCAACACAGATCTGAAAGTAAAAAAAAGCGTCATTTATATTGTTTTTGTCTGAGTCACAAATACAAGGAAATTTGTATCAAACGCAGATGCAAAAATAATTTTGCATATGATATGTACCTATGTTAAATCATAGGTAATCATGGTTTATGAAATGTCAATAAGTCGATACGTATAAAAACGTATAAACATGCATACTCTTAACTAAAGGCAGGCCTCAATAGCTGGGCCTCAAGTTTTGCCGCCCCATGCAGGTCCGGGTGTCAAAAGAATAGGCCTGCAGCAGCGCTAAGCTTGTCGTAAAAGGCGACTAAATAGTGCTAAGAACAGAAACCTAGCCGGGGGCTAGGCGCTCTGCCCACAGAGCAACTGGTTTGTGTACCCAAGGTGGTGGAATCGGGCACCCCTGGCGTGTTACATGCTGGGGTTGTCAGACTATAATACGGAAATCCTGACCGCAAATCATAGTGGTGCACCGTGTTGGGAAAGATGCCACGTTCCTCGCACGTCAAAGAACCCTGTTGTGGTATTTGATAGGAGTAGGAACATTTGCGCTCCGCCACAGGAGGCCCGACTTTACCCATCCCTCCCCTTTTTCTATTGGCAATCAAAACTTGTGGACCCTATTATCTATCCTTATATCCCATCCCATTTTTCATTTCATCATCATTTCATGTTCATTTTATCATCAATTTCATGTTCATCGTCTGAATATATCAGAAATATTGCTGCTCGGATGTTAAACCCCAACAATCAATCAAGTTTTGCCTAACTAGACAACAGGATTGGCCTGAAAATTATAATACTAGTTGCCTGGCTTGGCTTGAACATTTTTCGGTTTGATTTTATTTGCTAAAATGCTGACTGAAATTAATTTATATCATTTCTTATACAAAATGTGTCATTTTTCAGTATATTTGCAATAGATATAATATGAGAAGGGTTGAAATAAGTTGACAAATATGATGAGTTATGCTGAGGAGATAGTATGAGGTCATTATTTTCACATATAAGCACTGGTTTGTATCTTATCAGAAAATGTTTGGTTTAACTAGACCTTTTCACACCTTGAAATTTAATTAAAAACGTGTTATATAATTTTTACAGTCATCAAGGCAGGATAAGTGGCATGTCTATCAGCTAAATTAACTCGATGGAGATCCAACTAATACACGCTCACACAATGTAGGTTTCATTATGATATGAAAACAAGCCCCATTTACATTTAAAATATGTCCTAAATTTTACCAACAAGACTAAGTACAATAGGACACTATCCAAACATTTTTCATCGTAGAAGATCAGGAAACGAAAACAGTAGTTCATTTCACCTTCAAATTAATATCTGTACAATGTTGTAAATAGAATGAAATTATCAAGTTTTGCTAAAATGAATCCACAAACTTGAGAGGTCATAAACAATTGACACACTAATCTGTTTTAAGGTTCTTAAACGTTTGTCATTACATAAACCATTGGCGGAAACTATACAATATGTTTTCAAATATTATATAAGAAAGGTGTCCAAGAATTTGTACATGCCTTATGTCCTTACGGAATTACATTGAATACAGATGTAAAAATGAAAACAAGAATGTTAATTTCGTAATGACTCAGAATGGATTTTATGGGGCCATGCAACTCATTAGTCTGAGGGAAGTTTAAAGGCAGAAACATACGATTGTAACTTTGTGCTGACAGATTTTTGTATTACAAGTTAAAATGCCAAAAACACTCTTTTCAAAGAAAATTTATTATATAAATATAATATTTTAACCGCTTAAATAATCCCTTAATAAAACAGGAATTTGTCACAATCAAAACAGAAAACAAAACTTATTTTTGAATTTAAAACCTGTGCATAGAATTCAAAGTCTTATTTATCATTTCCGTTTATTTTATATTGGTACAAATCATTGATATAGAACATGAAGTTATGAAAAACTAGGGCCAAAAATCGTTTTCAAGTGTCATGAAGAGCAGAAGACAATATAAAATTAATTTAAAAATGTTAAGGCCAAGCCAAGTGAAGACATTTTTCAGGCCTGGTCGCCTATCTATTTTCTTGCCTAAATATCTAGAGATAACTAAGGAACTTCACTTTGTAGACTCCATCCGGGGTGAATGAAAAAAGGAAATAAATTATTATTATAAAAATGAACCCGAATGATATGCAATTACACACAAAAAACATACCCTTCTACTTTTGTTAGAAACTTATTACATGTATAGCACGTAGGCTGATATTGATAGTAACAGATGCCTTGATATAAAAATACACTTGAGTGGTAGTAATCGTCAAAGGTCATTCAACTCTTTTTAATTCACCATTAAATTCAAATACCACCAGCGTTACGTTCATCATTATTTTCAATATTAGTTTTACAGTAGCAGGATGGTTTCAGGAGCATAGATTGTAAATTTGATCTAGTAAATATTTATTTAGAAACGAATAACTTGTATTAAAGGCTACTTTTATTATGATTTGATATTTTGTAAATGCAACGACAGATATCATAAATGTCTGTTTTATTATTGTGTTTGTAAATGTATAAATGAAAAATGTATTTCTTTGTAATTTCATGTAATTAAGTGGCATTGTGAAGAGAATCAACATATTACAATACAAATCAAAAGATTAAGATTGAAAATACGGGGTCAAGCAATTGTTTAATAATGACCTGTGTCACTTTATTTACCATAAGAATCAACCCGGGAGAATAACAATAATATCATACGAAAATGTACAATGTGACATTCACGTGGGATAACCGCACATTTGACTAGTATTTCTGTAGAACGTGATCAAGTATGAAAAGAAAAAAAAAGAAAAGATAATTTCGAATATATTTTGGTTCTGAAAGGCTAGATTGAATCAAATATAAATTGATAGATTGGTGACGTTTGGAGTACTGGAAATGTTCTATAGTTATTAAAACAACGCATTAACTATATTTAATAGTTAGCATCCATTTGGTAAAAATCTCCAGTCAAATTCCTCCCGTGATACACACTACTAATACTAGAAGATGCCCGCGACATCGCGGTCCATTGAGCAAAGTGTGGAACACAGTACCAAGAAGGATACAAAAGGATCTACGATCATCTACCATACATCAATGGTGTACAGCTTTGTTCAAATTGCTTTAGTTGTTTAAGGGGAGTTTACCATTACCATTAACCTTGCAGGAGGACTTGGTTCTTTCTGACTTAGAACTGTTTTCTGGGCGCAGCGCGCAAAAATATGTACTTTTCTAACACATGTAAGCGAATTATTTTTTTTTATTTACATTATTATTATTTTACCCTTCCTTACCAAATTATCCTATCTCAAAAGTCAGGATCGAAATATTTTTTAACTACGAAAGAAAAAAAACAAGCCCCCCCCCACCCACGAAAGTTAAATGGTGCGTCTCTAAATAGTTGCTGAGAAATTGTCGTCATTTACCATAAATATTAAAAAATATTCTAAGTACGAAAACAGGAAGTAGATATGCATCCAACATAAAATCCACTCCGACAATATCGGACACAGAACCAAAACTGCATACCAAATTTCAAGACCCTGTGATATGTAGTTGCTTAGAAAAATTTTAATAAAATTTTCGTCACTTACCATAAATGTTGAAAAATAAACTAAGTCACTAAACAAGAAGTAGACATGTGTCAAACCTAAAATCCTATCACACAATATGGGACCCATACTGAATCTGAATACGAAATTTCAAGAGCATATGATATGTATTTCTTGGGCAAAACGAAAATTTTCGACATTTTACTTTAAATTTGAAAAATACGTTAAGTTGGCAAACAATACATGTTAGTAGACATGCGGTAGATTGCCTTGAATCCGGGAAATTTCGGTATGACTGTCATTCTGTGTTTGTTATCGATGATCCCTTTTTTTTGTTTTGTTTTTTGTTTTTTGTTGTTTTTTGTTTTTTATTTTTTGTTTTTTTTGGGGGGCGGGGCGGGGTAGAGGATGAGCTTGGTAACGAATGTCCTTTTCTACTCCACCCAATAAAAAGGGTGGAAATTTTAAAATCGTAAATTTTAAAGTTATTCAATATTTTTCTCAAAACAATGGGTAGGGGGTTTACACATGAAAAGGGGGGAGGACTTTGGCCTTGTCTGGGTGCAGGTGTTTTTACACATATACCTTCCTCCTTTTATGAGTAATAAAAAACACCTGCACCTAAAGATAACACGCTTTAATTTTCTGAAAGTTCTGCTCCACCCGGTTAAAAGATGCATAATAAATTCTTAAATTACTCAAACAAAAATGGTAGAGGGTTTACCAGTCATGCTAGTTTACATATAAAAAGGGGGAAGATTTATGTCGACACGTTCAATGTCTTTTCATGTCTGGACAGTTTTAGACCCAAGAAAATGATGGATATCGTTTATTTAAGCAAAATAATGACCTTACAATACTCGTGTAACACATGTATACATGAAAGCGTATTAAGACAAATGTAGGAAGTATACAATACTAGATTTATATCTCATATCACAAATATATTCGACCTTGTATGGTTTCAAAAGAGTTGCTGCTCAAAGAAGTTGGTCTTTTGTTTTATTAGTATAGATATTTTTGTGTAAGATGACGAAACGAGAGCCGATTAGATTTCATATCGGTGGAAATGAAATTTGATAAATTCTACTTTCGGCTCGTAAGATAAATAAAAGATACTAAATTTCGGGTATTGTATAGAATTTTGATTGATAGAAATACCACGAATAATATTGTAGCGCTCGAAGTGGACAATGTCAATGTTTACCACAAGTAGAAATGAGAGTAGCTGATCGTCACTGAAGGTTTGTATACAGTAAGACACTGATGGCAAATGTCATCCTGCTTTTGTTGATTAAATGTATTTAGATTTCAATAATGGCAATCTAACACTTTACTTAGAATCTGCACCATGAAAACTGATTTGTTCAATGTGGCATAGTTTTCCTTTCCTCTTTCGTCTACCACGGACTTGACTTTTTCTGCAACCGGGTCCATGCTCCCAGTGTTCAGTGGAGTCCGAGTTGCTCATTTACTTTTGTTACTTTGTATGTATGATTTTAGTTACTTTATGTTCTTTGTTGTATATGTCTGTTTTCCATGTCAGGTCTTTGTCCCTGGATTACAAAATTTTGATTACCGCTATAACCTTGGTTCCCTTGATTACTCTTTTAGCAACTCGGCGGGTGTTTCTAGAAAAGCAGAGGACGTTGTGTATGTATAGTTTTAGTTACTTTAAGTTCTTTGTTGTCTTTGTCTGTTTTCCAAGTCTGGTCTTTGTCCTTGGATTACAAAATTTTGATTCCCGCTAGAATCTTGGTTCTCTTGAATACTGCATAACTCTCCATACAAAATCAAGCAACAAAAACAAAAACAAAAACAAACAAACAAAACAATAGCATCATTAAAGAAAAGTCTTAATTACAAATTATAATCAGATTATATACATTAGCAAATGTTCAGACAAAAATACAGAAATACAGAAATGACCGTAGAACAAAGAGAAAAATTGTGGTTGTTGTCGTTTTTGACAACTCATTTTCAAAACATTGTACAAGTTAATAAACACACTCACCACAGAACAAAGACATATTTATATCATTGTTCATATATACTGCAGATAACACATGTTTCCAACGAATAACTGTAAGATAATATTCAAAAAAACTCTTTCAACATGCATTGCATGAGACATTGAATGACAAATAAAAATGTCTTGACATACTACAGCATTGTTTCCTGAGTTATAACACATCCAATAAAGTTTAGAATCATATTGGAATTTTGATATCTATACGAGAAAGATCCAGCTTCATTTGCTTGATTTAATAAAATTCAATTATAAGAAAAATTATTTAACTTTTTAAAATTTCATACAGGGGCATATGCTTGAAAACAATTTAAACCATTTTTAAAACTGCTTTCCCAAAGGTTGGATATTAAAAAAAAAAAAACAATGACTTAAAATATTGAATTTAAACTTTACCCTATCGGTGCACCTTTCTCAGTGATCCAAGATTTTTAGAGTGCGGAGTTTGAGTTGTCCTTGATGCCTCTCGTTCTAATCCCTAATGATTTCAGGTTTTAATTGGATTCTTTAAGTTGTCATTGTGATCTTCCGTACTAATCTTAAACAATGATTTAGCAAAATCAGTTTTTAGTGATGTCTAGGTTTTTCTATTGTGTCATAAAGTTTCAGTATGTTATTCGTAGTTTCGGTCTTTGTTCAATCTAAAGTTTTTTCTTTATACGATGATGCATGAGTTTTAATTGTTTTTACTGTAGATACTTCGATTTCGCTTCAACAAAACATTCCTTTTTTTACTCCAGTCGACTTCTTATTTCATTATTTACTTTAGCAAATCGATTAACAGTACTTTCTAGTGTCCACACCAACCCAACATTAATTGCCCTTGTAATGCCATAATCACGTTATTTGAATAAGAAATATCAGTTTATATCATTACTTACATCGTATTCTATCATTTTAATTATCCATCGTGAGTTTTCCTCCTTATTGATAATTATCTCAGATAATTATCATCTAATTAGCAGAAATAGGTTTCAAGCACAATGATTTTGACTGAAACATTTCAACACCCACTTTGATGCAAGCATCTTAGAAAACTTAAGATTCGTACAATCATCTAACATTAAGAAAATATCATTCCAATTTAACATCTGGCGTTGATTCACTTGGGAATGATAATTACATTCTCATCTTCATTTTGAGTATGTCAATTGATTTAATTGTTATGAAAGTTGTTGTAAATTTGTAGAACAGTTTCATTAACAAGTTCATGGTTCCCTAAAGAAAATACAGACATCCTGCTATAACTTTAATTTTACTTCCCTGCCATAAATTCTAAATTAAACCAGACAACTGCTTGTATAACGAATAATTTTAGGCATCTGCAAGGTAGAACTTGGTCAATGCCACTGCTAGTGGACCAAATATCCCAGGGGTAATTCACCAACTCAGTAGCAGATATTGGGTAATTGTAATTGTTAATCGGCTGTAATTGATTACATTTCTTCAAGTAGTCATTGTAATCATTAATCAGCAAAATATATGATTACATGTAATTCAACATATTTACTTAAAAAAACCCTGTAATTCTGATTACTGTATGATTACTGTATTACATTATCATAACAATGGAAATACTAAAGCCTCAAATGGTATCGATGGATACTGCATTATGTTAACAACAAAAAAAAGTAAAATGATTGTTAATCATTCAATCATCATAGTTATTTATAAATTTATTATAATTAGATGTAATCATGATTGCTTGCCAATGTAATCATTGATTTAATACAATACCTTAAGAAATACTGTAATTATTTATTTAATTTAATCACACATTTGACAAAGTCAATGTAATTTAATCAATTACATGGACAGTAATCGGACCCATCTCTGCTGAGTAATTAGGCTTGTCTGACCCCGAATTATATCGTATATTATTTATCAATATTTGAAATATTACAAATTTCAACATATCTAAAACACCGGAGCTCCGTTCTTTGCATTATACATTGTACCTGGTAAAACCTCTTGGTGATGAATTCGACTTCTTATTTCGATAGTTATGATTTGAGTTCTTTTTGTGTACAATTATATTTTAGATTTAGATATTCCTATCAATCTGATTCAAATGCTGCTGCCAAGAGGCTACTCCTTGAAACGGGTACAGCACTGTGGAATTTTTAGCAATATTAATACGATTTTCATTTTGTATTTGTTTATGTACCGTGCATGATTGTATAAGAGTTTGTACAGATGAGATCAGTTCTAACCTCTCACAACACTGTCCTAGAACTGTCAGGAGAACAGATTTATGACAGAACAAAAACAGTTCTATGACATTTCTAGAGCCAGCTCTTCTGACAGTTATAGCAGAGCTTGCTATAGTAGTAGAACTGTTCTCGTAGAGGTAACTTTAGTAGTAGAACTGTTCTCGTAGAGCCAGTTCTTCTCTCATGTCTCGTAGAGCTGGCTCCAGAAGAACTGCCGTCGAACTAGATTTGCAGAAGGGTAAGGATATAACTACATATTATATTGAGGGTCCTGGGTTGTAACAGTTTAGTTTTAATTTAATGGCGATGATAACTATTCACTACATTTATTTTATCCCGAAATGATCAGTTCTCTGCACGAGACTCTTCAGAATAAAAAAAATAATAAAAGAGTAATCAAGGGAACCAAGGTTATAGCGGTAATCAAAAGAATGCAATCAAGGGACAAAGACCAGACATGGAAAACAGACATACACAACAAAGAACATAAAGTAACTAAAATCATACATACAAAGTAACAAATACAAATGAGCAACTCGGACTCCACTAAAAACTGGGAGCATGGACCAGGTGCACCGGTAGGGTAAGCGTCCTCTGCTTTTCTAGAAATACCCGCCGAGTTGAAAATAAATACAGAAAAGAAATACAGATTTCTTCTAAAAATACACTCGAAAATATTTAGCGTTTCCTAACCAACAATATCTCAACTTAATTTTAGAATAATTATTCAAGTTTAATCTGGGTGTGTTTTATACTTATTAAAAATATTCATATCTTCTATTTTGATCCCCGTGCAGGTCCGGGTTTCAAATGAAGGCCTGCAGCAGCGCTAAGCTTGTCGTAAAAGGCAACTAAATAGTGGTCAGAAACCTAGCCGGGGCTAGGCGCTCTGCCCACAGAGCAACTGGGATGTGTGCCCCAGGTGGTTGAATGGGGTACCCTTGGCGTGTTACATGCTGGGGTTGTCAGGCTATAATACGGAAAACCTGACCGCAAACCATAGTGGTGCACCGTGTTGGGAGAGATGCCACGTTCCACGCACATTAAAGAACCCTGCTGTGGTATTCCATAGGAGTAGGAACCTTTGCGCTCCGCCACAGGAGGGAGGCTAAATTGCCTGATCCGACTCTATCCATCCTTTTTCTTGTGGCAATCAAAATTAGTCGACCCTTTTACCCTTGTGTCCCATCCTTCTTTTCATTTTATCACCATCATCATTTCATGTTCATTTCATCATCAGTTTCATGTTCATCGTCTGAATATAGCTGAAATATTGCTGCTCGGACGTTAAACCCCAACAATCAATCAATCGATCAATCAATCAATTTTGATAAATATGTCACAGTTTTTAGCACTTATTTTGGTACATCGTGTACTAAGTTACAGCCCTAGATTAATCCTACGAGGTGGAATGACCTGGCCAGCGAAAGCTATATTTTAATATAGCCTAGCTGGCCGAGTGGTCTAGGGCGCTGGACTTTGTGCAGGCGTTGTTGCCATAGATGTCACAGCGGTACGAGTTCGAGTCCCGCGGAGGGAACGACCAAAAATTTGACAGTTCTAATATCGTTGGGAATTTTTCAGACCTTTCTATATATATATATATTAAAACAGGGATGCTAACAAACTAATACAAAAACAAACAAAAAAACTGGATATTTTCTGGTTTTGAAATACTGTTAGCGTTATTGCATTAGCAAAAAGTAAAAAAAGTACCAAATAAGGTGTAAATGCATTAATTTCATAGCTTTTCATCCAATTTTGAGGTTTTCGCATGATATTAAAGTGCTCACACTCATCTTTGATACTCAGAAGTGCTATATTCCTCTTTTCCGATACATTGTTATTGGAATTTATAATATTCAAATATCTTTATAGCAATATTTCAAGGTGTTTCACAGTTTTTAGCCCTTATGTTTTGATTTTCATGTCAAAAATATGATACACAGACAAATAAAACAGTGAATATTTACTTTTTGTTCCCATATATGAGGTTTTAAAAAAAATGTTAGAGTAATCACATTAGCAAAAAGTAACAAATTGAGTCTATATGCATTCAATTTATAGCTTTTCATCCAATTTAGAGATTTAGGAAGGAAAATAAACAGTCATCAAGGATACTAAACATTGTGTATTATTCCTTTCTTTTAGACATATTTCTTGAAGATTTTTTATTGGTAAATTCCATTTTTTTTACATATTTAACAATTTTTGGCATTAATATTTTTTTTAAATTTTTATGCCAAAAATAAGTAAAAACACTTATATGAAAGGATAAACGGTGAGTATTTACTTTGTATACCCTTATTTGAAGTTTTCGAACAATGTTAGAGTTATCAACTAACAAAAGTAACAAAAAGGGTTCAAATGCACTCAAATTATAGCTTTTTATCCACCTTTGATGTATTCGAATACAATGTATTGGTATAGTCACACAAAAAAATGGTTTTTTTTTCTGTGTGGATTTGTTATATTTTAGATTTCTAGACTTTTAGACACTTCACATGTATATGTTTAAGTTTATAATTCTTGTTAATGTTTCATTTAAGCTTTCGAGTTTAAATAGTTAATGATGATTAATCCAAATTTATTGATTAAATTGCGAGTTGTTTATATAATATGTTAACAAAGAGAAATAAAAAAAATCTTTGCAATCCAACAAAAATGATGAAGTACATGTACGATCGTTTGTCCCTCAATATCACTAGATGTACGTATGTAAATATAAGATAATGTGCAAAAAGCTAACAATTGGGAAAGATTCCGACAAAATCGAAACTTATTGAATATAATTAATTAAGATTTTAGGTGTATAAATTTACGAGAACTGCATCGAAACGGATCTAGATCTTCTTACAGTTCAGCAGAGCCGCGTCTTTTGACAGTTCTAGTATACATATAGCTGAATCTCACAGAGCTGGACAGAATTAGAGCCGGCTCTACTAGAACTGTCACAAGAGTTGGCTCTAGAACTGTTCCACAGTTTTAGCTGTCCTAGAGCCAGTTCTTCTGACAGTTTGACTGAGAGGTTAGAACTGATCTCAACTGTTAGTGTGTGTGTGTGTGTGTGTGTGTGTGTGTGTGTGAGAGAGAGACAGAGAGAGAGAGAGAAAGAGTGAAAGAGAGAGATGTATATTCTTAGGTACATCATGAAAAACTACTCTCTTTCAGTTGTGTCAGAATGCACAGTGTCAGAATGGTACCACAAATTCAATTCGTGACATCAGTACATGTAGGTAGGTCTGTTAATACTGACAAAGAGTAAATTCTTGCCCACCCCACTCTCTGTATGAAATATGTTTAATGCTTCAGATACGATGTACTTGACAAAGGTTAACAGCTGATTTTGTTATTATGAGACACTAATTCGACTTTTACCCATTTAAAAATAATTTCTTGTGACAATAATAACACTTGATAACTCATAATCATGATATTTCCACACAATAAAAAACAAGTTTGACCTTCAAACATTGGGAAATTAGAAACATTTACGTTTAAATTATAAATATTTAATTATGTTTAGCTTAATTTATGTTCAAACTTTTATTTGATTTGGCGTCGCATTGCTTTTTCATCTTCATGTAATTAAAAAAAATGTGTTTTTTTGTTAATACAAAAGGGAAATCAACTTATGAAATTGTGCGGAAGGAGAACACAGATTAGACAATGCTATTTTGTACGGTGACAGAAAAAGAATTATGTCGTTTCCGCAAGAACATTATTTTGTTATCCTAATATATTATGTTGTTCCCACAAGAAGATACTACATGTATGTAGTTCCCTCAAGATAATATATCGTTTTCACAAGGTAGTTCAATATTTTTGCAACATCTTTAGGGAACGAAATATATTTCTTGTTGTAGCACCATATTATCATGAGGGAACGATATAATATCTTGAGGGAACGATAAAAAAAATATTTTGCAAGGCCACAATCTGCCACCGTAAGTTTGTCAATCATTTAAAGGAAACTAAGAACCCAAAAGGAGTGGAATGAATATGCGTGTATTTGGATTACATGTGTAGTATACAACTTTGAATTTAAAAATTCAAATGTTATCATAACCATTGCGATGACGATTTTTGACAAGAAGTCGGTAAAAGCTCTCTTTCGAAAATAGGTTGCACTTAAGTTTCGATCTGATAATCTATAAAGATAAAGTTCACATAATGGCAATAATGTTATCCCATTTTAAGTAATTTTATCCGACGTGAAATACTTCATAGTATGTAACCTATTTTTAAGGAACAAATTATAAGTTTTTTCATGTTTATTATTATGAATGCTATCATTGCAGTCTTTCCATAATACTACTGCTTCTTGTATAGATTCGAAATGGTTAATGTAACTAATTAACACGGTATATTGTATTCCTAAAGGAGTAGCAGGTTAACCCAAGCTTGGCTGAATGACGATGGATGGACAATTATATTATTATATTAATAAATTTTACTTAGTTTAGAATATATGAATAAACATATGAGCGGGGACTCAGCATGAAAGTAAAATCACACTTTACCTTTTGAGTTACAAATCCGATTATTATTTTTCACGTTTTTATTATATATGATAATGACCTCGAAACTAATTTGATTTAATGTAGAAAACACGAGTAGATTATCACATTTAGACATGCACATATCACATTGTTGATTTTTGAAAAAAAAACATTTTACTAAAAGATTTTTATTTACAAAATCAGTTCAATAAATCTCTTCCATGACAAGGTAGAAGCATCCCTCTGGTGATGACTTTATCCCAATACTCATTTTCAGTGTGTTTAGTGTAGGTTCAAAAAGAAATTATTGATAAATTGATATAAATGAACTTCTAAAAGTGTCTTTTAGTGCTCCGTTAAGACAGGTTTCACTGTAATTAAGTAGCACTCCAGCTAAGAATCATGCAGAATCCGCCCCTGAAAATTACATATACAAACGCCGGTTTAATTTACTTGATGATAACTCAAATGGCCACAAATAGGAACATGTAGACTGTTGCTCATCACAAACACAATTTCAAAACGAAAATAATGTACATTACAAACATAACTATCGATAGCTTTATGTTGAGATAAGTAGAAAGCTCGTCTGAACAGTGACCAATTTAGATTGACTACCAGATCTTCTTACCATTTTCTCTCTGTTTAAAAAACGATAAGGCTAAAAATCACTTGCTTTGGTAGCATAATCTGCTGAAGCAATATAGTCTGGCGGTCACATTACACTGAATGTAACCAATATTTAGTCTCGAGAGCTTAATATACATCATTTTAACTGTGAAAGCTATTAGCTTTGTCAGTTTTCGTACAATTACGGCCGATCATTGGCTTGTTACAGCAAAGCAGGATTGATAACATAAAGCAGAATAATCTGGTTCCATCTATCACTCTTGTTTGGAAAACAGTCTTCATTAAGTCCTAATTGAATTATAAAAGAGAACAGATTTTTCAAGTCATACTCTTTTTTTCTGAAATCAATAGATTTGTGTCCAACTGATGCGTTATGAATGGGTCCTGGGTGAGAGGTTCCGCATGGTGATATTGATTCAGCTATTATCGATGATTTACAGGGTGTTCCGAGATCATCTTAGTTTTGACAATGATAGATTCTCGGTAATAAGCTTGAGTCAAGAAATATGTTATCATCGAAAATTGGTTTGCAATTTTAAAAATAGCAGTCGATGGAATAAAGTTAACTTAGTAGTGTGTTTTATTGGGAAACTTTGGATAAGTGTCTCCTTAGATAGGAACTCAAAGCTATAAAAGGGATCATTTAACGGCATATATCTGTATTTATCTTGATATAGTACATTTGAATATTATAGATCATCCACTTAAACTCTTAATGTTTGCAATTAAGATATGTTTATGCTCATAAGATTGATATGTTTTAAAAAAAAATTATCCGTTTCACATCCAAATATTTGAACGTACTTTTTGAAAACATGCTATAGTCCTTGTATTTTTTTAAGTTGCTCATTTGTAAGTCACGAAAATTAAAAAGTGCATGTTGCCATGTACATATAAAGGGTTCTTTAAACGAACAAGCCTGTGTGTGTGTTGTAAAAATGCATGTTGCCATGTACATATAAAGGTTTCTTTAAACGAACAATCCTGTGTGTGTGTTGTAATAGTCAAAATGAGAACGTATCGTAATAAGTATTAGGGGTGCATATACTAGTTCTGGTACAAAGTCATAAACAATCACGACAATTGAACCAGAATACGTGTTGCAGTGTCTAAATGTCGACAAGTACTATTATTTTGTATCTTGAAGAATAAAATGTATGCCTTATTAACACCAACAACAAAGGAATGAAACAAAACAAATAAACAAACCGAACAGACAGGCACACAAAAACAGAAATAAAAATAATTGACAAAAAGGTCATGATGTTAATTTTAAAGATAGATTTTCAACACATGAACGATTGATTAAAATGTAATACATTTTCATTTGACAATGATAATGCACAAATGACAAGTACTATCTTTAATACAAAAGATATTAGTGAACGTAGTTGTTTTTGCTTACAATTTTCTACATATACATGTGTCATCGTAACAAATTATCAGTTTATTCACACTGAAAATACATTAATCAATGAATTACAAGTATGTAATTAAAAGTTTCCTTATAATTTGGACCGTGATTTTGACAGGCAAAACATGCAATAAAAAGCCTTTAAAAGTGAAAATGTGCTTACCTGAAAATAGCGAAAAAATTATAGATCCCGCAGCTCTAATGGGCAGAGTAAGTGTGAATACCCGTATTCTTATGGGTAGACAGTATATATAGTACAGACAATTTGTGGCGGGATTACATGCATTAAATTATCGTGCAGAAAGTATATATAGTGAAAGTCTATTGTCATTGTCTGTCCAGGAATGAATGAATGAATGAATGAAAGTGTAAATGATAGTAAATCGAAATCAGTATAGTATTTCTCTTTTTTTATTCAACTGATAATTTGTTACGGTGACACATGCAATGCATGCAATTTCAATTTTCGATACAATTTTTTTTTTCGAACGCCACTAAGTTATAAGTATTTGGCCAATCAAGTTAAACAGAATTGCCATCAGGTGACTTGCGTTTTCATAGAAGAGCGTCTTTAAGGTCAAATGATAAAAGGCGAAACAATACCGGCTGCGTCAGATTTTAGGTTACAGACCACCAATTCAACCAATGAGCATTCGGAACGTACGCAAAAATAGTCCTACGCAAAAATTACCCCTGTTCCTCATAGTGCTGTGAAAAAAGTTCTCATCTTATTTAAAAAATTTAAACAGTTTCTGAAAGGAAAAACATTTCTGTACATTTTATAGGTGCATTTTGCTTCTTGTGATGTGAAGCCTAATCTCCATAATGATTTTTAAATATACCCCTATCTTGTGAAAACACTGGGATTTCCCATGCTATTTATAGACCCTTCACTTCCGGTGACCAGTACTGCACTGCAAGTCTGCTAACCCCACATGCCATTCTGAGGATTGTGAGCTGACATATGTAGAATCATGCTGATATATAGTCATCTGCAGGTTAAAGTTAAGGTAAAGTCCAGAGAAGCCATTGAATATTGTGAAATTAGTATAGAAGCCTATGGGAAGTGGAATTAGTGGTTTTTAGCCGATAAACACTAGGATTGTTTGACAATAGTACGTCACCTACAGATAAAATCAGTTCTAACCTCTCAGGGGAACCGTCAGAAGAACCAGCTCTAGGACAGTTCTGCGAGCAAAACCGGACATACGAGAACAGTTCTGCTACTAGAGGCAGCTCTTCTGACAGTTCTAGCAGAGCGGGCTCTACCAGAACATTTCTAGTAGTAGAACCAGCTCTACGAAAACGATTCTGCTAGAAGAGTCGTCTCTGCTAGAACCATCAGAAGAGTTGGTTATAGAAATTTCCAAGAATTGTTTTAAATTTGAATAGAACTGTTCTTCAGAGAGTTCTAGGACAGTTTTGTGAGAGGTAAGAACTGAACTCAACTGTATATAGCGAAAATTGAGATCAAAGGATCTGGCTAAACGATGTTCCTTCCTTTGGATTAGATCAGCTACATGTATAAAGTCAGCCTCCTTGGAGTAAAGGAATATGTCCGCGAGTAGAGGAGCTCATTTTTTCCCATTGGAATGCCGACCGTTTGTTAAAAAACACGTTCACCACACTGGACAAATATGTTGTCGACAACAAATTCCAGTAATTTGAAAACAATCATCTTCTTCGGTATATTTAGAAGATGATTTAGAATCATTAGAAATATGAGGAATCTCTTCCAAGTACTAAATATCTATGTCTAGGTGTACCGTCAATTTTGGAGTTACAATGATGTTTAATGTTTTTCAGTCGAGATTTTAACTAGAGTATAAAGAGTAAAATCAATGCTACTGTATTCTGCAAATAATCTTGAATTGATGGTCTCCTGAAGATCTTCCAAATGTTTCAGATGCACAAGAGACATAAAAAGCGAAGTAGAAAAAACAAAAAGCAGATATTATGATAAAAAAGCAAAAACATAAAACAAGAAAAAAGCAAGAACTAATCCTAGAAGGCGTACTGATTTCTCCCAGATTCCGATGTTACTAAGGTTGTGTTCACTTGAGTTACTCGGGTCACTCCAAAGTAAGTAAAACTTGTAACCTCTGAGCTGTCATCCTTACATATGTCATGTACATATACTGAATACACTTGCGTATAAAAACAATGAGCGAAAAAACAAAACACGAGTAGATCAAACCCAATCCTTACATGGGTGGCCTCAATTCCTTTCTGTCATAGAGTGACATATTGGCATACGACCAAACTTTAAATAAGACTGAGTATTATCAGCCACGTATTTTTAAAGAAGCTGATCACGTTCGGTTTCTTTCAATGATGACTATTAAAAGGCTATACAGAAAAAAAAACACTCATGCCCTACCTTTAATGAAAAACAAATAAAAAACCCAAACTAACAAACAAAAACAAACAAACAAACAACAATAACAACATTCACGTGATGTAGCTGTGACTACTAAGTGATTATAACGTTTAATCTTAACATAAGACAATTTAAACTCGAGGATATTTATCATGGATCCTACACGAATTAGGTCATCGGAAGTTTTCCCTATCATAGATATTGGTCGCTTGTGATTTATATCAGACTCGAGGATGCATAACATTAAAATCGAAGTTTACTTACTATTAAAAGCCCCGTATAAATAGAAATAGATAAATTCGATAATTCTTATTATTCAATTGCAATAAAAGCATGTTTATGCCTGAAAAAAAGAGAAAAAAGAACTAGTGAAAGAAGTTTTATTTGCTACTAAGGGTAACATGTGTAAGAGACTGACAATTGAAGAGTAATCTGATTTCTAAAATTTAGATATAAATAATTTGGTATTTACAGTTTTTTAAAAATAAATATTTTGTTTTTATTTGTCTAGAATAAAATGATATGCGGATGTTGCGCATAGATATACCTGTGACGATTCCTGAAAAAAAAATATTGTAAAAATATCAAATTAAGAAAATGTAATGGCTGGTTTGAAGTATGTTTTCATTTTTAAAATGAGCTGTTCTTCAGTCTGTGTACATGTAGGAAATTGCTATTAGATAAGTGAAAGAGTAATCAAGGGAACCAAGGTTATAGCGGTAAAAGAATTTAATCCAGGGACAAAGACCAGACAAGGAAAACAGACATACACAACAAAGAACATAAAGTAACTAAAATCATACATACAAAGTAACAAAAGTAAATAAGCAAATCGGACTCCACTAAGAAACATTGTATTTGATTGTCATAAGGAACAAAATGTTAATCGAGCAAGGAGTTGCTTCTTCCGTTGCTTTTGACGGGATACTTTACCAAATTTTACTCATATGTACTGTAAAGGGTACCGCTATCTGTGCAGGACATGCTTACCTTTCCGGAGTAGTTTTTTTCTCTATTTCGCGTAGATTTAATTTCATTGCCTAAAATGTTCTAGATTGACAGAAAAGACCATTGTAGTTTTGTTAGAATAATAAATGTCATAATGTATGGCAGCTATGCAATGAAGTATACAACTTTTTGTACATAAAATGATTGTATTGTAGTGTTATATATCATGAAATACGAATTCACAACGCTCTTTCCGAGCTAGTTTTGCACTAAATGTATTCATGGTATGGAAACAATCTCTTCAAGAAGTATATAATTTTCATAACTTATTTTTTTGTTCTGTAGAACAGTTAATAACGTGCTGTACAAGCGTGTATATATATTTTTTTATCAATCGAACATGGGTGTTTCTAGAAAAGCAGGAGACGCTACCCTACCGGTGCACCTGGTCCATGCCCCCAGTTTTTGTGGAGTCCGAGTTGCTCATTTACTTTTGTTACTTTGTATATATTATTTTATTTACTTTATGTTCTTTGTTGTGTTGTCGGTTTTCCATGACTGGTCTTTGTCCCTGGATAACATTCTTTTGATTTCCGCTAGAATCTTCAGTTGGTTCCCGTGATTACTTTTGCTTCTTTACGAACGACATAACAATTCTAGTCTTAAATCAAAGGATAACTTGACACTTTGATCATTTTTAATAAACAGTTAGGCTATTTAATTTTATCTATTGACCATAGTTACAAAAGAAATAGCATTTTTAAAAACAGATTCATCCTCTTAATTTCACACAGCAAAATCTATTAGGCAAAACTCTATTCACATACATGGAAAGAAGTAAATTCATACAACCTTGAGTCAAACATGGTGAAACTGAATACAAGTAAGAGATTTATTTACCTATACAATAAAAGGTTGTATATCTTATAATTTCAAGTCATTTGTCTCATATTTCATTTTATTTAAAAAGAAGAATTTACTGACAGAAAACATATCACAACAAGTATTTGTATGCTATTAACATGTTCATATTCAGCATTTGTTACAACATTGTTGTAATTTAAAAAAAAAAAACAGAAAAAATATATGGAAACAAAATTAAAACAAAAGCGAAAGCTACTTTCTGACTTTAGAAAATAAAGGTAGATTTTATCTGTTTTCTTTTATCTGTTTTCTTTCGGTTTTAGAATTGAACGTGAATATACCTGCCATGGTGGTGACAGCTTCTCTACTGTATTTCTTTTCTTACAAGAACGAGAGAATGGAAAACTTTCTGTTCTTTTTTCAACATAATGTCAAATTTCATCAAAGATTACAGCACGGTCTTCAAAAATCTCGTCATTTAGATCTACGTTTATAATGATCCCTAGTAGGAATGATTGCCCCATTACAAATGTTTGATTCGTATATAGAACAAAATATGAGAATGTATTACATCCAGGCTAAAAATACAAACAACAAGCAGAAACGTGTAGAACGTACGACCTCAATCCAAAGAGAAGTAATCCATATCCTTCCCTGTATCTTAAATGTCACAATCTATCTCAATATTGACCTTAGTCAGATGGAAAAATAGTAACTATTCGGACACACTAAATTCAATCGATCCGGTATATGTTAATAAATACAAGGATTGAAGGAGTAATCAAAGTAACCAAGATTATAGCGGTAATCAAAGAGTAATCAAGGGAACCAAGGTTATAGCGGTAATCAAAGAGTAATCAAGGGAACCAAGGTTATAGCGGTAATCAAAAGAATGTAGTCCATGGACAAAGACCAGACATACACAACAAAGAGCATAAAGTAACTAAAATCATACATATAAAGTAACCAAAGAAACTTGTATTACTGTATTTTTGATAAATATGAAGAATAAAATCTGAAATAATTAGTATTCAGGATAAATAAAAGAAACCGATTGAATTTTATAATTTTTGTGTCTAAACCGAATTGATTAATATGACTTTTTTGAGGTATTACAATCTGATTGAACGAAGTTTGACGGTCACAATATACTTACTGTAACCAATATTTATGTCACAAGAGCTGAATAAACAGTTAACGTTTTATTTGTAATCTTTTTAACGTACTTATAAGTAAGAATTTTTTTTCAAAACAATTTCATTATCTTGACTTTCCACAAAGCTAAAATATAAAATGGTACCTAAAATCGTAATCGAATACATGCAAAAAAGCTATTATAAAAAAAACCGTTGAGTGAAACATGGATAAAACGTGAAACTGAATCTATGTCAGATATTACACGTAATTCACATAGTCAAATAAATGCATGGCTTTTTCTTTAAAATCTCTAATAGATTTAAATAATTTGTCTTATTATAGTAAGGAGGTTGACCCAAGATAAGAGACACAACTCTTACAAATGATTGGAATCTTTGTATTCAGAATTTCACATTAGCCTCATGTAAGCATCAAAGTAACTTCGATTTATTTCATTATGTTTCAAATGAAAGCTTGAAAGGCTTTGGTGAAATTGAATATGATATAAAATACAGGTTCGTAAGATCACATCAGAAGTAATTCTTGTGCACATTTTTTCAAAACATTTTCTGCTTAAGTTCAGAATAAACAATGTTCAGAATTAAGGAAATAAACTTGGCCTCTAGACAAGAAGAAAAAACTGGACAACGTATCCTATACTTATGTGAAGTATGGAGGGCAAATCTGGTCGGAATATTTTATGTGCATTTTTCAATTTAATCTTACAATGTGGCATTGTGCCGTCATTTTGGGAAGAAAGCGCCGTAATTCCCATGTTCAGAGGTGGTAAAATATCTAAGCCTAACCCCAATTCGTGTAAAGTTATCTCGCCAATGCTTGGTCTCGCAACAAAATCGCAAAAGTTCTCTTGCTACGACTTCCTGTGACCTTGCTTGGCAGTATGACAAGTATTTGTACAATATGGCACAATGGAGTTCTGTTCAAACTTCTCTGGAAAGAAACTGATGTCTACCGATTGTACATTTAGCAGATAAATGCACAATATTTGTGTTAGCTATGACAATTTAACATTTCACTGGTACCATTAAGCCCATGGAGTGTGGCAAGGCAGTGTTCTTTATATCTTGTTATACATCAATGAGCTGATAGACAACCTTGACTATAACAGTATAGGAACTGTACTGCATGCCTGTCCTCAAAATATGTTGTGCATCGCAGGCATTGACAATTAATTTTCTGGGTTATTATCTATGGGTAAGCGTGCGTTTTCTATGGATTAGAGAGCGCTATCTGTGGGTTAGCGGATTGCCAACCCATAGATAGCAGAATTTAATTATCGACCACAGGTGATATTGTGATTTTCGGTATGTTAACCCATAGATAACGGTCTGCTAATCCATAGATAACGGGGTTTCGGTTAATTTCGCGTGCCATACATATATTCCAAATCCGAAATTTACCTTGTACAACTCTCCATTTCCAATTACCATCTAAACAAATTGGCATCACTCTTCACACAATCCCATAGATCGTACTCATCTGTTAGTCATACATTTAGAGATTCCGCTCTTAACGTCATGAGATCATAATTCACCCTTCGGTACCGAGTCCTCTCAGTTGATTCTAAATTGTCCTTCAAGTAGCTTACATGTACATGAAGGCTTCATTTGATTAAGAACTGTAGATAGTAATATCAGAAACTAAATGACTGATTTTAGAAAGAGCAAGAAATTTTAGAAACTTCCTCGTCGGGCGCAGACACACAAGCACCAGTCTTATTGGACTTCTGCAGTACCTCAAGAAAATATGATAAATAAAATCTTCAGTTTCTCGGTCAAGTTCTCAACTTACTGAACCCTTCCAAAGAATCAGCATCTACGTTATGTCAGAAGTATACGTCGAACCGGGTATATTCATGATGTTCATTGTATAATCACTTGTCTAGCCTTGGATAGATTTATGGTGGACCAGACTTTTCACAGGACAAAAATAATGTAACAAGTTGATAGACTTAAGGTCTAGAAAAATTGAAACACTGCGACAGAAAAAGTTTGTATTACGTGAGCTTACACTCTTTCGCCTTTGCACTACACTCTCGCATGGTCTATTGCTAAAAAATTTTTCACAACTCCAGGTTGCATCGTATTACGTGTTGATATATCACGTACTGTAATAGATTAATCTGGTGACCCACACTTACATGAGTATTGTGGCGTCACTTTTACAAAAATTAAAACTCACATGCTTACAATTTGTGGTGACACAAGGACGTCCATGATAAAATATGAAGAGCAGTTATGAGTTTAGGCCCGATCACATATATTGGTTTTAAATTTTTGGACTTAGTAAAATAAAGACAGACACACAATAATGATTATGTTTTCTTGTAATACTGATTTCAATATAGATGAGGAAATTTGACTTTTGATTTCCAAAATATGCGTAACATACATGTACATTTACATCTTAATTTCGAATCAGACAGCACTATCATTGATCGCCAGTGGCACATTCTTTTGATTACCACTAAAATCTTACTACATGTATACATATCTGTAAACACACATAATTATATTTATATTTTGTATGTCGGTAAACTTTCAGTTGTATGTGTGTGTCAAAAGATAAATTAAGTAATCTATTTAGTTTCCATATTTCGCTGTGTGAGAGAACAGTACGCTTTTTTTTTACCTCAATCGTACGATTACGTCAATAACTTGAATAGTACATTTTTTAGGGAAAGCTTCTGCTTTTTTTCGAGCAGTTTTCAGAGCTTAGGTAATAAATTTTTGATATTATCTGTTCTGTAACATATAACGGTCTTTATCACATTTTGTAACTGTAGAAAAGAAAAAAATACAATTGCACCACAGATACATATTGTTTTAACAAAACATAAAACAAACTACTATTGTCAAAGGCAACTATTTCTGCCACAAGCACGCAATTCTTCCGCACTGGATTTGAACATAAATATACATGCGGGGGCGATGATGGTTTCGACAATGACTCGTCTATCTTACACGAACAAAAGAGAAAATTCTTTCCTTTTTTTCAACATAATTTCAACTTCTAAGATTACAGCTGCATCTAAAGAAAGTTATGTTAATACAGCTCATGGCAATACAATGTCACCGGCTCAAAAGTTGATTAACGAGAAATGGATACAAACTCTATCGCCTCAATATTAAAAAAAATAAGCCTAACTATTCCTAGGTGAAAGTATTTAATCTTCAAACTTTCTCTAAGTGCAAGTGGCTAATGTTTCAAACTTAGATATATGAAAAGTGAATAAAACTTCCAGAAAAGAGTCACGATAAAAAGACAGCAATAGTAGAAGCTCAAATCAAATGTCATTGAAAGCATACATTGACACATACAACATGTAGGACTACTTTAATTTAATTACACACACACATATCGCGAGTCAATATCCCTGGCCACTATATGACACAAATTGGGAAAATATTAATTTGCTTGCCACAATCCTATCTGCAATACATGTATATATACATGTGTACCAAAAGTAACACCCAATGTGATAGTATCACACCTCACGAAAAAGTCAAACATTGTTATTCAATGTCAGTTTGTTAAAGGTTCATAACTCGACCAATATCATTCGAATGGAAGAAAATTATAACTTAAAATATTAGCTTAACATAACAAATATCAAGTCTATGCTGTAAAGGATATAAAATATAAAAAAAATACAAACATAAATTTAATGGCATAACTCAGCTGAACATTATCCGACCAAAACGAAATTCAACCATAAGCTGAAACGATTGTTTCTTTGTATATATGATTTTAGTTACTTTATGTTCTTTGTTGTGTATGTCTGTTTTCCATGTCTGGTCTTTGTCCCTGGATTACATTCTTTTGATTACCGCTATAACCTTGGTTCCCTTGATTACTCTTTCCTAGATACACTCATGTTGCTACACGATACAAAATAACAAGTCTGTACCATTAGTATGGTGGACAGACGAACAGAGAGGTAACAATATTTACTCAATATTTGGAGGTTAGTGAGGCTAATGAAATAGAATTATCTTTGGCTTTTGTCTATAAAAATGACTGATATGCTGCATCAAAACAATTGATAAACATAATCAAACAGTAATACATCGTTTTTAAGGGTTTTAAACTTTCGGCTTGACCTATCTAAAATTAAGTATTGACCACTGGGTTTTCATTATAATTACATTCAAAATGATAACCCACCATTAGAAAATATTATGAGAGATGATGATGGCAAAGATGGTGTCATTTTCATCATCGTCATATATTAATCTCGAAATATGACGAAGTACGTGTATTATCGTTTCGACAGTGTTACTTCAGTGAACAAAGCCACAATATCAGATTTATGTTTAGTTCCCACATCAAACCTAAACACGAAAGACTTTATAACATAAGTATAAGAATGAATTATGAGACGTTTAACACGATGTTTGATATACAAACATTTAAAAGAACCATTACTGTTTATAATGTATCAGATAACTCTTTATAGGAGGTCATCCCTTTATCTTTAACATTCTCTATTTTAAGACGTCAGAAAATGTGCACTCCTTTACAGGGATAGTACTTGGATGTGTAATGGTCGAGTGTAACGAGTTCAGGTGAACGGGTTATGATTTCGACTCTTTTATATGTACATATACATTGTTCTTCACGTGGAAAAGGAGCTCACAGTCTTTTTTTTTTGCATAAGCTATTTATGAAGAAAGAAAGATAACTTTTTTTTCGGATCAAGAAACATTTTTGTAGTAAAGGATTCAGTTTTAGCTTGAACTGATTTTCCAAAAGACTGTTATCTTCAGGATTTTAAGTAGTGCTCTAGCTAAGAATCATGCAAAATGTGATTAATATTCGGTTTTTCATATAACCCATGCTCTTAGAAGATAAAAATTATATAGAATGCACTGTAGATTTCACAATTAAGAGAGATAACTCTGTAAATACACTCAAATGCAATAGAATCTAGATTTGCAATGTTGATCATCTCCTAAGAGCAGGCAGATTTGAATGAATAATTACATATTTCATAATATAGACCCATAAAACAACTTAATTACAAAAATAAAAATATGTAGCCTTTTTTATGTATATCACATTTTACAGAATTTGCATGATTCTTACAAAGACTACTACTTAATTTACTAGAACACACCTGCGAAATCACAAGAATCTGGAGTGTAGTTGAAAGTATGTAAACCGTTGTACTATGAATTTTTGTAAAAGGTTTTTATTACAGTACCTGGAGAATTCAGGAACGGTATCAAATGTCCGGTAGTGCGGTACAGTACAGTATTCAACTCGGAGATACAGTTGTACATTCAGTTTCTGGTACATTTCTCAAGCATTTAACAGTCATATTCCGATGAAAGAATTTTGTTTTCACCTGGTGTTTTTACCGATGTTAACCTCGTCCGCTATGGGTTTTTGGTGCTTGTTTTGCGGAATATAGTTAAAGGAACAAACTTTTAAGTGACTGTGTACAAAGCTTATTCGTTTTTGCGGAAAACGAAATCTTTTTATAGGCATTGCGAACGATAATCCTAAAGATGTTTTTCAATCTTCAGCATTTTCAGTCATGTATCTATGAGGTAAAATTGATTCATTGTGTGTAAAACAGCACCATACAATAGTGTGCCTGTGCAACTACAAAAAAGAATATCAGGCTAACAATTCAATTTAAGTCATGCCAGTGTTGCCATCATAATAAAATTTGGTAGCAATAGTGAATTTCATTTTTTAATTCATATATCAGTAGTTTTATCCGCCTACAAAAAGTCAGTATATATACAATACATATTCAGTGTCCTAGCATATCGGAAATATAGGTGTATAATTATTCGTCCTCTGTTTACTAATGGTGGACTAATGTTATCACACTTGTTAAGTTCACATACAGACTTCGCAATACGCCACCATTTGCCTGGTGGAATATTTTTATCAGTCAATTGCGATGTAAATCGACACGGAGGCCGCCATATTGTTTACAGTTTCCAAGGCAAAAGGTAGTTCCCACGTTATTCTAAAAATAACTACCCAATATCAGCATGCAATATTGGCAGAAAATGCGTCCTTTACTGGATAAATCATGATATTTGGACAATGAAACTTCCGTACATGTTTGTTTGTCTTTCATTCTTTGACTTTTTCAGAAATACTTTTTTTAATCTAGTATTTTTTTTTCTCGGTCAGACTGAAGCTGTTAGTGTGTCTGACCAAATCTGAGACAAAGGTTCAAAGTATGTCGCACAGACTGCAGTATGCACAGTAAGGGGTTGAATATGCTAAATATTTTTAATTACTGTAATTTCTTCGGGAAAATGTTGCATTTCCCTTGCTGAAGTCCTGATTGTTCATGCTCCAAAAATAAGATGAATATGCTTACTGTTGTTTTTGTACTTATTCTGACTTGGTTTTTACTTTTAAAATTTGTAACTTGCACGGCAAGTATTAATTTCTGTCAATGCAATGCTTCCTGGATTTAAAAAAATCGTATGTACCACTACCGGTTCAGTTGGAAGTACGGACTCCATCATAAATCCATTAATGACTGGTTAAATATCATTTTACAAAGACGGGTGGGCAGAAAAAAAAAAGATGAAAACACTTATTGTAATTTTTATTCTTATTCTGACTTAATTTTTTACTGTTATGTTTTTACTTATCCTGGCTTCGTATTTACTTATAAATTTGTAACATGCGAGGCAAGTATTAATTTTTGTTAATTGTACGACTTCCTGGAGTGTAAAAAATCGTATATTCCAGTTTTTTGGACCAGTAGAAATTGTATGCTACCAATTCCTGTATAAATTTTGACAAATCAAGTGGTATGGTAGCAATTTTTCAGATTATTTCTGTAACTTTGAAGTATATTTTGGTTATTTCTTGTACAGACAATACAGTAGAAGTACCATCATAAATCCATGGACGCCTTGTTAAAAATATTTTTCAAAGACAGGTGTATAGACCTGTTCACGGAACCAAAAGCTCATACATAACACACTGTACATCCCTTGGGACGTTTAGGTTTCCCGCAGGCACGATACCTTAACGCACGCTAGACGATCACCAAAATGCACGATAAACGAACGCCCATGGCATGCGTTTAAACGCGCAATAATAATTATTATCACATATTCATACTGAAAGTGAAAGACCACCTTCGCATTAAGTTAGGCTCTTATGATAAATCATACCAACGTAAACAAAAATAAATAGCCTTTAATGCAAAATGCGCTTTTATAAAATGCTCACGGCTATGCCAAGTTCGAAATCTTTGAAATATATGTAGATAGCCATCTTGTAGAACTCTCCTATCTGAAGGAAGATCATAAGCAGACTTTATTGATTTTTACTGATAGCTTCCGATTGGCTCGTGACGTCACAAAATAAGTTTTGTACTGATGCAAGTACTGCAAATAATATGCAAACAAAGAATATTCCGTAAATATTTCTACGATCCTGTGTATCTAATCACCAAAACATGTTTTCTTGTCAAGCTTACGATTGCACGAATGATAAAAGAGAAATATTCTAAGTTTTTTTTACCGGCAACACCGACATTCTTTGGAAGTAGCCATTAGATTTTCCTCTGACATACCAGTTTTCTGGTTGCAAATCAGTTGTTCGTCAGTGTTGTCTGACATTTGCTTTCATGTTGTGCCTCAATCTCTTCTCTTTATTTTGGGTTGAAATTATAGGGGCAAAAGTCCCAAATTTCCGATTTCTTCTGACATCGTAATCAATTACCTATTAACTTTCACTTCGTGACGTCACAGCTCAACCGATTATGGTGGCGCCCATAGACGCAGGAAATTCATATTTCCGAATTATAAATCGCGATTAATTAGTTAAGAGAAGGAAATTATTTTGTTTCAATCTTATTTTCATGAACATTTAAAAGAGTAGTTTAGATATTTATGAGTTGCACAATAGAAATGTCGCGTCCGTTAATGATTGCAATAGTGCGTCACTTTAACAACAGCACGATATTAGTAGCATTTTTTGTGAGATTGGATCTGGTTTAACTGCCAATAACCCAGAAACTGTTTCACATGCAAATTTACAAATTGTACCAAGTCAATATGCTCCAACAAATATTCAAAATCCTCAAACCGCCGTCCCAAATATTACAGATCGGAAATCGTTTGCAGCTGATGATGCAGGCGATAATGCCTTATGTGACATTGCTGTTGGTGCTTGGTGCAGTAAGGAGCTCTTTTAATGATATTAAAAAAAATCGCAATAATAATGACATAAATGTAATACCCTTTGAAGGTCTGAGGTCCAAATTCATTATTTCGCCAAATGCTTATGTTGGAAATGTCGCAATTAATATTTACAGCTTTGATATTAAAGTAACTGATAATAAATCAAAAGTGTTAACTTTGTACTTATTAATTTGAAGTTGAAAAAAGCTATTGTGATTTCTTGTTTTGTTGAATATATATATATTTACATTTGTTGATGTATTAAATTGTTAATAGTAATGCATTTCTATTAAAAGCCAAAAATATGTGATAAATAGGTTATGGCATGTCATTTTCCATATTCCATAGGGCTCACATTTATCTATTTATTTTAACGTTTTATTCATATTTTATTTGTATTTAGTTCCTTTTTTATTTTAAACGTGCTGAGTAAAGAAAATAACGAATGTACACAAATATACTAACGCTCATACCGAACGATAAATGAAGCACGAACGTTAAAATGGGAAACGTGAACGTTTCACGATATCGTATTTTTATAGCTTCCAGGGATAGAAGGAATCTTTGATACTAATTCCAGTAGCTCATGTATCCAAAAATGTATGTTATCAAGTTAGGAATTTACAGTTGTTTGTAAATAATGGAACGGAAGTATTGTCTGTGACTTAAAAGTCCGTCCGATGACGAAAAAATATCCGGACGTCTTTATTTTTGTTTTTCTCCAAACAGAATAATCATAAGCGATGACAAATGCGACGATTCGTGGTACATATATCACACAAAGGTAAGATGATTAATTTATCACCAAAGGAAGAGCAGCGACACACAAAATGAGGTCATCTCATTTAAATGTATAGATATTTTGCAAATTTGCAGCCTCGCATCGATTTAAGAGTTATGATGTACCCGAGATAAATATGTAAATATGTTTATGTTTCTTTGCATCAATTCAGCCGTGCATGCTATATGTCTATATAGTGCTGCACTAGCGAGTAATACGCTCCCTAAGAAGGGAGCTTCAATGGATTCATTATCATCTGCGCTTTGTATACTTATGGGCAGAAAGAGTAATCAAGGGAACCAAGGTTCTAGTGGTAATCAAAAGAATGTAATCCAGGGAAAAAGGCCAGACATGGAAAACAGACATACACAACAAAGAACATAAAGTAACTAAAACAATACATACAAAGTAAAAAAGCAAAAGAGCAACTCGAAAGCCACTAAAACTGGGAGAATGGGCCAGGTGCACCGCCAGGTTAAGCGTCATCAGCTTTTCTAGATACACCCGCCGAGTTGCTCATAAAAAGTCTAGTCCGGGATAGTCCAAAGAGGAAAGGAAAGCTATGACACGTTGAACAAATCACTTTTCATGATTTGCAGAAAAAGCATCCATATCCGGTTTGTGCATGTAAAATCAAGAGCTAAAACAGTATATTGGCAGCTTTATTTTCGTATACTTTGTAAATGCGATTGAGCATCACGCCAGGCTAAGACACATAAAAAAATGTAGCTTCGATGATTAAATACAAATCGAATCTGGGCTTTCTTTAAGGTATGGATGATCAAATAATGGCACCCAAATATTTACGAAAATAACTCAATCAATACTGGACATTCGACCCAAAAACATGTCGGACCATGACAACTCGCAGTTCCTTACCAAAGTTGGACAATTCGTCCATTAATACATATTAATGGACCATGAGAATAGGAGCATGCATGATAATAATAAAAACTGTATATCGTGACATATTTTACCAATTTAGAAGTTAAAACTATTCCCATTAGACAACTGATTTTTTCCACAGTGGCCCGATTTTTAAAAGGGGGTCCGTTATCACCCCAAACTATAGTTTAACCACGCCGCATTTTTTTGCGCCTGTCCCAAGTTAGGAATTTCTGGTCTCTGTATGTCTTCTTTAGTTCTCGACTTTACCTTATTGCTATGTTACTTGGGTATATGTATGTAGGGGTTACTCTTTCTATGTGCTTGTATATATGTTGGTTTGGGGTCAGCTGCAGCCTGCCTTGTGCATGGTGTGAGGGTTACCTTGTCCATTAAAGACCAATGGGTGGCCTTGGGTTGACATTTTTATCCCAGTGGAGTTATTGTCTCTTTGATATATTCACCATACCTTATCTCATTATATACAGTAGAACTTTCAATCGTGCAGCATTAGTAAGAACAAGAATATAAATTATATATGGTTATATATATAATAATCATTAATTCATAAACTATACAAAATAACACTTTCGTTTTGCACTCACCAAACCTACATTTCTATGTTCTAATGTTAACTTTCATAATAAATGTTTTTATGCTATAGTTACATTGGTGCTCTATTATCGGGGGCGTAGCGCTCAACTAGCGCAGCTAATGGGGCGCGTACCATTGCTACATTGTCTAGTTTGATATGTATTAATTTCGAAATGTCATTTGTAGTCCATAGTTTGGTAAACTATCACACGATTCGTGTACATGTATAAAAATTAGAACAAGTGGTGTCATACTTTTAGTTTCTTACAAATCTTATCATAAAAGCGACAAAACTAAAGTAGGTAAGCTGAGACACGCATTCAAACTAAGTTGTCATATCTCTACGTATCATTGAAGGTTTGTGTAAGTCACTTCTAATTCAATAATTCTCATCTTTAGCAATCATAGTTTTTTGGCAATAAGAGACTTTTATCTATAATAGCGGAATAGGAGACAGTTTAGTTGACCATTGTATTATTCTAAAGCCTTCTGTAAATCGAATGGTAGGAATACGAATTTACATTTATTTTGAAAACTCCTACAATGTATGAACTACATTTATGTACAATTATATTATTTCATATATTTTTAGCTGTCGGTTTAAGTATTAAATTGAATATGGGAACTGCAGAATGGAAGTAAAAATCCATAAATATTAATTTAGCAATCGGATCCATACTTCCATTTTATTATGGACTGACAACATTGGTACAACATTCGTAAACAAACTAAATAAATTATGTCTTGAATATTTAGTTATCCCCCTTTGGCTAACAAAATGAAATTTTAGCTGATATATTTTTTTCATCTTTGTTTTTTTTTATTTTATGAAGAACACACACACGACGGTCGTATAAATTTGCACTACAAATTAAATGTGCATGTATCTTACAAAAAATTGCTATATTTTATTGCATGTACAATGTTTATTTTTTTTCTCATGTAGATCCACCCCAAGATGATCCGATTGTTGATATCTTTAGTTTTGATCGGAATGATCTCATGCAGGACATTCTACCGCGACAGAATTCCGAATGGATACAGTGTTCCGAATCCATGCGGTAGCCCAGCAACATGGGAGCCAGCTGGTCATTACAATCCAAGCCACCACACTCACCTAAAAAACCCATTCGGAAATGTAAGTGCAAAATTTGGATTTCGAATTTTCACATTCACATCTAAATAAAAGATATGATTTTACTCGATAACATAGCAATATTGTTGGTACCAACACTCTAGTGTGACATATTTATCTAATGATATAGAGAATAATAACTAATTTAAAAATAGCCACATTTAAAAGGTAAGAGGGAAATGTAAATTGTAATTTGGTACCTTGTAACGAAGTGTTATTTATTGATACAGAATGAATGTTTGCAATGCCGATGCATTCAAATGCTTGAAAGGTTAATTGTAAGTTCGGCAGGATTCCGAAAAAGCACATGTGCTAGGACCATGTTGTTTTTTTAATACAAGAACTTGTATAAAATAATAAACGATCAAATTCTGTATGGGAAATCAAGGGAACCAGGGTTGGAATGAGAATAGAAAAAAAGCGTAATCTACGGATAACAATTAGACAAAGAAAATAGACATACATGTACATGTACACAGCTACAAATTCCAAAGTACCATAACACGCACATAGAAACAAAAGTACACGAGAACACTGTCTCTACTAAAAATTTGGAGCATGAACCAGGTATATATACACTGATAGATCAAGCGTCCTCTGCACTTTTTAGTAACACCCACCGACTTACTAATAAAATGTCATCTTTGCGGATGACGAAAGAGGAAAATCAATGAGACGACATAACAAGTACTCTCTTTGAAAATAAAGATAGCCGACGCAATAAAATTAGTTCCTTTTACTTATGATTTTCTACATTTCATTCCGGAAATTTTAATTTTCGATACAGTTTTTTTTCGAACGCCACTAAGTTATCAGTATTTGGCCAATCGGGAAACAGAATTGCGATCATGTGTCTATGGAAGGGCGTCTTTA
Organism: Perna viridis; assembly: GCA_037379345.1. Taxonomy (NCBI): domain Eukaryota; kingdom Metazoa; phylum Mollusca; class Bivalvia; order Mytilida; family Mytilidae; genus Perna; species Perna viridis. Next base: position 4,779,398 of record CM074522.1, read on the forward strand.
AGGTCAAAGGGTAAAAAGCGAAACTATACCGACTACGTCGGAAAAATCGGTTAGAATACCGTCGATGACTATTACATTGGTGCTGTAACATTGATGCGCTAAACAAAATACAGTACTGACTGGGAACAAAGGCACTGTAAACCAATACACTATCAACTGAACTTAAGGTTTTTTCGAATATCTCACGAGCGCATATAATGAAACGTGGTATCTAAATCTACATTTGTACTACTTGTTCGAGGAAGCCATCGCTATTCAATTGAAACGATGCAGATGGAGTTTACATTGGCTATTTATTATGAACTATACACCGTATTATTGACTAAGGTTGGGATACTGTCCTAAATATAACAAAAAACTGCCAATACAATACAAAATACAAAAGTGTACCAAAAAGGGATATAGCCGTCTAATACGGCTTTTATCCGTCCAAATCGTCATATTGACCAGGTTAAAATCCATACTAGGCCAATTTGACGTATAGGACTAGATTATATAAAGGTATAATTTCGTAAGCTTATCCATATTCGTTGAGTTATTGGTCCTTGGCTAGCCATAGTAGACTTCAGCTACGCTGAATACGGCTAGCCTCGGACCAATAACTAGGCCAAATTAATATAAAAAACGTACGCAATCAAACCTTTATTGACTAAATAGTCCAATATGTACCAGGCAAATATGACGTATTGGACTGCTAAATCCCGTATTGGTGCACTTCAGTATTTTTTTATTAACCAAAAACTTACTACAATATGTATAGACATGCCCATCCTTTATGAACCGAAAATTTCGACAACTGGTCATTACGAAATCACAGCTATGCATTACGAATTTCATTACAGTATTAATGTATGGCCTATTTACTATAATATTTATTAGCCTAAAAATGATAAAAACTGCCAATACAATATAAAATACAAAAGTTCGTCAGTACTGGAATTTGCAGTCCAATACGAATTTTACCAGTCCGATACGAGATTTACCCGTCCAATACGGCTTTTACCCTTCCAATACGTCATGTTGACCTGGTTAAGATTAATGTTGGCTTGGTCCAATATGACGTACTGGACTAGTTACTCAATGAAGGTATAATTGCGTAAGGTTTTCTTTATTTGCTGAATTGTTGGTCCTTGGCTTGTCTCATTTAACTGAGGCTTAATCATTTGTACAAAATATTGTATATCACATATAGTTGAAGATCACGGTGCTCAATTTTTCTTTCTGTTAGGATTAGTATAGTTATGCCTTACCCTTATAGACGTTTTATTTGGACCTCCTACTACTTTGGATTTGATTTTGGTGTTGTTTCTGAGGTTACCTATTATACATGTGTACACTATTTTATGGAAATTTGCTACAATTTATCAGATTGGTGTTTCCGTTATTTTTTGTTATTTTATTGTTATATTTACCAACAATGCTAGATCTAGACAAAGTTAAGCTTTTTGGATTTCAGGACTTCAGAACTAATGGCCATTTATGGGATGCTAAATTCTGTAATGCGGACTCTGACAAAGATGGTAAAACAAACGGAGAAGAGCTTGGAGACCCCAACTGCACCTGGGTCCCAGGGCAAGCACCAGAGGCAAATGCCATATCACATCCAGGTATGACCTACTTGTTTATATCAATCCATCTTTGGAAGCGATTATTGAAATTCAAAAAAAAAAAAAAATTGTTTTCGTATAAAATGTCTTTGCTTGGTCCAGGCGTTTGTACTGTATCAGTTTTTATGCAACTTGTAGAATTCATACACGTAACTCGTGCATGCAAGAAAGGAACAAGTGCGTATTCATGTACGCTATGAAACTCGTGCGCACGAGTACTTTTCCCCACGGCATTTCAAAGCTCATAGCTTCCGTTATTTGACAAAGGCTATTTCCATACCAAATGAAATATAAAGAAAATACATCACGATCCCGTGAATTTTTAATTACAAAATGTATTACTTATACATTTTTATTAAAATTTTTGGATTCCCTTACATAGTTAAAGCTTTTACCCTAATGGATGAAACTGCACAAACCTACATATAATTCTGAAGCTGACTAAACACCTTGCTTTTAATTGAAGTCTTTAAGTAAAAAATCAAAGTTATTTGTATCGAAATCAATTAATGGGAGACCGGTGATATTGAGTTTTCCTTTGCAGCTTTAAACCCCAAGATTCCATGTGTATTTCGTTCCAATAAAGTTAACGTTCTCATCATTTTTAGGTATATGTGAACCCATTGGAAGTCCCGGGTGTGCGTGGCAGAACTTTGCCTGCAGTTGTTTAGAACACTGCGATGGACTTGTCGGTTATCCATAGAAAGACAAAAAAAGTACCTTGATCTGTATTTTTATAATAAATGAATGGATTAATCATCAGTGATTAAAAAATACGACTTCACGTCTTTGAAAAAAATATATATTTATGAAAATTCTAAACTACTAAATATCTGTTATTACTCGTGATTCGTGTCGACGTACATTCACGATTGTCACTTTGCTACTGACTTTTCTTTTAACTATATATATTCTCTTTGACTACTGCCTATATTTTATCAGTTTGTTTATTTTAATTGAATAACAAAATCACCGAATGATGTTTCTCTTACGACAAAATATTATGATAAAGGGTAATACCTTTGTCGTTTTATAGAGATATCTTGTGACGTCATCAATCATTAAGTTGGACGAGAGCGCGGGAAAATAAATTTTTGTCTTGTTCGCTGAATACTAGGTCGGTTGGCGATTTTCAACACACACTACTCGTAAATGCAACTAACAAACCAAAAGAGGTTGCTACTACAAGATGTATGAGACGGTTTTTTGCACGTGAAACCAAGTAAGTCCTTTCTTCCGCGCCATGAAACTGATTTGCTTACCGTTACATAATTTCCTCCTCCGTGAACGACATGTTTTTTCCAGAAAAGCAGAGGACGCGCTCACTACCGTTGCATCTGGTCCTTGCTCCCAGGTTTTAGTGAACTGATCATTTTCTTTTGTTTCTTTGTTCGTATTGTTTGGTTATTTCATGTTCTCTGTTATTGTATATGTCTGTTTGCTCTGTCTGGTCATTATCATTAAATTCCATTTTTTGATTGCCGTTCTAATCCTGGTTCCTTGATTACAAATTTCCTATGAATTTCTAATTTCTCAGAAAATGTATTTGTGAAATGAAATGGAGAGGTATGTACCGATCTAGTAGATTTATCTTTATTATACTCGTGCAAAAAGGTAGATCGACGTTTCATTTTAACTGAAATAATTATGTAAACGAGCTGTAACCCATGATCGTGCAATACCATTTTCGTATCTTATAGCAACCGAAAATTATATATCATGGTGTATGCTATTCGATAGTTATCGGTTGCAGAACTTGCTCATTAGTAGCTCATTTTATCATTAATAATAGGACAGAGTCCTCATAACGGTATGTGAAATGCGAAATGAAGTCATATCTTGTAGGCAGTGAGAGCCAGATTTCTGTCTGATATGAAGTCCTCCTTTCGGATCTCCCCAAACAAAATTAGTATTTTCGCATCCTTTCACTAAGCGCTGCTGCAGGCCTATTCTTTCAACACCCGGATCTGCACGGGGCCAGAAAGTCCGAAGTATGATCACTAGTCTAACAGAAAGTCCGAAGTACGATCACTAGTCTATCAGAAAGTCCGACGTAAGACCACTAGTCTATCAGAAAGTCCGACGTACGATCACTAGTCTATCAGAAAGTCCGACGTACGATCACTAGTCTAAGTTGTACCGAACTAAATAATCAACCGAAATAAATGTCAAGAAATGTCAAGATATAACAAAATCTATGAAGATGTTTAAAAAAAAGCGACATAAAAAAAAATCCTTCTATATATTAAACTTTGTCCTCTTATAGGCTACATCTGCCTCATATTACATTATAATACATCATATTCATATATAAAACAAAATCTTTGATTTTTCAAATGTTTAATCAAAATGACTAGGAAAATAGAGCTCGTCATTTTATGAGTATGAAAAATCAACAGTTAATCGATATACCTTACAATTGTGTTTCTGAATCGTTTTCGCAGTAAAAAATTACCAAATTCCAAACGTATATAACATCAACCTGAAACACGTGTACATACAATCATTTAAGTCGTTACTACCTCCACAAATGAAGTTAACATCTTTTAGATAAATACGATGATGCAATAATGACGTGAATACATCTCGTTACATAAAGGAATCTTCTTTGATTCTCAAAATGAAACTTTCAGTTGTTTGGATATAGAAACTATTTGTGTGAAAATAAAAAAAAAAAAAAAAAAAAAAAAAAAAAAAAAAAAAAAAAATGACGAAAAAAGATTTTTACTTCTGTCATAATACTTTAGATGTATAAATGCACTTGACTGTCTTTAGAATGCAGAATTTTTCATTTACGCGTTCCAGTTTTGTAACTGCTTATCTTATTTCTTTTTACAACTATGCTGTGATGAATTCAAGGCATAATTGTACAATAGTAGACTTTTGAGCAATTCAGTGGGTGTTTTTAGAAAAGCAGAGGACGCTTACCCTACCGCTGCACCTAGTCCTTGCTCCTAGAATCTTGGTTCCCTTGATTACTTTTTTATCCCAAGTTTTGGTACATGTACATGGTAATTCATTCATTCAACTATCATTCGAGTCTGAACAATTGAGTTACCATTATACCTTCATCCTTAGGATCTAGGCACGGATGAAATTGCTGATAGATAATGAATTATCAAAAAAATTAAAATAAAAATATATGACCAATTTTCACGAGTAACGCAACCCGATGACTTTATCTATTCTTTTGTAATATTCCCTCTACTCCGCTGAATGAGTGCGTTTTATTTTCATCAAACTTAGTCTTTATTCAGAAATCAAGCTTTCAGAGCCCGAATAATAGTCAAGACCGCTCTTTACTTCGAGTATTTTTGTGATTTTTGTCGGAAAATAATTTGGTTGTTGTGTCTGTCGTCTTTGGTCTCTGTTCTTTATACCACGGAATAAGTTTTAAATATAGCTTATTACAACACAAACACATAAAATAGAATCGTCCAATTTTTATTACGTTGAGCTGCATGATATCAAAATTCAAAGTTCAGGACATCAACCAATGATTTTACTCATTGACAAGATTCTCTCCTCGCCATGTACTGATTCTACATCTAAGGTTAACGTTTTCTACGTATACATGTAATTTTAGCAATGCGCGGTATTGTCTTAGGATCACGTTTTGTGTGAATTTTTTAAAAAATTCTGGGAAAATAGTATAGAAACAAACAGAAAAAGTTGAGCCGCTTCAGAAAATTCATCATCATGATGATATGTTCATAACTATACGGTATCTTAACTTGCGTATCATTATGCATTATGCCCAAACGAGCTAATGTTTGTTTTGGTGTGGTAACGTTGGTATTATAATATGTACACGTTCATGCGATTGCTGTTAAAATTAACCAGAATATAAACTAATATCAACAGAACTTCCATCAAAACTGTTCATTGTAAGGCATCGATAGTTGTGAATAATGCAGTATTTTCTGGATTAAGTAGTTTAAGAATGTTATTTATTTATGAATGATTATTCTATTTTCTAACACGTGACTCTCTACTACCTGAGCACACAATCGTGTATGCTTACAATACTGATGAGATCTGATAGTTTTTGGGGAACAAAATTTGCAGATATGATATAATCTTACACATCTTACACATACTTTTGCTCTTAGATTTTCTAGTGAAGAAAATAACAAGATACGTTTGTGTTTATTTGTAGACTCTTTATGTCTGTCTAAAGCTTTTTCCTGCAGCAGATGTATATTTTACATGCACCTTTAGCGCCATGTTTGACCGTTGTACATAATGTTGTTTATACATTATTTTCACATTATCACAGACCTATTAGTATTTCAGCAAAGAATTATTGTAAACAGGGGCGGATCCTGAAAAACGGATGGCAGTAAACATGATCATATATTTAATTCATTTCATATGAGGTAATTGAGATTATGGATTACTTGTTTTGCTTCAGTGTTTTTTTGGCGAAAATATTCGAACCAAACAATTTGCAGGTTGATTCGATTCAGTTTTACTATAAAATGGTAGGGATTATGGTATTGGACGAAGGCTCTCTTTAGTTTTAGAAGTTCATTTATACGAATTCACATTGACAAATATCACAGGTAGAAAAGGAAAGCCATTTTGGAATGTTAGGGATGGTTTAAGAATGAGTTACGATACCAATGGATATTTATATGTACATTGTCAAGTTCCAGAAAACCCGTCAGTAACGAGTCAAATCAGGCACTCATTATTTTCAGTCGAGCCTATGACATATCCATTACGTCACATCTCTGTCGTCATATCCTCCATATGAATTGTGGGTAGTGTGTTAAGTGTCATGCGTCCTGTAACAGGAAGTACTGGCGCTGTGTTCATTCTTTGAAGTCTTCGTTTCTCCCTCTCAACCATTGTTATCGAGAGTTTTCTATTGTAACCTTTGTAAATTACACTATCTTGCGTTCGTTTCACTATACGAATACTCTCTAAATTTTTCGGTTTGTGTCTATACCTTGGTTCAATGGGTTCAAGAATTCGTATGCTATTCCATTGTCGTAAAAATACAACAACGGCAATAGCCCATATCACACACACAATTGCTATAAATATAATTTCCTCTGGATATACCCCTGTTCTTTCTAATCGTGTCAATTTGTTATCTGAAAAAAATGTAAAGATTGATTTGGAAGCACATTTAAGGATTTTCAATTGAAGCAATACATGTGTAGAACTTTGCTGACGCTCAGTCCCTATATATATAATATCACTTTCAGCTGCAACATCATTCGAATTAAGCAAACGGGTGTAGATATATGACGTAAAGTTTAAGGTTTGGTAAGTAAATACAAATATAATGACACGTGCCTTAACCGAACTCGTTTTGGACTTTAGAATTGGTTTTGACGGTAGTGTGGTTTACCAAAGTTAAAAATACATTTAACCTGACATTAAAGGACTTTAAAAATGTCTGGTTTCGAGAGGTAGTCCTAAAGTATTCAGGATTCTGTTGAGACAGGTACATGACACCGCACTTGTAGTAATTCTACGGTCAAATTATTTTTCAAGGCAGTATTAATTCAATTTATAGAAATTGTTGGTGCTGGATTTTAGCTTTCCATTTCAAATTTTATTTTTCTTATTTTGTTCATTTTTTAATTTTGATTGCCCTATATTTGATTCTACTGCTGTTGATGAAAAAAAAATGAAAAAAAAATCGAGTGGTCATTTTTTATTGGTTGTTGAAAGTTTTCGTGACAGTCTTGCAGTAACTTGTTTTCGGTTTGTTCTATTTGTTATTCAATACGGTAGGTCGAATATCAATTATCATATTTCATGGAAATGTTTCTGAACTGATTACTGGTACTCATTGCCACCATTTTTCTTCCTTGTCTGATACAACATTTATGATTACAGAACATAGAAGTAGCAAAAATACTTGATGATCAAGTCTTAATCGAAGTTCATAAAATGTAATCTTTGGTATAACCTTTGATTTATAAAGATATGACGAATGAAAAGAAAGTCGAATAGGAAAACTAATTTTAAGTCTAGTCTGGAATTGAATTTTTTGTTAATGCGAGATTTCCTATTTTGCAAGCCACAATATAATTGCCCCAGAGAATATCCACATTTAGATATACTAGTATTACTGTATGGCTGTGCATGAAAGGAAAATAGACTTTACATTTCTGTATATTTTCGGTATTTATTTATATTATTTCGACGAAAATGTGAAAAAAATGTTGTTTGCATGCAACGAAAACATTCAAATGAGTCTAGAATAGTAGATGCACAATGGAAATATGTAATAAAGACCTTGTGAAAGTTTCATTAAATTCCATTCAGTGAAATAAGAGAAGTAACGGATAAGAGAGTGGTCCCAGTCTATGGAAGGAAGTAAAGAAGAAAAAAATAGGAAGAAAGAAGTATGGATATAAAAACAAGTATAAGGAGGCGACATTTACAACAATGTAAATGCTTTAAATATATTTGTGTGTAAAATTTAACGCTCTAAAAAACTACCACTTTGTAAACTGCTTACAGTTTTTTAGTTTGACAATTTTGTATGTTACCCTTTAATTTGGACAAATATTCATTTCGGCGAACAAGGTTAAAGGTTAGCCGTAATGTAATTCCCCAACACCATCATTTTTAATTAAAACCCTTTCTTCATTTACAGATAAATTTTGTTGACATAGTTAAGTTTGCAGCAAACGGAATTTTATTAGTTTTTGTCAAACTAATAGACGACTATCCAAATTAAATACGTCTTAAGACAGTTAAATTGTTTAGATATTGCCTACAACATGTACACAAACCGTCAAGTCAGTTTAGAAAAAATATAAATTGCTTTATTTTCATAAAGGTTGACAAAGACGACTTATTTAATCAATGGGCTGAGTGATGGATATATTTGTATTTTGAAAAAAACAAAAACAAAAAAACAAAAAAAACAAAAAAAAACCGTAATTGAAAAACGTACTGGAGTTTGCACTATTGTTGTATGTCTACCGAATAGTCAAATAACATTCTGAACTATTATTTTCTTGACAAGACTAATATATTCCTTAACTTGTATCGTAAATGGCAACCTCTGTCAGCGAATTCTATAGAAATCATCAAAGGGTACACCAACAATATAAATGAGCACTATTAAATGCAAGAGGGGTATTAAAGCACGACAACACGACGACAATTGTTGGGAACACAAGAAAACCTAACCAAATAAGTAAATAAATAAATAAATAAATACATAAACAACAACAACTACAATAAAATAAATAGAAATAAATAAAAAAAAAACCATAAAAATAATAATAATAAAAAAAAACAAAACAAAACAAAACACAGACGAATCGGTCACATAACAAAAAATAACTAATGTACTAATTGATGTTCTTACAAAAACACCAGCAAAAACAAGATTTAACTCCTATGAAACGGAGGCATGAGCATTTCCTCGGACCATTCATGGGCTGGATTATAAATCTCAAATAGAAATAATCCATAAGATGTTTTGAAATTGAAGACTTCAACACATTCCAGTGCTATGAATTCAGATATTATTGGGTGCATTGTTTATTGCGATTTCATCATTTTAATAAAGAATGCTATTTTATTGTTTGCGATTTTGCGACAAATCTTATATTTTATACAAGCATATAATGCAAATACAGTCTTTTTGCGATTTTAAGTAAGAAGCTTTTTTGCAAAAATAAAAACATCACAATCAATGGAAGAGTAATCAAGGGAACCAAGGTTATAGCGGTAATCAAAAGAATGTAATCACGGGACAAAGACCAGACATGGAAAACAGACATACACAACAAAGAACATAAACTAAAATTATACACACAAAGTAACAAAAGTAAATGAGCAACTCGGACTCCACTAAAAACTGGGAGCAAGGACCAGGTGCACCGGTAGGGTAAGCGTCCTCTGCTTTTCTAGAAACACCCGCCGAGTCTGGAAAGTTTTAAATATTGATCTTTTATGAAACTTTAGCCATGTCTTGATATTAAAAGTACACATGAAAACATACTTCTATATTGCGTAACTACATTTGTATCTCTGACGCGTTCTTAAAAAGCTTTATAAAACATATGTTCTGTATATATTGCTGAACATGAATGTGTTTATAAAAGATAAAATGTAGAGGAAAATCGCCAAGAATGATAAAGATGTTTGAATTGAACACACAAATTGTGACATATTGTTACGTCTTGACCTTAAAGAATGTTCTTGAGGCGTAATGATAAAAGACGGCAGCTTTCTTGAATATTTTCATACTGAAAACAAAACGTTAGAGACATCATACAAAATACTTAAAACATTCTGTCTTTCTATCTGTCGGTCAGTTTGGTCGTTTATTTGTGCATCTTTTCGTTAGTGAATCTAACTCTTTCTATAAATGAAAATTGTATTTCGATGTTGCATACAATGATTGATACAATAACCACGTGAACAGCATGGAACAGACTACATGGACATAAATTCATTTTATTTTTTCGAAACTTAGTCTTATTATCTCTTTTTAAATTTATACTAATACGCATCAAAGCTTTATGATCTTCGATATATTTGTACAATGTGGTGGACACGTCGGTATATCAATGGGAACACTTTGTACCCTCTGCTTGTAATCTCAGTCATTTACGGTAATATGGCAATTATCCCAGTGTCCTCTTAAAAGATAAATTCTTTCATTGAATAATCCAAAAAATTGGTGATTTTTTTTCAAAATTGTATCTATCCAGAAGAACTTGAGATAAAGGTTGTTTTCCTGGTTTAGTATTTGCCCAGGATTGTTGACATGTTTTGCTTGATGTAATGTATGCTTTTACTTTAATCAAATGATATAATCTTTCGATGATATAATTGTTCTGTTAATTTATCATTACAATGTGCTTTTTCCGTCAGTATTTACTATGTATATATTGCGTAGATTTGGTGTTTCGATATGTCTTTATTTTTATACCCCGTCACACGCATCTGATACCCTCCGAAATCTTGCATTACCGTCCCCGACGATGATAACTCTGCTCTTTTACCAAGCCCGCTAGTCATTCTAAACTAGTGCCATTCTTATTCGATTACGAACTTCTACAATCTTTAAACACCATTTTCATAATTAAGATACACATACACCTGTGCAATTCCTAATTCAATTTTCATTCGGCAGAATTGCAAGAGTAGTCAAGGGAACCAAGGTTATAGCGGTAATCAAAAGAATGTAATCCAGGGACAAAGACAAGACATGAAAAAAACAGACATACACAACAAAGAACATAAAGTAACTAAAATTATACATACAAAGTAACAAAAGTAAATGAGCAACTCGGACTCCACTAAAAACTGGGAGCAAGGACCAGGTGCACCGGTAGGGTAAGCGTCCTCTGCTTTTCTAGAAACACCCGCCGAGTTGCTCATAAAACGTCAAGTCCGGGGTAGACAAACGAGGAAAGGAAAACTATGACCCGTTGAATAAATCAGTTTTCATGGTGCAATTTGTGCTTCCAAAATACAACTTTTTCCATTAACATTGAACTTTTCTATTAACATTTCATTTTATCTTTGATTAAACCGCGATCAGCGTCAGAACGAAAAGCCCGAATATCAATATTGACATATTTGGAAAGTACAAAAAATCTGATATGAAATATCACACACGTGTCAATAAATATATTGTGCCCTTCCTCTCAAAACTGACACCGGAAGATTGGAAATTAACCTCGAGAGCTACTGCAAACATCAGCCATATGCTCAGTCTGTTTATAGATCTCTTACCATGCTGTACTAGGAAAACAAACAACAGGAGAGCCCTTCTCGAAATTATCGAATTTCTCATAAAACATTATCATTCATTATTCTTTATCTGCGGTGCTATTTCTCTTAATTATATTTACATGTAACCATATAAAATTAGATTGAATACTCTGTGATTTGTTGAATATGTGAAGAATTAATTTTAATGACATAACATTGCATTATGTATCATCATCCTGATGCAGACGTGTTCTCTATCATATGTTATAATTTAGTATTTGCAAACTGCCGACGTCATATTTTGATCATGAAAACAAAGTACGAGCTCTCCGAAGATTTGAACTATTCATTACTTGCACCACAGAACACGACTCCATGTCTAATACCGGTATTGTGAAACGTTTCTATAAATTGAACTCCTTCACAAAGTATAATCATTTTAAGGCTTCATTTCTTGTATACCATTGGCAAAAACCTCTCACCGATGGATTTGGCTTCCTACTCCGATAGTTTTTGGTTTTGATTGCTTCTTGTTTATAATTAATGTCTGTATTAAGTCCTTTCTATATACTTGATTGAAACCCTGCTGATGAGATGTTACTCCTTGAAACACGTGTACAGCATATCGAAATTTGCAATATATATGATTGGTATTTTTGTATTTAATAATCATTGTGTCGATGCAACTGCCATAGGACCAAAGGTCCCCGAGGTTATTCACCAACCTAATACTTAATCTTGTCTGACCCCGAATTATATCAGGTTATTGATCAGATTTAGCATTTACCAAAATTTGCAGTATTACAAATTTCAAAATATCCCTCAAACACTGAGGCTACATTCCTTGTATACCAAAAAGTAGAACATCTCAGTGATGAATTTGGCTTCCTATATCGATAGTACTGGTTTTGAGTGCTTCTTATATACAATTGATGATTGGATTTAGATCTTCCTGTATATGTGACTATAATGTGCTAATGAGATGTTACTCCTCCTTGAAACACGTGTACAGCATATTGAAATTTGCAATGTATAATTTTGGTATTTTTGTATTTAAATCATATTTCAGTATCAGAACTTCTATTGTAGTTATATTGCTATAAACGGCACTAAATATTGTAAATATAATAAATGATATTCTTTTTTGTCGTCATTGAACGTACCAAAGCTAATCGGTAAAGGTGGTATATCATATTCAGCAATGACGCTTAATCTGAAATGACGGCCTGTTTGACGCGCCTATGTTATCACAAATGCACTTATCGGTAACTTTATCTTCCTTTTGGTAATTTGATATGAAAGCCTATAACTATGATATAAAAAAAGAAAAAAATTCCAAAGACAAGTTTACACGAAATCGACCGTGACGTTAACGTTAATAGAATATCGTCCGTTTTAAACGTCTCGACGGAATACCTTTTCTCATCTATTTGTTTCACTGTGACGTTCCCTGTCTCAACCTTAAAATGCCATTATTCAATTTATATATAGTAACATGGCAGAACCACGTCAATAAAAATATTAGGCAGCAGAAACAATTAAAGGATTGTCTAAGAATGACTCGAGGGTCTCTATACTTATTGTAATTATCCTGGTTATCAGTCCTTTATTTGTTATGGTTTGTCTTATATATGTTTCATGGCAAGTTTGCAATATTGCACATGCATGGCTTTTGTCTTCTTAATTGATGGCATATTTTATGAGAATTTTGCCGTCGTTTCGCGGCATACCTCGCCGACATAATTAAAAAAAAATAGTCAAAATAAATCTGGTTACCTGTTATACCCGTTGTGAATTCCAACGTTGCACTAGCATTGCTGACGTCACTGTTTCCTATGGTAACCATGAATATTTTATACGTCGACAGTGGAACGAGTCCACGGATAGTAAAACTCCTCTTTAGCCCATCAATATTTCTTGTCAATTTGTAAATAAAAGTTCCTGATAGCGTGAGGATCTCATATGTGATCTGGAAATGTTTGATAATTTCTGTGGTTTCATCAATAAGCCAGCAGATAGAAGCTTTGTTGTCAGTTACGAGTACGGTCAGGCTCCTTGGTGGTGAAAGAGCATCTATAAAAAGATACAACTACATTCATAAACGTTATTTAGTCAATTTCAGCCTACTAACTTATTTGTTTGTTTGTTTGTTGGGGTTTAACGTCCGAGCAGCAATATTTCAGCTATATTCAGACGATGAACATGAAGTTGATGATAAAATGAACATGAAATGATGATGAAATGAAAAAGGGATGGGACACAAGGACAATGAGGTCGAAAAATTTTGATTGCAACTGGAAATAGGGAGAGATGGATAGGGTCGGGCAATTTAGCCTCCTGTGGCGGAGCCCTATGGTTCCTACTCCAGGAGAATACCACAGTAGGGTTCTTTAACATCTTTTCCAACAAGGTGCACCACTATGGTTTGCGGTCAGGTTTTCCGTATTATAGCCTGACAATCCCAGCATGTAACACGCCAGGGGTACCCCAATCCACCACCTGGGGCACACATCCCTGGCTAGGCTTCTGAGCACTATTTAGTCGCCTTTTACGACAAGCTTAGCGCTGCTGCAGGCCTATTCTTTTAACACCCGGACCTGCACAAGGCCCTAATCTGGTTCATATTTAGTCGATTTCAATTGACTTACCTTAAAGACCAGGTTTATATTAAGGCAATTTCAGTTCACTAATTTTTAAGGTCGGGTTCATACTTAGGAAATTTCAGCTTACTAACTTAACGCTTGCGTTAATATTCAGGCGATTTCAGCTGTCTTACCCAAAGACTGGGTCCACATTATGGCGAATTCAGCTCATTAGCTAACAAAGGATCTGTTTCATTTTGGGAGTTATCGCTTACTTAAGTTAAAAGCGGGCTATTACAGGTTACCAATTGAAAGGTCGGGTACATATTTAGCCGATTCTAGCTTTCTCACTGAAAGATCCGGTTTATATTTTGAGGATTTCGGCTTACTAACTTCAAAGTTAGGTTACATTGTTTGGTAATTTGATTGGAAAACTACATTTAAGTCGTTTAATTATTCAACTTCAAAATGTAAAGAACCCCTTTTTACATCATTTAAGATCAAAGTACATTACAAGGAAATTGCTTATACGTTCATCTTTGTAAAAACCCACATTTTTTTAGGAAAAGTGTGTCATGCGCTTTAATGAAAAATTGAACATGGTTGCTATATAACACTACAGTTTTCAGTATAGAAGAGAGAATGTCTGTATAGGTGTTATTCTAAATTGGGAAATCCGGATTTTGTTTGTAATTATACAGCACTAATAATAATAATAATAATAATAAAATAACAGAGCAACTGGGATGCGTGCCCCAGGTGGTGGAATGGGGTACTCCTGGCGTGTTACATGCTGGGGTTGTCAGGCTATAATACGGAAAACCTGACCGCTGCACCATGTTGGGAAAGATATCACGTTCCTCGCACGTTTAAAAAAAAAACCCTACTGTGGTATTCTCCCGGATTGGAACAATAGGACTCCGCCACAGGAGGCTAAATTGCCCGACCTTACCCATCCCTCCCTCTTTCTAGTGGCAATCAAAGTTTGTCGACCCTATTATCCTTGTGTCCCATCCTTTTTTTTTCATTTCATCATCATTTCATGTTCATTTTATCATCCATTTTATGTTCATCGTCTGAATATAGCTGAAATATTGCTGCTGGGACGTTAAACCCCAACAATCAATCAATCAATCAATCAATCAATCAGTCAATCACTATGTGACCTGACAATTTACCCCGATAGTCTTTACCGGAAATTCGGGAAAGTTTTTCTCAAAGGTAGAATATTGTCTATTAGTTTTGTTGTTGTCACATTTTCAGCATATTGTCATGTTATAGTTATGTATAGTAAGTTTTATCAAGAGGGAAGGACAACTATATAACGAGTTTAATTACAATATATATATATCATGTATATATATTTTATCTATTTGATCAATAACTTTATAGCAGCTTCGAGTCTCCACAGATAAACAAATTGAAATATTGAAATCATATCACAAAATTAAATATGACACTCTACCCAAAACAGTAGTTTTATCTTTGTACTTGTTTTGACTTAAAAATAAATGGCATGCGGCTCCGGTGTTTCTGCAATAAAATTGTAATTCAACAAGTAATTTGAACAGTAATGAAGGAATCATTGGAATAAAAAAAAAAGGTTCATTAAAAACTAAATGGCGAACGCAACATTCTCAAAATCTGAAATATTATGTTTATTGCATCTCCCACGAACCGTTAGAGACAACGTTCAAAAAGTTCAGTTATAATTCAAATCAATTAAAATGATATGTTGCATATTTGTGAGGACTGTTTGCAACGTCTAGAATGAATTTTGAACGTCAGAAAATGTCCAGAACTTGCCTTTTGTAATGTCCAACGTTATGGAAATTTAACATTTTTAAAAGCGTTTTAATTGGTGTACATCTCTTTTGGAACAATGTATTTTGTTTAACTTCTGTGATGCCGTTACATCATTAACTGCGTTTGGTCCACAGTCTCCGAAAGTATATAACGTTTTAATAAAAGATCACATATTTTAGTCTGGACTGGAATTGATTAAAGTTAAACTTTGTTTTTAATTTTTGTTGAACAACTTTAGATTAATATACGCTTGTTAATAAACCGTTTCGCTGTTCATGTAGCATAGTCTGCCCGAAAATCAGTTATATAGAATAACTTGTAAAACAAGTAAACCAATTTAACATTTCAGTCTTTAAATGTAAAAATTCAAAGACAAAAGATCTACCGCTCTATAAGACAAATTTTAAAACATCGTACAAGTGCTGTCGAATTGATTTATTACACAGACAAGTGCGTCATGCCGTCTTCCGAAGAGAACTTATAAAATAAGACTTTTAACTTCAATCTCCATATTTCATGTTATAAAGCATTCGATGCGCCGGTGATATGATGAATGACCTACTGATTACAAAGTTGCATGGATGAGTGTCATCCAAGTAATCATATAAATGCTTAACTGCTGATTTGATCTTTCTGACCTGTCTTCCTTCTGAAGTTAATTTACACTGATCCCGCGAGATCTATAAAGGGAAGAGTAAAAATGCATGGAAGCAGTATTTGATTACAGAAAATTTCTTTCTAATTGACAAATTATCTCGTATAGTTGATTGATTACTTTAAAATTGGTTATGCACTTCTCAAGAATTTGCATAAATACTTGTTACCATGCAAGGCTGTGTAATATTGCAGGACCTTACTTGCGGTAACGGATAGTTAAAGTAAGAAAGTTATGAATTCAATGTTAATTCTGATGCATGATTGGTTTAATTTATTATCTTGAAATCTATATGCTATATACCCATTAACCATGTAGTGACATTGATTAGAATATGTTGTATAAAATGGTTTTAAATTATTTGCTTAAAGGGTTTTTTTTTATCTAAGGTCAACATGCATTCCATCAAACATATAGCAATGGGTCGACGGTGATCAAAACGACAACATACATCAAGGTAAATAATATATATATTAATATCGACAAGGATAGCAACATAATTAACGAACACTTATCAGATCCATTATCATTTCAAGTCAAAAATCTGGCACATTAAATATTACACCACCGGCAAAGCAGATACCACAATGGTCCTGACTTGGTACAATCATTTCAAATGAAAGAGTGGGTTGAATCTAGGTTTTACAGCGCACCAAAGCTCCCTCGTCACATTCCGATTGACTGGCGCGAATTAAATACAGCAACGATCATGGTGGAGTCACTTCTAAACAACAGAGTTACATAATATTATGCATTTTTTTTTATTTATATTTCTTTATTTACTTGTTATTTCACTACAAGTGCAATTGTGTTTGACTTATCTCCCCTTGTTAATTTGTAATGACACTGACGAGTTTGCACAAATAAATGATATTGAAGCTGTATTATGGCTAATCTTTTTGGAAATAGCTTCCTATGATTAAATACAACTCCTAAACTTGTCCACCAAAGCCAGATCTTTATTTTAAGTGGTCACATGACCATATAGACATAATACACTTTTATTCATTACCATCATTAGTAGTGATATTATATGGTTTTATAGTTAGATGTTGTTTGTCTCATAAAGTATTTGCCTAATATTAATTTACTTCCTACATTACATTAAACATTAGAAAATTGTCAGCTAGATTATGCCTTTGTATCATTATAATTTAAGAAGGAAATAGTATATTATCAACGAGCAAATGCTAATTGACATATATTCATAAACGTATTCTTTGAATCATTTAAATGAATTTGATGCAATAAGATGATAAATGACAATAGATGAAAGGAATAATGTTCTATTTAAGTCAAAGACTGTTTAAATTTGGAGTGACTCATATGCTCTTTAATCTTACGGAATGTGAAAGCATGACGGGAATATGTTCTTTTCACAAATTTGGTACATAAGTTCTGTAGAGCAGTCCATGGAGCTCATTTCGATTTTCTCTTCAAAATGTCATAACTTATTAGTATGCATGACAACTATGGAAGTATCCAACGAACTAGTTCCAAGATCTAGAACAGTTCCAACAGATTAAGATTTACCCAAGAATGATTAAGATATTTCTACCCGTGAA
This sequence comes from Perna viridis, assembly GCA_037379345.1. Classification (NCBI taxonomy): domain Eukaryota; kingdom Metazoa; phylum Mollusca; class Bivalvia; order Mytilida; family Mytilidae; genus Perna; species Perna viridis. The sequence goes on from CM074522.1 coordinate 4,797,321, forward strand.
CTATCCCTAACAATACCCCACTTTTACAACCGTTAGCCCTGACGGAGTAGAAGGGTGGTTGGAAGACATTTATACTGATACAAATTTCACTACCATTATATGACTCGATAATCGCGAAAAATGATATTTTTTTTTTTTTGCAAAATATTGATTTAAAGTATTCCATTTCAGCATTCTGATTAATATTCGAAAAAGAAACCATAAGCTAAATATTTCTAAAAATTAACGCCCCGTGCAGGTCCGGGTGTTAAAAGAATAGGCCTGCAGCAGCGCTAAGCTTGTCGTAAAAGGCGACTAAATAGTGCTCAGAAACCTAGCCGGGGGCTAGGCGCTCTGCCCACAGAGCAACTGGGATGTGTGCCCCAGGTGGTAGAATGGGGTACCCCTGGCGTGTTACATGCTGGGGTTGTCAGGCTATAATACGGAAAACCTGACCGCAAATCATAGTGGTGCACCGTGTTGGGAAAGATGCCACGTTCCTCGCACGTTAAAGAAACCTGCTGTGGTATTCGATAGGAGTAGGAACCTTTGCGCTCCGCCACAGGAGGCTAAATTGCCCGACCTTACCCATCCCCCCTTTTTCCAGTGGCAATCAAAATTTGTCGACCCTATTATTCTTGTGTCCCATCCTTTTTTTTCATTTCATGTTCATTTTATCATCCATTTCATGTTCATCGTCTGAATATAGCTGAAATATTGCTGCTCGGACGTTAAACCCCAACAAACAAACAAACAAACTAAAAATTAACTTCAATTTTAACTAACTATGTCTTGGATATCATTTGTTGACCGATTAGTCCTTTTTCATATTTCCAACTTTGACCTCGTACTTTAAAATTGGAGGCAAAGGGAAGTGACTCTCCTACCCGACAGACTGATTTATTGTCCGATTGCATTGGAGCAATGAACAGCAGGATACTTCAAAATCATAATTTTGGTTTAATGGAGCTGCGAACAGATATAAATTCAAAGATGATTGTTCACTGTTCTTCCTTTCTTTAAATGAAACAGCGAACCAAGTTTCCGTGTGTTTATAGCCTACGTCCTTTGACAAACTTACTAAATTAGCGTGCATTTCGTAAATATGTAAAAGGGGATTGTTTAACTGTTACTTGTAGAACAAATAAATCTAAGAAGAAAAAAATCAACATAGTTATATGCTTCATGATATAGTTGTAAAGTAAATCGCAAATGAAATTGATATAAACCTCGACTGCAAAATGACCTTTGTCGATTTAATCACACTTAAAGAAGTCTATATATCCAGAAAGAAATTGCTGAAAGGAAATTAATCTTTCACTTTGTTTATATAGCTTGATTTTCATTTAGGATCTATTGAATTTAAGGTTAAAGACCGGTTATTTCCCCAAAACTAAGGCAATGATTCTCAAAGCTCTATAGGCAAAACTTATATACTTCGACAAACAGGAAGCCCAAAAGAAATGAGCTGAATCTAAATGATTTAAAAAGAATATTTGATAAAAAAAAACTATAAAAAAAAAAGAAAAAAAAAAGAAAGAAAAAATTATTCACCGAAATCGGCCCGGGAATAAAAACAAATTGTTAAATCAACATTTACACTGTACATATACTAGTCGGAAAATATTATGATAATCAAATAGTTTATATTTGACCCCTGAAACATTCCATGTGGTAAGTACTAATAATATACACCGAAACAATGATCTTTGCAACCAACAATTCTTCTTGTATCCAAAACAAAATTTAATCAAAATGTTTAGTATGTTGAAGCATCTGCATGTGGCCTGTATTTAACTCGTCGTATGTTTCTAGAAAAGCAGAAGACGCTTACCCTACCGGTGCACCTGGTCCATGCTCCCAGTTTTTAGTGGAGTCCGAGGTGCTCATTTGCTTTTGTTACTTTGTATGTATGATTTTAGTTACTGTATGTTTTTTTGTTGTGTATGTCTGTTTTCCATGTCGGGTCTTCGTCCCAGGATTACATTCTTTCGATTACCGCTATAATCTTGGTTCCCTTGATTACTCTTATAGACCAAGGCAAAAAACTACCATAAAAAAATAAGGATTCGAGAGGCAATTCAAATGAATTTTCCAATGATAATGACTAGACTAATGAAATAGACACAAATAACAAAGATGATAAAATAACTCTTCCGCCCAAAGAAAACCCTTACCAAACAAAACCAAACAAACAAAACAAAAACAACATATAAACAAAATAAATAAAAAGCAACGCAGACTCAACTAAGAACTTGAGGCATGGACCAGGTGTACCATTAGGATAAATGTTCTGTGCTTTTCTTAGAAACATGCGCTGAGTTGCTCTTGAAATGTCACTTCAGGGTTAAACGAAATTTAGAAAGGATTAGTATTACACAACGAACAAATTAAATGTACAATTGTTGCTGATGTTTGATTCTAAAAACAACTAGTAGATCTATCTACACTTTGAAGTGGAATAATATCTCTGAGGCATGAAAGGTAGTAGTGTATGTCATTCTTATAACACCGTATTTTGTCTACATTAATATCCTTACAGTCCTATAAGTTGCAAAAAGTAATAAAATAATAATAATAATAATAATAATAATAATAATAATAATAATAATAAAAACACAACAAAGCAAAACAATCAAACGACAACAATCAACAACAAATAAGAAATAAAACACAACACAGCACAAAACAAAATATTTGCAATTATAATGCTGAATTTACTGCTTTCGGAAAGGCTGGGTTTATACCTTTGTGTTAACAGTTTGCAATATACATCAGTGCCCTTTTCATTATTTAGGGATAATAGACAATTTACAATTTTCAATACTCTGACATTCAACTCCTGTAATCCGATATAAAAAACAGACAAAGGTTTCTTATCAGATTGTCTATTAACTATCGTGTATCAATAGCTCTCTTCCTGGACGCCCTAAATATAACAGGTATATTACTTAGTTCCGCCTTTAACTATTTCTAATCAGTATAACATGATAACCTTTTAGTTTATCAAGCAATATTATAAAAGATTGCTTTATTTACAAGCACTTTGAGCTTAAATATATCGTTCGTTCGGGTCATTGATCATGGTCATAGATTTCCATTATATCAATTGAACGTTGATAAACGTTTGTTACTCGAGGATATTTTGGTATCATGTTCTTTTTGTTGGTCGATTGATTGATTGATTGATTGATTGTTGAGGTTTAACGTCCGAGCAGCAATATTTCAGCTATATTCAGACGATGAACATGAAATGGATGATAAAATGAACATGAAATGATGATGAAATGAACATGAAATGATGATGAAATGAAAAAAAGGGATAGGACACAAGGATAATAGGGTCGACAAACTTTGATTGCCACTAGAAAGAGGGAGGAATGGGTAAGGTCGGGCAATTTAGCCTCCTGTGGCGGAGTCCTATTGTTCCAATCCGGGAGAATACCACAGTAGGGTTTTTTACCGTGCGATGAACGTGACATCTTTTCCAACACGGTGCAACACTATGGTTTGCGGTCAGGTTTTCCGTATTATAGCATGACAACTCCAGCATGTAACACACCAGGGGTACCCCATTCCACCACCTGGGGCACACAACCCAGTTGCTCTGTGCGCAGAGCGGCCTAGACCCCGGTAAGTTTCTGAGCACTATTTAGTCGCCTTTTACGACAAGCTTAGCGCTGCTGCAGGCCTATTCTTTTGACACCCGGACCTGCACGGGTCTTTTGTTGGTCGAAGGAGTTATTTTAAAGTGAACCGTTGCGATGTCAATAGTTATCAAAATTGTTAGAATCAACAAAACTGATGATACAAGGTGGTTTCTGCGAACAGTTTTTAATGCAATTAAAAATATATCAGGTAAAATTATGTTCTAAACTTCCTTTTCAGTTATGGTTTTTAACTCACAAACTATGATTATTGCAATAATACACAGTTTGTAATTAGAAAATAAAACTCTTGAAATATTATATTTTTATTATACATCTAGTGTTTGAGGTATACGATGATTATTGCGTCCGTGCGTTCGTTCAACTGTCCGCAAATTTCTGCATCAATTTACCATACAACTACTTATTACAGCCTCTGAATGAATATTCTGACAAAAAACTTTATAAAAGGTGTGCCATATTGTTGAATTTGAAATCATTCACAGTCGTCATAAACGTCCGGATCGAAGACACTGCTTTACATAGACTATGTGATTACTTGAGTTGAGAGCGGGCATGTCATTAAGTTAGCTTTGTTCATAGTTGTTTTTTTATTTGATATGTCTTTTCAAAAGCTAAGCATCTAAGAAGCTTGGAATGACGACTAGTTTCAGCCTGGATCAAATTTACTGAAATGAATGTCTGGGTATGGAGTCGACATTGATGATGTATGTTGTTCACTACTGACCTTGCCCATGCATTAAGATTGTCATAAAATAAAAGGAATTGAAACCCAATATACGCTTTATTTCATGCATGAACAATGTATTCGTTACGTAAATATGTTATACCTTGCTTTAAGAGGACAATGTCTAATAAAGGAAAACTCAATTAAAGATAATTTTATAACAACAATGTAACCCATAAATGCCTAAATAAAGTTTATATAATACTACATTAAAAACTTCGAAATTGTTTCTATTCAATAAAACACAAGTACATGTATATCGATTCATTCCAAATATTAACTTATACTGCATTTAATATATCACAACAACGATATTGAAAACCAATAGAGCTGCATGTTTTGTTTCATTTGAAATATGATGGAAATAACTAAAATTACTCCATTTAAATGCAGAAGAAAAACTAGTATTGACGGGATACCATGTCATAAGCGAAATGGTTCAGGCTTTCCTACATACAAAACAAAAATTCCTAATAAGGATACTGTTAGTACAGTAGTACTGGAATGGAAGAAGGCAAGTAGAAAAGGCTTTGTTTCAGACAGTCTATTAACCATTTTGTTCTTGCTGTTATCAATAGATATTTCTTAAGATGTTTATCAAGAATATGTTTGGTTGAGAGGTTGGGTTTTGCAGTTTATGTCACAACAATTCTTTGGTTTAATAACGTAAGTTTTGACGCAACGGTTTATTCTTTTTTTTTGTTTATTACATGTAGAAAGAGTCATCATTTAGGGAACCAAGATTCTAAGGAAATCAAAGGAACGTAATCCATGGACAAAGACCAGACATAGGAAACAGACAAACGCAACAGAGAATATAAAATAATATATACAAAGTAACAAAAGTAAATGAGCAACTTGGACTCCACTAACACTGCGAGCAAGGACGAAGTGCACTAGTAGGGTAAGGTAAGCGTCCTCTGCTTTTTAAGAAACACCTGCCGAGTTGCTCATAAAAAGTCAAGTCCGGGACAGACGAAAGAGGGAAGGAAAACTAAGATACTTTGAACAATTCGGTTTTCATGATCCACGAGTTAATGAAAATAAAATTTCTGTAGTGATGACTTCAATCTTGTAGCAACGTAACCCCGTTTCAGAAGCCTAACTGTAAGAAGTCTAGCGCGATACTAAAAGTCGCAATAGTCACAGCAAGCTCTTGCAAAACGTATAAGTTGTGATATGAAAACTCCATACGCAGGTGCTGAAGCAATGTTGCTACAGATGACAGGAAAGTTGACAATACGGAATGAAAAATTATCGCGTTTGTCGCACAGTTTTGTCAATAGTTTTCCTTTACCATCGACCTCTAAGAGTAGGACAAAATATGAGGCTGACTTCACAGTGTCTGTAGTATCTTTAATCTCTAGTTCTTTGGGGGAAGTTGCAATGTATCAAATCCCCGAAATTAGGATTGTTTAACGATAATACGAGTGTACTTCATATATATTGCGGAAACTGAGATCTCATTACAGTGAGAGAGAAAGTCAGAATGTAGAGTAGCAAAATTTGTTCCCCTAGGAATGCCGACTGTTTCTTGAAAAACGCGTCCACCACTCTGAACAAGTATGTTGTCAATTAGCATTTTGAAAATATCTTCTTTGGTATATCGGGAAGATGATTAAGAAGTATTTTTACAAAGTGTAATAAACTAATGACTTTTTAAAAAATTATCACTAAATGATGTAAGATATGTTAAATCATACAAAATAAAAAAAAAAGTGAATGACACCATGTATATATTAACCTCAATCAGCTGCATTATTCAAAAAGTGTTCAACCGATCTAAAAGAAACTAGTTTTTGAGCTCAATTTGCTATGAATTTTATACTGAAAAAACTATCGCAGACACAAATCATTTACTTTTACAAGTGGATGAATAAGGTCTAAATGAAATACAAAAAATTCTTGACCCAAATATGTGAATCATGTCACCAACTAAATATTTCAACTTCTGCAAAATTTTACAACGCAATTGTAACAAGGACAACATGGTATTCAATTAATTACAAAATATGTAACCTCATGATTTTTTCTTAGTCCATTATTGACATATTCGTTGTACACACGATTGTCATCAAGGTCAAGTATGCAACATTCGCCATGAAGAGACCAATCAATTTTTTCTGTCAATTACAGTTAATTGTCCATAGAATTATTCGTAAAATTATTATAGTTTCTCTTCATCTCATTTACGTCATTTCATTGGGGTCATTTTATTTAATGTCGATTCCAGACATATGACTTGTTATTATTGCTTGCGTCTTTGATTATAGTTGGGTCACTTTGTAATTCGTTTCTGTACGTTTTGTTTGTGTAAACATATTTATATTCAAATAAATAGATCAATTATGATTATTTATATGGTAGGCAAGTTTTTTTTAAAAGCGCACAGTACAATCGATCTTTTTCACAATATTCACCAATAACCTATGTAGTCCGAATTGCTCATTTGCTTCTGTTTCTTTGTATGTATTATTTTAGTTACTAAATGTTCTTTGTTTTGTATGCCTGTTTTCCATGTTTTGTCTTTCCTCTGGATTACTTTCTCTGATTTCCGCTAGAACCTTGTTTCCTTTGATTACTTTTTAAAATCCATGGTGAAATAACCCTATATACAATATAGCAATATTTATGTAATGAACGTATGCAGCGTCCTGAATTTTTTTATTTCAATTTACATATAACCCAGACAAATATTTTTAAGCGTTAGTCCATAAATATCACTGTTATAATTTATATGCTAAACGTACAAATTAACAGTCGTTTAATGCATTCATGAATGAATTGAATCAAATTATTTCCAATAAAGACATCGTATCTTTCAGGTCAAGACAAAGAAAGTAAGTCAAGGCACTATAAGAAAGAGTAATCAAGGGAACCAAGGTCATAGCGGTTATCAAAAAAATGTAATCCAGGGACAAAGTCCAGACTATAAGAACATAGTTATAACATACAATTACAAATATAAACATAAAGCAAAAGTTGCGGAGATAGGAGATAAATCAAGTAACACCGAACGAAAACACAAATGAAATTAGTTCATGAAAAACAAATGACTTAAACGAGACTTTGAAGGATGGTTCAAACATGTTGGTACTTATGGTAGGCACATTTTGCAGTACCCGACTTTGCTAAGTACGGTAATTATTATTAAGAGAGAAATTGATACCACCTACAGGAAGAAGAGATACACATATAAAATTCGTAAATATTTTGTTGACGATTAATCTCGAAAATACAATTAGCACGCATAAGAAGATATCAGTAAGAAGTTAAATATTTTAAAATGGTTGTAGGCGATATAATTGCTATAAGACACGCGAAAGTTTTAATTTTTGCCGGGATACAAAAACTTACAATTGATCTTGAATTCACATAATATGGGTAGAAGCAATCAATATTTTGTTATTAATGTTTCATACGGTTATGGACGATAAGTATATTTTTTTTTCCAATTCAAAACGTTCTTATGTTACTTATGGCTATTTCACTTAGCGTACATAGTAAGAACAAAATGCATACATTATTGATGATGCATGCAAATCAGTACATGAAAAGCTATATAAGACATAATGCCAATGAGATAATACAAAAATATTTGAAATAACACAAGGACACTTAACAAGTGGCTCCCAGGAGCCCGAATCGCTCACCTGCTTAAAAAATTGTCATGGGCAATTAATTTAACAACGAGTTGTCCAAACATTTTGACTGAAGAAGACTTTGGTAGGACTTATCATAAGGATCATTTCAACAATTGAGAATTTCGTTCTGTCTATTACAATATTGGCTTGAAAACTGTTACAAAAAAAATCATTTTTCGTCTTTCAAGGGCAACAATTCTAACAAGAAGTCATCTGACAACTTTGATTCCTTGGATACTTTTGTATGCCTTATAATAAGAATCATTTCAGCAATTGAAATAATTTAGCTAAACCTTACGGTTTTGGAAATATATGCGATAAACGTCTGTCTAACCCCTATGTTGTAATTTAGTAACGGCAGTCATGTTTTTCGACGGATCATAATTCCCCACCCACGCAGGATACCCCATTAATTCCAAGTTTGGTTCCAATTGGTCAAGTAGTATCAGAGGAGAAGATTTTTGACAGAAATTACATTAAAAATAGCAAAAATAAAAACGTCGAAAAAGGCGAACATGGCTTCACAGATTAAAATGAAAATTTGACCACAGATAGATCATACTGAATACTTAAATTTGCGTCAGAATTTGGCTAAACAGCGCTTTTGGAGATATATGCAGAAAACTACTGTCTGACCCCTATGTTCTATGCGACCATGTTTTTCGACGGATAAAAAATCCCAACATCAGTTCTATTCAGGATACCCTAAGAAACATTCATATTAAGTTTGGTTCCAATTGATCAAGTAGGTGTCAGAGGAGAAGAGTTTTGAAAAATTGTTAACGACGGACGAAGACGGACGACAACGATGAACGCCAAGGAATGGCAATAGCTAGCATGGCCTTTGGCGAGCTAAAAAGGAAAATCACCTTGGAGTGAAAACAAAATCATAATCTTCTAAACAAGACGCACTACATTCAATAAGTAAAATCGATCACATGCATTCTCAAAATACAAAAGGATGGTAGGCAGAACAAATAAGACGTACAAACCACATGTACATAACATTTTCTAAATAAAAAGTAACATTGACAACAAAAGAGCCCTTTAACATTTGTAAGGTATAAAACAAGCACACACACACACACACACACACACACACACACACACACACACTCAAAAAACTATTGCAAAACCAACCAACAACAAAAGAAGAAGGCATAACATGTAAAAAAGAACTATATTAATAGGGAACTTTAAAGTTATATTTGACATGTAGTAGTACTTCATAAGCCATGTATGCCGTCAACTATAAAACTAATCTTTTTTTTATTGTATTTACTCCTGACAACATACGTGGCTGCTTTTGTAAAGAATGTTTTTATCATGAACCGCTGAACAATTCAATAGATAACGAATTAACGCATTCTCATATTCTTCGTGCCAAGTTTATCATACGCTGTTATAACTGTACTAACATATCGTGTATTAGTTTCAACACGATATCAAAAATTAAATTATAATGATCCAAACATGTTGATAGAAAATCAAGTTCCTGATTGATTATAGGTAAAATTGTATTCGCATAAAAAATTAAAATATTAATTGATTTTTTAAAATCAAAAGCACTAACAGCTAAGTCAGTGTTTTTGTATCTTTTCAGCTGGTACAAGCATATCAATAAATACTCTCTTACTTACAAAACTTATATTAACATTCATAAAAGTAAATGAAAAACATCCCAAAATGTTATAAACTTGTCAATCTGCATGCATCTTTTCAACGTCGGAAAATTAAAACAAAAATACCATATTTAATTGAAAGGTATAAATACTTACCAGTTAAGCTGTTAACGTATTTTAGCAAATTAAAATGAATCCAAATTGTTAATCCACAAAACTTTACTGTAGTACAGTACAAACAATTCTGTGTGAATCGACTATTTGTCTGTTCGCTGAATAACACTAAGTATAAGACAAACGGAGTTTTCAATCTAGTTTATTCTGCCGCATCTTTCCAATTATACCGCACATATTCCATTTATTACTTGTTCAAAATCACAGTTTGATACAATCATATGCGTGATAATATTTTATCATGGTATAAACCATTTATCCACAACGCGAGAAAACAATTTTCTTAACCTAGCTTCTATCAATTATCGATTATTGCATTTACCTATGAGGAATAATATTTCACCTGTTCGTTATGATAATAGGTTTGCACATCTGTTCGTAACTTGTTATAGTCGCAGCAGAAACTTTATTCCTGGATCAACAATACAATGATCATGTACTTTGATAAATAGCTGTTACTTGCTAAACTATCTTTAGGTTGTTTTGGAAATAAATTATATATGTATTATGTTTGATATGTATATGAAAAGGCAGTCTTAATAAACATCAGACGGTATGTGATCCACGCATGTCAAAAACACCGAATTCAATTTTATTCCTGTTACAGAAACAGTTACTGATCACATAACCTTAGTTTCGCATATGGTTGTTGCGTTTTTGAGATAAAAATTATATGAATTGTACATAAACCTTTACAAGAGTTATTGTTCTTGATATGGTTGTATTTAGTGTGAGGTATGATTTAAAAAAAAACAAAAAAAATCCAAACTTGATGTTGAACAGGATAATTATTATCATGAAATACACAATATGTTGGTGTCCGAAGTAACATCCTTTGTTTGGTGGGTTTTTCTACACCATGAATCACTTTACCATTGGCAGTGCCTGCATTTTATATGGACTGGTACTTAAAATCATTAATGTAAGTCGTAAGCTTGGTACGAAATACACATATGTGCACACAGAATAACATGTAATATGAATTAAAGGTATTTAAAACTCATATCAGTTACACATTCCAGGATTTAAAATATATATATGTAAAATAATAAAAAAAAATCCAAACATGAAATGATAAAAGGATTTGATCCATACCAATTAAACAAATGTGGTTAATAACGGAGTAACACATTATTCCGTACATTCTATTTTTATACCTGTTGTGACAATGTTGAAGAAATAACAACAGTTTTTAAGGGTAGGAAAAAAGAAACAATAAATGAAAATGACGCGTGTGCGGAAGTATGAGAAATTCCGTTTTTAATTGTACTGATTTATTTACGTTGTTAAAATAATGGTATCATTATCAAGGAATGTTTGGTGTGTTGTTATTCATTTTACGGAAGCCTAAAACGATGTAAAAAGAAAAATAATAAAAAATGTTGGCTATGAAGTAAATTGAAGTATATATAACAAAAACAACGTGAAATATCTAATGATCTTTTATGAAAAATAAATGTTTTGAGAGCAATCCCGTGTCTCATTACTTCACTTTAAACAATCATCGGAATGGTAAGTGACATCGTAATAGAGTAGACGTCATACCCAACGATTGACGTTGTACCACTGAATTTGATCTGGGATAAAAAGTCAACAGCAATAAAACAAACCTTATTGAAATTCAATACGACTGCCATCACGAACTCGCATTTGTTACACTATAATCTTACATTTTATCGCATGTTATCTCCATTAGTGAGATTATTGCTCTTCCATTTTTTCCGTCAAATTTTATTGAAAAGTATATCATAAAGGTAAAGTGCACTAAATTGAATTATTAATTTATTTTAAATTAGACTACAAGCATTAAAATAAAAGTTGTGTTCCTTTATCGTCAATTTACGGTTAAAGATACTGTATGTAGATCGTTCCATAGACATCAAAGCGAACGCTTTGTTTAGAATAATTATCCTACTGTTTTAGAGATTGGTATAAAACCAAAACGTCGGGAATGAAAGTTGTTGAAACAAATTAATTTTAAAGTACATGCAGATATTGAAAATGTGATGACATTTGTATATAGGTATTATGTCACAATATAAAAAAAACCGCAAACTTTAAAGCCAACGAATGCTTTTTATTTGTTTAAGTTGAGTCAAGATTGAAATGTACTGCTTTGACCAGCTCTGTTCATGTAAGCAACGACAATTTCAGAGATTTCTAAACACATGCTACGTTACAAACGTGCATGACATACCTAGTAAATTAATTGCAGATTGTTTTGGTATTATTTTATTTACTTTTAATTGATAAGATACACATGAAACCCGAAGTGCTCCGACGAAACATGAATGAAGACCACCTTCTATTCTCAGCTCTGTTACATGATTCTTATTACCTTTAAATGTGGTTTATTTCGTATTGACATACGGCCCGCATTGTCCTGGGTCGAACTGTCTTTGGGCCGAATTGCTCGAAGTTAATAAACCTGAATTGACAACCTCAATTTCATAAACATTTTGGCCCCATGTTTTGGTCATCCCTATCTGGAGAGAAGCTATGATTCGATTTTTATTCAACCATCGAAGCAAGCGACTTTTGTCCGAGAATGTTATTGCCACAATACGAAAATAGGATTGTCATGACCGCAACAGGTGTTTTTGCAATACGTATAGTGAATCTAGTCTATAATGCAACCAGTTACTAAGTGCTGCATAATATTTAATATATGATGTGGAAAAATCAAAAGGCAGACGGGCAAAACGTATTCGACAAAAAAGCAAAAAGTAATGCGCAACTTTTTAAGATAATAATGTTTACTCAAATCCTGTCTGAAAAATTTCAAGAGAGATACAACTTACGTAAGAAATATCTCACATCAAAGCAAATATCTCCGCATGGTTAACGAAATGAAATGAAGCTATCATAACGCATTGCCAAACGGTTTGGTGAATATCATCCCAAAATACCTGGGGTCCTTTTCACAAAAAAATCTTAAGTGTAAAATTAGTCGTAAGTTATGATGTCATAATAGAGTTAAGTATGGTGACGTCACAACTTACGACTAATTTTACACTTATGATTTTTTGTGAAAAGGACCACTGGCCCATTCCCTTCAATGAAACAATGCAGTAAATAAGGCTATCGTAATGAATCGTTCTTCATGAAAATGACAGCATTAGTAATCTCAAAATACAAATCAAAGCAAAACTATCCAATAAGGTAATATATTAGTAATTTTGGAAAGTCGATATCAATCTGAAAATTCAAAAAAGATTATCATTTTATCTCAAAATTTATCGATATATGAACAATTTTGTTTGTCGTTTGGGTTAGCTGAGAGAAGAGCTGACGTCAAATGATAACTAGAAAAAATTTTGTCTGATGTTGTTGAGTTCATAAAGAGAATATATTTTATTGTACATACATGCATTTACAATTATTTCTCGTTTTACCTAAGAGTTCGAAATAATTCCATAGTATTTTTCTATAGAATCATTGCAATGTAATGTGATATTTCTATGGATATTCTGCGATGTTTTTACCCATTTGTCCTCAAATCAAAAATCAATCCCGGTCTTACTAAGAAGTAACCCAGTTATATTCACTCAAGTCATTATCTGTGCATCTGGAAAATGCTTGTTTCTGGTATTTTGTCTACTCAGCTTCCTTATACGTTCAGGCCACAAGACCCACAATCAATCCCAGTAATCGTATTGGGGTATGACACCTTATACTTCAATTTCAAAGAGATCAATGCACTTCAAGTCAAGTCAATGTTATTGCCCGAAAATCATGAAAATGCTTGTCTCGAGCCGATTTATTAAACGTTTTCTTTTGTGGTCTGGTACTTTGTATAATAACTTCATAAAGATATGTACACTGTTACACTTTAATTCAAGTTATTGTCTGGGCATGAAGTGCCTACGGACGACGTCGACATAGCATGATACTGTCATATGATCTCGATTTTTAGCGGTTGTATAAAAAATTGTAAAACGATTCGTTGTGAATCCTTATGTTTTTCGTTATCAAAATTACATTTAATACTATAGCTTTCTTTTTTTTATTTTTACGTTTACCTCGCTATATATTATCTTTTAAACCCGCTATATTTTATATTTTAAAGTATAGTCTCAACTTTAAGAAAACACGTTCGAAAGATTTTTGATATTTTGGTAAAAGCTTTATCATTGTTAGCTTTGCTGAACACACGCTTGGAATAAGAAAGCATTATTTTACCTATTTTGCAAGACGGATACCCTTCCTTTTAAATTTATTGTTATACTAGCCCATGTAATCATTTCCTTCTTTTCAAAGATAAAAAGCAAACTGACCAGAAAGTACTGACCAATTCAACTATGAGTCTGTTTTACTATGTTTGAGGTGTTATTTCTTCCAATTTATAACAAACACATTTTCTCCAAATAAATCGGATTAACATTACATGACTTGCAATTTTCATTATTTCACAAAAGCAACAATTCACACAACAGTTTTAAAATTGGTGAGCTTAATAAATATTTAAGTACTCAATGAAAATGTCTATTCCTATCAAACTGACAGGTACGTGTCTTAAATTTATAACAAGGAAGACAACACTATGTACTTTAAGAATAATCTATTGTAGTCCTCTCAGTTTAGAAGTTGTTCTCTCGTATCAATCTTATATTCAAATACGGAGTCTTATGTTTTTTTGTTTTAGATTTCTCAGAAATATATGTCGAATACTCTATTCTCACCATCTATATACTGTCGATGAGTATATGTATAACACTACGGTACTCCTAATGTTGTTGCTGTAAGAAATCTTCAAATATTTGCATTAGTGTGTTCAAAACAATTTATTTTCTAGGCAAGTCGTATAATCATGTTCAAAAGTGTCATTGTATTTTTTTTTTAAAGTTGATGGACCAGGAATAGATTTCAACAATTTAAAACAAGATAAATGCATTATTGAACATGATATTTTGGATTAATTCATGTTAGAAAAATTATAAATTTAATATGTAATCGAATGTTGTTATTTTTTAAATTTGTTTATCTAGTAAAACTAAGCTCTTTTTACTTGTTATGTTTTTCAGGAAATAATTCATTTATATAAATTACTTCTCATATGGACATCAAAAAAACTTGGGCTGACTGCGTCATGGATTGTGTTTGTGTCAATAGCCAACTTTGTCAACACACTTTAAAGAAAATACAAAATAAGAGGAAATCGTAGAAAAGATCATCAAGTTCTTTCGCCAATAAATGTTCAAAACAAGATTTTTGATATATTATCCGATATATCACGTATTCCAAATGTTCTTTATTATTTTGAACAATTCCAACACATTTGATGAAACTTGTAGACCTCAATTGCCTCGCAAACCCCCATATATCAGACTCTGTAGTTGATTATACTGCTATGAATATATGTTAGGGTTATTCAGATCACATCTTCTATATATTTATTTACTCGCATTCAAACAATCGTTACTTTAATCAAAAAGCCAGTACATATGCGAAGCGAGGGGAACAACAAGTTAAACAAGACATTTAAAACAATCTTGATCGGCTGGATTGTTTACTACCTAGTGTTTATTTACATGAACCTTCAGAAATAGTTTTAACAACTTAGTCCAGACAAAATCTATACGAGGCTTACAGAGAAAAATAATTTTGAACCGAAATTATCAAATTGATTGAGTTTTGTCTACTTATGTATTTGTCTGGACATGACGAAGTGCTTTTTCCTGACAATGTAACATGTCTTGCTTCAAAATCCTAAACAAAACCTGACCCTAAAACCTGTTCTTTTATAATTACTTTCATTATTCGATCATTATTTACAAACTAATTGTGTTACAGAATAGAAAAAAAAAGAGGTTTCTATTTATGCATTAATTGTGGTGGTTTACAACACATGTACTTGTTCAACTGATTTGACAAAACTATTGTATTCCAAGAACCTGTTATCTTCTCTATCGTATCCTTTATTTGCAACATTTATAAACTAAATCAAATTTAATCAATACGCTTTTTTATTTGAAAATAGAATTTCGCCTATCATCTCATGGGCAATATATTGGTATGTGATTGTGACGTAATAAACGGTTCATGATTATCTACAAATTAAATTGTTTTACCAAAATTGAATTATAAGGAATTACTGGTGTATTTTTATGTCCAATATAATAATATCAGCATCCATTATGCACACTTTCAAATACATGCATGGTTATGTATTGTGTACCACGTGGATGAGGTAATGTCTTTAAATACAGTAAAACATCCGATCTGCATGTGGTGTATTTACAAATAATAAACTATCCACAAGTTATTAACAAATATAAACAATAAGGCCTGTGATTTTTATGAATTGAATCATAAGATATGTTTCCATAATCATATATTGTCAGTTTCAATTTACAGACATTTTTAACAATAAACTACTTAAAATTATTTTAAGACGTTATTTCTTTTCTATATTATTAAATTGATTTAAAAAAAAACTGTTTCATAAATAGTTTTCAATACCATTAGGGACATTGCATTCCAAAAAAGATATCACACCCTTCATATCGCATAACGTAAGTAACGAACATTATGAATATAGACAACAAAAAATGCACTTACTTAATATGAAACTGATATCAAGAAGAGACTCAGATCTGCAGGATAATGCGGGAAAGGTTGAATCAAAGTTTTTGTTAAAGTCATAGCACTGTTTTTGTCTTTATAATGCAGTAAAATTGTGGAAGAAAATGACTTTTCAACCAAAACGAAACGTGTTTCATTCGACGCAGACGACACCCTGGCAACTTCAAAACAATGTAACGTTTGTAACGGAACAACAGAAAGTAATATTTTGTCTGTATATTATTTGTAAATTTACGGTCAAAGCATTTTGACTGATGCAATAGAACGATTGCAATATGAATAAGTAATATGGCGTAGGCGTATATATTGCCTATAGAAGCGAACACATAGAAATTAAACATATTTGAACACTCAATTTTAACTTTTCGAGAAGCTTTCAGATTAAGCGGGTCCAATTCAGAATATGTATGAAGTCCGGAATAATAACAGTCATCCGCTGATGGTGGGCATATTTTACACATAACCTATGACGTGAACGCCAATGCGATCTTTTGACTTACAGGAAATATGATTGCCTCCCCTATCTCACAAAAGCGATGCTTTGATTTGAACAATGCAGTCGAGGCTATATTTTTCAAAGGCGGGTAAGGTTCTTGAACAGCAAGTGGAACAGCAAAGAGAGACTCGTAAGTACATTTGTCAGTGCATACAACCGTTCCCAAACTTTTCCATGAATATTTCATGAAGCAGGAAAAAATTAATAGTATACATTAAAAACTACTGTATATTTTCAATGTTAAAATTAGTACCTATCTATTTTTGTTTGTTTATCCAGATGTGTGTAAATTCTGATTATCTTGCTGCGAAAGTTTTATGGCAGTTTCTACTGACTATCGAAGGTATTCCGGTTTGGCTGATGGCTATCACTAGGGACCAACTCCAGAATGCTATTTTCACGTACACGCACGTTGCTATTGAGCTAACATTGTATCGCAATTAAAGTGTAATTATATGTAAATAGAATACGGTACGTTTTAGTACCTCACCTTTAAATCTCCAAAATCAGCTCGTCGGCCTTTGTCATCATTCAAGCAAGCTTTGAGAGTAAAAGAGGCTGTTTTGTTGAAGTTTTGTGCAAAATATAGGCAATCGTATGATAATTCATATGTAATAATAAAAACAATCGATGATATTATTAATCATATGCAAAGATCGCACTCAAAATATGAAGAGTATCAGATCTATGAAATCTGTTCCACTATACATCTCTCAGCCACACAAGTAATCACTAGACCCAGATGGATCGTACAAGAAAATGCTTTTAGCTTTCCTGTCAATATTGTACTCCGGATATTACTAATTTATAGCTTTCTCAAATAAAGTCCATATATCAATCTAAATATCTGTTAATAAACATCCTCATTTGATATAATAGGAAAGATGAACACCTAATATGCCAGTTACGAAACGACAGCAAACAACGGTCATATGGTTGAAATTTGTTCGTCCACCGATTACAATTGTTTAACTAGTAAACTTATGTACGGTTTGAAGCATTTAAGAGGCACAGTCTATTTGTACACAAGATATCACTCATTAACAAAAAACATATAGGGTTATTTTAAAATAACCAATCTAGAATTCGACACGTAAAGTGTATCCATACAAATAAGGGTATGAATCACATATTTACTCGGTAAACAAATAATGCTTAATTACTTCTTAGCTACAGTAAAAGATATTACTAATTATACTCGAAAATAAAATGCTTGCAAACTAAGTTTTTATTCTGTTATTTTTTTTTCATTTTGATAAAGATAGATATTGCATGATAGAATTAGGTAATAGTTACCAGTAAAATACTTATACATTTCAAATTCTTAGTGTTTGTCGCACATTACCAATTATCATTATACTTTGTGGTGAAGGACACATACTTACTTCATCAGACATGTTGGTAGTAAAATCTATTATATATTTATTACATAGAGATTCTGAGTTTACAGGAAGTTTCAAGTAGTATGAGAGTAAATTATTTACATATTGTTAAAGTAGTATTTTACAGTTCAGATTTTATTCCCGAACAGTGCGTTTCTAATGAATAAAGTACTGTCTAGCATTAACATAGTATCACAGAACATTAATATTTGTCTAATATTTGTACAAAGAGTAATCAAGGGAACCAAGGTTATAGCGGTAATCAAAAGAATGCAATCCAGGGACAAAGACCAGATATGGAAAACAGACATACACAACAAAGAACATAAAGTAACCAAAATCATACATACAAAGTAACAAAAGCAAACGAGCAACTCGGACTCCACTAAAAACTGGGAGCATGGACCAGATGCACCGGTAGGGTAAGCGTCCTCTGATTTTCTAGAGACACCCGCCGAGTTGCTCATAAAAAGTCAAGTCCAGGGTAGACAAACGAGGAAAGGAAAACTAAGATCCGTTGAATAAATCAGTGTTCATGGTGCAGATGGATACACCATAACGATCCACGAGTTCATGATGACGACCATAAAACGTCTCTAGTGATGACTTCAATCTTGTAGCAACATAACCCTGTTCCAGAAGCCTATTTGTTTGAGTTCTAGCGCGATACAAAAGGTCTGCGTAGTTTCGGCATTTGAATGCTATTATATTCAGATAATAGTCTTGAACTAATTGTTTCCAAAAGATCTTTCGAATTTTTCAGGATCCACATTGAATTCATACCACAACGGGACTAACAAGTGTTGTGGTACGACTGCAGACCCTTTGACAGTTGTGAGTGTAGAAGTTCAAAGTTTTGAAAGAGGTTTGGTAGTACATTTTGCAGATCCAGCTATGAAACGTTGTTTGTATTGATTCTTGTGGAGTTTAGGAATCCAGTACATAGATGGTAAATCTTAATCATCGTCCTTGGTAGAGAGACCAGAAGAGGATAGCACAGATTTATGGTTTTCCACAATCTCTTCTTTGGAGAGTGTGGTAGCAGTATATGTCTTATCACTGCTATTATTTTCTACGTCTACCTCTGATAGTAAACATTTGATGTAAAACGTTTGGGCTTTGTCTGCTGGTACGACAACATATTTGTCATGTATAGTAGACAATGTTTTTGCTACATCGGGGTCTTTAAAAACTGATGTAGCCTTGGCACTCATTGACCTACTTGGATCATGGACCAGGTGCGAAGGTAAAGGAAATGGTTCTTGCTTTTCTATAACACCTTTCGGTTGCTTATAGAATGTCAAGTTAAGAGAAGACGACAGTTGAAAAGAAAAATATGACATTGACACAGTGGACATGGTGGATCTCATGTTTCTGAGTGATGGACCATAGCGATCAACGCAAAGTTAGTAAAGAAGTTAATCTAGATATAACATTTTTTCGTGTATAAGATGCATAACAAATAAAGCTTAATGTGTAAAAACCTTTCTGCCCGAACCTATACTGATAATAATGATGTCAAAGAAAAATTAAATGTGAATGATTTTCACTCGTTAATTCAACTTAAATCAGCGGGCCCTTTTATATAGATGATGATTGGCCGATATTCGGCATTATTCGATGAGCAGTTATCAGAAACAAATTATGAAATGTCGTGTGGGTTTTCCATTAAACTAACGATTAGTACCAGTATCAAATACTAAATTCATATTAAACCAGATAGCATCATATTGAGTTATTAAGATTGAGATATTTATCATTTAAATTCATTATTTCACGGTTCAAACGATGGATAACTTAACTCGGCAGAATGTTAACATGAAGTTTATTTAAACGATGACATATCTTTACAAGTCATGGTGCTCCAAGAATATCATTTTCACCTGGGTATGTGTGGCTAGCGCGGTGGTGTAGGAACAATCTTCAAAAACAACAACAACAAAACGAGTCGAAGTTAAATGAAAAAATAACAACCAAGCACCATTTAGAAGTATGACGAAAAATAACAAGAATAATTGCAGAAGAACGAAATGGAAATACATCATAAAAAACTAAAATCAATCGCAACGACACTCCTGACTCACGCTACTGATGTTTTTAAATGCGAAGGCATATTTGCAGATGAAACATTTCTCTTATATTCGAAACGATGTTTTTGTTTGGCATAATTAAGACTTTGGATAGGCTTTTTTCGTATTATTTAATAAAAAACAGGATCGTTATGCACTGAAAAAGTGAAGTTATTGCCGATTATTTCTGGAGGAAAGAAATATTTGTAAAATTATCTCTTTTATATCAGATAAAACAAAAGACAAAACGCAAATACTGGAAGCTGAACCTTAGACGATATTTAAATAATTGCGTCGACATATGAATTCCCAAACGATCCTGTACGTAACAAGAAGTTTTCCTCCTGATTCAATTTAGATATATTCAATAAATGTAATCACGTCTGCATTATAGATGAAAACTTCAAGATGCAATAGAGAATACACACTGTATATAACATTATTGAAATAGACAAATGTCATTGGGTTATAAGCGCAGTAGAGACAATCTAATTGACTTGGGTTTAAAACATTTTATAATTGATTCGTGCCAGGTACAACTAGATTGCACACAGTAACTGTACAGACCTCCGTAGGTCGGACGAAAAGGGCAAATCGGGAACAACCTTGGTTTTAATAACGTGAAAAAATATTTTTATGTGACTCATATATATATCTATTTTCAAACAATCATTAAAGTGATATGATGAAGAGATTATCTTTTATGTCATGACCCATGGAGACACACTCGAAAGATGCGGCAAGCAAAATGACTCTTTAACCCGATTCTCATTCTATAGAAAATGGTGGTGATAATTTTGGTTACCAGGAATTTGCTACCCGTGTGATGGGTAATAGCTACGCATGCGGTAACCAGTATTATGTTGGAACTTTGTCTTTCGCCTATGCTGATGTAATCATTCACTACCTGCTAATTAAAACAAATCTATTAGCAAGTGGTAAAAGAATTAACAATGAAGGCCTTCTATTTGATGTCGAAATGCTTTCTGAGATTCTATCTTAAAGCAAGTTTTTATATATGGGGGTTGAAATTTAATTATTCTTTTACAAGGATTCGATATAGTTAGAGGCATAATAGTATTTAAAATATATATTATACAACAAGAATGGATACAGTGAATATATCAAAGACACAACAATCCCACCAGAATGAAAAAGAAAATGCCAACTGAAAGCCATAAATGAGTCCTCAATGAACAACGAAGGAACCCTCACACTATAGGGCAGCTACCCCAAAAATAACCTTTTTTGAAAACACTTTTGAAAACATTGCATGTAGTTTATAAACAGACAAGCTTAAGGAGATAGACCTAGGGTAAGAGACATAACTCATGAAGTCAGTGATATGTTTGTTTCATATTCAATTTCACCATAGCCTGTCAAGCTTTCACTTGAAACCGAATGAAATCAGTCCAGGTTACTTTGATGCTTACATGATATTGATGTAAATGCTGAATACAAACGTTCCAATATTTTTTATGAATTGTGTCCCATACCCTAGGTCTACCTCCTTAAGTGCATATTTGCTAGGCTTATATTCGAACGTTCATAAATAAAAAAAAAAGACCAATAAATAGTTCGTGTTCCTGAACTCAAATAAAATAATTTTATTAGTACTACAATGCGTTAAATATAACAAATAAGATCATCCGGTATTATTCTTTGATGCTTTTATTTTTCAAAACTTGTATCATAATATTTCATGCCAAATTTCATAACCAATGGAGCATTTATGAATTCGAAATCATTGAAATTGTTTTGAATTGCACTCGCACGTTAAGGTTGGTATTATCAAATGGAATATGTAAATTATGTTACCAATTTACTAAGTGTGTAATATTCAATGGCAAACAACTCCCTGGCTTATGTTAGTTCTTCTTTAAATAGTCTACAATTGCACCAATCTTGCTTACATTGTAATATTCATATTGAAAATAACCAAGGCTAATTGATAATAGCTACGGCTAAAGATATCTATGAATTATTACAGAATTTTCTAAACGCGTAGTACATGCAATCATCAGAAAGTTTGATTGCTTTGAATTTGGAATCTGCAATAGGTATTTACACAATCATGGTTTTCAGTTATAAACTCATTTAGAAAGGAAAATTATATTGATGCATTGACAGTAATTTGAATCGGTAACCGCAAGGGACCATCTTCAGACAACTTATAACATTGACCAATATTGAGATCGAATGAATCCTAGAAAAATTGGCTCTAATGGTAAATTCATTATGTAATACCAGATACAATTAAAATTGACAAGGAAGATACTAATATATATTAATGGAGACAATTCAATAAAAAAAATGGCGTCAAACTGAGACATGAGATTGATCACTCAAAAATGGTTAATCGTAAATAGTAAGTTATGAGACGATTATTTCCAAAAACGTTTAAGCTTCTGCTTGTCAAATGAAATCCATTTTAAAAAAAAAAGTAAAACTTGAACCAATATTTCCCATAATCACGCTGTCCTACGTTAGGCCAACGTTGTCTTGCCGACACCATCTAAATTTCATAACCATCAGCGCGCATTGTCTCATCGGAGGCGTTGTTATCCGGGAACCTTTGTAAAATAATATTGATCCAGCTAATAAAAGTATTGTCATTGTTTTGTTATATGTTCTACACTCCTTTAATCACGGACGAAACGTTTTGATCTTTATTGAAGCCTTCATTTGTATTAATTTCAATTGTCGTATGTAACACAACCAAAATCGTCAGTTTTATTATTTCTTTGAGACTATCAAAACATCAATAAATCTATTTTATGTTGGAATGTTTTGCTCTAGGAAAAATGATTTATATTGCAATAAGACTAAAACGCATAGTTAATATATCCTATTTATATAAAATCGGGGAAACCATTAAAAAATGAACCTGTAATAAAGGAAGATCAACCTAAACATTCCAGAAGCACGAACAAATTGTGCAAGCCAAGCAGCTGAGTCTATTAACTGTACGTATTTCTAAGGATCAGGCAAAATGGGAACAATCATAAACATGCATGTCATAAACCCACCGATATTACAATATATTTTCACCAAAGGATTCCTTCTCTATTCCAAAAGACCATTATAGGATCTCTGCATCATTGGATTTTCTCGTATTTTTTTTCAATAAAATATTAGAAACATGAGGTTTTTGACAGATTTATCTGCTCTTTAAATGTTCATTTACAGTGGATTTCAATTAAGTTATATCTCAATTCACCAACATAATATAGAAAATCTTGTTTTTGTCTTTGATACTGATCGTGCAAATAGTCAAATTACACTTTCAAAATGATGGTTTTTTTCATACCGTGTTTCACAAACACTGCCTGAATCTTACAAAGACTGACACTATGTTTTCTATTACTTAAGGTAAGTTTTTTTGTCGTCTAATGTGATATCAAATACAAACATCTGTTAAGCATACAGTTTAGTCCAAATTAAATTGTTATCACAAGACTTTATTTTTGATTTATAAACCAGAAGCAGTAAAGGAGTTGGTTCACTAAGTACCAAATTTGGCCCAAGCTAAGTTTTTGACAAAAGCTTTACAGATGGATACGTATTGATGAAATATATATATATATATATTCGTTAAGTTTTGTGAGTTTTAAGCTCATATAGTTTTATGAGTTTTATGCTGAGGAAGGATATCTGTTATCCGAAATATTCAATTTAAATATTACCATCTTCTGGTGATGTTAAACATATTTAGACGTTTATATATATATATATATATATATATATATATAAATGAACTGTCCCGTACTACCATACATCGTGTACTAAGTTGCACCCCTAGATTAATCCTACGAGGAGGAATCACCCGGCCAGCGAAACCTATATTTTTATATAGCCTAGCTGGCCGAGTGGTCTAGGGCGCTGGACTTAAGGCAGGCGGTGTTGCCATAGATGTCACAGCGGTACACGTTCGAGTCCCGCGGAGGGAGCGACAAAAAATTGCTTCGCCAATTTGACCGTTCTAACATCGTTGGGAATTTTTCAGACCCTTCTATAAGTTTACGTTATCTTCCCTGTATCAATTTGATCCGATGGAGCAGTGTAGATAATAGAGTCGTCACATTCTGAGACGTTATATATATATATATATATATATATATATATATATATATAAATGTCTGAATATCAAGTCCATGGCAACCCATTGAATATATCATAGGAAAATCACATTTTTTTCATTAAAATGCCATATTTGGCCGTTCTATTCATCTTTGGTAATGACTTTGCTTTTAACTTTGTATGAGACTTTGTAGTAGAATAGTATATAATGCAAAATAAACAAAAATCACAACAAAACCTAATGTTAATTTTATGTTCCCATGGACGCCAATCAACTTTTAACAACAATATCATCATTTGTTACTTCTAAATCAGCGCAATGATGACTCATCTATTTTAATATGTTGTCCTTAAAGAACCTCATTATTTATTACTTTCAGAGAAGCTTTATAGTAGTGAAAATATTCTAAAATTTATTAAAACAATTTGCAAACTTGCCACTGTCATTTATGAGCAGGGTTAATGTTAGACGTGATGAAGTGTCAAACAATCAAATTAACGTCAGTGGAAATGAATTATCAATGAGTTATCAATGAATTATCAATTCTTTATCATAATTTATTTTTGTATCGCGCTAGAACACTAACAAATAGGCTTCTGGAACAGGGTTGCTACAAGATTGTAGTCATCACTACAGAAGTTTTATGGTCGTCATCATGAACTCGTGGATCGTTATGGTGTATCCATCAGCACCACGAAAACTGATTTATTGGACGGGTCATAGGTTTCCTCTTTTGTCTACCTAGGACTTGACCTTTTATGAGCAACTCGGCGGGTGTTTCTAGAAAAGCAGGGGACGCTTACCCTACCGGTACACATGGTCCATGCTCCCAGTTTCTAGTGGAGTCCGAGTTGCTCATTTACTTTTGTTACTTTGTATGTATGATTTTAGTTACTTTATGTTCTTTGTTGTGTATGTCTGTTTTCCATATGCGGTCTTTGTCCCTGGATTACATTATTTTGATTACCGCTATGACCTTGTTCCCCTGATTACTCTTTTAAAAAAACAACATTTGTTTCATTAAAAATATTTTTTTTATCTGCCATACAAATTACTACTTTTTTTTCATTCAGCTGGTCATCATATTCAACTGGTTTAATTCATAATACCTGAGGAATAATTTAGATAAAACAATATTTTACAAATGAACTTAAAGTGATGTTAACAACAATAATTTAAAACAATAACAATTTCAAATTTTTGTAAGTAAGACGAAGGCTTGTTAAATACATAAATTATGAACAATAGATTACCACAATTCACTTTTCTCTCCTCTATCACACTAGCTACACTTTCAGTCTCAGATTCTGAGGAATCAATAGCTGGTGGCAAATCACTTGCATCAGACAAAAATACACTCCAATAACGTTCACCAAATGTTTGTCTTGTTTCTCTCGCAACACTCAAATACCATAAAAGAGCAGCTACATGCGCACATACACCAACTACACGACATCCAGCAAGACAAGTGCAGTACCATGACTGCACATCGTTAACAGAAATCCTTATCCACATTAAAAATCTTATGGCAGAAATATGTCTACTTTGAATTTTGATTCTGATCAAGTTTTGTTCTTCTTTATGAATAAATATGGAAGACTCCCCGTCAATGTACTCCTGAATGTAGGAAGGAGAGAGTTTAAGCTGGTATACCCCAAGGGTTAAACTTCGAAGTTGTTTTTCATTCAGTTGTCACTCTCCTCAATTGCAACCCAATTGGCTGACCTTCTTTCCAAATGATTTTTCTTCACATATTCTTTTATGGTATTGACTTACAACATAATATTGTCATAAATAATCTGGATACATGTACTGGTAAACAAAATTGTGGGAGGGGACCATTGTTAGTCACACTGTTCCTTGACAGTCAGAAAAGCTTGTGACATTAAATGAGGCTCCAATTTTCAACATACAAAATGAATACCTGTATTATGTGTCCACTTGTCGGTTTAAAATACAATGTAACTTGATCAAAAATCAGTAAATCCACCAACATTTATCAAATATTACCTCAGAAGCTTTTTGGAGCATGTCTTGAGCTAGTTCTTCATCCTGCTCTGTATTCAATAGACTGCTCAGTGGTGGAAAATACGTACTGGAAATTGCACAAACAATTTTGACATAGTCTCCAATAAATGTATGATGATATGTGAACAAAGGTCATCAAATTGTTCCTGTGACAGACCTGTAACGTTTGTACAGGCTTCTTTATCAATATTGTCGAAATTGATCCTATTGTTGGACTTTAGACATGTCTCTCTTAAGTGTTCTAACAGTTTGACGATGAATGTCCTGTTTGTAGAGGAATTGACTTGTGTGTTGATGTTTGTAAATGATTCAGAGGTAAGCATGTTGTGGCTATCTAAATGCGAACCACAACATCTTGCTCCAGCTGGTATTAGTATGTTACTATCAATAAAAGCTTTGAATCGAGCATCTTGTGAGAGAACATACATCTTTGACCCTTAAAATCAGACAGTAAAATGTGTTTCATCTCACTCTTGAATTTTGCTGCCACTGCCAACAATTTGCTGTCATATATCTTAACGTACATTTCTTTTTCATTGTATATGAATTAAAACATACTAAATGCATAGTAAATTTGGCCAGTTTCGATGTTTGACTTTACAATCGATGTGGTCGTCTACTGCCGCTTCCAAACATATTTCACCTTTTCAGTTTACTACTTTATAGAAAGAATAAGGGTAACTGATGTTTATGGACAGATGGCATACTTACATTTCTAATAATGATTACATATTATATTTCTGTACATGATCTGTAAGCGGTTTTGATGAAATCATAAACAGTTACATTGTAAAGTTCGTAATCTGGCACGACGATGTCGCTTCGGTTTCCATGGCAACGTTTACAACGAAAACGCGGTCCGAACGGAATGTTCCGATTTGCATAAACAAAACACGCTTCTCAAAAGTTAAACAGCATAAAAATTTTAATAGAGCGCATTTTCTGGAACTCTTAGATATTGAAGGCGGACGTAGATATATACGCGACGATTTTATCATAAAAATACAAAGATGTTCGACAGCTGCTACTGGTACTGCCGCTGGTACTACATTTTAACGTTTGAAGTAGGGACATGGGGGAAAAACTCACAAAACGATCATACCATCGATAAGACATGGCTAATTGTTTTCACTGACAGGAAATTTTTTCTACAATATCATTTTGTTGAAAGACGACATTCAAAGTTTATTATAAGCAACAAATATTACTGCTGGGGAATTTTGAATTCTCAAGAAATAGTTGGGCCGAATATCTTGAAAAGTGAACCAACCCCTTTTCATAACTATTTGATTTCAATAGTTTCTACATTACACCAAATCAAGTTTTAATAGTTTTCGCCTTCTCAGTTCATTTAGGATTAAATACATATTATCAGGATTTGGTACGCATATTGAAGTTTTCTTAAACATGAATACAATTCTTTATATGAAAGACTATATTTATATATTAACCCTAATGATAGACGTAAAGGAAAATTTTGTGATATGACTATGACAATCGCTCCAACTAAAATAACTAATGTCATCAATAAACATACATTTATGTTTGAATACCATTTGTATCTGATGCAGGCATTTTATAAATTACCTATATTAATTTCCGTAGACATGAGGTGTATCCCAATGGTACACATAGTAAATAAATAACATAGTTTTTAAATTTGTAAATAAAATTTTCATAGCAAAACATAATTTCTTTCGCATTCTGACAAATATAATGTTTAACATAAAAAAAAAGACACTTCAGAATTCAGGAGAAATCTGATAAAGGCAGTTTCCAGTTTATGCAGGATACGGATTTGACCGGTTTTACTGTAATTCTAATACGTAAAAAGTCGTCAAACTAAACCAGAATGCTTGTCTCCAATGCTTTCATCGCAAATAAAAAGGTAGCAAGGCAATACCCTTTGAAGTAATGTCATATTCATGTTCTTCTCAAAAGATAGGCTATTTGAAAATGTTCATGTAAATTTGTGAAAATAAAGTTACACACCCCAACAAACAACATCAACATTTTGTTCCTATAAAAAAGTATACATTTTCAAATCCTTACTTTATGGAAATTTAAAAAAAAATAATGGATATTCATTTATATTTTATCATAAAATCTGTAGCTATGACATAATGAAAAACAAAGATAATTTTTTATGACAAATTTTGAGTGCCTTCCCCCAATTAACTGCCAACAGACAGGCTATCTAAAATATCAGGCCCTTAATAATGCCAGGGAGAGTACGCAGGCGTGGTGTTGTTGTAAAAAAAGGTAAAAAAGCAAAATATAAAAATAATATTTCAACCAAGTTCCAACTATAATTTTTAGATTTTTCTAAATTAGACCAAGCAGCAGTACACCTCAGTCACATTTGTATAGTGCAATGTCAAGCATTTGCTTGTCAGTTCCTTTTGGAAAACATAAATCGAGAGAAAAATATTTTCAAAAACCACGCACTGTACGTTTAGCCAACGTTATCTTATAGAAATAAATGGCATTTTGTTTTTCATAGTGACTTTATCACGGTTGATATCAGGTGAATCCGGTAGGACGAAAAGTCATTTATTCCTTTTATGGTAACGTGCTATTTATACAAGAAAATGATGATCGTTATCTGAACTATGTGTTAAAGATATTACCCAAAAATATTGATTAAATATGGACTCATTTATCGGATGACCACATATTGACATGATTAGTGATACGTTCCAGTCAAAAGTCAGCACGAGCGCCAGTTGATGTAACAGGAGGTGGTTAGCATGGCATAGGATTAACTTGTTAGCATCTGTTGTGCATTATTATCAGGATTATTTTAAGGATTATTGCAAATTCTAAATTGGTGAGTTATTTGCCGTGAATGTGCTAAAAGTCCAAAACCCAGGGACAATAAACATTGTCAGTTACCTGGTTACCGTCCATGTGATATGTTTTACTTCAAAGTAGTACTTTATAGTAACTAGTTTATAGGACAAGATAGACATAAGCTATACATATCGTAAAAGCATCATGCAATTCATGTTTTTGCACATTATTGTTTTTCAGCGCGGGTGCAGACGATTTACAGGTACATGTAAGAATGCAGCAAATCTTAATTGTGGCTTTAGAAAAGTATACCGTATTGATTTATTATACTATTTCAGGATAGATGTTAAAGAATTTTGTGATGTTGTTGTACATGTACAGTATTTCTTTCATATTTGTTTACAGTAACAATAGAAATTTGCCGGTCGTTGCAACGTAATAAAACAAACGTAATTTTAATGGCCTCCCCAAATATAGGATTCGTAAGCTGGTAATTGGTGCATGGTTATGGTACACTGACCCTATAATTTCTTGTATCAAGTCAGTTTGCCGATTCAAGCATTAGCTGCAAGTGCACATGAAAAGGATTTTGCTAAACTTACCGTATAATTTCAATTTACAGATAGTATCTAACGTTGGTCAAATGGATGATGTCTGTTTTGGAACTATTGCATAAATAAATTAAAAGCCAATTAATACAATTGTTTTGTTCTGTAATCTATTTGACATTCTTTGTATCACGCATGTAACATTTTGATCATTCTTGGAAATTACATATGTATTCAGTTTATATTTCTTAGAGAATGAAAAATCGATAGATATGTTAAATGCTGAAATATATTAACTGCAGGATGAATGCCTTGTTCTGCACTTGTATTCAATATATCCAATTTCAAAACGTCACGAAAAATTACAAAAAATACAATTCCACATAAAATTCAGACATTATCAATTGGAGATATGATTAACTGTAAAATATAACCCACAAAACAAATAATGCATTTTAATTTTCATACACCATATCTTCACGAAATTTGTTAGTAAAGCAAGCATTCATTGCCAAGTAAAATCTACCAGTTCAATTACAATTGACAATTACAATTTACACGCGCAATCCATATTTTGCAACGACTGAATGAAAAACCTCGATTGGTGTGAAAATGCCTCTGAATAAACACAAATTAATATTGAGGGTTTTTGACATTTATAATTCATTTTCTATCTGATATTTTATATAGGCTGCTACTTTAATGATATAAAATATCTTTAATGGAAATTTTTTATTACACCTAAAAAAAAAAAAATATATATATATATATATATATATAGTGAAGTCACTTAAGTTGTTCAATTGAAGATAAATAGAATCGCTAATAAACCTAGTCGATACGAATTTCAATTAGCCAAGTGGTCACGTGGTCGTGTTATGTCATTCGTTCTCAATTCATATATCGAGTTGTTGAAATACGTAGCGCTCTTTATTGCTTGATTTGTAAAACTTAGAGGGAAAATACTGAAAGTTTTGGTTTGTCAGGTAATATATACTTACTTTTGTATCAATTTAAACCACCACTAGGAGAAAATGATAGACCTATCATTAATATCATACTATTACATGCAAAAAGATTAGACTATTCACTTTTACATAGAAATATTTCGTTTTGTTCTATAATGCAAGATTGAACTATATACATAAAGAAAATAAAATTCTAAAATTCTAAGATTTTGAACTGTTCAATGAAACTATTAATTTGAAGCTTATTCGCGTTGTAAATTTTTTTTTGCTAACATTAAATATTTTAACTGACTGATAAATATTGTAATTACTAGAAGTGCGAACTTTAACTCACCTAGGGTCACCTATTATAAGAAAAATCAAGGGAACCAAAGTAATAGCGGTAATCAAAAGAATGCGATCCAGGGACAAAGAACAGACATGGAAAACAGACATACACAACAAAGAACATAAAGTAACTAAAATCATACATACAAAATAACAAAAGCAAATGAGCAACTCGGACTCCACTAAAAACTGGGAGCATGGACCAGGTTCACCCGTAGGGTAAGCGTCCTTTGCTTTTCTTGGAACACCCGCCGAGTTGCTCATAAAAAGTCAAGTCCGGGGTAGACAAACGAGGAAAGGAAAACTATGCCCGATGAATAAATCAGTGTTCATGGTGCAGATGGATACACCATAACGATCCACGAGTTCATGACGTCTGTAGTGATGACTTCAATCTTGTAGCAACATAAACCTGTTCCAGAAGCCTATTTGTTAGAGTTCTAGCGCGATACAAAAAGTCTGCGTAGTTTCGGCAAGCTCTGGCATAACGTATGAGTTGTGATATGAACACTCCATACGCATCTGCTGAAGGGATGTTGCCACTACCAACGTAATAGAGAGAATAGCTTTGTTAATGGACTTGAAATATAACCCTTTCGTGTCTGAGATCTCCCCGTCTTGTATTATAAGCGGTGCTTGATTCTTAATATCTGATATGTTTTAAAATTCTTGGCCGTTGATAGTTAGAATTGACATACGAACATTTAAATGAAATTGTCCTTCCATCTTTTGTTGCAACCGAAGTTTTAATTATTAAATTGTACAGGTACATGTTTATGCTGAGTTATATTGTTAATTATTGATATGTCATGTATGAAATGTCTGCTTTATGAACTAATTGTTTTAAATATCACGTACGTAAACGCACCATATATTTTGAGTTACCTGTGGCTGGTCCAGGGTGTCCAGGTAATATGAACATTCCTTTTGTAGGATTTTTTTATTATCAATTCTATTAGAAATTGGGAAAATAACATTTTCTGGATAGGAACCATTGCTTGATAAATTTCAACCCCGGTATATACAAAAGCATGTAACTGGCTTTATCAATGAAACCATGCCTGTTGGCATTTTATAAGACATATAACACATACAATATAAATTGTAGGTTTTTTAACAATGGTTTTGGACATTATAGAAATGTTGTGTAATAGTGAGCGGGACGATTATGGATTCCACGAATCATAAAGTTTGTATATATCTCTAAAGCTCTTATCTAATTTATAAATTAACATCATGTATATACGAGCACTGGCCGATCTATTCCTTTGTTGAGAATGGCAAGTTACCAATGCGCTGACATAATCGTTTCTTCACAAAATAGATCTATACCCCATGAATTGTAATTTTACATTTGTACATGCATAAGTTATATCAAAATCATTGAGAAGGAACAAAAGAGAAAAAAAATATAAATTTATTTTTGGAATACAAACTTATCTACATTTTGTCCTTTGCATTAGTTTTGTCTGCAGAATACAAGGCCATGTGTTTAAATATTGGCTGTACGCAACGATGTTAAGGTGCTTTACAGAAATATTGGCCAATTTTCCTGTTTAAATAGGTCTTTCCAGTCGCCTTTCTTAATTCCTATTTATAATATATTTTAAGTCAAATCGTCATACGCGTCACGTGATCCCATCGTGGATGCAATGCGGATTATCAGAAACATGAAAAGTCCAGGAGGAATCCGACCAATGCACATCATGAAACTAAACAGGCCATTAAAGCACACATTAAACTATCTTAAAAGTGCTGCTAGATTTTTACCTGAGATTTTCATGATATTTTAATTTGGCCCAAAAGTGACGTTTTCCTGTTTTTCATCACATTTCTCCACTTCAACTGGCAATATTTACATTTTAAATAATTTAGGTAAAGTTCCAGCAGCAATTTTTACGTGGATTTGGACTTGGAACTATGTACACCAAGTGCTGTGTAATCTATGAAAGGTCATAGTCAATACATTAAAGGTGTACTTCTCGGAGCAAAGCCTCGCATGTTTTCTTTGCTTTAAGGCCCGTTTCAACATTCACGTAATGTCGTTTTAGTGCAGTTGTTAAAATTTTTTTATTTGATCAATAATTTTGTTTTGTGATTGAAAGAAGTCTCAAGAGAAATCATGCGATTGAAAGGATCTTTTGTATTTATTGAAATCCGTATTTGAAACGTTGCTGGAAATCAAAGTAGATTTTAATTACACACAAAGGATGTCACTGTTAAAGAACATTACATTACCGGAAGCGGAAATGTGCGTGATGTATTTTAAAAACAATGGTTTAAACAAAGAACAGTTTATGCTTTAAATATCAAAATGGTAATATATAATATACATACTATGCCTATTTTAAAGGCAGCTCTATGTGTTCTATAAAACTATGAATTAGTCATTTTCTTCTGTGAACGCTTATTACAATTCTTCCAGTGGCAATCAAAATTTATCGACCACTTTATCGTTGTGTCCCATCCCATTTTTCATTTCATCATTATTTCATGTCCATTTCATCATCCACTTCATGTTCATTGCCTGAACACAGCTGAAATATTGCTGCTCGGGCGTTAAAACCCAACAAACAAACAATTTCACCGCCAATAGTTTCCAAATTACAGATATGAGACAGGTGAAACCTGACACGCTCCATAAGATAAACATTTTATGCCAACTTTCATTTTGTAAGTCCTGTTTTATTATGCTAATGACCTCCCTATTCCTGATGTACGATACATGCTCATAATTAAAATGGTCCGAAATGAATTCATTCTTGTTCGATTTTGTTAGATTCTAATTAGTTTAATTAGTTTGTATTCATTTCGTTTCAATTTGCTTAGTTTCGATTCACTTTTTATTGACCCTGTTCGTTTCGTTTGCTTCATTATCATTTTGCACTTTTTAAGTACCACGAATTATGGGTAATTTTTGTAAACATCTGGGCGCAAGCTGTCGACTATTTTTGCCATCGCTATTTTGAAAAAAATTGTGATTCGGAGTTAGCAATATTTTCTGAGACTGGTTTGGTTCTCAGTGACATTTACAAAGTATATTCCGGATAATCAAATGAAGCTACCGTAACATAATGAAGGAACAAACCGCCTTAAAACCGGACATTGATGCATTTTCTGGCGATAAGTATACAAATAAAAGAACCGAGTTGATACAACCATTTATGCACCCTTCGGGAACTTATGCTTATGAAATAGATATACAATTAATGGACAAAATTGCGCCTTCCCAGTTGCACAATCGTTTATTTCCGTGTCAACAAGCTTCGTCATTTCCGTCAGAATATTTTTTAGCCATTCATAGTTTTGGTCTTCAATTCTACATAAAGAGGACGTGGCGGACATTCCGTTCATATAATAATTATCAACAACGTAGTAAAAAGAGCATGTACAGTAAGCTCCTCATTCAGGTGGGGATCCATAGTTTTGAAGAGGATTGGGGTGCCGGGATGGGATTTGGAATGGAAGAATAGGGCAATCGATTTAATTACTTTTAAACAATTAGTCATAATAAGAAATGTAAAGCAAGTTTTAGGAATATAAAGAGTTTGATTTAAAATGAAAATAGAAAATAGAAATATTTCCTATATATGATATAAAACCGGGACAAATGAAGTGTTGAGTGTTAAAATTAACACAAAATCATTAAGAATACTGCGTTGCCTAACAGACTAAGACACTCACCCATACAGAGTATGAAATTTAGCCACAAAGAGTGAGTATCCCAAAGAAACAAAGTTAAAAGACTCAACCAAAAAGAGTAAGAAACTTAACCACACAGAGAAGTAATTCAACCAAACATAGTAATTAACTCAACCATACATAGTAATTAACTCAACAATACATAGTAATTAACTCAACAAAACATAGTAAAAAACCAAAAAGAGTGAGAAACTTAACCACACAGGGTGATTAATGCAACCTTACACGGTCTGAAACTAAACCTTACAAAGTTTGAAAGTTAACCACAGAAGTGACCAAACCAAACAGAGTAGGTAACTGAACTACACTGTGAGTAACTCAACGAAAGAAAGTAAGAGACTTTGTTATAGGATATAAGAAGCTTAACAATACAGAGTAAGAAACTCAACCTTACAGATTTAGTAACTTAACCTCACAGACTGAGTTACTCAACCACACAGAGTATGAAACTTAACCACAAAGAATAAGCACCTAAACCTAAAAAGTAAGAAACGCTATTAAACAGAGTTAGAAACTCAACCAACCAGAGTAAAGAACTCAGCCACACAGAGTAACTTAACAACAGAAAGTAAGTACCTCAACCAAACACAGTAAGAAACTCAACCAAACAGAGTAAGAAATTCAACAACACAGAGTAAGTACCTCAACCAAACAGAGTAAGTTCTTCAACCAAACAGAGCACTTAACTCAATTAAACGGATTGAGTAACTCAGTGATACAGAGGAGAAATGTCAGCCATACAGAGCAAGTGGATCGACCATACAGAAAAAGAAATAACCGCACAGAGTAAGTTGTTTAATCACACAGAGTGAGTTACTCAACCACACAGAGTCGGTAACTTAAACAAAAAGAGCTAGAACCTCAACTAATCAGAGTAAGAATGAAACCCAATCAAAGATAATTAGAAAGTCAGCCACACATAGTAAATACCTTAACTAAACAGAGTAAGAAACTCAACCACACAGAGTTAGATACTTTACCACACAGTAAGTAACTTAAGCAGACAAAGTGAGTAACTTAACGAAACAAAGTAAGAGACTCTGATATATAGTATAAGAAACTCAACAAAACAGAGTAAGAAGCCCATCCACTCAGAGTAATTAACCTAATCACGCAATAAAGAAACTAAACCTATCATTGAATGAGTAACTAATTGATTTAGAATAATTTGAGTCGTACAAAGTGAGTAACTCAAGCATACACAGGACGAAATTCAACCAAACAGAGTAAGTTATTCTACCATATTAGGTTAACCATCGATAAAGAGTACGAAACTTGCCGCTACAGAGTAAATAAGTCCACCAGACGCAGTAAATTACTCATCCGTACAGTGCAAGTAAGTCCAAACTATAGCGTACGCATCTCAATTGAACATATTTCTAATATGTAATCACATTAGCAAACAACAAACATAGCATAACTCACCTACACCTTTAATGGAACTAAATGCAAAAATAATAATATTATTAACATTTCAAAGAAATAGTTCCAATAAATCATTCTGCTATTTGTTTTCTGAATTTTCCTAAGCGAATCCTAATCAAAAATAAAACTTTGATAGAACAAAAAATATAATGTTCTCAGTTCATTATCTGCAAAACGTCCTTTTTGAAGGCTGATGATTGAATAAATTGATCAAACGTATTGATTAATCTTTAAGTAATCAAATTTATCAGTAGATTAACGTAATCTGTCAGAAATATTGAATTGGTGCCATATTGTAATAAATTGTTGTGGTAAATGTTTTGTACTTTATATGACTGTTGATCAGATGGGTCATAAAATATCAAAGGGTATCAAGTACAAGTTATCTAAACTTGTCCTATAATGTTAAGTATATTTTGCATTTGTTGCTACTATTGTCGAAAATATTTGTAATTGTTCCGAGAACAAAATAGCGGAAATGTCATTTGAAAGAGTGAACAACCTCAGTATAAACCCGAGATCTAAAAAATACCAGTGAGGCGTGGACATTGTTGCATACACGTGTATATCTTCAAACGTTTAAAGCACGAGTAATATTAATTCATAGACAATGTTCTATAGAAATTTCACATGGGAATTATTGAGATTCATTTCATCGGAGACATTCTTTAATTAAGTGCTATCTATATTATTATTATAAAACAAAGTCATAATGATTCTATTTGAAGCTTTCAAAACCTTTTTTTATCATAAGTATACTTGTTTTGAATCAGACAGAAATTTCTGAACATATGTTATACATATCGTGATTCCAAACGATACCAAGATTAAGTATAGACATATTGTATAAATCATATACAAATCAAAGAGATATTTTAAACACATTTTCCCCATTTCTAGAGGTAATGATGTTGAATTTGCACCTGCTTTTTCCGTTGTTAAAGGAAATATACCAAAATAGTTCTGTTCATCAGAACATTTGCAAGACAATTTCACCCGATAAAGCTATTCTGAATTCCAAACAGGATAATTATAGACTATTTTGAAAATCAATTATCTGATCTCTTGCAAAAAGAAACCTTAATTATTTAACAATTTAGTTAAATTTCTTCAACAGACACTTCAAGACATAGCACCTATCTGTTTTATTGATGTAGTCTCATGTTTAATAAAATAGCGAAAGTGTAATATTCAGCGTTTTAAACCATTGATTGTGAAGAATCCAGCTGCGACACAAGGAAAGAGACACACAGTGCCTATCTCAACGAATTTATATGATGCTTATATTCAGTAATACTCAGTAACCAATGAATTGCTAGGATCTTGTGAATGTGATGAATTTTACTTTTTCCGTTCTATTCAACCTGGGGTTTGAGGTCATTTAAATGAATAAGACGAATTATAGCCATATTTTGACATCAAAACCTCTGACCAGTGTATAAAGCATGATACGTGTCTTCGAAATTGACAAGCGTTCAGACAAATATTAAAGGTTTGACAAGGTTCCACTTAATATTTGTAAATACCAAACGAGCTCTTGATCAGTATAAAGCTTAACATTACCTTCATTGGACACTATACTACACAAGGAATGCACAAATATAACGGTACCAGGTAAGCTACTTTCAATAAACTGATCATCACGTTTGTTTCGAAGGATAACTGGTGCGCTGTGAAGTCAGTCTCAAATATTGACCTACGCATATAGAACGATGGTTAAAGAAAACTATTGACTTAACTATACGACAAAAGCGATAAATTTTCATTCAATATTGCCAACTTTTCTTTCATCTGTGCCAACATCCCTTCAGCACCTACGTATGGAATTTTCATTTAACAAATCATACGTTATGCTAGAGATTGCGTAACTACGCAGAAATTTTGTACAGCGCTTAGGCTTCTAGAACAAGCTTATGTTGCTTCAACACTGAAGTCATCACTTCCGAAGTTTTATGGTACTTATCATGTACTCGTAGATTGATACAGTGTATTTATTTGCACCATGAGAACCGATTTGTTTAACGTGTTATAGTTCTCCTTTCCTCTTTCACTTACCCCGTATTTGACTATGACTATTTTACAACTCGGTGGCAGTTTCTAGAAAAAAAAACAGAGGACGCTTACCTTACCGGTAAACCTGGTCCATGATCCTAATACTTAGAGTCTCATTTACTTTTGTTGTTTTATACATATTTTTTGGTTATTGTATGTTTTTTGTTGTTTTGTGTCTGTTTTCCCTGTCTGGTCTTTGTTCCTAGACTAGATTGCATTATTTTGGTTTCCGCTAGAATCTCGATTACTCTTTACATTGAAATTCATTTCAAAACGTGTTTTGGTGTATACATTGGCAGACAGTTATCGCTTTCAATAATGGCATATTGACGTATCAGAAACAAGCAACACACATTAAGCTCTGTTTTCGTTAAGAATCAGGCAGGAAATTACAAGTACTTGCGTAAAATTCAAAATTTTATCAGAAATAAAATAGACATTCATTTCTTTTTTAAATGTAATTAAATTATATGATATGCTTTGTATCATCAAGGACAGGTATCTCACTTTTCCCTAATCATCTTATAGTAACCTTGAACTCGCTTTACTTCGGAAACGAACAAACTGTCAATAAGTCTTCAATATAACATAATATATGTGCTACCGTCGAATTCGTGTTTTTTTTTCTGAGCTTGGTTCATTATTTTTCTATTCTGCTTATTTTTATAGATTCCAGTATTTGATGCAGATGACACTGTTTATACACTGAACAGCAAATGCAAACTGTGGTTAAGATAACATCTAAAGTGATTGTAGTAGCAGGGAGACTAAATATAGCCTTTAATTTAATAATTTATGACACCTTAAGTGCATCAAGCAATCTTCATTAAAGTCGATAAAGCACAGATAAAATGTGATACAAAGTTTTCTGTAAGACATTTGTCGCAGTAGGTCTTAAATTACATCAATATTCAACGTTAAATAAACTATAAATATAGCAAATATATCTGGTTATGACTTCCATGATGCCATTAATAAATTAGTTATCAAGCGAAATTATTTAATATGCTTTATAACAAGTTGTATGGTAATCCGGTTCTCTTTAAGCAGTTTTTTTTTGTATAACTTGCTTCATTACCATTGGTCGGTCCGCTCTATGCGATTAAAACATTTCAGAAGTAAAACAGCGTTGAGATAACGAACAAAACATTCGATATTGAAGAAAAAAATAAGAATTGTTTTGATTGTTAACAAATTATATGAAATACCATGGTTTTGGACAGTCTACACTTTTTTTTACAAACCACCTCAAATTCAAGAAACTAACCTTAAATATGTATTCTGTATTGTTCATTTCCCCATGAATGCTATAGTAGAATAGTTTGACTGGTTTTAGTGTAAAGTGATAAAACATGGCATAAAATTTTTTTATGGTAGGTTTGCAAGTACCTTTTAAATCCATTTCATAATGCTGATAACACTTTCTGTTGTACATATTGTGTCATTTGTAGGGCTGTCGGTCAAAATATATTTCATTTCAATACAAGTATCTTGTATTGTCTTCTTATTTGACATGATTCTGATTATTTCACATTTAAATAAACGTAGGTAACAAAAAGTTAAAAAAAGGGTCGAGCTGACAAATAATATCTTACAAATTTCGAATATGTCTATTTTGAACATATTGAATTAAATACAAATTGAAATATAAAAAAAGCAAATCAAAACAAACAAACGAACTGCAGCGAAAGTAAAAAGAATTTACTACTAATAATAAAATTTTAATTATTTTGATCATATATGCTGATTTATTACCTACAAAAAATTGTGGGGTTTGAAAAAATAGGTAACAATACACCTTACCAATGACTAACTACATATGTACCATGTGTACTAATTTTTATTCTAATTAATTCAGCTTTTCATATCAGGAACACACACTTTTTCATCAATGACTGACCACAGATCATGTCATCTAACATAAACCAAAAAGCAAAGTGGAAAAAAAAAATCATATCCGTTTAATTATTTTCTTCAAACGAAAATATGCGTAAAATACTCTTAAACCAAAGCATTCAAAAATAACATTTAATTACACATTCTTATATAGAAAAGTTTCATCTGTTGGACAGAATCTGAAGCCATTTGGAATCACAACAAATACAAACGTTCGTTTTGAGAAAGCAATTTTATTATTGTAGCAGTCTTTGTAAGAATCATGCAAAATTTGAAAAATGTGATACACCCCAAAAAGGCTCATATTTTTATTTTTGTAATTAAGTTGTTTTATGGGTCTATACTATGAAATGTGTAATTATTCATTCAAACCAGCCTGCTCTTAGGAGATATTTAACATTGAAAATCAAATAGGGTCTATTGTATGTGAGTGTCATTTACAGAGTTATCTCCCTTAATTTTGAAATCTACAGTGCATTCTATATAATATTAATCTCCTAAGTACACGGCATATACGAAAAACTGAATGTTAATTTCTGTTTACCATGGCAATTCAAACAAAATATCAAAAAAATGTGTAGGCTTTTTACCCATGAATCATATTTTGCATGATTCTTAGCTGGAGTGCTACTTAATATTTATTACCAATAGTTTCAAAGCACCAGATCTCACTTGTAATATGTTTGAAAATATCTTTTAGGAAAGTGAAATAACTTAAAGTATTCAACTCATCGACCTTTCTTCTTGAATATACGTATTATACAATGCATTTGAATTGTGTTCACTGATATATGGTCAAACCAAACAAACACAGTTATTTTTAGATAATTATGGACAATGGGTCTTTTTTAAACAAGTACTGCTAATTAGCTTAATCAGAAGTCAGATAAATTGTCAAATAATTATTAATACAACTGTATTTCAGATTGTCGGAGGAAGAGTAATCAAGGAGACCAAGACTGGCGGAAATCAAAAGAAAGTGATCCAGGGACGAAGACCAGACAAGGAAAACAGA
This sequence comes from Perna viridis, assembly GCA_037379345.1. Classification (NCBI taxonomy): domain Eukaryota; kingdom Metazoa; phylum Mollusca; class Bivalvia; order Mytilida; family Mytilidae; genus Perna; species Perna viridis. Next base: position 4,838,502 of record CM074522.1, read on the forward strand.
CACACAAGAACATAAAATAAACCTGGAATTAAATGCAACAGATACTAATATTCCCGGCAAGCTACATGCATTTTGCTAGACGTATTGGTTCGTTCTTCAATACTTGATTTGAGATATTTAGAGATGTTTTATTATATATTTTAAATGATCTGTTCTTATTTGTAAGTATCTTTTTCACTGAAAAAAAACTAATATAGTTATTGGCGAATGTTGTATGGTTTTTAGACTTACACCTGTATGTAACATACATGCGTCTAAGTAAAGATAAATATAACAATATCATATACAAAATACATCAACCTGCCTTAACCTATTTTTTTAGCAATTTATTTGGTAAGGCAAACACATTACATTTCAAAGTTTTAGTATTTGTTATACCCATTATAAGAAACTGAATAAATTATATCAAAGACATCCTACATTATGAACAATGCAGCCTCCAGTAGAGATAGTAACGAAGCTATTTATTGAAAAGTTGAATGTCATATTATAGACAAGATTTTCAGTCTAGTGAATTAATGAGTGTTATAATGAAGAATTTTCCACATTGGTAACCCCAAATTACAATCATTTTATTCAATGATGCAACTTTGATTTGAGGAGGAATATGGTTATAGTTTATTCAGCTCTTTATGGCGACGCATTGCATGGTTGTTATTGCATCTGTAAATAGAAATTTCGTTTTTGCATTAGGCTTGAATAATTTGACTGAATATTTTAATTTGTAATATACTTATAAATGAGATAATAAGCCATACGATTTAATTCAAAACATGAATATTACAGGCCCTAAAACTTACTGCACTCATTCTTGTCAATATGCTAAGGAAAAATATGTATCGAAAAGCACCAACCTCACTATAACCTGAGGTGAACTCAGATCGCACGGATAGACATGACAACGAACATCACTATAAGCTTAGGTAACCTAGATAGATATGTCCACGAACCTCACTATATTCTGAAGTGAAATCAGATGGTCGTGATTGACTTGTCAAAATAAACCAAAATAATAGTTATCATGTACACTAGACTTGAATTCATACTTTACATCAGTCATTGTTTTATGGAAATAATTAAGCCCTAAACTGTCGTCACAAATCTCAGCCAAGTTACTAAGTATTGAATTATCTCGGTGTAAGTCAGAATTATTTGATTAACCATGTAGTATTTAATCTTTTTTGTATAAAAGATGCAGGCAAATTAAAATACCTATCAAACCAGCTTAGCTTACGACAAAATGAGACATGTTAGTAAGATATGCCACGCCTCCAGTATGAAAAGAAACTAAATGGTACTGACTCTGAACTTACCCTTGTTATTTCAAATGTTATACACAGCACGACATGCTTCAACAACGGAGGGTTCAATTAGTGGCAGAAATATACCAACACGTTTCCTGACTTAATTATATTTACGTTAGTGTTTTTATCGTCTTAGAACACTCCGATTGTTTACTATCATTGTAACAGTACGTTGTATGGAAAACAAATAGTGCTTTTTTTCGTAGGAATTATAATCTAACAACCCGCAAGCAAACTTATAAACTTATAACAATAAATACGAACACGTTCATCTGATGTCTCTTTCTGGATTGTGCAGTCAAATTCATAAAATTCCAATAATATCAAAATACTCGTACAAACATTAACAATCGCAGCCATTATAATCAGAATAAGTACAAAAGCATTCAATTAAATGTAACAGTGAGTTGTGATTCACAAAAAGTACGGCTTTAAAGACATATAAACCATAATTAGTCGGTTGCAGTGACAATTAAAAAAAAACTTGTGAGCAATCTCCACTCTGTTGGTGCTTGAGTCATTTGATTGAAAGGTTCAAAAGAACACATGCATACATAATTAGATCAAAATAACGGCGCGCTGACATTATCATTGAAGTTCTACAATTATGTAAACATGATATTAGAACTAACAGTTAAACTAATCAATGATACGGTTATAATATTTGACCAGAAAAATACATTGAGCCTGACTACTAAAAGAAATACAAAAATGAAACAAACTTACGTATACTTTGAGCGGAGAGTTGTCACATTTTTTTAGGATTATCCTATCTTAATCATATCCAATATGGTTCAAAACCTATATCGTTCGATAAAGGAAAACACACATTTTTATATGAAAGAGCAATCCTTCCGGTAAAATATTTACAAATGAATCTGGTGTCCCTTCAAGCCACTCTAAACAACATCCAATTAAGTATCAAGCGAGTAAATTAGTATGGAAGTGAAACATTCGATAACTTTGCAATTGATTAGCTGTTTGGTGTACAATCAATCTTAATTAAAGTCAATTAAGTATCATGTCATTAATTTGCATCCTATCGAGGCCTCAATCTGATTACAACTACTAATATATCTCCCAATTGTCATCAATTGCAAAATGGAGCAAGGTATTGACACGATTTGTTTTGATAAGTCATTTGCTATTGATATGTGATTTTTGTTTTTGGGTCTTTTCCCTAATTATCAAGGAATACCAAACTTACAATTGAATATGGTCACACATAACAGCTTGAATTGTTTTGAAGTCTAGAGCCTCAAATAAGGAGTAAAAAGTGGGAGTAATGACACCGAGTGAAATTCATATATAGTTCGTTAAATGTAGTAGATTGAGGGCTTTATCGACTTTTTAATTTTAAGCTTGAATTTCACTAGGCCAAGAAAACAAAATGACATCTTAATATAGAAATCTTGTTAAGATTTTGTATTTGATATTTTGTATATACTCTAGCGTATGGACAAAAAATGATAAAACAATGAGAAAGTGCATAACTATAGTGATTGCAAACAACGTACATAGGCACTAACCTGCTCTAACACGATTGTCAGCTTTTTAGTTTCCTTTTTAGTTTGTTTTTTATATTTGTTGGATTTGTTGAGGAATGTCTTCTTACATGTTGCAATATTGGCAAAACTAACGAGGTACGGACTTCCATGGAAGGTTTGATTATTGCATGATTTTTATTTGAAGATATTTTTCTTCGTTTATGTTGTTGTGAAATTTTAAACGTTTTATTATGAATTAACGAATAAAACCAACCATGTTTTGACACATATCATTTCTGTATCTGTTATATCAGAATATTTCATAAATATCGTTCAAGATTTTCTCCCTTTTGTGATGGATCGATTTATCAATTTGACGATTTTTTTTTTTAAATTTTATATTGCCTGATGTTTCTACCCATAATATTCTCCGAGTTTAAATTAAATTTATGTCGTGTTTTGCATGGTCACATACTCCTTATTTATCGACCTATCAAATGTTTAACAAAAAGTTCATGGAAGCTTGAATATCATCCTTGGTTTGAAATACATAAAACATTTTTAGTAAAAAAATCGAATATTTCCACTCAACATTTTCATAGACATTTGTAATGAACTTCCTACATTTTCATGCATTACAGTCAACAGTGTGGGTCATTTTAAAGTTTCAGTCATGCAACATTCAGAGACTATCTATGGTAGCGGTGATTCATGGTGTCGAAAACAAACGAATAAACTATACTTTTTTCGGACTGTATATGATATATTTTCATGTAACGATGGTCTATTCTGTATTCGGATTGGTATTTGGCAGAAATCCTTACATTCAACTACCACTGAAATCAACCTAACCAGACGAAAATCAAGAGCGATAACTCCTGTAAAGTGATAATTTAGTATAAAATTTATATAACTTTTATCTCGAAAGAACAACGATCGAATGACAACTAACACTAGTTATGTACTCTAGTACTGTTCTTGAATTATAAATGAATGAATGCGGTGGGTTTTGGACTGCAATAGCATAGAAATCTCACCGAAGGGTGTATGAGATTGTCTCGTCTTGTATTGTCTCTTTATGTTTGTATTTAAAAGACATTATGAAGTGGTTTATTGTGACATGGCAAAGTAAATGAATATCCTTGTCTGGAATAGAGAACATACATTATATCAGTCTCTTTAGGCTTTAAAAGTTTGTTTGTTGATGAATATACAAAGTTTTTGATACAATTTTTGCAAATTTGTCGTTTACGTCATATTTGTACATGTAACATACATTTTCGCGATGTTTTGACAATATCCATTCATTTTATATCAGTTTTTATAAATCATTCCATAATGCAAATTTTAATTGTTGCGATTACACGTCAATTGCACTTTTGATCATTCTGAAGTTATGGTATATGTATTTTTCAATGCAGCTGTTTTATTTATTTTGAGTGAAGGTTAGGAATAAAATAGGATCGTATACCCTGTATTATAAATTTTACACCATATCAAACTTTTAGAATACCATTACAAATTCCTAAGCAAGCACTTTGCATTTACCGGTTCTTACCACAATATTATCATGTTTAAAATATGGTGGTTCATTTCTAGACCAATGCTTACTCTTTATAACTCAATTAGGTTTTTTAATAACATAATGTTGAAAAAATGCAAGTATCCCAACAAATAACCAAAGGTGATTGTATATAAAAGGAACATATGTGACCGTCCGTATAACACTAAAATATGGGATAGAGCAACACATTATAATTTTATCATCGTATGCAGTACAGCTCTTGGATAGTATAAAATTGAAATCAACATCATATACCATCTACCCGGACACTCTCTCCATTTTTCTCGATTATAATATCAAAATATCAATTAGAATGTTTTGTTTATAAATTATTCAATATCTAAATTATGGTTATTTACTTAATCGAATACAACGTATATGCTACTTCCTATATACGTATATACATATTTTTTAACTTGTTTTCCAATTTTTTCCATAAAAATTCCCCATCTCCCTGAAGGAAATCTTAACACCCGTTACCCGATTCCCCATACCCATTTCAAAGTATGTTAAGTTCTGTATCTATTACAATGTAATATGTATATAGTATATACTATCTACAACTACTGTTTCAACGCTCGATCATTCATTTGGCCTGTAGCCCCAGTATAAAGTAAGGTAAACAATAATACGGTTCCTCCGTGGATTGGTCTCGGTTATTGACACGGATGATAATTACATGCACAATAAGCTTATCCACGTGAATCAATGAAATATGTGTCAATGTTGGTTTTAACATTACGAATGACAACTGGTACTTCGTCTTGCACGACAAAGAACTAATAAATATCATCCATGTTAACACAAATTTAGTTTACAAATTCTAGGATTGGCTTTACAGAAATTTGATTCAGCGCTCTTTACACGCCAGACTCTTAAAGCCGTTATATTATCATTTAGAATGTCCTCCTACCGCAAGAACAATCTATTTGCTTTTAGTAACTTAAGTTTATTATTTTTATTCAAGTATATTTTCATGCCAAAGGCAATCGTTTAAATTAAGATTGTATTACGCTATGACATGTTTCATTAACTGAATTTATTTATGCGTCTTACAGCCATTAACAAAACACTGCCGTTCAGAACTTGTACTAGTATTGAGTTATGTTTCAATTTTGATTAAGCGAAAATAATAACAAATGTTCTTTAAAGCAGTCACAAAAGCAATTGATATTAGGACAGCGCGGCACCATATTTTCAAGGAGGTGGATTCATGGGATAAGAATTAAGAAATGGCCTTCAGATTAAAAGTGCAGTAATTTTCAAAGTAGATTTAGAGTAGGGTCCATTTGGTAAGGCAATTATTGGTAGATAAACTGATTTTGCGTTGAGATTCAGATCCAAGGAGGAGTCGACTGAGAAAGGAGGTAAAAAGACTCGACTCAGCAATATATTTTCTTCGTTGATAATTCATCCTTCGCTTCTTATTCATATAAAATAATATCCTTTACTTTTCTACATATCAAATTGCTATCGTTAACAAAATTTACGCAACATTGTTACAAAATCTTAGAAAACATTATGACATATTATCTGCATTCTGCTGGTTTGTATTTTGTAATTGAATCACATTTCTATATGATCTTTTTCACATCTATAATTTCATAATATAACTCTTCTTGCGAATGAGAACATTATTTTTCATAATTAAGTACCAATATATATAAAATTCAGACATTGGCAAAAGTTGAGATTTTCCGTAGTGTACATGTAGAAAACCTAACGTAAAAACGATGCTTTGTTGTTCTACATATGTTATATATATACTTTCAGGTTAGTCCTCTCTCTATTAAGATCAGCATTTTAGAGAAAACATCATATTGTAGTAGGACTTCTCGGTGCTGGATTTGAATTTCTCTTTTTTGGTAGTTTTTTGTTTTAAGCTCTCTATGTATAGTTGTTGTTTTTTCTATTGTATTTGATTTTATGCTGCTCATATGCTGATTGTTCCTAAATACATGCACAGCATACAGGAATTATCAATATAAATGGTCATTGTGTATGTATAAATCAAAAGAAGAAGTAAAATCCCACTTGAGGGAGAAAGTCATCAGTGTACAACCAATCCAATCATTTTTTTAATTTGAATTAAACAAACATGATGTGCTATAGCGAGGAAAAAATGTGTTTTTTTGGTTGATGGAATTTATTGAAACTTTTAATCAACTGCTCAAATGATGCGTATATCATCGATAATTTTTTTTTGAAATTTCTGCGTTGACTGATCATATTAAAATCAAGCTTCATTCTGAATGATAACATAAAGACGGGACTTTATTCACCAGCCTAGTAGCCATATTTGTCTACCCAATTAATATCATAGATTTTTTTTTTCGAAATGTATATCAATTTCATAAGCGCTAAAACACCGAAGTTTCTTATATTGTGTGACACTGGGTAGGACTTCTCGGTGCCGGATTTGGCTTTCTTTTTCGATGTTTTTTTAAAACTCTATGTATAAAAATAGTTTTTTTTCTATTGCACCTGATTCTTATGCTGCTCATACGCTGTTTGTTTCCCCTAAAATACATGCACAGCATACTAAAATTATCAATATAAATGGTATTTGTTTATGTATAAATCAAAAGAATAGTAAAATCCCACTGGAAGGAGAAATTCATCAAATAAAACCAATCCAATCAACTTTTTAGGACAATTTAAATTTAAGCAAATATGATGCTTTAGCAAGAAAAATGTTGTTTTTGGTTGATGGCATTGACTGAAACTTTTAATCAACTGCTCAAATGATACATATATTATCGATAGTTTTTTTTCTGTGTCGACTGATCATTTAATATCAAGCGCTTCGTTCTGAAGGATAACATAAAGACTGGGCTTCTTTTGAGTCTCTCTGTATTATTATCTTCTCTTCAAAACAATTTTATCTTAACTGTTAAGTAATCACTATTCATTTGTTTGTACCAAAGATGGACGGACAATTTACAAACAAATAATTAAAATACTCTTTATAACTCTATTAGATTGTTTAATAACATAATGTTGAAAAAATGCAAGCATCCCAACAAATAATTAAAATACATTTACGTTTTTTTTACACTGTGATCCACCTCATATTTCCCTACCTATAAAAATCTCAAATTCTCACATAAACAGTATTCTATTTTTCAATTATATGGTATTAAGTTTTTAAACCGATTTATAATTATCCCTATTCAGAATCCACTTTCCCTGCCTTTTCTACAATCCTCTATGTCCTTTAGAATGAAAACTTTGTCTCATACAAGGAATGTAGTCTTCAAAATGAATATAATTTTCATTATCGACATCAATGTGAAAGCGAAATATCAATGTATCACAATAAAATTACAATATTAACATGTTGCTGAAATGAACTTTTGTTACGAAAGGAAAAGGGACGTTAAGGCTATGGATCTAATTATGTCCCCATAAACAATGATAAAACTTACAATTCTGAGCAGTTTTGGTAAACTGACATGTGATTGTTGAATTTTTGAAACATCCCTACAGTGAACTAGAAGTGCAAAATACTCATTTTTCTAACATTTATATATAACATTATGTTGTAAACATTTTTTTATGTTATTTCGACAAAGTAGATATTTCGAGGCAATATTCATAGTCTGATGCCCCTCACCTTTGTTTAAATTATCAAACCTAAAATGAATGTGTTCCTTCCACAAACACCTTAAGATTACAACAAGAAAACCCAAACATAAAATTCCATTAGAGTTAGTGACATTTGATTAGTTTTGTAATGAAAACATTTGCTTTAAGTCATCACTAGAATTGATATTAATGGTAATTCATATGTTTTAACACTGTAAATATTGTTTGACACGCACAATTAACAAATGCGTTTACAAGGCCAAAACACATTTATTTCGGGTTGGTATTCTAGTTAACTTGTAGGCGAGACGGATGCTCCCTGTCATTAAAATGTAGACGTCAGAAAAATATTCGTTAGATCATGTAAATTTATTGAGCTATTTAATTGCACTGATTTTCGATGTAACTAATGTCAGCAATTTCACGATCAATAATAATTCAAAACATTATGTACAAATACAGTATATTCCGACTAATAAAAAAACGTTTGATAATGTGCAAGATTTGGCGTACATAGTGTATGTGAGTCTTCTTTTCTTTCTGTCTTGGTACCATGCATTGTGTATGATGGTCCTCTTTGTTTCCTGTTTTGGTACCACATTATGTTCGTTTTTGGAATCCCTACATTGTGTATGTTGCCCCCCCCCCTGTTTCCTGTTTTGGAACACTAGATTGTGTAGGTGGGTCCAATTTGTTTCCTGTTTTGGTACCATACATTGTGTATAATGGGCCTCTGTTTTCTGTTTTGGTACCTTACATTGTGTATGTGGGTTCCCTTTGTTTCCTGTTTTGGTACCCTACATTGTGTATGTGGGTCCTCTTTTTTTCTTATTTTGGTACTCTACATTGTGTATGTGGGTCCTCCCTGTTTCCTGTTTTGGCATCCTGCATTGTGTATGTGTCTTCTCTCTCTACAAAAGAGTTATGGTCGTCATCATGAACTCGTGGATCGTTATGGTGTATCCATCAGCACCATGAAATCTGATTTATTCAACGGGTCATAGTTTTCCTGTTGTTCATATTGTTTATGTTGGTCCTCCCTGTTTCCTGTTTTATTACCCTATATTCTCTATGTGCGTTCTCTCTGTTTCCTGTTTTGGCATCATACATTCTGGATGTGTATCGTCTCTGTTTCCTGTTTTTATGTTTTGGCTATGTCAGGATATTGATGTCTCTGAATTGTCCTCCAGGTATTTTGTTTTAATATTAATAGCCGAGATGCATTTTATGAATTGTGACACAACGATTGCTGGCAATTATGATGACCCCACCAATAATATGAATCATTTATTGCATAATTATATTTCGTTGTAATAAAAAAGCAAATAGACTAAAATAGACCTTAATGGAGAAATACTACACTTCACATATATTCCACTTGATGGAATATAAAAGCAATTAACTTCTCAATTCTCATATCGGTAAAGCAACTATAGTATTACTTATAACGAATCTTTTTGTTCTTGACAAATTCAGGTGACACAATTTCCCGCTTCCTTGTAGAATTCAACGCCAATAAATGTGTTCTTTGTTTAATGCATTTCAAAACTGAAAATAATTGTCAATGTATAATTGCTTTTACTGAAAATAAAATAAAATAAAATATCCTATTTATACTCTCAACGAAATCACTTAAGTGTATAATTAGGATGAAATAAAATGTACTCCTTGTGTTAAGGCAAATGTAAACCGCTATAAGCGTCACATAATTATGAAAATCATTTGTTACCGTATTTAAATGCATACATGTAAATATCTATAATTTTTAATTTTACAATGTAAAATTTAGTTTGGTAAGATATGAAAATCATGTGATAACCTTATACAAAATCTGAAAGTATTTGCTCTTTCATTAATCTGTATGTAGTTTGAAAAGCGATCGTGCACTACTTGCGTTTCACTATATCTGTTTTTTAATGAAAAATATAGTCAAATTATTATGGATTATAGGTTAGCTGTATTGTCTCTTTCATGACATTTTAAATATCATTTTTCAATTAAAAAAAAATATCTCAATATCTCAAGGACTCTTTGCAATATATTGTGTTATTTCAATACTTTACCATCAACTGAAAGATGTATATTCCTCTATGTGTTGTAATAAACTTCAATTTCTTAGTTTACAAAGTTACAAATTATTTTTGTTCGGGTGGAAAAGGTTTTTTTAGCAAGCAGCTCAAATTTCTGAACATGCATACCTGTACAATGTACTTACAAAATACATTTTAATTATCGACAATTTATATGTAGTCCGGATAACTTTTGTTAACTTTTTAAATTGATTTTAAAACGTTTTAATGTTAATATTTCCAGTCTATAGAAATTTCAATACTTTGTTACTCCAATAGTACTGCTCATCTTTGGCCTTTATTTTACGACAAAACTACATCATGTTCTGAACAAAAAAGAAACAGAAAATATATTTAATATATCTTTTTGAGAGAAATGTAACATATTAACCTGTTAAGAATGTTTGTTCTTTTCATAACACGCATAACTCTTTTAAACGGATCTAATAATCTTAGTTAAGCTTCCTTAATGAAATGTTTCTATCAATCCACAGTAGAGTTTCTCATTAGAATGCATCTAAAGACCTGCTAACAAATGTATTTCGATGCACATTCTTTTTTTGTAATTCAGGCTATAAGTCAAAAGCGGGTTTTATTCTGTTTTGTTTGCACACAAATCAGAAACATAAGATATGGCGCCTGCTATGTCAATTATGGCTCGTAGATAAAAAAAAATGTAATTAGATACAAAAGGAAAGAAATTGGAATATTCAATAAGTTATATTAATAAAATATACACATAATAAAATTGAAGGAGTATATTTTTAACATATTTAGGATGTCGTAATAAGCCGAAATATACAACATACATGCAGGCTGAATTTAGTATACATGATAAAAAAATAGTGGGATTGGGTTGACTGACCTGGAAAGTACCCCCTTCAGTTATATTCAGTTTTTCTATAACTTTTCGGGCAAAAGATGCGGGCGATGGACCTCTCTAGACTAGTTACAAATCTGAAATTCGTAGATATGTGTGCTTAAATTGATTATTTGAAGGAGGGATTTGACCTTGTCAGACGACAAAGGAGTACTTAAGTACCAGTCCATATAAAATTCAGACACCTCCCATATCAAAGTGATTCATGGTTAGGAAAAACCCAACGAACAAACGGTGACTTTTCAATCTACATATGCTATATTTTTGCGTAACAATTGTCCTTCCCATATTCAATTATGTACGTTTGAGGAAATTACATATTTATCTCCCACTAAAATCAATCAAATCAAACCAAATCAAGAACAGTAACTCTTGCAGAGTGCCAATTTCATGTACAATCTATTTATTTGTTTTCTCAAAAGCGTAACGACCACATGAAAAACTAAGATTAGTTATGTGATCAGTAACTGCCTCTGAACAAGAAATAAACATTAATTTGGTGGGTTTTGTGACATACATGAATCACATCCTGTCGGATTTTTTCACGACTGCTACTTAAAACACGTCAATAAAAATCATTTTTTTAAACCTGTTTTATAAACTAGTGGTCATCATTTTTTTAAATAAAAAATGCACAACCCATTGTTGAATATTTTCATTCCCAAATAAATAATAAATTGCAATTGGTATATTTTATTCATTCATTTTAACATGTGATCAATTATTTCCAGAACAAGAAAAGTTGCTTAAATATAATAGTGAAGTCGCGTTCTTATTTACAGAAAAAAAAGTCAAAGCAAGATTTCTGAATGACAAGTTTTAAACTAACCATATTAATACAATACCAATAATAAGTCAGACTAATAAGGACTTGCAGCCAGCCTTTGTTGAGATGTATTTGTTTAGTCCTAGATTAAATTCCTGTTGACACATAAACTTGTAGGGTTTTCCTTTTAGCTGTCTGGCAACTTTCCAAATACATCCTAAAAGTACAGTCTAAGTACGAAAACTCATGTTTTAGACATTTACTGTCGATAAATGCAGTCTAGCGTTTTGTTTAAGTAAGTTATCAGTATCTTAAAATCTGCTTTCCAACACAATTCATGACAATTGGAAATCTAGTTACAAGAAACGTAAGTACCAGTCTACATAAAATTCCGGCACTGCCAATGGTAAAGTGATTCATGGTGTAGAGAAATCCACCAAATAGACAGTATCTATATAAGCTATACTTTCACATGACAACAAAATCGAAAGATCTTTTGGAAACAAGTAGTTCAAGACTATTATCTGATATAATAATAACATTAAAATCTATGAGTTTTCAACACTGTCTACTTCTATTCCCCATACTCGGTTAAAATCCCGACTTAAAAACATTATACATCGTTGTTTTTTTTTTTAAGATGGTAAACTTAGATACAAATATATAGTTCTTGGTAGAGATTCCTCATAATTTGTAAGAAATAATTCCAAATCATCTTCCAAATATACAGAGGAAGACGTTTACAAAATGCTGGGATTTTTAATCGACAACATATCTGTCCAGTGTGGTGGACGTGTTTTTCAACAAACGATCGGCATTCCAATGGGAACAAATTGTGCTCTTTTACTTGCTGACCTATTCCTTCACTCTTATGAGGCTGACTTTATAGCTGATCTGATCAGGAAGAAAGAATATAATTTGGCTAATTCCTTCAATCTCAGTTTCCGCCATATAGATGACGTATTATCTTTAAACAATCCTAATTACTGGATTTGATACATCGCATCTACCCAAAAGAACTTGAGATAAAGGATACTACAGACACTGTGAAGTCAGCCTCTTATCTTGACCTACACTTAGAAGTCGATGGGAAAGAAAAACTATTGACCAAACTTTACGACAAACGTGATGACTTTTCATTCAGAATTGTCAACTTTCCTTTCATCTGTGGCAACATCCCTTCAGCACCTGCGTATGGAGTGTTCATATCACAACTCATACGTTATGCCAGAGCTTGCCGAAACTACGCAGATTTTTTGTATCGCACTAGAACTCTAACAAATAGGCTTTTGGAGCAGGCTTATGTTGCTACAAGATTGAAGTCATCACTACAGACGTTTTATGATCGTCATCATGAAATCCTGGATCGTTATGGTGTATCCATCAACACCATGAAAACTGATTTATTCAACGGGTCATAGTTTTCCTTTCCTTGTTTGTTTACCCCGGACTTGACCTTTTATGAGCAACTCGGCGGGTGTTTCTAGAAAAGCAGAGGACGCTTACCCAACCGGTGCACCTGGTCCATGATCCCAGTTTTTAGTGAAGTCCGAGTTGCTCATTTACTTTTGTTACTTTGTATGTATGATTTTAGTTAATGTATGTTCTTTGTTGTGTATATCTGTTTTCCATGTCGTGTCTTTGTCTTTGGATTACATTCTGTTGATTACCGCTATAACCTTGGTTCCCTTGATTACTCTTTCTGCATTCAGATCTGCACTTTTTAGAAAATAATACATGCATCTCCCCTTAAAATCAACCAAATGAAGCCAACAAAAAAAAACAATACATCTTGCAGAGTGCCAATTCCATGTATAATCTATTTAATTGTTTTTTTCTCAAACGCGCAACGACCACATGAAAAACTAAGACTGGTTATGTGATCAGTAACTGTTTCTGAACAAGGAATAAATATAAATGGGTGGGTTGTTGACATGCATGAGTCACCTCCTGTCGGATTTTTATAAAGACTGCTACTTCAAACACATCAATGAAATAACATTTTTATATACCTGACCTAGATATTATCATTTTTAAATAAAAAAAGGCACCACTCAATCAATGTTGATTTTTTTCATTCCCAAATAATTTATAAATTGCAGTTGGTATACTTTATTATTTCATTTTAATGTGTGATAAATTATTTCTAAAACAAGAAAGGTTTCTTAAATATAATAGTGAAGTCGCCTTTTTATTTACAGAAAAAAAATCAAAGCAAGATTTCTGAATGACAAGTTTTGAACTAACCATATTAATACAATACCAATAATAAGTTAGAATAATAAGGACTTGCAGCCACCACCCTTTGTTGAGATGTATTTCTTTATTCCTATATTAAATTCCTGTTGACACATAAACTTGTACGGTTTTCCTTTTAGCTGTCTTGCTAAACTTAACTTTCCAAATACATCCTAAAGGTACAGTTTAAGTAAGAAAACTAATATTTTAGACATTTACTGTCGATAAATGCAGTCTTTTCGTTTTGTTTAAGTAAGTTATCAGTATCTTAAAACCTGCTTTCCAACATAATTCATGACGATTGGAATTCTAGTTACAAGAAACTTAAAGTTACACTTTGAAGATCGATCGTCGTACGTAAAGCGATAGCTGAATGAATATTTATTGCGTTTATTAAATCGATTCTATTTTGGCAATAATGAAGAACAAAACAAGTATCTCCTGAAGAGTACACAGCAGCAAAATATCCGAAAACAGACAAAATGTTACTTGTAATTTTATCCTAGTTAAAAGGTATTGATAACATTTGAAATTAATCAAGTAAAACTGGAACTTAATATAGATTGATTTCATATTGATTACACTTTTATGATAGATAATCAACAAACTTCCGACATTTAAAAGTATCTGGTTTGACAAGTTTTGTTTTTATAAAGTTCGTTTATGACAGGTTTCACTGTATATATGTAAACCTTTTATGGCTGGGTACAATTTTTTGTCTTGAACTTGAAAGGTTAAGTAGCATTCGTTATAAAAATTAGACAGGAGGTGATTCATGCGTGTCAAAAACCCACCTAATTAACTTTCATTTCTTATTCAGAATGAGTTACAGACCAAATAACCAGTCATAGTTTTTCATTTGGGTATTGCGCTGTTGAGATGAAACTTGTATAGATTGTACATAAGATTATCATTTTGTGAGAGTTATTGTTCTTGATTTTTTTCGATTTGTTTAATTTTAGTGGCAGATAAATGTATGATTTTCTCAAAAGTATAGATCTGAATATGTAAAGGAAAATATAGCATATATAGATTGACAACATATTGTTTGTTCGGTGGGATTTTCATCAATATGAATCACTTCAATATGGACAGAATCTGAATTCTATATGGAATGGTACTTAACAATATATAGACACAAAAATATATACTTACATCGAATGTTGTTTTATTTCATCATTTAATGAATTCATGCTGACCTTTTAATTTAATGATAAAGGACAGATAAAACATATTGCTGTTCAATACATCAATGTGTTATATTAATACATAATCCATTCAGTGCATGTTTTATGACATAGTTTATGGCAATTTCAACATGTGTTGCCAGATAAGCCAGTCTCATGAGAACGGTTCACATTAAGTTAATGGTATTATCTACTAATTAAAACATCAATATTTGTCATTAAAATTTTAACAAAAATCCATATTACTTTATTAGAAAAATTAAAAAAACGACAAATCATCATCTATATTTTATTAGAATGAGATATTACGAACATGTTCTAGGTCACGTTTCATAAAAAAGAAAGAATTAAGTAAATATCATTTTAAGATAAACTCACCATATTAGAAAATTACAGAGGATAAATCAACGTTTATAAGTACTAATATACCTAGTGATGCAACGTGAGTTCCCATATAAATAAATAAATAAAAAAAAAAACCAAACAAAAACACAAAAAATAATTAAAATAAAATAGAACCAGAATAAACAAAAAACAAAACAGAACAAACATCATGATAACAAAACACAGCCCCAGGAGTGTCATTTCATATATAATCCATTAAAAGGTAACATATGGATATGAAAATGCTTTGTTAAGTAATGAGAATTTGTATTACAAACCAATGCATTGTATATTTGTTTTTTTCCATAAAATTGCGTAATAAAAACTAGAAAAAAAACACTGGCCCACGTTTTAGCGACGATGGATCTTTTATATTTTTGCCACTGATAACATTAAGACTGCAAATGCATTGTACTACCCATACAATATTTGTCGACTTAAATAACTGATTTAAATTTTGCGCGTAAAACAAAACCGAAAACAAATGAAAAAATCAGAATTTGATACGTGTTCTTCAAGTATGATACAGAGATATCATAAGCAACTGATCGATTAATTTTTCACATTTTGATGTTAGAACCTTATGTAACTTAAGTCAGCCTCATATCTTGACCTACACTTAGATCGATGGTAAAGGAAAACTATTGACCAAACTTTACGACAAACGTGATGACTTTTCATTCAGAATTGTCAACTTTCCTTTAATCTGTGGCAACATCCCTTCGGCCCCTGCGTATGGAGTGTTCATATCACAATTCATACGTTATGCCAGAACTTGCCGAAACTACGCAGACTTTTTGTATCGCACTAGAACTCTAACAAATAGGCTTCTGGAACAGGGTTATGTTGCTACAAGATTGAAGTCATCAATACAGAAGTTTTATGGTCGTTATCATGAACTCGTGGATCGTTATGGTGTATCCATCAACACCATGAAAACTGATTTATTCAACGGGTCATAGTTTTCCTTCCCTCGTTTGTCTACCCCGGACTTGACTTTTTATGAGCAACTCGGCGGGTGTTTCTAGAAAAGGAGAGGACGCTTACCCTACCGGTACACCTGGTCCATGCTCCCAGATTTTAGTGGAGTCTGAGTTGCTCATTTACTTTTGTTACTTTGTATGTATGATTTTAGTTACTTTATGTTCTTTGTTGTGTATATCTGTTTTCCATGTCTGGTCTTTGTCCCTGGATCACATTCTTTTGATTACCGCTATAACTTTGGTTCCCTTGATTACTCTTTGCAACAGTATGATTATAAGATCTCCTGCTATCAACTAGGTCAAATCATATCTACACCTCAAACAAAAATTGATGTGATATTTTATCGTGAGGAAGCCCGAGAAATGTACACAATTCTGGCGTAATGTTTACCGAAATAACCACATCAAACACTTTGTAACATTCAATCATTTCTTAATTTTGGAAGTAATGGCTAATATCTTTATTAAAAAAAGTGTTTTAATTTTAATTAAAATAGATTTGCTGCAAACGATGAAATTCGTTTAGAGATCACGTGTTAACTGTCTGCTTTTGCTCAAGTTCTTTTTTTTACGTTGAAGGAAGTATCATATATTTCTATATAGTCTAACGTGCGTCCTGTGGTTTCGGACGTTGAAATTTGTATTCGCATTTGCCATAGATATGTCAGCAAATGCAGGGTTTGAATCCATGGAAGTATCTACTACTAAAATAAGCATGCAACCTGGCATCGTTTCTAAAGTCAAGGATGCAATGTAGATATTATATGAAGTATTTCTATTTAATAGTCTATGCCTATTTCAATTCTACGTAAGATGTTTTTCATATTGACGTCACGTGGAGATTTTGTAATCCATACTTTGCGTGTCTACAAGTCTAGCATCGATCGTTTTAAGTACATGAATCTGCCAGTTCTGTGTAAATTGGTAATCCTAGGGGAAAATAAGTTAAGTGCATATGAGAGGTTTAAACGTTAAATAATTGATTTACTGCAGGAATCAACGATACATCAATACGACGGTGTTAGTCAATGCACTACTGCTAATGCAAAGATTATGTCATATTTTGTCATTGAACTTGATGTCATATGTTAGAATATGCTTAAAACCAATGCAGTAATTGATTTAGGACAATGTGGCTTTTCTTTTACTATCATCATTTTCATACAATATATACTTGTCCTAATTTTCTGTTATAAAATATTACCAATCAAAAAAATTAAATTAAATTGTACGACATATTAGCAGCCTAATCCCGTGTGCCTTTGGGGGGGGGGTACACACATTGGAAAGCTTTTTACATCAAATAACAGAATCATTCTACTTTTAAATTCTCTACATCTATACCACCAACATGTATCAATATAATGCTAACATATTGCAATTTTTATAATTTTGTTACTCTATGCATATTTATTATGATTTGATAAGTCGTTTTTAATACATACATATAGAAAGAAAGGTCTGAAAAATTCCCAACGATGTCAGAGCTTTCCATACGTTTGCTTTTTCTTCCCTGTATCAATATGATCCGATGGAGAAGTGTAGATAATTGAGTCGTCATATTCTGAGACGTTTGCATTTAAATTTATTGTTCAAAGCCCTATACCGTTTACTGAGTATCGCATGCCCCATATTTCTTATCTTGGCCTATATCGGCTACCCTTTATCACACTCTAACCCTTTATCGCACATCTTATATCATACCCTCACTGGGAACACGCTTAAAGTATAGTTAAAATATATGAATTAATGAACATGACAAGTCAGTATCTGTAACACATGCCGAACTATATATCAACACTTGACCTAAATCAACCCTCAGGCAAGTATCAACTGTGGATATATAGTGGCCTCGTGTCGATACCGCATATGTTACATATTTCGATTTATAACATTCAGTATACGTCATCCAATGTAACTGTAAAATACTTCGTTGCATGTTTCGTGTCTCATTTAAATATCTAATTTCCTAACAGTCCTTTTGTATTAGGAACCACCTAAAATGAAACTTGTTACATTTTCTGTAATAAACATAAATCGCTTATGTAGTGTACCTTTGCCAATAGTAATTTAGTCCTAATGTTTTGACTTGACAAATGATGTAAATATAAAAAAATGCAAAACAAAACATAAATATTATTAAAAAAAAATGTTTGAAACTATGCCAAAATGAATCCATAAACTTTAATCTAAAATAAATAATTCCAATAATTTCCTTCGTTTGTATATTGTACTTACAACACAGCAAAAAAAAAAAAACAAATGGTCTGTTTTTTTTATCCTGAAGAGTTTGTTGGTGTTTCTGGTTGCAATTACCTACACATTTCTAATTGTATGCCAATATGAAGTTTCGTATCCCAAAACAAGATTGTTTAAGAAATTATTATATGTACAGTCAATAAAATATAATTTTCATTCCACGTAGCTGAAACCATATTGTATGGTCTCAAACATGAAATCTTACATGTTTTCATTTATAAAGACATAATACGTTCATAACAATAAGTTTTCAGTATTTCGCTGCGATTGACACCGGAAAAATTTCAATAACAATACACATGCAAATTAATACAACAAAAAAACTTTAAAATCTGATTGATTGGATGATTAATGTTAACATATATTTAATGAAGCAAAGGTAGATAACATTCAACGAATTCAAAGAACCAGGAATGTACAGTGTCTATGTTCCGAATCATTGAATATACCATGATTTGGCCAATATCAAAACTGCTATCAGACTAGAGCGTTTCTACCAGATCACTGAAGGGATTTTAAGTTGGAAACTTTATAAAAACAAAACAAACAAAAACTGATTCATCGGTGTGGAAAAATTATAGAATTGGTTGTATTTCTTATTTTTAAATGTATACATACCACATTTCCGGTCATAGTTTGTCATTATGTAGTTGCATTTGTTAGATAAAAAAAAATCAGATTCTGCATGGAATATGTATCTTGCAATAATTAGCATTCCTGGTTTGGTTGGATTAAAAAGGAGACGAATGCATAGCATTTTCAATACAAAGATCTTCATCTGGTCTTTGGGCTTCCAGCACGATAAGGCATTAATGTTGACAAAAATATTATCGTTTTCGAGTTTCAAGAGACAATGACAGCAAAGCATGTATAATGTCCTTACCTTAATAATTGTTAACGGAACGTTACTATTCCTGACACTGTTATTATATGTATTATGAATGCAGAAATCTGTTAAAATACCTGTGAATTAAACCAACTTTATAGATATGATTAACAATATTACGAAAAGATCGTGCGGGCGAAATCAATAATGGCACTCCGTCAGATAACAAACAAATATATCACATATCATACTTTTACGTTAATTACTCATTAACGAGTTTCTTTGTCCATTTGATAAAATCTTTAATTGGTTATATTTCTTTGGTTACAGGTATTTCTTTGATTATCACTCACATCAAGAGAATACTTCCTTTGATATATAACCTGGAGATTGATTCTTTTCATTGATAATTCGCATCAATTTGCATCATTAAACAAGCACTGAAACATTCTTTGTGTTCATTAATTCGTTAAATTTTAAACAGTTTGGTCTGTAAATATACTTTTCATTTAATATTTTTTCTATCGTTTTTCAAAATTTTACATACAAATAAAGAATGAAACTCGTCGCCGATATCACCTGAATTACAGAGAGTATATTTTCTTTGCTCTCTTGGAATGTTCTGCCGTCTTCCCTTTTCTATGGGAAAATGATGGTTAAGTGTTCTAAATCTGCACATCGTAACGATGTTTTTGTCAAGAATATTAAGGTAATTCTCAAATTCCAATCAATCATTAACGAGACAGTAATTTTGGACTTTTGGCGAGTGTTTGTATCTGAATACCAACTTTGTTTAAACAGATCAATTCAAATTTCTTTCACATTGTTATACAACCAAGTTAGATTTGTGAACGTTTGGCTATTCCATACAAGTGACATACCGCAACCATTTAAAATAGATGTAACTTCTTTTATCCACTCTATATTAATATCGTGCTTTTGTAATGCAAGTATATATAATATTGATGGAAGTTTTTCTGGCTGCTGTATAAGCTTTCCCCCGAAGATTTACATTAATATCAAAAGGATATCTACCAAGTTCCCCGTAGCCCATAAAATTGGGAATTGACTTATTCATGTGCAATAAAAGTTTACAGAATTTAATATGTATTCCCGCTAATAGCGCGTTTTTTTCAAATCCTAGGCTTCACTGCCATATGCTTGTTTTCTATTTTTGGCTTTTATTTTATTTTTGTTATTTGCTTTGTGTTTTTTTGTTTGGTTTTATGTTTGGTAATGTAATCATTGACCAGGTATATTAATGTTATAAAATATTATTTATTCGTCCAAATGTATTGCAACATAGCATACTATGCATATAAGAGTAATTAAAGGAAACAAGATTCTAGGAGAAATCTAAATAACCTAATCTGCAGCGACAAATTCCAGACAGGGAAAAGAGAAACACAGAACCATACATTTTTTTCCATCGATCTCTAAGTGTCGGTCAATACATAAAACTGACTTCAAAGTGTATGCCAAGACATCACTTTTTGTGACACTGTATTTGGTTGCAAACCATTTGGTCTGCAGGATTCAAATAACTCTGGAAATACTTTCAATATGTCCACGGCTGAAATAAGCATTTAGATATACATCATTTTTTAATTTTACCATCCACAATTATTAATAATGTAAGAAAAAAGTATAATTTGTTTTTGGTACTATCACTGAAATGATGTAATCATTTAGATATCAGAAAATAACGACCTTATTAACTGGTATCATAAGCCAATGCAGGACATAGGAAGTTTGTTGAAATTATTAAAGGGCGTAAATATAGCAAAATATTTTCCGGAATCTGTAAATGGCAAGACAAAAACTCATGGAAAATTACACTCACAAATTAAACTAGATAGAAACGCTTCAGCTTCATGTTTACTGCATGACATAATATCGCTAATTCGGTCAGAGAAACATTTGTTTCTTCACGTACAATTTTACTATCATCAGATAAGGATGAAGCAAATCTCTTGTTTCCAAAAGGAATTGGACAATCGTTGTGTTGTTGTCACATTCACCGGTATACATTTTCAAACAATGATCTTTCAAGTTAATTACTGTTAAGGTACTTCTATTCGTGGATATCAATTTACATGGATTCTTGAATTCGTGGTTTGCGGCTTTTGTGTAATTGACCACTATAATGACGTACATTGTTATATATTTCATTCTAGTCATTGCAGTTCTTTATATAACACTAGCAGAAGCGCAATCATTTCATCCATCGATGTTATTAGAGTATTGCAATTTATTGCTTAGTCTTAATAAATTGTAAACATACATGTAGTTGAGGATTATAAATCATGATACTACAAACAGCCTACCATATATAATGAGTTAAGTTTATATGTTTAAATCTTTCATAATAAGTCAAAAGTGAGTTGCTACCAATGTTATGTTGTGGTCTTCCCTGATATGAACAATTTCTTATTAAACTGTAAATTTTGTTGGGAGTTCACATTACCCATTTTTCCTACTATAAACTATATTCATACTTGTAATTTACCCATTTAAGTCATTATCTTGCCTTAGTTCAGTAGCAAAAATTTAATAGCATAGAAAGAATCATCTCATTTCTCTGATGAAATTCTTTCAATCATATTGCAACCATAACTTTGAATTTAAAAACATGTAGCCACTAAAGCAGTATAAGATGCAGTTCTTAGAGGCTGCAGGGAGTCTCAAAACAATTTCCTGCTAATGAGAGAAGCATATTCCTTTTTCAGCCATGTGAAATATCCTTATCTCAACCACAGGTGACATAAAACACGCAACACAGTTATATATTTTACTTTAAACTTTAAAATAGAGAAAAAGACCACCGCATGAATATGCAAGATTATGAAATATCAGACACCCTTGGGTACGATTTCAGTGTACTCTAACTCAAATTTGAATTCATATCCTCGGTGTCAGAGATTCTTCAGTATGTATTTCATTCACAAAAATGTTAGGTTCTTATTATCCTGGCTGCTGCCAGATTCACTTTGCTGTTAAACAAATTAGTGTATTAAAATGACTTTAAATAATGCGATCTAGTGGATTTGATAAATGTCGTCTGTCCTTCGACAAGGTAGTAGGTGATATGTCCAAAATATAATTGCCTATTCCCATACATGTAGATGGGTCTTAAAATTCTCAACGACTTTAGACTGTTTCAACAGTTCTAACACCATTGAGAATTATTCAGACCATTCAATGCTTATGTTATCTTCCCTGTATCATTTTGATCCAATGAAGCAGGGTAGCGAATAGAATCGTCACATTCTGCACATATATGGATATGTATTAGGTATTGTGTATGTTGGTGAGTTCAACATCATCCTGGGGATCGTTTTTGTTATACTGTGGTAATACCTAACTGGTCAACCTAAATAGAAGAATCATTAAATTTAGTTGGCTTATAAAATAATTATTTGTAAAATTGACCTGTGAAAATAGAAGTCGGTTTGAATTTTGTCATACCATTTGAATGTTATGTATTCTGTCTTCTTTATTTTGTCCGCACACTTACATTTCTATGTGTAAGGAAAGATAAATCTACTTAGTTTGTTAAGACTTATTTAGGCCAATATTTTAATAGGTATTACTTAATTGACATAAGACGCAGAAAACAGCCTGTTGTTCTTCAAATGTTGACGGAAGAAAAATAAACGAATAATAGTTTAATGAGACGTTTCATTGAAGGTACACTACACGCAAGTAACTAATACAAGTTTAGGTAAAACGAATTATTGTGATGTTTACTCTATAAGAATCATGTGAATATTCCTAGAAAGTTCTAATACATGCGAAAACTCATTTGCTATTGTTTGATATTGAAATCATCTCGAAGAGTCAGAACCTAAAATTTCCGACTTAAAGTTTACATGTACCTGTGCTGATAAATTATCGTAATGCTGATTGAAAGAGAGGTGTAACATTACTGAAATATCTAATTGTTTCATAGACTTCTAGCGAGTAAAGATTATGTGCGATTCAGTATGCTAGAAGACATTTAATGAGGCTCCAATCGCAGAAAATGAGTCATGGTGCATAAAGCACGTGTTTACTCACTTGCAAACTCTACGTCAAATAGACAACGTTGGTATTTAGAATCAAACATCACCAATGGATCTACA
This sequence comes from Perna viridis, assembly GCA_037379345.1. Classification (NCBI taxonomy): domain Eukaryota; kingdom Metazoa; phylum Mollusca; class Bivalvia; order Mytilida; family Mytilidae; genus Perna; species Perna viridis. Next base: position 4,862,161 of record CM074522.1, read on the forward strand.
TTCATGTCTCGGTTGCATAAGAAAACATTGCATATTTATATAAATGACGCCTAAAATTTTGTACCCTTGGGTTTTTTCTGTAGCATTAGATTTTGATTTTTAAAATTGATATCAGAATAAGTTCGCTAACCTAACATGCCATGCTAACCGTTATTTTTTATTACTAATAGGTCATGAAACGTCCTATCATGACGTTTCTAACATTCCATGTTTTGTTTCCAGTGGGATACATTATACAATTTAACATTACTACAATGAAAAGTAAAGGGTGAGAGTGAAATTGCATTTGCATAACGTTTTTAGTACATATGATAAATTATAAATTATCTGCATTTATTTGATTATATCATTGGTAACTCCATATACGACTTAAAAACTTTGCAAATAATGTGCATAAATAAATGTTTACAAAACATTTAATTTGACTTTATTTCTGATTTCCCAGAAGGTAGTTTAAATGTGATGACATTTCATCACACTACGGTACCAACTACCTAATGGTCTATTTTGATCTATCTCCGCTGAGGCCTCGTCTCTCAAAACATGTAGTTATAGCAATTTTCTTGTATGTGCTTTAATCTTTTTTCATTATTATAGAATAAAACAAGCGTAGGTTGGAATGTAACAATTGTACTTTTTTGTCATGCACTATTTCCCGGAGCTATATAGTCGTTGATTGACAAAATCAAAAATTGTATTTAGCAAAAGAATACAAATGGGAAAAATGTAATGAACAATGATAAAAGAAAATCACCTGGGAACTCTGTTGCCTTAGAAGTATCTTATGTAAATGTAAATAGTTCAATTTTATACATAAATTCTATGATTTTGAATTAGAACATGACTTGTTAAATTTCTTAAAAAAAACAAAACAAAAAAAAACAGCTTAAACAATACTTCTTCAATTAAGTTGTAATGAAAGTAATATAATAAACAAAGATTTTTAATAACAAAAAGGGCCAAGTTGTGGGGGTGTAAGGTACTAAGTTGACATTGGGTTATGCGAAAACTATTAAGTCTATAAATACAGTTCAAATTGGAAATCTGTAGAAAACATGATAATTTCGACAAAGAGTAATCAGGGGAACCAAGGTTATAGCGGTAATCAAAAGAATGTAATCCAGGGACAAAGACCAGACATGGAAAACAGACATACACAACAAAGAACATAAAGTAACTAAAATCATACATACAAAGTAACAAAAGCAAATGAGCCATTCGGTCTCCACTAAAAACTGGGAGCATGGACCAGGTGCACCGGTAGGGTAGCGTCCTCTGTTTTTCTAGAAACACCCGCCGAGTTGCTCATAAAACGTCAAGTCTGGGGTAGACAAACGAGGAAAGGAAAACTATGACCCGTTGAATAAATCAGTTTTCATGGTGTTGATGGATACATCATAACGATCAACGAGGTCATGATAACGACCATACAACTTCTGTAGAGATGACTTCAATCTCGTAGCAACATAACCCGGTTCTCAAAGCCTATTTTTTAGAGTTCTAGCGCGATACAAAAAGTCTGCGTAGTTTCGGCAAGCTCTGGCATAACGTATGAGTTGTGATATGAACACTCTATACGCAGGTGCTAAGGGATGTTGCCACAGATGAAAAATCTGATGATATAGTCTACAAAAGAATGCTTGAAAAGAAGAATCCCGTGTAATGAATCATTTTCAAATCAATACAATGAAAATATGTTTTACAGAATGACATTTTGTAGAATTAACGAATGTGAGGTTTTGTATATTGTAACTATTAATTCAGTCTTCTAACAATTACTTAGTGTGTCTAAATCTGGCTTGCAAAACAAGATGAACTTATTTTGACATTGTCAAATAAATTGCCCACATTCCAGGTGGGACCTATAAAATAATAATATGTGGCTTCAACTTATATGGCGTATCTCTGATTAATAAAAAGACAATGAGAATATCTAAACCGCCTTTTACAAGTATTTTTATGACGACATCAAAAGTTCATTACAAGGTTTAAAAGCAATTTCTTTATCATTTTATGTTATCTTTTTCAAGTCTCAAGTGATACATTTTACCATCAATATCTATAAAAAATGGGTTTTTGCAGAAAAAAGATTTAAAGATTTGAGAAGAGTGGGAGGTTATGTTAAATTGATAGATTATGTTCCTGTATGATTTATGTCCCACGGGCCTCGAGAGTGAGAAGTAAGTTGCACAAGATATCCAATGCAATTACAACATTACTAACGATGTCAGTATTAAAATGATACAAAGATGATTATCTGCAATTTGATGCATATCAAACATATTACGGGAGGAAAGTCCTGACCGGTTTTTTAACATTAATTCATAACCTAATTTTGTAATACAGGTATTATACAAATAGAAACTGCATGACCTTAAAGCAACAAAAGTATATTTCAAAAACATTTTTTAAATTTACAAATTATCAATTACTTATAATAATGTGAAACAGACCTAATAACAACATAGTATGTAGTACTCTAGCTAAGAATCATGCAAAATGTGATTCATAGGTAAAAAGCCTACATATTTTCGATATTTTATTTAATTGCCACAGTAAACAGAAATTATTTGGCTTTTCATATAACCTGTGTTCTTAGGGGATAAATTTATATAGAATGCATTGTAGATTTCAAAATTAGGGGGATAACTCTGTAAATGACACTCAAATACTATAGAATCTCTTGAATTTTCAATGTTGATTATCCCCTAATAGCAGGCAGATTGTAATGAATAATTACACATTTTATAGTCTAGAACCATAAAACAACTTAATTTCAAAAAATAAAAAAATATGTAGCCTTTTTGTGGGGGCGTATCACATTTTTTTTTATTTTGCATGATTCTTACAAAGACAATTACTTAAATTCTAAATTGGTAGAAGTTAAACCAAATACATTATGTTTTCATAATATCTATAAAATCGTTTTCCTCTTAACAACTTATAGAAGATTATACTTGTCATCACTTCATATCTAGATAATTAGATGATGTATAACTTCAATCTTGATCAGTATATAATCGTTTAGTTTAATATTGTCTCCTTGTCTATCAAATCATACGAATATCTTCAAGTTTGCCATCACTTGGCCACTGAAACTTGTTTTTTGGTAGCAGATGAATGAACACTCTGGTAACCGACTGCAGAAAAGAAGCTTTGAGAAGAATTTTGATTGGTTTTATTTTAAATTTTCTCAACGATTATTGTCATTCTAACATGTTGCGTCACTGAGGTAGTATTACCATTTGAAATTTACGTTTGGCTTTTTACACTTCAAATACAGAGAGACACACACATATATTGAGAAAAAATGCCATGCAAGAGAATATGATTTACAACGTACAATTATCATATGAAACAAGAGTGGTGTGATTTAACATATATTTCAGATTCATATGATTATCATTTGATTATCACATAAAAATCATGTTTTTGTTTTCTTTCACAACTATAATTATGATGACAGATGTCATTTTTATATGTGAATCATATGATAATCAATGATTATATATGGCTTTATTTGGCTGCGTAAAAAGGGGTGATTGAACAGAAAGATACATAAACATAGTACACATGTAGTGCTGCTGATATTATTTATATTTTTAACATAACGACTGATCAATCTTGCCATCTGCATATTTTATCACTTTAATGGAATTCTCAAAACTTGAGGATAAAAGAAAATAAAACAGAAATACAAGAGACTTTTGTTTCTGCCATACATCTCCTATTCAATAGAACTAGGCAAAACAATGGTAAAACATTTCACTCTATGCAAATGATTTCATTATGCTGTCTATGAAAATGTAATGGAGAACCACTGTTGCATCAAGAGATTAGCTAATATGATTATAATTTAATCAAAATGATGACAGGATGACGCAGACGATTAATTCATGTCTTAACGAATTCTTGTTTTGTGCCAAAGTTAACTAAAATATAGATAATCTTTTCCCGTGATACTATGAATAAACTTGTACAAAAACAACAACAAAACACACATTGTAAATATAAGTACGAATGACCACTAGTCTGTTTTTTTTTTGTTCCCTTGATTAGTCTTCCCTCGATATTATTTTAAAGCTAGCACAAAATTCATATTCCCTTACAAAACCTGCTGTAAATCAAAACAATAAAGATCAATTCAACATTACGATAGAAAATAGTAGAGTTTGCTCAAATAATGCTTGTTAATAAGTATTTTTAATAGCATTTATTCATGAGCATCTATTTACAGGTTCTTTGACCTTACAATGACACTTTTACATATTTTGTCTGTATATGAATGAAGCGATATTTATGTAGTCATTAATTAAAAGAAAAAAAATCTTAACGATAGTAAAGTTAGATAACGTTGGTTAGCACTTAGGCATCAGGTATCAAAAATTGTTTTATATTCTACATGTACAGAAACACTAAATAGAAAATAGCAAAAAAAGCAGTACATATTAAACAAATCATTATGAATAATGTATTGTACTGCAACAACCTTAAACGTAGTGCCAATAAACTTCGGAAAGAGGTAACCCGAACCCCTTTTGGACTATTTTTAGACAGGTTTAATATAAAGGCTTGAAAGTGTACATTTTAGACTGGATTATTTAGGGCTTGGTTTCGACAGGTTTCACTTAAAAAATAAAAATCAGGCTAAGCCTATGATCATGATGATATGGTTGGCACAGCATAAATTTATTTTTCATAGATTTTTTTGTTCCACTGTTATGTTTATATTATACACAACGTATGTGAAGGATTTTCATTTACATGTTGATAAAGAAGGCTCAGAAAATGATCTTAAAGTTCCCTAATAAAGCAATCAAATTTTTGTTTGGCAGAAACTAACGAGTTATTTCCTTTTTCAATTAACTACATTGCTTCTATATAATATATTTCTCTTTAATCATTGCATTTAATCAAAAAATAAAAACAAACGAACAAACGAAAACCAACCTGCAACGTTGAGACAGGATGCGCATGTATTTGTGATATGACATGGATAAAATTATTTTAAAACGTCATGCGTCACCCATTACTGGGAAACCCCTTGTAAATTAAGCGTAAACATGCTTCTACTACAATAGATAGAATGGATTGATGACCCTATTATTATAGTTCTCTCACTGAAACGACACATTTACAGAGACGTGAGTACTATTTCTATAGCATATCATTTTTCCAACCAGGTTTTAATTGTCTGAACTTTATAAGATTTCATTACATGTTTTTTTCCAATTTTCATTTTTCAGCTTGCTTTCTATTGATAGACAAAACAATTATAGACTAAGGTATTGAAAAATATATTGAATTTAAGGTAGCCAGACTTAGCATTTAATAATGGCATGATGAAATCATAGAAGATAGCGTTAGTCGAATAGCAATTAATATTTTGATATTAAGTTAGTTGATTCTGTTCTTTCCATTTTAGTATGTGATTGAAAGGAGATAATTACATATTTTAAGGGAGCAGAAGATAATGAATTTGATGGAACTTTGAATACATTTTTTCCTGACACGTAGAATAATATGTTTCCGTTTAATTATTTCTATTTGGAACAACGATTTGATATCTAAGTCTTCGTTGTCTTTTATACGTGAACCTGTTGTTTTTTGTTTAAGATATTGTATTAAAATTTTACTTGCATGAGAAATATGTACGTACATGACGAGTGCTAAGATTGCCCTGAACATTACGATTTAATATACAATTTAAGACAATGTAACAACAAGTAACATATGTCTCGCTCAATATCTATAATAAAAATAAACAAATGATATAATATGAAGTAGGCATTACACCGTGACCTTTACCATTCGTGTATTGTTTGTGCGAGACTCGTAAAAATAAAAAAGGACATTACAAAAGGAGGGGATGCAAATTGTTGTTTTGCAAGTGCAACATTTTTATTTATTTATCAGCAGCAAGCGTAATCAATATTTTCATTTTTCAAATTTCCTTGTTACATAATGGGGGAACTTTTTGTCTTGAGTGAGTAAATTAAAAAAAATGGTTCTCCAAAATTCCAACCCAATCTCCCCTTTCCCCTTGCTTTCAAAATGGTCGATAACTTTATAGCGCTTCACCATACTTTATAATTTTTAACCTTTAAGGGCATCTCTAGCAACATCCTTTTCAGATTTAGAAAGGATGGTAGGAATATTTTACGCATATCATTTCACGTAAACAAAACAAACTTCAGACGCAACTGACGGCTGCAAAATCCAAACACGAAAATGATTGCCTTTCCTATCGATTTGGAAAATACAAACGGAGTTATATTTTTCCAAGGCGGGTTAGGTTCTTGACAACAGCGACAGAGAAACAGCTAAGATACACGTCTGTACATCCATGATTTTCCCAAACTTTTTTATACCATCATATTCACTTCTTTTAATATGTGAAAAAAAAATTCGAAAAATTCATCAGAAAAGATGAATTAATTTTTTACTGAAACGTAATCTAAACCTTTATATTTTTATTTGTTTGATTTAAGGAAGCCATGAATTTTCTCCGTAAGGACAGTCACTATCTGTTTCTTCCTGGACATAACTTTTTTTCGGTAGTATATTGGGGAACCTTAAGGGAAATTTAGATAGTACATTTAATAACCGTAGAGCTCCCACCGCTTTGGGTGTTCGATATTATTATATCCTAGACTCATCATCAACCCTGCATTTTATATGGATATTTGTATTGCGTTTTGTTTATAATCATACTACAATACCATAACATTCGAATGAAGAAAGATCATCGTTAAATTTTAAACTGATTTGATAATCTCCCAACACCGCAAAAGATAAAAAATGGACAATCTGTGATTTTATACATACATATAAACGTCTGAGAATGTAACGACTCTATTTCGCTACACGGCTCCATCGGATCAAATTGATACAGGGTAGAAAAAGTAAGTAGAAACGGGTCTGACAAGTTTCCCACAATGTTAGAACTGTCAAATTTGTGAAGCAAATATTTTGTAATGACATACATCTATGGCAACACCACCTGCACAAAGTCCAGCGCCCTAGACCACTCGGCCAGCTAGGCTATATATAAGTTTAAGCTTTCTCTGACCGGAACATTCCTTCTCGTAGGATTAATCTCGGGCTGTAACTTAGTACACGATGTATGGTAGTACGGAACAGTTTATCTAGGTGTTGTTATGTAAGATAGATAATCCTAGATGAGCTGTCCCGTACTACGATACATCGTGTATTCATTGTTTGTGTCTCAATTCTCAGCTTCGTTATGGTTCCCCTGTGATCGAGTTTTATGAGTTTCTTGTACAGTTTTATCCCAATCTGTTACCATATTAAAATTGAAATGACATAAATGCCTTGAAGAACATTAAATATTCAATAAAAGCACTAAAACTTAAATACCGTTTTTTTTTTTTTTTTTGTAGTCTGAATTCCCAATGTTTAAAAACCAATCGTTGAACTTGTAATAAACATTACCATTTATATAATTAAACGTTCATGATTTGCACCAACATTATTTCTGTTCGGACATTTATGGTCACGCTAAACATCTAAAAGAAAAACAATCCTTTGTAAGTCTTTTTTCACCAATGATTTTAGGGGTTGATTAAAAGACGAGTTCAGAGTTTTTCATCTTGTTAGGATAAGAATATCAATAACGCATGCTTTCATGCAAAATGATAACATATCTATACAGTTTAAACATGGAATGACCTTTGTATCCGCGTCTGGTTGCTATTAATATCTAGCCCTTGTAAACAGTTTAGGAGTTAAACAGCCTGTGTATTTTTGTTTAATGTTTACAACAATTCATTATGATTTCGGTCCTTTTTTGTTGTTACATCTGTTCTGCACTGCTTAAAATCAAAAGTAATGATTACTGTATCTGTTCAAACTTGGAACATGTATGTGTTTATCTGCATCTCCTTGTAATGGCATTTTGTTTGTCGTTTAATGAGTATTCAATGCAGGAATATAAATCAAATACAATTATTTGAAACAAAAAAAATGGAATTGACATGCAAACATTTCACAATTGAAAAATAAAATCTTATGCTAATTTGCATTCGGAAAAGGAGAAAACAAATTAGAGGAAATAGCATTCACTTTTCCTGCATTAAGATGAACACGTTTTGGTGCTATAGGAGAAGAAGTACAAATAAGTAGTTTGATTACAGAAAACAAAACATGATGATAGTAGACTTGAATGGTATAAATTCCCATTTACACAATATTCCCCAATTCCCCATTGCCATCATCGATCACATTCACCATTAAATTGCACATGTATTTTATTTCTATCAAATATTTTCATTTTCAAATTAAGTTATATATTTGTAAAGACTTCAACTTTTAAAATATTTTTTTAATTGAAAAATCAATTATGGAAATAAATACCTTAAAGATTCACTATCCTATCCTCTCTATACAATATTCCCGTTCCCCCTAAACAATCCCCATTTCCCATTTCCCTTCTCCTATTTACCATAGAAATAGAAAGTTTCTGCAATAAAAAATATTGTATTAGAAAGACGACACACGAAAAATGTATTGTCTAACAAAAAAGACCAACAACAAAAAGTACACACAAACATAATATGTAGGTAAACTCTAGTGATACGAAAAAGTCAGCAGCTCCTGCTTTTTCTTAAAATACTCGCCGTGCTGCTTGTTAAAAATTAGAAATTCTATGGATTAATTTATATTTTAGCAATTTTGCCAAACGAAGTCAGTTCGTTCACAAATATTTAGAATCCAAAATATGCACCTCTAAAATTCAAATTAGCGTACTATAAATTAACTTTACTATTACATGTACTAAATTTGCAGACAGACTGATGTTCTTACTACGCGTGAAATGCACATGCCTAATTTAACCATAATATCCTTTCTAAAGGTGCCAAGTACCGTGAACCATGCTCCATAAATTGGAATTATAACTTTGAAGTTTTTATGGATGCCGTCGATGACTATTCACGAAAATGGATAAAAAGAGAAGAAGAAGACATTGATTCTCTGTCAGAGTGGTTAAAGGCCGTGAGGTCTTTCATTTTGAAACGAATGAAAGTTTTAAGTAGGTCAATGAGTGCCAAAGCTACATCAGTTTTCAAAGACCCCGATGTAGCAAAAACATACTATACATGACAAGTATATTGTCGTACCAGCGGACAAAGCCCAAAACAACATTGTTTTTGTCTGCAAAAAGTTTTACATCAAATGTCTACTACCAGAGGTAGACGTAGAAAATAATAGCAGTGGTAAGATCTATACTGCTAGCACACTCTCCAAAAGAGAGGTTGTGGAAAACCATAAATCTGTGGTATCCTCTTTTGGTCTCTCTACCAAGGAAGATGATTGTGATTTACCGCCTATGTACTAGATTCCTAAATTCCACAAGAATCCATACAAACACCGTTTCATAGCTGGATCTGCAAAATGTACCACCAAACCTCTTTCAAAACTTTAAACTTCTATACTCACAACTGTCAAAGATGGTCTGCAGTCCTACCACAATCCTTGTTACTCCCGTAGTGATATTAACTCAATGTGGATCCTGAAAAATTCGAAAGATCTTTTGGAGACAATCAGTTCAAGACTATTATATGAATATAATAGCATTAAAACCTATGATTTTTCAACACTGTATACTTCTATTCCGGAGTTAAAATCCCGACTTAAAAACATTATACATCGTTGTTTTTCCAAAAAAGACGGTACACCTAGATACAAATATATAGTTTTTGGTAGAGATTCCTCATACTTTGTAAGAAATAACTCAAATCATCTTCCAAATATACAGAGGAAGATGTTTACAAAATGCTGGAATTTTTAATCGACAACATATTTGTCCAGTGTGGTGGACGTGTTTTTCAACAAAGGGTCGGCATTCCAATGGGAACAAATTGTGCTCCTTTACTTGCTGACCTATTCCGTCACTCTTATGAGGCTGACTTCATAGCTGGTTTGATCCGAAAGAAAGAATATCGTTTGGTTAGAGCCTTTAATCTCAGTTTTCGCTATATAGATAGTGTATTATCTTTAAATAATCCTAATTTCGGGGATTTGATACATCGCATCTACCCCAAAGAACTCGAGAAAAAGGATACTACAGACACTGTGAAGTTAGCCTCATATCTTCACCTGCACTTAGAAATCGATGGTAAATGAAAACTACTGACCAACCTTTACGACAAACGTGATGACTTTTCAGTCAGAATTGTCAACTTTCCTTTCATCTGTGGCAACATTCCTTCAGCACCTGCGTGTGGAGTGTTCATATCACAACTTATACGTTATGCCAGAGCTTGCCGAAACTACGCAGACTTTTTGTATCGCGCTAGAACTCTAACAAATAGGCGTTTGGAACAGGGTTATGTTGCTACAAGATTGAAGTCATCACTACAGAAGTTTTATGGTCGTCATCATGAACTCGTGGATCGTAATGATGTATCCATCTGCCCCATGAAAACTGATTTATTCAACGGTTCATAGTTTTCTTTTCCTCTTTTGTTTACCCCGGACTTGACTTTTATGAGCAACTCGGCGGTTGTTTCTAGAAAAGCAAAGGACGCTTACCCTACCGGTGCACCTGGTCCATGTTCCCAGTTTTTAGTGGAGTGCGAGTTGCTAATTTGCTTTTGTTACTTTGTTCTTTGTTGTGTATGTATGTCTGTTTTTCATGTATGAACTTTGTCCCTGGATAGCATTCTTTTGATTACCGCTATAACCTTGGTTCCCTTGATAACTCTTTCATCTTGAATATTAGAATCGTAAAATAGGATAAAAATATTAAAATAAGAAGTAACAATAAATCAGTACATAGCACGCAAGTATTCTTCAGTATACTGGAAATAAGTCATATACCTGTATATTACGCAAAAAATGTATTCAATGTGTTCAGGTTTGATTAGCACTGTTGTGGCGTCTAAATAAGGCACAAAAACCAAGTTATAAAATAACAACAAAAATCCCTGACATATACAGCATATATCCCAGTTGAATCAACGATAATTAAGTAATATGCATAGGTTTGGACAAGCACATATGTTTAAGCATTGGGCATATAATAGTATAGAAGTTTTGTTGTTGACATTTCTGTTATATCTTTAATTTAACTTCAAATGCTGACTTGATTTAGTAGTGAAATCAATTTGGTATTTGCTTGTAGAACAGAAAATAGATTTGTCTGTCTGAAATATCATCAGTTTCTTGAATGAATCAATACTTTGGTTTAGTTTTTAATATTTTTGAATTAACCGACTAATCATGTACTTCAGGTCGAGGTCTAGATGGCTTCAAAGAATTATCTCTGATCTTTATAAAAGATCAGCTACAAATCACTTTTGATAATCTTGTTGATTTGAAAATAATAGTTATATAAACTTGTGAATGAATTGGAATATGCGAGGAACATACCATGTCTAAAAAATACTCAAATGAAGATGAATATTATGAATGTTATCTACGACTTTCCTTATCTTATTGTATCCACATGGAATGAAATACTAACCTACGTCTATAAAATATGTATATACATTGCTTTTTATTCTTTTTAGTACCCTATCGATTTTACAAGTAATACCTATTTTTGTTTATATACATTATCATGGAATGTATTTATTGTTCCATACACATCTCTCCGTGATAATGTTGAACTTGAGACGAAATGTTTAGGCACACCATTGATAATAATGTGATAAAGCAAATGTTATATCTAGATTCCTACGCTTTAATTGGCGTTAAAAGGGACAACAACTACTTATAACGGTGCGTTCATAATACGAACGATCAGACTGTTTGTACATGTAATACCATCCAGCTTTGTGAGTGAAATCAACTTTGCTATTACTTTCTCGCTCAATAAAATGGAGAAGAATCTCCAATTGTCTGCAATACTCTCTTTTCTCTTTCCAATCTATTTTTTACAAAATATACAAACAAAATAACCAAGACCAATAAAATAAATAAGTTGAAACAACAACAATAATAAAAGAAAATCAAATCAATAATTATAACAGAGCATACTGTGAAAATACTAATGTTCGTATGGTACCAATTTTTGTGGTTTTCGTATGTTGCCCAAACCATGAAACTTGATCCCAAAGAAAAGAATGTTTCCATTTTTTCTTCATGTGTATACTGAAAACCTCGAAACTACGAATTAAAGAATCCACGAAGTTGTGTTTCTTCCCTAATACTCGAAGTTTGGTATCCATGAATCAAAATACTTTCATAGTACCCAAATAATCAGAAATAAGAAACAAGAAACGCAAACTAAAATTGAAAACAAACAAATGAAATTGATAGGAAAAATGAATGACAAAAACATGAAGAAATATGATTACATCCAATCCTTACTTGTTTGATTTTACACTGCAAGTGCATTACTACTGTAATTAAGAAAATGTACATGTAGAAACAAGGTTCAAAATATAAAGTAGTCACCACAAAGTTAATTCAATTCAACATTTTATTTTATTCTGATGCAAGTCAAATATTACTATTATGTCAGCGAGATCAGGACTTTTCACAGAGATCAGGAATTTTAATGTATTAAAAGAAGAGGATTTAGAATTTATTTTAGAATATCCGAACACATCAACTCAACTATCAAACAGTCATTTCCGATCATTTCGAAATAAATAGTGATATTTATGTAAATGTGTTCATACTTACCATTGCAAAGAAATGCAAACTAACATTCGTTTGGTAGCCCCTGATGAAATACAAACCTTTGGAAACAGATTTCGATGTGTGCTACACACTGTCTTGGTATTTCACCTTCTGAATATGTTATTGTCTTAGATTGACACAACAAGGGAACACGCAAGACAAAAAAACCAGTGGAAATCAATATCAGACAATTACAAAACTAAAATGTATTCCTGTATTCCTCGATATACTATGAATATAAAGTTTACTCATTTAAAATAATTGCTTGTTTGGTGTCTTAATGAATTTTATGTAGGAGTATAATAGATTGAAACATGAAATCTCTCGGGCGGTTCAGGTTAAGCTCTTATTACATCAAGAAATGATCAAATGAATGAAACAATGTGTAATGTTTATTTTAGCAACAAAATAAATTGAATAGATCAATCTTACGCTAATATATTCCACTAAAATTTGATAATATAACCCAAACCTGGACGATTTGTTCTTTGGTGTTGTACTCCGTCATACAAATAAAACAAATATAACACCTAAGGACCTTCGTCAAGTCAAGGGTATGTAGAGCAACGTACATGCAAATTACTAAATTATTCAATCATTTTTTCGGATATTTTCTTTAAAAAATGCAAGAATCTTTGTACATTTCATTACCGTTCATATCCTGAATGTTATGATAGATTCATAAAGAACATGTATTCTTAAGATTAAAACCGTAATCTTTAAAAGGTATTTGTTTGGGCAATATTTGGTACGATTAATTCACAAAGCATACATGAATTTATGATATGTATTGGTATTGAATGTTTTATCATGTTTTACGGTTTTACCCATATATTTCATTTACAGTTGAGAAAAGAAAATGAAATGTACAATTAAATTGTATCATCGGGTGTATCTGGCAAATGCGTATTGCCGCCATCTTGAAATGTCATTTTTGTTATAGACAAAAATGACAACTTTGAGAGAGAAAACACACGAAGAATAAACAGAACAACTGAAAAGGAAAACACAAGTACACATACATATACTAACTTATATACTCCAGTTTTTTAGTCTTGAATTATGTCATTGTGAAATGTCAACTTGACACAAATACCTTTTGTTGTAAAACAACTTCTCGGAATGTTATGCAATTCAGTCATTAAAGTTAGCGTAATGTGATTTTCAGAGGAACATGACGAACAGAATAGAAAAATCACAAATATCAAGCTTATCTTTATGTATGTAATTAACTTTTCTAATCGTTTGATGGGAGTATTTGGTGCTTCGGCGATAAGAACCTTAATTAAGTAAACCTCAGACAACATAATTAGTCCGTTAAAAACACATTTGTTCATCAAATTGACAACTTCGGCGAATTAAGTAATTTTTCCTTTTCATCCTTGACACTGTGTACTTTCATTCTTGAAGGTCGGGAGTGGGAGCACTAACTGGTACGTTTAGAATATTACTTTCCTCTTTTTTGGTGTCTCACAGTTTAATATTCTCATAGGCATATATATAATCTCACTCTCTCTCCCTCTATCACACACACACACACACACACACACACACACACACACATAGCTATTGATTCAAATTACGTCTTACTGTCTTCTAATATCAATGTCAGAAGGTAGAGAAAAATCTTAATGTAAGATATCATCAATGATATAAAACAATGACGGAATAATATTGGATCTAATTACGCCCTCGTTTATATCTCATCTGGGAATTAAAACAATCATCACATGTATAAAATAACAATAAAGTGAATAAGTTCAGACCAAAGGATGAAGGACAATAGAACCAGCTCTATTTTGTAGAGTCGTAGTCCGTACCCTGTCAATATAGATATCATTGGTTGAATAATTATTAATGTTGCAATGTCATTTTGAATAACATCCCTCAAAATGTAGCAAATATACAATATGTAAGGGTATAAGAACTGTTACACTTATTAATGAAGTAGGGCTCTCATTTGTGCAAATTTATTGTTAACATTCAGAATTACGATATGGTACATACTGTGCACATAAATGCTGGGTTATAATTGTAGTTGTTGTACATGTTAGTTGTAAAATTTTTTAACAATGCTGTCGTAAAAAGCTACTTGTCCGCATTTAATTGCATTTATTATTATGATTAGTCATTTATGTTTCTTTTTTGTCTATTTGTCCCTGTTGAGCAGGTGCACGTATCAAAAATACAAGAAAAGAATGCTTTCGTTAATATCATTCATGTTTTGTTAACTCTCGCTGATCACATTTTTAATCACCATTGTTATGTAAAAGAAGATAGAGTGTCTCACGACTAATAACATTTTTACCATGTTCATATGTTTTCATTTTGTATGGTCACTTTTCATTCACAATTTCTGTATTTTTGGACCTATTAGAACTACAAAATTCCATATGTACATAATTATAAATATATATCAAATTGACAGAGTAAAAAGTCTTTTAATATTGAAATATTATGAAAAAAACATTGTAACAAAGCTTGAATTTAATTAAAAAAGAAGTAAAAATAGTTTGAATATAAGGAATGATAGAATGAAAATGTCTGGCTTGTCTCTATAAGCAAAGAAAAACATAACCATTATGATACACACCTGACCGGTTGAGCCAATGAAAATCAACATATAACGCATCATATGTTATATTTACATATATAATGTTGCTCCGGGTAAAGTATAATAAGTACTTATCATGAAGTTCAAATACGGTCAGTATCAATTGATCTTACGCTAATATGCTTTGAGTAGTAATTCTGAAGTTATGGAGGATCAAATTTCTCGTTTAGGTGTTTCTTTCTTGCTACATTAATAATCCTTTAGCGTAAGAAGTGGTGCTTTGGCTTGGATTAAGACAAGGAAAAACTAGATTATTATTCAGAAGTACCCCATTAACTCATTATCTAATGAAACATATATAACTTTTTAGATTTATATTAATACTCCTTCTGAAATCTACTAAGTAATTAAGACATATTTCTTATTGATTACATTCACAAACTAAACAGCAGCATTTTTGCTTACTGTAATATTAAAAATCTTTTACAAGAAAGAAGTAGTTACGAAAGTTCATTGAGATTATCGTAAACCAAAATAATATATATTTTTATATAGCCTAGCTGCCCGAATGGTATAGGGTGCTGTACTTTGTGCAGGCTGTGTTGCCATAGATGTCACAGCGGTTGAGTCCCGTGGAGGGAACGACCAAATATTTACATCGCAAATTTGACAGCTCTAACATGATTGGGAATTTGTCGGACCCTTCTATAAGTTTACATTATTTTCCCTGTATCAATTTGATCCGATGGAGCAGTGTAACGAATAGAGTCGTCTCATTCTGAGACGTTTGTATAATATTGTGTTGTTGTTAAATGCATCATCGATTTGATCCTCTATCCTACATAATAACACTTAAAATGAACTGTCCCGTACTACCACACATCGTGTACTAAGTTACAACCCTAGATTAATCCTACGAGGAGGAATGACCCGGCCAGCAAAAGCTCTATTTTTATATAGCCTAGCTGACCGAGTGGTCTAAGGCGCTGGATTTTGTGTAAGCGAGGTTGCCATAGATGTCACAGCGGTACGAGTTCGAGTCCCGCGGAGGGAACGACTAAGAATTTGCATCGTACATTTGACAGTTCTAACATCGTTGGGAATTTTTCAGACCCTACATTATTATTCCCTGTATCAAATTGATGCGATGGAGCAGTGCGGCGAATAGAGTTATCACATTCTGGGACCTTTGTATATATATATATATATATATATATATATATATATATATATATATATATATATATATATAAAGTCTAAAGGAATCTGCCAACGCAAATATTTCTCGAAATACGACGACGAAACTGCATAATAACGCTATACGTTAGCGAAATAACGCGTTACGTACAGAAGCCAATACTTTCTCGAAATAACACAATTTGGAGTAATGACGTATGACATTAACCTTGCATATTTATATCAAAGCATTGTATAGAATGAAGTGCATACAGATATTGAATGGTATAAACTTACACCATGTACCATCTCCCGTCCCCTATAGAAAAATCACCCCTTAAATCCCCATTGCATATTTCGTATTAAACTTGTACATTATCAAATTAAATAAATAAATCCGAAAATTCTTCACCACTTAAACTAAAATAAAAACTAAAGAAACTTTTCCATCAACCAAACTGAAAATCCCAACCATCATTCCCATTCCCCACTACCCATATATCGTAGAATGGTAAGTTACCCAATCGATAATAAAATCAGTATATTTTTACGCACATGGACACTCGCGAAGATTGAATAATGCTTTATAATATTTTATATATTATTTGTTAATCTAATTTAATTTGATTGTTTCTGTTTACGTTAAACAGTTATTTGCAAAAAATTATGAAAATTCTTATTTAACTTTGATTCAGATAATAACAAGATTGGCCAGACTAGGTGTTGACATTTTTGTCTTCTTAATTCTACCCATATGATCTGGACTGTACGCGTAGATTCTTAAAAAAACGGGAATCTATACATACATATTATTCCTGAAAAATAAGTCAAAATCTTGACACATCGCCCATTTTCTTAACAAGTGTTAATATCAATGTTATTCCTGGTATTTGCGAAACAATAAACATTCCAATTACGATTAGTTCTATGAAATATTGAGCAGAAAATTCGAAAATCAATTCTTATCTCTAAAAAATGTTGCATTTATTTGCTTGACGACAAACAGTCTTCTCTGGATTGTTCAAGAAAGGTTATCAAAGTATTTCTTGAAAGAAGAAAATCAATGTTTTTGACCATATCATGGAAAAAGCTGTCCAAATTTATCGATGTTATCTAAACCAATCAAACCTTCAATACAAGTAATCGCTCCTTAGAACGACTGATGATATAACTGTTAACATGCGGCGGTGTGTATTCCTCTTATATGCATTTTCTTTTTTTATTGGTCAATGACATTACGTTATTTTTTTAGATATCAACGACAAAACGAAAATTTGTACATAATAGCAAGGGGTTATAGTTGACTGTTTTCATATATTTTATTTTGTTTTTGTTTGTGTTTTGGTTCATTTAGTAATAAGTGTTTATGTTCTAGACGGATTCCACTGTATGAATAAAGATTAAATTTAACAATGATAGAAAAACCAAAGCAGTACAATATATTTGCATAAAAGCTATATAACGGTATTCGGGAAAGCCTTCCAGCTTGGATATTGGGAAAGCCTTCCAGCTTGGATATCGAAAAAGCCTTCCAGCTTGGATATCGGAAAAGCCTTCCAGCTTGGATATCGGAAAAGCCTTCCAACTTGGATATTGGGAAAGCCTTCCAGCTTGGATATCGGAAAAGCCTTCCAACTTGGATATTGGGAAAGCCTTCCAGCTTGGATATCGGAAAATCCTTCCAACTTGGATATTGGGAAAGCCTTCCAGCTTGGATATCGGAAAAGCCTTCCAACTTGGATATTGGGAAAGCCTTCCAGCGTGGATATTATTCACCAATTTAAATGCAATAGCCCTATATATCTTGCTTTTATTGCTAAATACGTAGTGTCTGTTTTTACATTGATAAAACTAAGGCATTAGGTAACTATAACAGCCAAGCAGACATGCTAGATCTGCGATTCCATCTACTGACGTTGAGGCACATCCAAGTAGTGAACGACAACAAACATAGTAACAAACCCTACCTAAGAAATCATAAATTCTAATAGAAAAAAGAAAATTAGTAGCTTTAAATCAGTATGTTTGCAGTACTTTTGTAACGTCATTTGATCAAATATTATAATGCTTCACATCTTTGTTTTTGAAATGTGATTATCATATTTTATTAAGGCTTGAACGCATATCAATATTATTGACAAAAACAAAGTAATCACTTACATACACTGTGATGTTTTGAGGTCTGGTATAGAACAAATGTCATTGTAAACTTAATGTCATTGTCATTAGAAAATTAATGTCATCACTTTCCGGACAGGGGAGAATAAATGATTTTGTAAAATCGAGAGGAATATTTGAATATTTGAACTGTTGTATGTGAAACATGTTATCATGCAAATTCTTCGATGTTAAATAAGAGAAAATATCAATACAACAGCAATTCTTAACTGGTAACCTTAATGGTGCTGTACTCGTCACATTTTTATTGATCACATGATTAACAGAACCCACTGTTTCCGAGATACAGTTGTACCTATTGTTTTGTTGTTGATTAAAATATATTTAATGACTACACAGCCAAATGTGCAACATACAATAATCATATGGTGCTCGATTCATATGATAATCATATGGTAGTCATATGACAATCATATGATATTGAACATATAATAGTCATGTGATTATCGTATGATTCTCATATGGTAATTTTGGCGTAAAAACATATGACAATCATATGTTTGTGAAAAACATATCATTATCATGTGATAATCATGCGATAATTATATGTATACTGAAACATATGATTATCATATGGTGCTAGTAGACTTTTATTATAAAATATTTATTTTCCAAGTTCGACCCCATTTAATATGTATATGATACATGTAAATTCGTAGTATTCTGTATTAACTATTTAACATATGGTAACATTTTACGATAAATATACTTTGATAAATATTTATTCCGAACTCCAACGATGAATTCAAATTGTACATGAATATAAGCAAAAAATGACTAATAATATAAATAACGAGTAAAACACTGCAAAAAAGAATGTATCAATGTACAGATCAGTTGTGAACCACAATATATTAATTACTTCATGCAGAGTAATATCAAATTTTCCCGGCCATATTTGTTTTCCCATTGGTACCACTCTTAATGCAATTAAATATCGATGCATCAATTTGAAATGCAATAAAATATGCAAACGTGTCACCAGGTCTTGTCATTATTAAACGTGACATGGAACAATAAAAAAGAACAATGTCCTTCAAGTCTGTGTGCTTATCGATAGATCTCCATCATTTAATTAACGTTTTATAAAATTAAGAAGTACAAAGCATATGCTTACGTGTACGTATTGCGTCATTAGCTTCTTTTTTTTCAAAACATTAAAATGATTAAAACAACATCTTTTTAGCTTTTTTACGAATAGCATCTATATCTTAAAACACCTTCATTGCAATTTAAATAAGAACTAATTATCAAATGTTTTACCAACCGAAAATACCATGTAAATTAGTGTATATTTTGTAACTGAAGCTTGTGACAGCGTCACCTATGACATCGACTTTTTATATCACCTCAGATATATAAATGAAAACAGCCTATTGCTAAATTAAAACCATTTAAGTACACTTGTTTGTTTTTATATTAGTACTTTTTTGCGACATTTTATTACCCAACTAAAATATTTTAAATGGAGGCGTTTACGAAAATGAAAGACTTTGCTCTAAATATTGTTCTAATGTCAAGAATATTCTACATGAGCTGCAGAGTGGATGAAATGGGAAAAGCATCGATAAGTTAAGTTAATGTCTCTGTTACCATGCTCTCATTAAGCTGCCTTTAGATTCATATCAGCACCGCTATTATATCATAATGATTCATACAATGTTGTCGTATATTCATGTGCTTCCGTAAACTTCCCTAGATATAAAAACAGTTCCTTGCTGATTCTGAAGCATCTCCTTAAAAAATCTTACGTGCGAGAATTAGGCAATGGTTTGCACATTTCTTTTCCTCAATAGGGTATGTAAGTCTCGCCATGTGACCCCGTGATTTCACGGAAATGGGTCCTAATCTACCATTCAAAAGACTTTCATTTAGAGAGCGTTGAGTGCAGTGTTGAGGGCAAAACATCTTCTTGTGTAAACAATACCGATAAAAAAATAATAAAGGTATTTAGAAAAAAGATAAAATTGAAGATTTTGCATTGTTATACAGCGTACCCGGAAGTAAAAAATAAAATGCAGATCTGTCGTCGGTTTTCAACACGTTCTACATCGTAAATTCCAGTAAAGAAAATGAAACTAGGAAGAGACTTACATACTCTATTTAGTCATGTTTACCTAAAACATATTATGCTGAAAACAACTGAAATTCTATTTGAATTTATCCTAAAGTATCTGTGAAGTAGATATTTCATTTCTACTTACATTGGGAAAAGGAGCGGGGAATTGTTTTTGCCATTTTCTATAGTGCATTTCAACGAAATTTGACATATCAATGATACATACACTCTGTTTTGTTTTATTTTGTTTTGTTTTGGTTTTTTTTTTGCCTGGAAGTTATGAAGTATATATACTTGGATGATGCAATGTAATCTCTGTGCTTTTCCATGTGCTACACCTTATACACATTTTGCATTATTTTTAAATAAGGAAGCACTGAAGCTCTGACATATTTCATTTAGACACCAGTCAAACATGTTAAAGAGAGTCAAGTTAAGAGAGTAAAACCTTTGAATGTAAGAGTTCTGTTTTAAAACAAACTCATGTATGTCACAGTCTGAAAAAACAAAGACAGGAAAGACCATAAAATGCATAGGGTAACTAAAACAAAATACATATGGAAATATGAAATATGATGATTAACCCAAACTTCAAACAAATTATGCAGTAACAGTTGTTTCGAAAGTGTCACTGTTAAACTGTACATAAGAAATCGACAAGGTCTTTAAGCAACGACAAAAAAAAATCCATTGACAAATCGTGAATATGATGCGTGTACGTTTGTCGAACTTCAACAAATACATGACCTTTGTAAACATTAATTCAACTACAAAAATTTGAAAATATAGAAAAAAAAAACTATCTTGTTGTGTCCAGACATAAATACACTACTGTTTATAACTCCACATTTCAAACAATGATTTTATGTAATGTGATGGTTATCAATGTGGAGAAATCATTGGACCTTTTTGATTGCTAAAAAGCTTCGAATGTATAAAAAAATAAAATTAATACTATAATTTATGTAGCTATTTCAGGAAATCTGAAGTTATATTCTAAACTAAATTCAATCATACATGTCTTATTTAATCCTTTTGGAACTCAATGTTGCATCAAATATTGATCATTTGTAAGTTAATGAATATCTATAACATGATAACACTTTTCAAATATAATTCTCGTAAATCTTCAATATCACTGATAACATGATAAAAAGACTTGTAGTTTTCATCACTCTAATTAATAAATGCGCCATAAGTTCACAAGCTTGATTAAAACGAACCTTAAAAAAAATTAAAATATAGCCTAATTTCAAAATCAATTACATTTTGTATTATAATTTTTTTGTTTCTTCTCTGTCTTTGGTCTATGTCCCTGGATTAGATTCTTCTGAATACCGCTATAACTTTGGTTTCCCTCATTACTCTTCCATCTGAACATGACATTACGATTTAAGACTTATAAAATAAAATATATATATATAACAAGTCTAATGGGGTGAGGCAACCCTAGCATCTTACCTGCTAGTACATTACTATGTAGATATACTATTACTATGCACGGCGAGGATCAACATAATATGTTAATACAAGGATGCATACATTTATATAATAAAGTCTAAACTACACCCCAACTCTAGAATCGATGCGAGGTTGCAAATTGCGATGCAAATGTGGTCGCTCCCACAGCTGAATTCAAACCCCTTCTCTTCTCTTACATCTACGACAACACCGCCTGCACTAAGTCCAACCCTCTAGACCACTCGGCCAACTTAGCTATATATAAATATAGTTTTCGCTGGCCGGATTATTCCTCCTCGTAGGATTAATCTAGGGCTGTAACTTAGTACACGGTGTATTGTAGTACGGGACAGTTCATCTAGGTGTTATTATGTAGGAGCATCAAATTGATGATGCATGTCACAACAAATCAGTATTATACAACATCTCAAAATGTGACGACTCTATTCATTTAAATAATTCTACAGGGAGTATAAAAAATTGAATTCAAAATTATTTTAAAGATTTTTAATAATAAATGCCAGTTCGATAAAAAAAACCTCGCTGTAAGAATATATGTTTATTGGGGAAACCAAAACCAAAAAAAAAACAAAACAAAAAATACCAAAAAAAAACAAAAAAACAAAACCAAAATACAAATACAAAACAAAACAAAACAAAACGAAACGAAAAAGCAACATTGTAAAATTAAAACTTTTTCTTTTTCCAATGCCTGTTATCTGTGTCACTGTATTGCGATTTCATTTGAAACAATACGGGTTTGCAAACCATTTTATTTTGTATAACGATTAAAAGATCAGATGTGTCGTGGGAAGATATGATTAACTACGGAATGACATTTGGTTGATCTTCTGTCCTGAGGGCTTTAAATTATATTCAGGGAAATATTAATGATCATTAAAAAAAAATGCGTTTGTCTCCTTGCAAAATGTGGCTAAATGTAAACAAGGAATAATGTAGTAAAGTGTCAATCGATTATTAAACAAGAAACAACTTTAGATTATCTCATGAAGTCATGATCATGGCATATAACATATGCAGATAAGACTTTGTTTTTAGTTTTGTATTATATTACATAGGTGCCATATTATATCTGCCAACTCACTGAACAGGGTAAAAAAAGCTACACAATTATCGTCTAGCTCTTGTGTTCTATTTCTATTAACTCCATATTAAATATATATTTATTAATGATAAGGTTTCAAAATGAACTTAGCCTTATGTAATATTGGTGTACAATACATTAAAACTGAACATGAATAAGTTTTCATTTATTAAAATTGCTTGTTCATATAGTATCAATCTGGTTTTGTACGAGCTGATCTGATCCGAAAGAAAGAATATCGTTTAGCTAGATCCTTTAATCTCAGGTTCCGCTATATAGATGGAGTATTATCTTTAAACAATCCTAATTTTGGGGATTTGATACATCGCATCTACCCAAAAGAACTTGAGATAAACGATACTCCAGACACTATGGCCGTCATCATGAACTCGTGGATCGTTATGGTGTATCCATCTGCCCCATGAAAACTGATTTGTTTTACGTGTCGTAGTTTTCCTTTCCTCTTTCGTCTACCCGCACTTGACTTTGTATGAGCAACACTCGGCGGGTGTTTGTAGAAAAGCAGAGGAAGCTTACCCTACCGGTGCACCTGGTCCATGCTCCCAGTTTTTAGTGGAGTCTGAGTTGCTCATTTGTTTTTGTTTCTTTGTATATATGATTTTAGTAACTCTTTGTTCTTTGTTGTGTGGGTCTGTTTTCCATGTCTGGTCTGTGTCCTTGGATTGCATTCTTTTGATGACCGCTATAATCTTGGTTCCTTGATTAATCTTCCACTGAAAACAGGATTATCTGTGACAGCAATATGACCAATTCTGAGTAGTTTGATGTTCCACTGAAAACAGGATCACGTGTTACAGCAATATGACCAATGCTGAACGGTCTGACATTCTACTGAAAACAGAATAATATGACAGCATTATGGCCAATGCTGAATAGTCTGATATTCCACCGAAAACAGGATCACGTGTTACAGCAGTATGGCCAATGCTGAACAAACCGACATTCTACTGAAAACAGGAACATGTGTGACAGCAACATGGCCAATGCGGAACAAACCGACATTCCACTGAAAACAGGATTACGTGTTACAGCAACATGACCAATGCTGAACAGTCTGACATTACAGTGAAACAGGATCATGCGTGACAGCAATATGGCCACTGCTGAACAAACCGACATTCCACTGAAAACAGTATCATGTGTGACAGCAATATTGCAAATGCTGAACAAACCGACATTCTACTGAAAACAGGATCACGTGTTACAGCAATATGACCAATGCTGAACAATCTGACATTTCAGTAAAACCTGGATCATTTTTTACAGCAATATGATCAATGCTGAATAGTCTGATATTCCACTGAAAACAGGATCATGTGTGACAGCAATATGGCAAATCCTGAGCAGTCTGACATTTCAGTAAAAACAGGATCACGTGTTACAACTATATGACCAATACTGAACAAACCGACAGGATCACGTGTTACAGCAATATGGCCAATGCTATACAAACCGACATTCTACTGAAAACAGGATCATGTGTGACAGCAATATGACCAATGCTGAACAGGCTGACATTACAGTGAAAACAGGATCATGTGTGACAGCAATATGGCCAATGCTGAACAGTGTAACATTTCAGTGAAAACAGGATCACGTGTTACAGCAGTATGACCAATGCTGAACAAACCAACATTCTACTGAAAACAGGATAATATGGGACAGCATTATGGTAAATGCTGAATAGTCTGATATTCCACTGAAAACCGAATCACGTGTGACAGCAATATGACCACTGCTAAACAGTCTGACATTTCAGTAAAAACTGGATCACGTGTTACAGCAATATGGCCAATACTGAATAGTCTGATATTCCACTGAAAACAGGATCATGTGTGACAGCAATATGGCAAATCCTGAGCATTCTGACATTTCAGTAAAAACAGGATCACATGTTACTACAATATGAGCAAAGCTGAACAAACCGACATTCCACTGAAAACGTGTTACAGCAACATGACCAATGCTGAACAGTCTGACATTACAGTGAAACAGAATCATGCGTGACAGCAATATGGCCAATGCGGGACAAACCACATTCCACTGAAAACAGGATTACGTGTTACAGCAATATGACCAATGCTGAACAGTCTGGCATTTCACTGAAAACAGGATCATGTCTGACAGCAATATTGCCAATGCTGACATACCACTGAAACCGTATGTTTTAAGGATAGCAATATTCTAAAGGGGAAAGGAATTGATCTACGTGCCGATTTCAAACATTATAGTTCACAATGCGATGTATTTTTCATCGCTCCTTTCCAAAAACATTATCCAAAAGGAATTACAACTTTGGCAGAGTTTCCTACTTTGCCAAAACTTCATTTTGGATCGACACCTTAAAACTCACAAAATTGTGATAATCTGATGCAAATTTATTTTCTTCACATTAAGTAATAGGTCATTTTTTAACTTTTTTGTTTTGAAAATAGTAAAAGAATGTTAGAACAAAGAAATAAATATCAAGTTGCATAGAAAATTGTGATAATATTAAAATGATAACATTGTAGTCATTAATTCGTCTTTAAAATATAAATTCTATTTTCGCGATACATTATATCAAAGTATCATCTAGCAGAGAATGCAGGTAGTATTGATTATAAATATGAGAACAGAATGAACAAGTGAATAACTTTTTTTTCTTTCAACAAGCATAATTTTATTTTTTGAAAATGTCATAGCCTAATGGTAGTTTATAAATGTTGATATAATTTAAGTATATCATGAATAATAAACATACTCTTATTTAGGAGGACATTTATTAAAATTTCACTGGATAACATACTGACATTTAGTTGGGGTCTGATCTTTGTTTCAATACATGTATATGTAATGAACTTCTTTCAGTAGGATGTACATGTAGGAGTTTAAGGAAATAAAACGAACTGTTGGATTTTTTGAGACTTTGGAAATATACAAAAATACACTAAAGGATGTATTCCAATGTTGGCGTCGAACTCATTCGAAAGTAGCGAAGGTATAAAGGTACCCAAAACCAATGCTGGAGTTAATGTCATGATGCAAGGGCGTTATGTGCGTACAAGTTGCAATAAAAAATGGTTAAAATAAATATGGTTCTACTGACATGAAAAAAAAATATTCATTAAAACCGAAATGTTACAAAAAGAGAAAATCGTGATCAACGTCAAGCGTGGAACAGTAAATAACGACACGATTTGATGAAAATACACCATTCCAAACATCATCAATTAGGTTCATGTTTCCAGTTACTAGTAGAGGTTAAAGCTCGCTTACTTTTGTCTTTATGTTTGTGTTAAGTCAATTTATGTTCTCGTTTGTTTGAGTATTTTCTTTGAATAATAGTTATCCTTTGAATGTGTTCTCAGAGAGTACCGTTCTAATCTTTGTTCCCTTGAATTTCCATTAATCATTTAAAACATTGGAATACTGAAGATTACACTGATGTAAAGTCAGTGTTATACATATGAGAAAGTAACAACGAATCCCAATTATATGACAAAATTTTAAAGCAAATAATTTCGTTCGATACTCATTGCAAATTCTAATGATTCCCGAAAGTATAGCAAGATTGCTTTAAGTACATATATGTAAGGCTTACATATCACACAAATGTACCTATCTTGTGTTAACCTTGAATTCAGTATGAACAATTTAATTGTATTTTAGTAGAACATTGTATTATGACATCCATATCACTTTTTCCATCAGATATTGCTAAATGTCAAAAATAATTTGAAAAATATATTCGTGGAAAAAATTGAATTTAACAAGATGTAATTATGTCTAATAGTCTTACAATACACTTAAACAATGTTAATTACACTATTTTTGAATACACAGTTAGATACAAAAATAACTGAAAAAGGAGCATATGAGTTTTTAAAGTATACAATTATCAAGAATAGCATGTTCAGTATAATAAATATATAGATTTAAATCAATTACTCCTACCAATGTCAAGATGGATAGTTGTCGGCAAATGTGCTTTAATAATTAATCATCCTGCATTTAATCTTATGTGTCGGACTGTAATTGCAAAGATATGTAGAACGTTTTGGTGGTTCTAGAAAAGCAGAGGACGCTTACCCTACCGGTGCACCTGGTCGTTGCTCCCAGTTTTTAGTGGAGTTCGAGATGCTCATTTACTTTTATTACTTTGTATGTATGATTTTAGTTACTTTATGTTCTTTGTTGTGTGTGTCTGTTTTCCATCTCTGGTCTTTGTCCCTGGATTATATTCTTTTGATTACCGCTATAACCGTGGTTCCCTTGATTACTCTTTAAGTAGATTCAAAACTATTGCACAAATAAATTGAATAAATGGAATAGAGTCTTTAAGGGAAAAACGATATCGTTCATTATAACGTGGCACTTTTATAATTACATGTATCATATTTGGTTTAGAAAAAAAAAATGGGCAATCTAAACCTAAAACCTGACAATTGATTGGTTGACGACAGAATGTATTAATTGGACTATCCTAGTTTCATCGAATTTGATCAAAAATTTGGCAAACACATATCTGACACATCTGAAACCGAAAACCGTCATCATTTAATGAACTTGTGTTCGCGTTATATTACGATTTTTGTTGTAGGAATGCTCAGGTAAAAGGAATTAATTAAGGTGAAATTAAACAAAAATGGAAATAGTATGCTTTTTGTGTATTTTCATCTTGACATGTGTTCAATCCGATGTTGGACTATGTGTTTTTTTTTTTAAATAGGTCATCACATGCCATGCCGACAATAGACCAAAGCAATTTCATTTTATTCCAATTGTGTAGTTTTATATTGTCATTCGTTCAAAATATATTTGATATTTTAACAGACAATTATTATTTGGTTTCCTCGGAACTTAATGTATGATTGATTTATTTGAAGGATATTGATATGAAAACTCCATAATTTAAAATACTTTGTAGGTATTATTTTGGTATTTTATGTTCTTTTTCATTATTTTTTTTAAGGCTTTTCAACCTGGCCTCATATTCATTGTAGGCTTCTCATTATTTGTATTTGTCTGTTCTTGTGCACCCGTTTTACATGAAAACATCAAGTTCAACAATAAACGCCTTTTATAATCGTTACCTATAGATACTATAAATATAGTGTTTTTTTATATATAAACCCTGAAATGATGATTTTATTTATTTTGTTAATTCAGTAAAGGTTATCTGACACCCACATGTTTTACACTAAAGGGGAAAACGAAAATCTATCATAACATCAGTAAAATCGATGTTTTTTGGAACAGCAAAACAATTTACAAATCCCTCTCCCACAATGTTTCGCATGACAAATATTAAATTGTGTGGGATTGTATTGGGTGATATTTATCTCTTTATAATATACAACTGTTGGGACAAGTTCAATCCCGTACATATATCAACATTGCAGCAATTTTGCACAATATAATCCATTTGATTCACATAAACAATTTTTATTCCACATTGTCAACTTTCCTTTTACCTGCATCTAGAGTTTAATATCCCAACTCATACGTCATGTAGACATTGTCGTAACTACACAAACTTTTTGTACCGCGCAAGACTTCTTACAATTATGCTTCTGGAACAGGGTTATATTACTACAAAATTAAGGTCATCTAATCAGAAAATTTACAATTTCCATCATTATCTTGTGGATCGTAATGTCTATCCATCTGCACCAGGAACATTGATTTGTTCACCGTGTCATAGTTTTACTCTCTTTTTCGTCTACGTCTTGACTTTTTATGAGCAACTCGGCGGGTGTTTAAAAAAACAGAGGACGCTTACCACAACCGGTGCATCTGGTCCAATGTCTAAGTTTTTAGTGGAGTCTGAGTTGTTTGTTGATTTTTGTTTCTTCGTTCGTGTTATTTTGGTTATTTCATGTTCAGTGTTCGGCGCGTATGTGTTTTCCCTGTTAAGTCATTGTGCTTTCATTCGATTTCCGCTAAAATCCTGGATGCCACATATTAACTAATAGGAACGTACAATACCACAGGAATAATATCTGCAAACTTGAACTTCATTTATAAAAAGAAAGAGCAAAAAAAAATATATAAAAAAATACTAACTTCAGTTCTATTATCTAAATCTTCGGAAAAGTAGTAAATTGTTTTACTGATCATTCAAGGTCAAATTAATACGTTTGCGTGATAATTCCTTTTAAATCATTATCATTTGAGCATTTAAGCTTACTACAGAAGATCCATTATGATGTAATGATGGTACTGGATATTATGTTGAAGGCTTCCATTTAAAAGTATTACATCACATAATTAACAGTGAAACCTGACAAAGCGAACCATTTGTCAAAGTGTTTTTAAAGGTGGTTCCATTTAGATAGTTATTCGGTTTACTAATGTTAGCAACACAATCGAATTAATATAGATATACTCGAAAAAAATATATGGTTTAGACAGGTTTTCGTATCATTCGGGGTTTAATTTAAACATATTTCACTGTATTTTTTAAAATACCATCCATCATCATATTGCCTTTTTCTTCGTTGATAAGTATTGATGAAAAATTATCTGCATTACCAAATAATTCAATTAAATCATGAGTGTATGAAATGTTCTACATTGAATTTAATGAGCTGCATATAGTAATGAAAGTGGTTTTGAAACGGCATGTTTTTTGATGTAGTAAATTCGTCAGGTAATTGTGGAATGCTTTCCTAAAATGGTTGTTCGTATCTTGGAAGAGTAATCAAGAAAACCAAAATTCAAGCAGCAGTCAAAAGAATGTAATCCAGAGACGTCAACCTGACAAGTAAAACAGTCAAACGCAACAAGGAACACAAAATAACTAAAATAAAGCATACAAAGAAATGAGCAACCCGGATTCAACTACAAAACTGGGAGCATGGACCTGGTGCATCAGTAGGATAAGTGTCCTCTGTTTTTCGAGACACATTTTGGTGTATACTTTTTGTAGTATTACTTCCATATAAATGCTTCGAATAGTTCTTTTCATTAAATTAACAAAACCAGAGCGCGATTCAAAGCATAAACGTCCAGCAAACATTTATGTTAATCTTGTACTTGTGAGGGGTTAATTCCCCATTCATTTAAATATTGGGGTTTATATGCAAATATATTAAATTTAATTAGAAATAACAATTTCGATGTTAAAAAATTTAAAAATATAAAATTCAATTTGATATTAATGCAATGGGGAATCTAGGAGGATTGAGATTTTTCTATGGGGAAAATGTTCCAATGTTTATAAATCAATAAAGCATGGCACCAACCAAACAAGTTTTATTAATGCCTGCTTTTCAAAATTTTACATTCCATTTTAAATTAAGTTCTAATAAATAGAGTCTACAATAGCGTAATGACGTCATGACAGAGTTATTTTCCTCACTCAAATCTAGACGAATGTACCTTAGCATCCCATTAAGTGGTCAAGATTGATGAATGTGATATCTTTGCGACTTCATTGTACGCAAAGACATCGTCGGCAGAAAGACTCTTGAGTATAAGTTTTTTTTAATACTGTATTAATATTTTTGTGTGTGTCAGAGAATAATGCTCATTCATATCATTTCCAATCATACTTCATATGCCCTCAAGAAATTTTCATTTAATATCTTATTAACTGAAAAAAAAGTATATGAGATTGAACAGCAGTGTCTCCCTAGGCTTTTGGACTAAATTATTGTTATGATAGGAAACATCGAACTGATGTAACTGTATGAATGATTTTAAGTTCATGTTCAATGGTTAAAAGAGTTATTAATACTTCAATAATTGAAAGAATTTGAAAGAGTAATCAAAGGAACCAACATTCTCGCGGAAATAAAAAAAAAATGTTGTCCTGGTACAAAGACCAGACATGGAAGACAGAAAAAGTCAATAAAGAACATAAAGCAACAAAAATAATACATACAAAGGAACAAAAGCAAACTACCAACTCGGATTCTTTTAACAACTGGCAGTATGGACCAGGTGCACAGGTAGGGTAAGCATCCTCTTTTTTTCTAGAAACACCCGCGGAGTTGCCCGTAATAAGTCAATTGTGAGGTAGACGAAAGAGGAAAGGAAAACTATGATGCGTTGAACAAATCAGTTTTCATGGTGCAGATCTAGGTAGATACACCGTTACGATCCAGGAGATCATGATGAGGACCATAAAACGTTTGTAGTGATGACTGCAACTTTGTAGCAACATAACTCTGTTCCAGAAGCCTAGATGTAAAAAGTCTAGCGCGATACAAAAAGTCTGAAAATTTTGATCAATATGAAATATCTCATGGACGCAAACAAGATGAAACAAGCACGTATATGGAAAAATTTACAGGTGGGATGCAGCATGACAAATTCCAATTTCTCCCCATGCTAGATTTGTTTAGCAGACAGAAAATTCTAGATAGGTAAATTTGCAACGAAACATAACAAAGGACAGACGAAAATTCATTAATTGTTTATCCAGAAATGAAATTGTCAACAGTGAGAACAAATTAGAAAGTCTTGTGAAGTCGAATAAATTTGTCTTTACAAGTATATCTTTGATACATGATTCTAACAGGTAGATATTACTAATAATTAACATGTACATGCAGAACTGAGACAAAACACTATTTTGCGAATGACATTTTGATAAAAGATTGAGAAATTAGCAAAAAATTAAGATAAGTTTTTAAAATGCATTTATATTAAATTAAAATTAATATGCGTCAATACATGGAAAATCAAGGATTTCTTTGTCCCTTCAGTATTTGTGTGTGTGTGTGTGGGGGGGGGGTTAATCTTGTTTAATATCCATATACATGCTTATCCCGCAGAGTTTCAGCCTTCTGTTTTGATCGACGTTTTGAAAATTCGATACTTAGCAAGAGTTGCGAGATTTTGATCTCAATCTTTATCATCATTTAATGTCATCAATGGATGGCATCAGATCTAATATTCATCTCAAAGATATCTCCATCGGGAATTCAAACAATCAACACGTGCTTCCAAGAGACAGGAACTGAGTAGATAGAGAAAAGATCATTAAGAAAAAGATAATAATTTTCTAGTTTATTGAATCAATTACTGCAAGGACCTTACATTATATGAAAACTATTTCGATAATTAAAACGGTAGTTGATAAGTTTACGAATATTTTTTTTTTCTAAAAAGCGTTAAAATAAAGCAGAATAATTTGGATGAGATAGCCTTCAACCTTATGCGCAAGGTTATATCAGATATTTGAAAGCACATATACCTGTGCCAAACTCAGTACTAGACCTCACCTCTTTTCATTTCATATCTTGTCTAACAAAGTTTATGGGCTAGCGGAGTGATACGATGAACATCAAGAACCGTTTATAGGTCATATATGTCTTAAGATTGTCAAGAAGAAATAAAGCTAGTTTCCTAAATGCTTTCAATTCAAGACTTCCTACCATTGGCAGTTAAACCAATTTATGAATTGCACTTTTTAGTGGAGTCCGAGTTGCTCATTTGCCTTTGTTACTTTGTATGTATGATTTTAGTTACTTTATGTTCTTTGTTGTGTATGTCTGTTTTCCATGTTTGGTCTTTGTCCCTGGATTACATTCTTTTGATTACCGCTATAACCTTGGTTCCCTTGATTACTCTTGCAATAATATCAGAAAAACTACTGTTCAAAAATGGAAGTAAATAAAATATAACTAAAATACTAAAGATGGGGAAAAGAGACGTCAATTATACAAAAATACTACAGCACCATTAAAGTGAACTCCGACATAGAACGCGCACCAGGTGCTCTGGAAAAGGTAAGTATTTCTTGTATAGACATTTTACAGCACCTCTTTTGAATTGTACTTTAAATGAGGAATATACATATAAATCATGATGAGTATCATTATAACATTTATACTATTTTTACGTTGTAAAAACCAAGTGCTTTCCCGTGTATTCCACTTAAATATTCATTGTTATCTTCACACAGCGACCAAATAAATGGCAATATGTCTGTGTGGAATACTGAATTAAATTACCTATTATATAATTAGTATGTAAATATTTTAAAATAGGGCGCAATCTGCTATTAACACTTCAGTACGTGTAATCATAGCAATCAGTAATTCAACAATTCATAACCATACTAAATTTTTATTTTAGCTACAAGTTCTCATAACAAATGATTTTTTATCAATGAATTTGTACTTCATTGTCAACCTTGAAAAAAACGGCACTAAGGGGTTTTATTTCAGTTTGATAATAATAGACATTTCATTTCAGAATTTTGCCCTTTTGCCATATATAGTATTGTATTTGGCACTTTAGAGTATTTTTTTTTGCTTGTTATAAAACTTGTTGTTTGTTCATTTGTGACGGGTTTGTATTGATTCTCATTTGTTGTCCCCGGACGTGTTTTCATTACGGGTGTCTTATCATTTCCGACTTTTAAAAATTTTCCAAATACAAACGTATATGGGTACTAAAATATATTTTATATAATACAAGGCACAGGATTGTTTTACTTACTTTTTTCCGAAGTATGCAGCAAATGAGAAACACACTAAAATACGTTTTGCCATTTGCACAGATAAAAGTTTTTATCAACAAAAATGTACATATACTCATGTATGTGTTGACGTAATCGGATATGTCTTTACGTGCTATTGTAGGTCTTATTATTCTCGGGTATCTCTTGACGATCTCAGGTATATATTTACGTACATGGTATGCAATGACATACTCGAGTGTCTCTTGACGTACTCACGTATGTCTTAACGTACTCGGGTATATCTTGACGTTCTCCAGTATGCCTTAACGTACTCGGGTATGTCTTGGCATACTCAGATATGACTTGACTTTTTATGAGTATCACCATGTCTTGACGTACTCAGCTACATCCTAAAGTTTGCAGGTATTTCTTGACATACTTGGGCATGTCTTGACGCACTCAGTTATGTCTTGACCAATTAGGTTTTCTCTTGGCTTACTAAGATATTTCTTTACCTTTGCGGGTATATATTGACTTACTTTGAATATCTTTTGCCGTACTCATACAGGTCTTCACATTTTATGGGTATGTCTTGACGCTCTCAGGTATATTCTGAGGTTTGCAGGTTTGTTTTGACGTACTTGGGTATGTCTTAACGTATTAGAATATCTCCTGATTAACTCAGATATGTCTTGACCTTTTGCGGGTACATCTTGACGTACTTAGGTATATTTTGAGGTTCTCTGGTAGGTCTTGGCATACACAGATATGCCTTGGTGTATTCGGGTATGTCATGGCGTAATCAGGTATGTTTTGAATAATATCAAACAAACTAACGAATTTGCTATAAATAGAAATGAATAAAAAAAAACCACGGAAAACTAAAAATTAGGGCAGCTAACTCAGCAAATCATCTTTAGTAGATTAACTATTACATCCATTGACTTTTTCTAATATGAACAAACTGAAATATTGGTATCGTATGTTCGTCGGTCAAAATATATTCGCAATGTTGTCAATTTGCAAAGTTACTGTAATCGTTATGACTATGGCTTAGTGACGACCACGACGTAAAATTAGTCATTAAACCAGAGACATTTAACACAACCTCGGTATCATACCTGCTTCTTATCCAACACTTAAAGCATAATTATAGACTACACAAACAAATACTGACCCATTATTTGATACCGTATTTGATACCGTATTTTGTAGGTTCTATATTGTTAAATAATATCAGCCTTCAACTTGTGTCATTTGTATTGACATAAACCGAGTCATCACTCACGTACAATGTGATATTATAACGCCTCTCGTCAAAGCACCAATATAGTAGTTATCAGTCGGAAATTAAGTTCATCACTGTCAGAGCAGATAACAACAAAGATCTGGCAAATTCAAAATCGAAAATAACGTTATATAAATACAAATTAAATTAAAATGTATCAGATATTTGATTCTCATATTGCCTCTAAAGTAAATTTTAAAACTACAGAAGTTTTATGGTCGTCATCATGAACTCGTGGATCGTTATGTTGTATCCATCTGCACCATGAAAACTGATTTATTCAAGGGGCCAAAGTTTTCCTTCCATCGTTTCTTTACCCCGGACTTGACCTTTTATGAGCAACTCGGCGGGTGTTTCTAGAAAAGCAGAGGACGCTTACCCTACCGGTGCACCTGGTCCATGCTCCCAGTTTTTAGTGGAGTCCGAGTTGCTCTTTTGATTTGTTACTTTGTATGTATGATTTTAGTTACTTTATATTCTTTGTTGTGTATGTCTGTTTTCAAAGTCTGGTCTTTGTCCCTGGATTACATTCTTTTGATTACCGCTATAACCTTGGTTCTCTTGATTACTCTTT
This sequence comes from Perna viridis, assembly GCA_037379345.1. Lineage (NCBI taxonomy): Eukaryota > Metazoa > Mollusca > Bivalvia > Mytilida > Mytilidae > Perna > Perna viridis. The sequence goes on from CM074522.1 coordinate 4,897,627, forward strand.
AAATAAAAGTTGTTCAACAAATCAGGCGATTGATGCCTGTCAAAATCAAACAAAGGTTCACTTTATGTCTTATTCAGGTATCAGACCACATAACCAGTCTTTGTGTGTCATTCGGTATTTTTTACATTACTTTATATCTTATTCAGGAATGGTATCAGACCACTTAACCAGTCTTTGTGTGTCATTCGGTATTTCTTACATTACGTTATGTCTTATTCAGGAATGGTATCAGACCACATCACCAGTCGTTGTATCATTCGGTTGTTTTTTACATTTATTACAAAAATAAGGTTCAGGCCATCAACGGCCACAGGTCAAACTCAGTTCAAAATACTACTTTAATTAAGTGAAGCAACTGATGACTTGTTGCATGCTAACTTTTATTTCACTCATAGTTTAAAACACAATCATACCAAAGCTTGATATGAAAGATTATACACAACAGCCTAAATATATCTGTAGGTGTATATAGACTACAAAACTTAAATGTTCTTATTAAAGTTGAAAAAGACGGATAAACCAAATTAAAAAAAGACTGATTAGTTTTCTTGTTATCAAAACAAATCATTTTGCTTGGAAAAGTTATGAGCAAAAAACTAATAACTTTACTAGAATATTTATATTATTATTTATATTATTTAAAGCTAAAAATGTCGAACTTAAAATTTCGACAATGTCAGTAGGCTGTGCACTTGATGCAAAGGGTAGCTTATCATCAGTAGCACTAAAACCAAATAACTGTTAGTAATGAAGGTCAAACACAAATTATATACAATAAATACTAAAAGCTAAATTATCTGAAATATGAAACCAAAACCACACCACCGATGTTTTCAGAGGAACCACAATAGTGTGGTACAATGCTTGATATAAACCCTCGCTTATTTGGCGAATTTCGGTTAATGATACATAGTTTGGATCAGATAACTGGGTTGAAGAATACTCGCGGACTCTATGGTCCTCTAGAAATGTATAGGCATAGCTGTTTCTAATTACAAAAAAAAACAATTAAAAAAGGATTTCACAAAGTAATTCTCATATAAATTAATATAGCCGTTTGAAAAGCATTTTTGGCTTTTCTCCCATCGCCAGTCGGAATTTTCCAGCTTTGTAAAGCGGTAATCATTTAGTACAATGAAGTTTGTACAATGCACTCATACAATCAAAATCTCACGAGATGTTTTCATCTAGGTGACGAAATATTCCCCGTGCAGGTCCGGGTGGTAAAAGAATAGGCCTGCAGCAGCGCTAAGCTTGTCGTAAAAGGCGACTAAATAGTGCTCAGAAACCTAGCCGGGGGCTAGGCGCTCTGCCCACAGAGCAACTGGGATGTGTGCCCCAGGTGGTGGAATGGGGTACCCCTGGCATGTTACATGCTGGGGTTGTCAGGCTATAATACGGAAAACCTGACCGCAAACCATAGTGGTGCACCGTGTTGGGAAAGATGCCACGTTCCTTGCACGTTAAAGAACCCTGCTGTGGTATTCGATAGGAGTAGGAACCTTTGCGCTCCGCCACAGGAGGCTAAATTGCCCGACCTTACCCATCCCCCTTTTTCTAGTGGTAATCAAAATTCGTCGACCCTGTTGTCCTTGTGACCCATCCTTTTTTTTATCATTTCATGCTCATTTTATCATCCATTTCATGTTCATTGTCTGAATATAGCTCAAATATTGCTGCTCGGACGTTAAACCCCAACAAACAAACAAAACAATCAAGTGACGAAATATAATTTATGATTATATGTATCATATTCATATAAAATAGTACATGGTTTTCAAGTAAATACTCTGTTGGCTTACGAAATGTGTTTATCATTTTTAGAAGACATGCACGGAAATCAATAACATTTAGAGGGATGTTAGTAGTAATTTGCTGTTGTGTACTTAACTAGCATTGCGAATCTCAAGAAGTTTACTAAGCAGTTCAATGTTTTATCAAAGGTATTGTATAAGGCAATCCCTATAATAATAAAAGAAAAAAAAAACTCAAGCACTAAGCAGCTGTAAGTATTAGATAAGGTATATTTACACTATTTTAATTTCAGAAAGTAGTCTAGTCTGAAATGTTTAATATTGCATGTTTTAAATGTGTGTGTCAAGGACAACGCACTATAGATGTTATTTTTTTTTCCCGAAGATATATGTATGTATGTATGTATGTATGTATGTGTGCGTGTGAACGTCACGTCTTTAGGTCGAACAGTTAGAGATCAAGAATTCATACAACTCAATGTCAAACGTCAATTTTCAAACACTGACCTGAGCGCAAATCAACAACTGAAAGAGATTTTAAATTTGCAACTTCCTAATTCATCAACGTTTTGTGCAAAATTTGGTTGCTTTTTAGGGAACTTTAAAACTATATTCTGAGCCAATCATTGTCGATTTATTTTTTTTACTACTTGACATACATATAATATAAACCTTACGTTGGAACAAACGATTCCATGGGATAAAACTTACCATGTGCCACACAAATCATAGGAACTGCCTTGTTTCTACATGGTCAGTCTCTTAATAGACAAATCACATCTCTTGAAACAACCGACTTTGCCGAAATTTAGTGTCCCTCCTAAAGTGACAAGTATGTTTTTAGTAGATGTTTCAGCATACCTGATCACCTGTTGTTTGATATTGCAGCTTCCGTTTCTTTGTTCTTTAGATCAATACTTTGATTAAACATCCGCATAAGTTCAAAAATGGATTTCATTATTTCGTTCAGTATTTATGTCAACAGTTGAGGAAATAATATAGGAAGTGAATTTGTTCGATAATTGTATCATTGAGTAGGACAATAAAATTCAAGGTAACTGTGAGTGAAACTGCCTGCAGGTTTCTATCGACATTGCCATAAAGATATTAGTTCATGCACAATTTCTAATTGCATAAACGTTTCCCACTGGCAAATGGCATTGGAATACAATACGTTTTTGTTTTAAAATATTACAAGGTATTCCATTTCTTTAATTGCTTTCTATGTATATATTAGTAAACTTTCTAATTCCAGGGTTGGTACATTGTCCGTAACTACCCGCAAGTTCGTTATGTTGTATCAATCAGCACCATGAAAACTGATTTATTCAACGGGTCATGGTTTTCCTTTCCTCGTTTGTCTACCCCGGACTTGACTTTTATGAGCAACTCGGCGGGTGTTTCTAAAAAAGCAGAGGACGCTTACCCTACCGGTGCACCTGGTCCATGCTCCCAGTTTTTAGTGGAGTCCGAGTTGCTCATTTACTTTTGCTACTTTGTATGTATGATTTTAGTTACGTTATGTTCTTTGTTGTGTATGTCTGTTTTCTATGTCTGGTCTTTGTCCCTGAATTACATTCTTTTGATTACCGCTATAACCTTGGTTTCCTTGATTACTCTTTCGTAATGGGAAATTCGTGTGACAAGACACACTATAAAAATGTTATTTTGGAATTAGTCCTTTTCATGCTTATGCCTCAAAACTATGGTTTACGCTTCTTTTATAATACTCTATGCTCTCAATTTCCAATGTCGTATTAAATGTGAAGTAAGAGTGAGGAATAAGGATCCGTATGGAGAAAGAAATTTTAGTTTATAGAATGTGGAACTCGGTTTAACAGTTTTTTTATTTATTTCAGAGTTATAATACATAAATTCAAGCGTTAAGGTTTTCATAAAAAATATCAGTAAGGTTAATCATGTATTGTTGCAAAAATAAAGAAAAATAAATATCTTATATAGATTTGTCTATTTAAACAAGCGTTTGCTATCGGAAGAGGGTATTATATATTCGATGTTCATGGATCATTGGTATGAATTACATCATTTCCCATTCTCCATGGCCCTTGTTGAATAGGAATTTACCCTGATTATGCACAGGTAAGTCGTACTTTTAATCATGTTTTTGTGTTCGTTGAAAGATCCAAACAGCAATAAAAGAGAATACAATCTTAACGTTTAAGAATTAAAAAGAAAAAGAGAAAGGTGAGACCATTAGACAAAGCAATGAATAGTTAAACACATATAACCAAATCGTGAACAGAAATGATTTACAAACACAATTTCGATTACAGAATGCAATGCTATTTATTATAAAACTAAAGATATGAAAGACAAGACATTAAACCAGCTAAACCACTTGCAATTTAAATTCCAACAAGAGTTGATCGATAGTCAATCCAATAAGACGTGATCTCTAACTGAGGATATCTCGTCTTGACTATGAGAAATTTGACATTGCATCCGCAAAACTTCAGGTGTGAAATGAACAAAGGGTGATCATATCCCTTGTATCACCAATGTATGACACGTCAAATACAGAGAGAAATCATAAACATATCAGGCTTATGAAAATGATAATGTCATTAGATAATTATACAATGTTATAGAATTGTAGTACTGACAAGTCTTGCTACATTGTACTTTTATACATATGGTTACAGAAATGACGTAAAGCCTGTACTTTGAAAGTCTTGGTAACCTAAACAAACATCTGTATGAACAAAAACAACTTAGATGCGACCTGAATCATCCCATCTAATTATCCTTTTTGGTCAAAATGAAAATATTGAAAACAAATCATTGTATAATATAGAAGTAATACGTTTCAAGAAAGTAATTGACAAATGATTTACTGAATCAACGTGTAGAAGTAACGCATTCATGCATCAATTGTCTCCCTTTGGAACTGAATAGTGCATTAGATATATCGATTATTCACATGATAATCAAATCTTCATTTATTAATTCAATTATCTGAATCTGACTTTCGTCAGTCTACAGTGACTTTATAATGATTTGACAAGATAACCTACAGTTTCTGTTACTTTTATCAAGTGACATGTGTTACACTAGCGTTTGTGCATTATAGGAATTTGATACGTCTTATCATTACATTATTTGAAAGTACGTGGACATTGTAGGGTCCATATAAACTGAAAATCTTCGTAAAATAAATATTCAATCTGAATGTACATGCATTACAAAATCACATGTACAAGACTCAGGAACATGCGCTCAGAATACCTTCCACATGAAAAAAGTATATTGAGAAGTCAAGGCCTAACCAAGAGAAATATAAGTGCAAATTTGCCATTTCGGACTTTTTATGAAATTGTAGCAGCTGGATTATTATCTCCTTTCAATGAGACAAAAAGAATATGCACTGCTCAAACTAGTACAAAATATATATTTTATATGTTTTGCGATGATTTCATCAGGAAAATGCCGTAGAAAAAACATTAAATCATAAAATTAAACGATTCAGACGTAGCAAGCAAAATCAAAATAGAACCAACGACAAAAAAGAAGCACTCCTCAGAAAACTTTAAGTACATTATTGAAAAAAAAATACAGGGTCTTATCAAAAAGTACAATGGGATATTTTTATTTCCTTAAATGGCCCCGTGCAGGTCCGGGTGTTAAAAGAATAGGCCTACAGCAGCGTAGTGCTCAGAAACCTAGCCGGGGGCTAGGGCGCTCTGCCCACAGAGCAACTGGGATGTGTGCCCCAGGTGGTGGAATGGGGTACCCCTGGCGTGTTACATGCTGGGGTTGTACGGAAAACCTGGCCGCAAACCATAGTGGTGCACCGTGTTGGGAAAGATGCCACGTTCCTCGCACGTTAAAGGACCCTACTGTGGTATTCTCCCGAAGTAGCAACCATAGGGCTCCTCCACAGGAAGCTAAATTGCCCGACCCTACCCATATCTCCCTATTTCCAGTGGCAATCAAAATATGTCGACCCCGTTGTCCTTGTGTCCCATCCCTTTTTCATTTCATCATTATTTCATGTTCATTTTATCATCAATTTCATGTTCATCGTCTGAATATAGCTGAAATATTGCTGCTCGGACGTTAAACCCAAACAAACAAACAAACAAATTTCCTTAAATGGTGTTTATCACAACCATCACTCCATTTTTCATTGTTATCATCCAGCAATATTTGTCAACATATAAACTATTGCTTTAATTCAATTAGATAGTTATTTCTCAATTGCAACAACTCTGTAAATTGTTTCTCCCCATTCAAATGCAATATCTACCCATACGAAAGCCCCATTTTCGATTCCAGTTAAGCTAACCCCTTTAAATTCAACTTAAATCCAGTATCTCCTTCTTTCAGAAATTTCATGTTATAGGTGACTGGCAAAAAATGACATTTTTTTTAAACATTGTAATTTGAATATTTTCATTATTTTTCTTTATTGTTGATAATGTTTCACATAATTCATTACGGTCTCCTTGTTTAGCAAATGAAACAGTGTAAGCAGGTGTCTATAGGTAAGGTAAAAAAGCTACCCATCAGTACACATTCCATGTAATGTATTATTATATGCTTGTATTTCATGAAAGGAAAACTTTACATACGAGTTTTTTTTCACAAGAATAGCTAAGACACCCATTAAATGCTTCAATACATAACCTCAAAAAAGGCTGATATTAATTAGCAGTGTCTATAAAAATCTATAAAGTAGCTGAAAAGGCATAATAAGCATTGAGACACAAAAGGTAAACTCATAAAACTTTACTTAGTCGCCATAACAACGTATGAATCTGTTTGGTGTTAATAATTTACCTTTTTATATTAAGAAGTTCAGATTTTGTTTACATATTATTTTAACAAAGGATTTAGTTAGCATTTACGTTGCACTTTGTTTGAAACGGTTTAAGTTAAACCTCTTTATAATCACCAGTTGTTCTGTGTATCCAGGTTCAACTTTCATTGAACAAAAGGGTGATTTAGCTAGTTTGTGGTTTTCTTGGTAAACGGTTTGGACAGGTTGTACTGTATATCAAACAATAAATTTATTTTAGATAAATACTGTAATCTGATTGGTTAAAATATTTTTGTTATATCTCCATGGATAAAAAACTATTGACACACTCCTATTCAATTAAATTCAGAGCTACTTTTCTCATGTTTAAAGATAAAAATATGTCTAAAATCAATATATAACAATTGGCTATTATAAAAATATTGTCTGTTGAAAAATAACTTAAATTTCCCATGTGCATATTTTATTTATTACACTTCGCGCAATAAACAATATGCACATGGAAAATTTGTTATTTTTCAATAGACAAAATTTTTATTATGGCCAATTTAAAAGAATTGAAACATCTTTGATAAATGTAGTATACTTTCGTTCTGGAAGTTTAATACCTGACCCATTTGTCCAGTATTTGTTCGTCCATAATTCATGCTAAAGAAATTACAATATAGACAGACTGGCTCATTTACATATGTAAGACAATAATGAATTCTTCAATAAACACTTCAGTAATCACCCAATGATTTATTTTTCCTTCAAGTTCTAACTGAGACTTAGTAGTTTGTATTTTCTAAGGAATCAAATAATTATTTTTCCTTTCAAGAAGTGGCTGCTAAGCAGTCTTTTTTGTACGAGTATTTCCATTTGCATGCAGCAACATTATTAGCACCTACCAGTAACCTACTTTGTAAGTATTGATCAGTATAACAAAAAAAGATTCCATCAATAGAAATATGATTTCAACGATAATAGGTAATCAACATTACCACATGCATTTATTTCAGCAATATCTTGATTTAAATATACATGTTAAACTCTATACTTTAAGACATGACATCATTTGAATATTTTGTCGAGTTGAAATAAGATGAACGTACTAGCAGGATATCCTCTGTGACCTAGTCATCGGTTTCAGTGGCTTTACTGAAAGAACTTTGACATATATATTTGAAACTTTGAAAGAACTTTGACATAAACATTTGAAACTTTAAGAGAAATTAATCAGAAGTTTAAAATATCAGTTCAAAAAAATCATATCAAATGCCAAAAATTGTAAAATAACGCTGCGAACCGTTGGTAAAACGAAAAAACAATTTTTTCTAGGATAAAAAAATACAGATTTAATTTTCTTAAAAAAACAATACCTTACTTTGGCAATGTTCAGTATAGCTTGTCTAAATCACACTAAAATTGAAGCTGTAAAATTTGTTCGGTTTAGACATATATTCGATTAATAAAGATTAAACATGCATTAAAACTTATACAAACACACTCTTAAACCCTCAAGATATCATGTTTTGATTGTTTTGTTTTGTTTTTTAAAGATCAGTTCAGAGAGGTCTTAATATATAATGTAACATATGTATTGTGCTGCGAGGGCCTTCAACAAAAAGTCGTTAATGTCTGTTTTTAATGTCTGTACTTGTTGTTTCTTCTCTAACCTTTTAAACTTTTAATCTTGCTTGAATAATATTACCCTTTAGTGTCGGTGCCATGCCTGATAAAATCAAAAAGAACAAGTCAGAACTTTGATTAAGCACAGATAACCTTATATAGTTCTTCCAAATTAGTTTGCAGCAAATAACTTTAAGATTAATTTGCCATTTTTTTGTAAACAAATCGTCCGTAAAACAGAACTTTGGACAAGGAAAAACATATTAGGCAATTATCCTTATTCCTTCTAAAGAAAGCTACCTTTTTATACCTTTGATAGGCAAATTAATAAGGCTTATTGAAAAAAAAAAACCATACGTTCTTAAATCCTGTATGGCTTTTATTAAAATTAAAACCATATTTTGTTGTCTGGAACGGAAAATGATTCCTTTCTTACCTCTCGAACCTTTGTTCCCTTAATTACTATTTAAGAATACCTTCTTATATTTTCATTCCCTTTTCCTGACCCTCATATCCGATACATCATGATATGAGAGGTTTATCCTGGTCGATGCTTCTAACTATAGTTGTCAATCACACGAATTAGGTAAAAAGGTATAATATTTCAAAGCAGACAAATTTCACCGACCGAAAAGTCGATTTGACGTTATTAACTTGGTAGATTGTGATGTGTTATCAGTTATTATGTGTAAACTGTATTAATCTGCTCAGAATCAACCACAAAATTATGCTCTTGTTAAATTTCCAATACAACATTTGCAAAGTTTAGTGCTTACGTTGAAGTATCAGTCTATGTAAGAGTCACACAGTGGGTAAATCAAAGTATAAAAAACGTTAACCACCAGTTTGATTGTGTAATTTACATATTTGTATGATCAAAATCAAGGAAACGTCTTGTTGAAATGTTTAAATTTTCTAAGAAATGCACTACAAAAGAACATTCCTGAGACAGAAATCATATCCAGTGATGCAGAGATCAACAGCGGTTATTTTGAACAGAGAAGACTTCCTTGAATGAACACACACACCTGCTCTGAACACTTCAATATTTATCTCATGTTGAAACCTAATTTGTCTCTAGTGCGAGACGGTGTATTCCAGCAAAATGTATTCCTATTTTATTATCATATATTTCCATGCTATTTTTAAATCCAATTTTCAACCTTATAACTATCAAATATAGAAACGATAAATACCAGCCATACACGTACAAACAACAAAACTATATGCATTTTACTGAGTTATGCCTTTCAAAAAAATCATTTATACCTCAATTCATGTGTTTGCATTTTTAGAACAAAATGATAAGCTACAGCAACTTATATTCATTCACAAATCTCGATTCTATCCATAAATTGCATATGTCAGTGCGTGTCAGAATGTTTTATCATAAATGGTGTTTTATTTGAATACAATTGTCATATTCTATTCATTTTTGTTTTTGAAAAATTTCGCTTATTGCATATTCCGGTAAAACTACAAAATCAAATTCTCAAGAAAATGTATTTTTTTGTTGTTGTTTTTATGACATTGTAAAACTGTAGTGAAACCACAAAATTATTACACCAACGAAATTTTGTCAACTCACGAAATATGACCCATTGAAGTCCTTATAATTTGTGTGTTCAATTGTAGACTATACAACTACGTCATTATATAGGAAAGATTAGGTTCATATTTGTTTCATTAAACACCGTTGTAATAATTTAATATACATGTGTACCTTGTCCTTTGAGGCGTATTCATTATTTTTTATTGTTATTCAAGGGGTGTACTTCATTTACATCTGCAGGCTGGTCAGATGAGTTGAAAGATTTTGTTCTTGACCATTATGAAACCTTAAGAAAACCAGTCTACATTCCAAAGATACAACAACAATAAAAAATAAGGACTTACCTTCAATTTCAATTAAGATGAATAATATCCATAAAAAGATAAATAAAATTAGGTTCTTCATTTTTCTTCAATACCGTTTATATTCACTGAATAACTGGTGACAAATTTTGTCTCATTATACCAAAATCCACCAGTTTCAATATTCTGAATTTTCCCGTTTATAAAATATTTCAACTTTACTCAATTGCTTTTTCCTGTAGTTTACCAGTCAAATTGTGCATGCGTGGCATTACATTCCTAATTTCATATTTTGTATTAACCGCAAAACAAATCATAATTGAACAAAATTACTGAGAATAAATCGTAATTACACGTTAACTGGCCGGACATATAGCGATTGTCACATCGTAGTTATTCCCAATGATAATCTGCGATGTTAGAATGATATTGATATTTAAACCACAGTCTAGCGCTGATGTTTTCATCGTGTGGTTTGAGGATTTGTCGTTGTATTGTGAATATTTGTTATCACACGGGAGACACTCTTTGTTTAAATGTAAGTGTTTGTAAGAATCAGGCAAAATGGGAACAAAATCAGAATCATGCATGTCAAAACCCCACCGATCTGATAATGTAATATCACTCAAGGATATTTTCTCTATTTGAAAAGACCATTATTTTTTCTCTGCATCAATGGCTTTGCACAGAATTTTGTCAATAGAATGTAAGATAAATGAGGTTTTTGACAGAGTTGCCTGCCCTTGAAATGTTCGTTTTCATTGCATTTCAATGACATTAGTACCCAATTTTCCACCATCTTCTTTCCTTGATTCTGATGGTGCAAATAGCAACATTACACTATCAAAGTGATGGGGTTTTTTTTCATACCATGTTTCACCCACTGGCTGATTCTTACAGGGACTGGCACTTAATTGTTTATTAGCACTTTTTCTTCTGAATGCCAGTGCACATTCCTAGTAATTATTTTTTCTAACTGAATTTAACAACATGTTGTTAAATATGGCTTCTGGTTTTACGGAAAGAGCATTTTAATGGTAAAGGTCGTGCTGTTTAAAAAGATCATACATTAAGAAGTAACGAACATGTATATATTTATATTTGTTAATGTTACAGTTTCAAGACTCCAGACATGGCAGTCATATGTGCATTTTATTTCTATTCAGAAAAGCAAAATACCCATATGTAAGTGAACGAGGGAAACGATCGCTCCAGATATATATATATATATATGAAAATGAAAATCTTCATCATGGAACAAAACACGATCTGGTGCAATCTACAGAGAGTGAAGCGGGACGGATTTTGGATAAAAGAACTCCGTGTTTTACACCCACATAGAATTGACAAAAAACATTAAGTTCTTCCTATTTTGTATAGTTTCTTATAACAGTGTTTGTAAATATTTTTTTGTTTTATAGTTCAGTATTCAAGATCAACACACAACGTGTGTCCATAGCACAATGTTCAAGATCTTTGTTACTGTTGGTAAAACTTTATACGTCACAGGTATTCACCTGATTAGGTAGTGAGTTGTGTTCACAGACCATTTACTTTCATACACACTGGCACTGCAGAAGGTCATTTGTTGACTGAAAATTTTGCCCATTATATATTTTATTATAGTGTGTTAACATCTTTATCGGTATCGTTGTACAATCCTTTAGACTCATATATGTATAGATATATACAGAGAATGGCAGCAATGACCCTACCTACTAAAAAAAAAAGGGAAATAAACTCAGATGCTAAAACAGAGCAACAGGAGAACATTGTCGCTACAAATCCTACTCATTAAACAGACATCTGTCTATAGTTCTTTTAACCGGTGTCGAATTGCATAAACGAAACACGATTCGTGGAGATATATGATACATATGTGGATATATTTTCTTGTTAATATCATTTCTAGCAATTATTTGAGGTGTTTAAAAGGGTCATATACATGGTTTATATATAATGCCAAAAATAGAAAAGTCAATTTCTCGTCAAATAACATGCATGCATCTTTTACAACGAAATACCCAGATAGGTTTTTATTGAATTGAAAAGTGGAATTAACAATTATATCGGAGGAATCATGATCAACAGTCTTAAGTTGTGTGGAGAAAAGCGAGTATATAAATTCCAATGATTTTTGTTATTTGCTACATAAATGAGCATGTTGAATGTACAACTAACATGGTGTAACGTGTCGCAATAGAGTCATAGATTATTGTTTCTATTGCATTCTCACGATCCCTGCCTGAAAACATTTTGGACATAGTTTGCATATGCTTTGTTGCAAACTAACATATTTTACTAAAGTTTCATTTTATGGTTAGATACAAAATCTGGAAGCAATATTCACAAATGTTATTTAACGTCCCAATTTCAGTGTATGGTAAAAAAAACAGTCGGCAAACACACGATGTTATCGTTGCATAAGTCCTAAATGATGTCCCATATCATAATGAAAGACGGGCAGATGACCAGAAAAGTGCAGCAGGGGAACAAAACGTTTCCGACACACGAGGCCAAATTACCTTAATAGAAAAAAGTAAAAAAATAAAGCAAATTTAATTAAAGATATTAAACTACAAAAATGTTCTGTAAACAAGAACAGCAATAAACATATCAATGTTAAATTCATAAAATGTTCATTTACAATTTATTTTTAGGGATAATTATATTACAAACAAAACAATACTAACAATACATATGTATTATGATGTTCATTAAACTTTTTTTCGAGTATAAAATGCACTACTACAATAAAGATGTACTTATAATTTTTGATTTAAGAATACTTCTATCCTTTCCTTGATTAAGTGAAAATATCATGTTATGTACGTTATATAGCATCTCCAACATAATATAAGTACATGTATCATGTGCCTTTATTACCACCAGCAATTACATATGTCAGAGAAACATAAGTTTTATTGTAAATAATGTCCTTCATTCGAGCACAACGGAAATATAACAAGTCCATAAAATACACATTTGTTTGACAATAATGCATGTTCCAACAGCAACTCGTTGTTTAAAACCGCTTTAGTTGGTTAACATGACAAAGTGAAACGCCTGCGATCTCATTTATTCATAGTGTTATCAACTGGTAAGTATTTTTTAATGTTGGAACCGAATATTTGTCGGAGCATTTTTATTAAATATTGAAGATTGACTTCAACAATACGTATTGATATGTTCATGGCATCGACAGAATATAATAAAATGCGCAACAATTTTCCTGTCATATTATACACTAAATCATGAAATGTTACCGAAAGATGTGAAATAAATTTACGGTAATGTTTACGTCTGAAATTGTCAGTACGTTGTCATTGTAAAAAAAATCGAGTATTTGATTGGTAAGTTGACCACACGTGGCCTTAATATTGTGTGTGTCCTGTACCCTCTATGGCAAACAACGAATTAGCTATTTATGATAGGATAGAGGTACATTCGTCTCATTGAACATATCAAAGGCATATGCAACCTGTTAGAAAATATATCTATACAAATGCAATCGATAGAAATTTCAATGGTTTTAAGTCATGTGTTGTCCTAGGTCCTTATAGAATTGGGACAACGTATCATCCGTCCTTATAGACTTGCGAAGACTTGTCTGCGGTTGAAGGTTCCCATTTCTAAACATAGCTTGTCACTTCCTGTCATACTGAATTCAGTCCCTCGGTAATTCTTAGGTCAAAGTGAAATAAGTATTGGTAACTTAAAACGACCGTTTTATAATTGATTTCATATTATGATTTATTATTTAAGGAGTTATTTACTCTGAACTATTTGAACCATTTTTTACGAGAACAACACATTGAAATACCAGTCCGTACAGATCAAGGACAAACCTTTAAAAAACACTCTTCTTCGGTATTATGTTTTTTTTTTTTTTTTTGGTCATAATCCAAATTAAACGTCACATTCCAAATATTGGTTTCAAAATTCAAACTCTGTAGCAATCGGAAAAAATATATTATGAATGAACTAATTTTTATTTTTGTTTCAGGGGTATCAATACATCTGGCACAAAGAGGGAGAATTCGTTGACAAAAATACATCGGGAATAACAACATGACAAATGTAGAAAAACAAATCTTCACATTAAAACAACTAAATGAATAACAAAAGTAAGTGTATCAATCTCCAAAATAGGAGACTGAATTGATATGACCCCAGAAGGTTGAGAATAGCGCTTTCTGTAAGTCATGCTTCCTAATTGTTAAGGTTCTAAATCTGATGAAAGATTCAGAGTACTTTTGACAAATAGTGGTCGTTTGCATATCGGAAACTACCTCGTTGAAGCAAGGTACACAAAACTGTCAATATTTATAGGTTTTATAATCAGAGAAAGTTGAATAAAGTAGAATACCAACTCAAGTTATTTAATTTCAAAATCATATAAACGGGCCTCAGCGAATATGTTATGATGTTGAAAACAAATAACACGAGTTAATATTTTGCGAAATTCAACTTTCAGGAGTTATAAAACACATTTCGCCATGATTTCCTTGGCATATGTTGGAACAACGCCACACATTACTTTCGGGAAATCAGGTATTATAGAAAGAGTAATCAAGGGAACCACGGTTATAGCGGTAATCAAAAGAATGTAATTCAGGGACAAAGACTAGACATGGAAGACAGACATACACAACAATGAACATAAAGTAACTAAAATCATACATAAAAAGTAACAAAAGCAAATGAGCAAGTGATATACAATCACACAACAACGAAACGCAACGGCGAAGTTTTCATATCATAGGTTCATTACCCATAGTCTATGGTGTAATATCGGAAATATCTAGCCGTCCAAGAAGTACATAAAACTAACAAGTCCAAGGAAAATGACAATATAGTATTGTACAAGCAGCTTTTGTGCAAGCCACATGTCATATATACAGGTAGATTTATATAGGTCTATAGAAATGTGTCAATACTACTGAATATATTTATATAATATAAATATAAATATGTTTTAAGATATTTGAGATATATTTTAACCAACACATGGCCTTCTGCAGTGTCAAATAATAAGTAAGTATATGATCCAGAAAACTACTCACTACACATTTATTATTGCATTCGTATTTATATTAAGGTGCGTTGTAACATTGATTTGACAATGTACAAAGTGCAATCAAATGAACAAAGATTCTAACGAAAACAAAAAAGAAATGTGAACAACCAAAGGCAAGATATTGAAAGAGTAATCAAGGGAACCAAGGTTCTAGCCGTAATAAAAAAAAAATGTAATCCAGGGACAAAGACCAGACAAATTGACAAAAGACATATACAACAAACATAAAGTAACTAAAATAATTCATACAAAGAAACTAAAGCAAATGAGCAATTTTGACTCCACTAAAAAACTAGGAGCAGGGATCATGTGTACTGGTAGGGTAAGCGGCCTCTGCTTTTCTTGCAATACCCGCCGTGTTGCTCATAAAAAGTCAAGTCGAGGTAAAAGAAAGAGGAAAGGGAAACTATGACACGTTGACCAAATCATTTTCATGGCGCAGATGGATACACCGTAACGATCCACGAGTTCATGATGACGACCATAAAACTTCTGCAGTGATGACTTTAATCTTGTAGCAACATAACCCTGTTCCAGAAAAGCCTACCTGTTAAAAGTCTAGCGCGATACAAAAAGTCTGCATAGTTTCGGCGAGCGCTTGCATAACGTATGAGTTCTGATATGAACACTTCATACGCAGGTGCTGAAGGAATGTTGCCACAGATGAAAGGAAGGTTGACAATATTGAATGAAAAGTCATCAGGTTTGTCGTAAAGTTTGGTCAACAGTTTTCCCTTACTATCGATTTCTAAGTGTAGGTAAAGATAGAGTCTGACTTTTCAGTTTTTGTAGTATCCATTAGTTCAAGTTCTTTGGGATACGTGCGATGTATCAAATCCTCGAAATTTGTTTGTTGAGGTTTAACGCCTGAGCAGCAATATTTCAGCTATATTCAGGAGATGAATATGTTTGTTTGTTTGTTTGTTGGGGTTTAACGTCCGAGCAGAAATATTCCAGCTATATTCAGACAATGATCATGAAATGGATGATAAAATGAACATGAAATGAAAAAAAAAGGATGGGTCACAAGGATAGTCGGGTCGACAAATTTTGATTGCCACTGAAAAGGGGGGATGGGTAAGGTCGGGCAATTTAGCCTCCTGTGGCGGAGCACAAAGGTTCCTTCTCCTATCGAATACCCCAGCAGGGTTCTTTAACGTGCGAGGAACGTGGCCTCTTTCCCAACACGGTGCACCACTATGGTTTGCGGTCAGGTTTTCCGTATTATAGCCTGACAACCCCAGCATGTATCACGCCAGGGGTACCCCATTCCACCACCTGGGGCACACATCCTAGCTGCTCTGTGGGCAGAGCGCCTAGCCCCCGGCTAGGTTTCTGACCACTATTTAGTCGCCTTATACGACAAGCTTAGCGCTGCTGCAGGCCTATTCTTTTAACACCCGGACCTGCACGGGGAGCGATGAATATGAAGTGGATGATAAAATGAACATGATATGATGATGAAATGAAATATGGGATGGGACACAAGGACAAGAGGGTCGGCAAATTTTGATTGCCACTGGAAATAGGGAGAGGTGGATAGGGACGGGCAATTTAGCCTCCTGTGGCGGAGCCCTATGGTTCCTACTCCTGATGAATACCACAGTAGGGTTTATTAACGTGCGAGGAACGTGGCATCTTTCCCAAAACGGTGCACCACTATGGTTTGCAGTCAGCTTTTCCGTTTTATTACTCCATTCCACCACCTGGGGCGCACAACCCAGTTGCTCTGTGGGCAGAGCGCCCTTACCCCCCGGCTAGGTTTCTGTGCACTATTTAGTCGCCTTTTACGACAAGCTTAGCGCCTCTGCAGGCCTATTCTTTTGACACCCGGACCTGCACGGGTCTCAAATCCTCGAAATTAGGATTGTATTAAGATAATACGTCATCCATATAGCGGAAAGTGAGATTAAAGGATCTAGCTAAACGATATTCGTTCTTTCGGATTAGATCAAATGTAAAGTCAATATCATAAGAGTAAAGGGAAAAGTCAACAAGTATAGGAGCACAATGTGTTCCATTTGAAAACAGACACACAAAGAACATGAAATAACCAAAATAATACGCACGAAGAAACTAAAGTAAATGAGCAACTCGAATTCCACTTAAAACTAGGAGTAAGGACCAGGAGCACCCTAAGCGTTTTTTTTTTCTAGAAACACCCGCCGAGCTGCTCATCAAAAGTCAAGTCCAGGGTAGTCAAAAGAGAAAAGGAAACTAAGACGCATTTAACAAACTAGTCTGTTTTTGGAAGATGATTTGGAACCGTTTTTTTTCATAGTATGATTGTTTGTTTGTTTGTTGGGGTTTAACGTCCGAGCAGCAATATTTCAGCTATATTCAGACGATGAATATGAAATTGATGACAAAATGAACATGAAACGATTATGAAATGAAAAAGGGATGGGACACATGGACAATAGGGTCGACAAATTTTGATTGCCACTGGAAATAGGGAGTGGTGGGCAGGGTTGGGCAATTTAGCCTCCTGTGGCGGAGCTCTATGGTTCCTACTCCGGGAGAATACCACAGTAGGGTTCTTTCACGTGCGAGGAACGTGGCATCTTTCCCAACACGGTGCACCACTATGGTTTGCAGTCAGCTTTTCCGTATTATAGCCTGACAACCCCAGCATGTAACACGCCAGGGGTACCCCATTCCACCACCTAGGGCACACATCCCAGTTGCTCTGTGGGCAGAGCGCCCTAGCCCCTGGCTAGGGTTCTGAGCACTATTTAATCGCCTTTTACGACAAGCTTAGCGCTGCTGCAGGCCTATTCTTTTGACACCCGGACCTGCACTGTCTTCATAGTATGAAGAATATCTGCCAATACTATATATATATATCTAGGTGTACCGTGTTCCTTGGAAAAAACATAACGATGTATCATGTTTTTCATAGTTTTCCATTCCTCGTATGTCTATCCCGGACTTTTTATGTGCAACTCGGCGGGTGTTTTTAGAAAAGCAGATAACGTTTGACGCTTACCCTACCGGTGCACCTGGTCCATGCTCCCAGTTTTTAGTGGAGTTCGAGGTGCTCATTTGCTTTTGTTATTTTGTATGTATGATTTTAGTTACTTTATGTTCTTTGTTTTGTATGTCTGTTTTCCATGTCTGGTCTTTGTCCCTGGATTACATTATTTTGATTACCGCCATAACCTTGGTTCCCTTGATTACTCTTGGAGTCGGGACTTTAACTGAGTATGAGGAATAGAATTTAAATAATTTTTTAATAATAAAGGTTTTATGCTACTATATTCTGATATCAATCGTGCAATTTGTTCAGGATCCGCATTGTATTAAGACCACTACGGGAGTAACAAGTACCTCGGTAGGACTTGAGACCATCTTTTACACATGTGAGTATAGCTAACGATCTTGAACTTTGTGGAAATTAGAGAAACTTAGATGATCTTGAAAATAACGATATACAGATCAACAAATATTGAATTATAATTTTGTGTTGATTGTGTGTTACATAGATTTGTACACACATATATATGAACTCTAGAAACAAGCACAATATACCATCCGGTCTGAGATTATCCATACTTACCAATATAAATCATTGCACCACGAATACCGTATTTCGAAATAATAGCCTTTGTAGTAATATCTGATTTCAAATAATAAAGACAGGTTCAATATATGGTGGTGATATCTTTAGATTTGAAAAAAAAATGAGACAATAGTTTTCGAGAAATGTACAATTCGATATTGATATTGGTATAGAACGATGTAATGCAAAGAATGTTGACAAGTAAATAATCGTGATTATCGACTATTCTCTATAAGAATGATGACATCATTTTCCTTTCAAAAAACTTTGATGTTTATTACATGGTTCAATTAAAGTATGACATAGAAATGTACAAACCTGTTTTGTTTTATTCAACTGTACAACTTATTGGACTTTGGAATATTTGTTCAGTATCTATCGAGACTAGCTTTTTAATTCATCACTTAACTGGCATGTCACGCTTTACATAGCAAGGTTGAGATCGGTTAAAACTAATACTATGCAGCGTTGTAAATTATGTATATTTCATGTTTATTATTTAACAAATGTGTTACATTTGATTCTGCTCTTAAAAAATCTTAAACAGGGGAAATGTATATTTTATCTCACGCAATGGACAATTTTAAACCGCTATTTGTGCTTTGAAAAGAATATATTAGAAAACTACTGTTCGTTTGAGGGAAGTAATAATACTAAAGGCAATTTCTAGACAAAGGGAATTAGCCGAAAACATTTATTTTATATAACAAAGCCAATTTCAGGGACAAAAAGTAAACTTCTGCAATTGTCCTGATAAGTACTTGCATTGTCGATAGAAATGGTGGTTTTAGACGGGTTTCATACGCGCGAAACCCATACGGTTTATAGCTGAATAGAACAACTGTCCTCTATCACTCAATTACGGCTACTTGTTTAATGAGACAACTGACCTCCATAAATAAATTGTCCTCTTTCAGCAAACATTCAAAGAGCAGCACAACGGGTTGTCTACAAAACTCAAGAATTTCTCATATTTCCGATACATATGCCTGTACCATTGTAGTTATATTCGGCTGTTCTGTGTGTACCTTTGTATCTTTTTGTTGTATTATGCGTTTTCATGTATGGTCCTACTGATGTTATTGATATATATTATTTATATAAAGAAAAATATGATCTTTGTTTTGCGTTTAGGCAACTTTGTTTTCGCTTTGTTGGATCCTGAACATTTATTATACAATATTTCACAATGTATGATTTTTTTGTTCATATGACAATGATCTTATATCTTGGTATCCTATCATTTATAACTAAAAAAAGCAGCGTTGATTTATTTGGGATATTCATGTTTTCTCTGTGGATATTGGAAAGTAGTGGCAAAAGTCAATATAAGGAAAGTTTGTTCGAGATCGATTATGTTTTTGGAAATTTTGTACGATTTTCTATTTGTTTTTCTAAAGCAAGAGTTGCTAATTCTTATAGTTAATTAGCTTTTACATTTGTTAATCAGCTTAGAAAAGGATTTGGAAGAGAATTGACTGGACAAATGATGGCTCATCATAAGTAAGAACAAGGGTGAATTTAAGGCGTTCATTACAATTGTATCATATTTCGAAGTTATTTGGTACTTTTTCAAAAGTGAAAATCTCATAGTTTTCACACATTGTGGATGCATCTATTCAACACCATACTATTTAAATGTTATTGTTGATTCCTTGACCTTTAAACCATGATTTCTTTATATTCACATGAAGGGTGTGCATTTCCCCCTCGAAATTTCTTCACCAAAAAACAATTTGTTTGATAAATTATTCCTTTAACGACAAATAAATGCTTTAGCATTCAGGGAAAGTTTTAAATGTGTATTTTAATTCATATTTAGTCCTCAGCAAGCAGTCTCAACGGATTAGAATAAGAATTATTTTTCTCCCAACAAAGGAACGAATCGAACTTTATAAACATTGTATAAAGTTACATGAATATTTCATTTGGAAGCAACAATAAAAAACGTTTCATAGTTATCCTAACAGGCATTCTTGTGGATTAAGTATTTTAAATTTCGAAAACACAAGTATGATTCTTTTCACATTTAATTATAACCTTATTTAACTCCCCGTGTTGCTTCACCACCTCGAATACTTACAAAGTAGAACTAATGAAATAACAAAATAGTGGAAAGAATTGTTGGTGAACATAATTTGTTTAATGCCTTGCCCAAGAGTCCAACATTATCGTCAGAGATTGATTAAAAGAGTAATCAAGGGAACAAACGTTAAAGCGGTAATCAAAAGAATGTAATCCAGGGACAAAGACGAGACATATTGAAAAAAGACATACACAACAAAGAACATGAAGTAACTAAAATCATGCATACAAAATAAAAAAAAGCAAATGAGGAACTCGGACTCCACTAAAAACTGGGACCATGGACCAGGTGCACCGGTAGGGTAAGCGTCCTCTGCTTTTCTAGAAACACCAGCCCAGGGTAGACAAACGAGGAAAGGAAAACTATAGCGATTGAATAAATCAGTTTTCATGGTGCAGATGGATACAATATAACAATCCATGAGTTCATGATGATGACCATAAAACTTCTGTAGTGATGACTTCAATCTTGTAGCAACATAACCCTGTTCCAGAAGCCTACTTGTTAGAGTTCTAGCTCGATACAAAAAGTCTGCGTAGTTTCGGCAAGCTCTGGCATAACGTGTAATTTGTGATATGAACACTCCATAGCAGTTACTGAAGAGATGTTGCCACAGATGAAAGGAAAGTTGACGATTTTGAATGAAAAGTCATCACGTTTGTCGTAAAGTTTGGTCAATAGTTTTCCTTTACCATCGATTTCTAAGTGCAGGTCAAGGTATGAGGCTGACTTCACATTGTCTGTAGTATCCTTTAACTCAAGTTTTTTTGTTTTTTTTGGGGGGGGGATAGATGCGATGTATCACATCCCCGAAATTAGGTTTGTTTAAAGATAATACGTCATCTGTATAGCGAAAACTGAGATTAAAGAATCTAGCCAAACGATATTCTATCTTTTGGATCAGATCAGCTATAAAGTCAGCCTCATGAAATTGACGGAAAAGGTCAGCAAGTAAAGGTGCACAATTGTTCCCATTGGAATGCCGACCGTTTGTTGAAAAAGTAAGTAGATGCTAGCACACAAACACACACACACACACACACACGAAAACAAAATTAATATGCCAAAACTAAATTCATCTGCAGTTGTTTGCTGTAATGTCTTTTATACTTTCATTGTTCCAGTTGGTACTCGATATAAAGACCCTGATAACATGTGTAGCTACATTGTATTTCCTGTAAATGATAGATCGTTGGCCATAAGCTTTTTCTATTTTAAAATAAAGTCGCGGCTTTTCATTCATTTCTAAATACATGTAAGTTGTTCAGCAAAGAATAGGTCACACGAAACAAGAAATCATTATTAGAGTGAAGTTTTGTAAATTAATCATACATCATATTTTGTTTTAATTTGCTTCATTTTTGTGCTCATTTCGTTCTAATGCCATCTTAAACTGATTTCATTTAATGTCTCACGCAATAGATGTAACACGTGTTTCATTAACAATACAACCCGATGAATATTTTTAGACACTGCAATCATACTTAAGCAGGCTTTAGATTCGGGATTTGTTTCCAATAAATCAGATTTTTTTGTTTTCGTAAGAAACATTCTATCATCTTAAGACATAATATAAAAGGTGTGTGGTACCAGAAATCAGATCACCAGTTAACGGTTTGTTGTACCATAATTCAAATAATCTCTAAAGGGTTTTATTTAGAAGGCATAACTGAAATTACACAATTAAACACGTAATTCGTTTAAGGCAAGTCTTGTCCGTAAACATTATCGGCAAGAAATATTTCGAAATTACTGTAAATGTTTTAATTTTCGCGATAGCTAATTTTTGCGAATTCTGTCAAGTGAGCATTATTGCGGGTATCAATTTTTCGCAGAATCCCAAAATGATATGCATAATATAGTGTTAAGGATAATTTGTTCGTGTAATATTTTCGCGATTTTCTGTCACGTTTACGTTTACAGTATACGACGAAACTATACAAGACAGAGAAATTACACAATTAAACATCCATTTGAGACGTCATCGGTATATTGTAAGAATGTTTCGAAATGTTATTGTCTTAAAATTTAAGGTTTTGTTTAGCCTAAATCAGATAACTATTTTAGGGTTCCATTTAGAAAGATAAACCGAAAATACACAATTAAAGACGCATTTCGGTAATGGCACAATTTGTCCATCAACATTTGTGGTAATACATATCTAGAAATTCTTTAAGAAATACGAAAAAAGGGAAAAACAAGTAATAATTTACGCAATTAAACATGCATCGTGGACTTGATCCTGGCATATATTGTGTTTAAACATCAGTAAGAAATATTAAGGAAATGCTATCGTTTTATAAGTTGTGTCGCACACTAAATTAAAAAATTATAACTGGGTTTTTCTTCAAAAGCGTCTTTAACATTTCCCAATGAATTTGATGTACAATGAATGTGTTTGAGCAGCTTTTCAAATAACTGGCGGTTACCAGGCGTCGATTTCACAAAAAGTCGTAAGTGTAAAGTTGATCATAAGTAATGACGTAATAAACTAAAATTGTATTGTGACGTCATAATTTAAGTTCAATTTCACACTTACGACATTTTGTGAAATCGAGACCAGAAGTATTATTTTATGACTTTATTAACTGCACTGGTTCAGATACAGCTTCAGCGATGTCAAAATTTAATTTCAATATTATAAAACAACTGTTGAACAAAAACTCATTAAGATATAATTAATTAGTTTTTTCTTTTCATTTATTTTTATTTACAGTTCTGCTTATATTTTTGGTTTTTATACTTTCGCGTTTGTTCTTGTGAGTTTCCTTTTTCCCCTTTTATTGGTTTCGTTTGTACTTTGTATTTTTGTGTATCTGCTTTTAGTAGTTTTGCAACCATACAACAACCGTTGAGTCCAGAGAAAGACAGAGCATGGAAATAGGCAAAAGTTAAAAAAACTAAAATACACGGAAATACTAAAAAAAACTTGAACTCAATTCACCGATATTGTTTCGTCCAATGCTAGAAATACATATCGTGTTTTTCGTTTTATTTCCAATAAAGCACAAACAAAAACAAACAAATCTCATGCAAATGATATGAATGTTGCATCTTTGTAGACAAGGTACTCAAACTGTCAAGGATTAAAGCTGAATTATCAGCCCTTGAACTTCAATTTCCACCGCGCGTACGTTATGTTCAATCACTAATTTCCCATTTCATGGGATGATAAATATCTAACAAGTAGAAATATGTAGGAAAAATTTCTTATTAAATTGAAATAAGATTATATTAAATTATTACAAAGCCATCAATGTAGAAGCCATGCAATTACTATGATATGGGCGGCACATGTTAATTTCAATGCCATTGAAATTTTTGTTCCAATGCGCATGTAAATACATGTAATACCATATGTATGTTCAATAGTACAAATCTTTTTTTTAATCTAAAGTGTATGGCTCAGAAAAATATTGGAATGGAATGGGGTACCCCTGGCGTGTTACATGCTGGGGTTGTCGGGCTATAATACGGAAAACCTGACCGCAAACCATAGTGGTGCACCGTGTTTGGAAATTAGCCACGTTCCGCGCACGTTCAAAAACCCTGTTGTGGTATTCAATAGCAGTAGGAACCTTTGCGCTCCGCCACAGAAGGCTAAATTGCCCGACCCTACCCATCCCTCCCTTTCGTCTTGTGGCGATCAAAATTTGTTGACCCTATCATCCTTGTGTCCCATCCCAATTTTCATTTCATGTTCATTTTATCATCCATTTCATGTTCATCGTCTGAATATAGCTGAAATATTGCTGCTCGGACGTTAAACCACAACAATCAATCAATCTCTTTTATTGTTGCAGTTAATTAAAAACCAATATTTAACTTTTAGAAAGGATGCATTTGTGACATGAGAGAGTTGATTTTTTTTAAAAGAAAATTCGTCATGTGTCACCCATTGCCTGTTTTTTGCGTGAACTCCGGCGATCCTCTTAAATAAATCATAGTAATAATTAATACATTTTTATTTTGGATAATGGTCAAGAATCCAAAGTTCGAAATAAGCAGAAGGTTTCTTTATATAGGAATACCAAACAGTTTTTTTCTTAATTAAATTAACAACCTAGATAATTTCCTTGGCAAAATTGATAATTAAAATTGCATTACAAAAATAAACTATTTTTCTTTTATATGTTAATAAGATCATATCAGCAAAGTTGTTTAAACAGCGTTTTTCCATAGTTCAATTGTTTTTCTTAATGATATATCAGTAATGAACTTTGTGGTTATAGTGGGACAAAGTCCTGGTCTCTTCCTGTGTTCGTCAAACATTACACAATTTCAACAAAGATTAATTGGCTTCTACTTACCCAAATGAATTCATTTTGGTACATGGCGTTTATTTTGGAATTTTTCACTATGACACCTATTTCCTAGTTACCGGTAAAGTCTGCTTACTTTCCTTTAATATTTTTTCATGGTTGTATGAAAACATAGAATAAAGTAATTGTTAGAAAATTGAATTTCAAAGCTCAGCAATTTTATTACTTAAGACAGTACAGTAAGTGTAAAAAATAATTTCACCAGTTACATTTCTAGAATTAAACAAACAGCTATGTTTTTGTGATCTCTCTGTTTCAAATAAAAGACCCATTTCGTAATACTCTGACGACCAATATAAAAGCGTAATCAAGGGAACCAAGGTTATAACGGTAATTAAAAAGAATGTAATCCAGGTACAAAAAATAGACATGGAAAACATACATAACAAAGAACATAAAGTAACTAAAATTAAACATACGAAGTAAAAAAAAAAGCAAATGAGCAGCTGGGCTTCAACAAAAAACTGGTGGCATGGACTAGGTGCTCCGGTAGCTTAAGCGTCCTCTGCTTTTCTGGAAACACCCGCGGAGTCGTTCATAAAAAGTCAAGTTCGGGGTAATCGAAAGAGGAAAGGAAAACTATGACACTTTGAATAAATCAGTTTTAATGTTGCACATGGATAAAAATGGATTTTTCAGATTTCATTACAATTTTACTAATGGCATTTTATTGTTTATGAATTTGTTTTATTAAGTTGCTGACCACGAAGTGGCGGTGCCATATTGTTTTTACTGTGTTCCATATTATTATTATTATTAAGTCGCCAAAACGAAGTTTTGCGACTTATTGTTTTTGCTCCGTTTCCTCTTCTTCTTCTTCTTCTTCTTCTTCTTATTATTATTATTATTATTATTATTATTATTATTATTAAGTCGCCAAAACGAAGTTTTGCCACTCATTGTTTTTGCTCTGTTTCTTCTTATTATTATTATTATTAAGTCGCCGACCACGAAGTAGCGGCGACTTATTGTTTTTACTGTGTTTCTTTTATTATTATTATTATTATTATTATTATTATTATTATTATTTTAATTCTCCTGTCATTAAAATTGTTGAAAGTGTCCGCTCTTTTTCTCAAAAGTGGCTGGTTCGATTGAGATGAAACTTTTCAAGATGTTAGAACTATTCTTCGATGGATGCAGAACATTAAAAAGAAAATTCAAGCTGCCGTCATTTTTTTCAAAATGGCCGCCGGACTGAAGGTACCCATTTTTACACCGGAAATTGGAACATCATATATCTCAAAAACCGCTGATCAGAATTTAACGAAATTTGGTGTATACATTAAGCTCAATGGGCTAAACGAAATTACGAAACACAAGTCGTGATATATAGGTTCTTTAAGACACCCCAATTAAGAATCTTTGGCTCTTTTGATAATTTGAACTGCGTATCGACGGCGACAGCCATTTTCAAAATGGTCGCCAACGCGTTCGAAAATTCAGAATTGTCCGATATTTCTGAAAATTGATATATAGGTTGTTTAAGACACCCCACCCCGATTTAGAATCTGCATTTCATTTGAAAATTTGAACCGCGCATCGACGTTTGTCAGCCATTTTCCAAATGGCCGCCACCTCGATGAAAAATTCAAAGTTGCTCGATGTCGACGAATTTGATATCAAGGTTCTTTACGCTACCTCGATTAATAAGAAGCAGTTCATCTGACGATACGTTTCTCAAAAGACGGATCAGGAAACGGAGGCGACTTCTACACGTTTCGTGGAAACGTAAATTTTAATAATTATCATTATTGTACTTTTTCTTCTGCACGTTAATATTCCTGGCGATTTCTCAGATACCGTTTATTCGATTTATACCACACTTGGCTCAAAAATCAAGCGTGCTCAGTGGGTGTGCAAGCCACTTCCGGAATTTCAATATGCTACCGATTTAAAAATGTCCGCCAAAACAAAACCCGGAAAAATGAAAAAAAATTCTATAAAATTAGTGGAACTCATTAGATTCATGAAAATATCTCAGAATGCTGTTCTAGACATGCTGACATCATAGGCGTAAAAACATTCTAGAATGCAGCCATTTGTTTTTTCAAAATGGCAGCCAAAATCGGCAAAATTTCAACATTTTTCGATTTTAATGGAAATTGGTATTTATAGGGTAAACGTGACACTCTAAATTCAATGGTGGCTTCAGATTTTATCTTAACGCCGCCATTTTTTTAAATGGCCGCCGAAATTGGAAAAATTTAAACTTTGTTGGATTTCAATGAAAATTGATATCTAAGGCAAAGATTGCATTCTAAATCCAATGGTGGCTTCCTAATTTGACTAAATCCGACCATGTACCGGTTTTTGCGACTTTTGTGTTTTGCTTGCAAACACAGTATTACTTGTTATTATTATTATCCTCCTTCTTCTTCTGCATGTAAATATTCCTGGCGATTTCTCAGAGACCGTTTCTTCCATTCATGCCAAACTTGGCTCAAAAATCAAGCATGCTCAGGGGGTGTGCATGCCACTTCCGGAATTGCAAAATAGCCGCCAAAACAAAACCCGAAAAAATAAAAAAATATATATAAAATTAGTGAAACTAGTTAATCAAATGAAAATGACTCAGAAGGCTGGTTTTTTTTTCAAAATGGCCGCCAAAATTGGTAAAATTTCAGCAGTGTTCGATTTCAATGAAAATTGATTTCTAGGGTAAACATTGCATTCCAAAATTAATGGCGGCTTCAGAATTTGGCCAAATCCGACCATTTGCCGGTGTTTTGCTTGCAAACACAGTATTACTTTATTATTTTTATTCTTCTTTTTATTATTATGATTCTTCATCTGAACGTGAAGATGTCCGGACGATTACTCCGAGACGGTTTATTCGATTCATACCAAAGTTGGCTAAAAAAATCAAGCATGTTCAGGGAGTGTGCATGCCACTTCCGGAATTTCAAAATGGCCGCCAAAACAAAACTCGGAAAAATGAATTAAAAATTCCATAAAATTAGTGAAAGTCATTAGATGTATGAAAATAACTCAAAATGCTGTTTCTGACTTTGTTTCTGACTGTGTCGACGTCATAGGCGAAAAAACAATTTCAGAAAGCCGCCATTTTTTTTAATGGCCGCCAAAATCGGAAAAATTTCAGCATTGTTTGATTTCAATGAAATTTTATTTATAGAGTAAACATTGCATCTTGAATTCAATGGCGGCTTCAGAATTTGTCAAAAAGCCGCCATTTGTTTTGTCAAAATGGCCGCCAAAATCGGCAAAATGTCAACATTGTGGAATTTCAAATTTGATTTCTAGAATAAACATTGCATCCTAAATTCAATGACGGCATCAGAATTTGACTAAATTGACTATTTGCCGGTTTTGGCGACTTTTGTGTTTTGTTTGCTTGTTGTTATTTTTATAATTTTAATTCTCCTGTCATCAAAATTGATGAAAGTATCCGCCCTTTTTCTCAAAAGTGGCTTGTCTGATTGAGATGAAACATTTCAAGAAGTTAGAACTACTCTTCGAAGAGTGCAGAACTTCTTGCTGCCGCCATTTTTTTCAAAATAGCCGCCGGACTAAAGGTACCCATTTTTTTACCCCGGAAATTGGAACATCAAATATCTCAAAAAACTGCTGATCAAAATTTGACCAAACTTCATATATATATAAAGCTCAATGTTCCAAACAAAATCACGCAAAAAAATGCGTGCTTATCGACCGCCATTGTCAAAATGGCCGCCAACGCGATAAAAAAATTCTAACTCGTTCGATTTCGACCAAATTTGTTATCCAGGTTCTTTACGCTGCCTCGATGAATTATAAGCAGTTGCATTGACAATATGTTTCAAAAGACAAATCAGAAAATGGTAGGCGACTTTTACACCTTTTGTGGAAACATAAATTTTAAGTATTGTCTTCAGAGGTTTCCAAAAGTATTTCATAATATATAGCTAGCTACCTATGAAGAGTTTATTTGTATAACATTTATCCAAGCCTGTACAGACCAATAGTTGAAACTTAAAATTTAAAAACCATTAATGGCACGATACTTAACTGTCAAAGGTCAAATGGCATTCAGTACGTAAAAAAGCATTACATATACGGCAAATACTTATATTATTGGCAATATACTAGAAGGTACCTCAGACTTACATTTGTCAAATGCAACATTATTTTTTTCAAATTGAAATGTCATATCATTACATTAATCTCTCGACGGGATTATGTTTTATTGTCAGTAGTTGACAACAGAAGGGCAATCATATTCATACTTTACTGGATGAAATTAGGTGTATGTCTGCGTTTATTTTCAGTCTTTCTCGTAACACTGAATACTCTCTATATGCACCAGACGGATGAATCCAGTATCTGGATTGTTTTTACTGAGTTATAGTTCCACTGATTTCATTTTTAACAAATTCATGGAAAAGTAGATGTTCTTCGTCACTAGTGATATTTACGAAAATTATAGCTCCGCCTTGTGATATTTTTATCCACGGGCCACAACAATCGCGGCAAATAATTCAACAAGAACATTACTGCATCCGCGATTATTTTAATGTAGCGGAATTGTCAGAGAAGTGATGATGATTGGACGCTTTTTGTTTTACGATGAACAATTGATTATCTATAAACCTGAACTCCTTACCTTCGGTTATATAATGAATCTTTGATAAACAAAATGGTCTGGACTGTTTCTCTTAAGGTACTCTTATTAATTTTTTTCAGTAACTTCTGTATCTGTAGTACTAGTGTTTAAAATTGATATCAAAAAGCCAGTAAATCTGAAAGTCGCATGGAGTAATTGTAAAGCGTTGTCCCGACTAGGTAGGACGTCTTCATTGAATATTTGTCTATTTACAAATAAATATGTGTTTGTTTGTTTTGTTTGTTTGTATGTTTGTTTGATTGTTTGGTTTTTTTTTTTGGCCCAATCAATACAAGCAATTGCTTTTAAACATATTTATAAAATCCTGAATTTGCTGGAACCAGTATTTGTCGGAATGAAAATCACTAAACCAATAACAAAATTGATAGACGTTTGTGATGTCAGTTCAGCTGATTTCTTTTCAGACTTTCATGTGTCTCTTTCCCGATTCAAAACGTTAATCTTTTTGTGTCTGCTTTTGTATCATTTACTTCCCCTCCAGAATTTCTACTAATTTATTTTCCTTAGATTTTGCCTTGCCAAAGTCGCATGGGAATCTTACCCAGGAATTTTATGTTTGGTTTACATGGATAATTATGTTTTAAAATTTAATCACCATTAAGTCTACATCGCTGAAATGATTTTACAGGAAAATATCTCACGCAATTACTTTACACAGACGAATTGCCTCTGCTAGATTGAGCTTCGTTAATTATAATCGATGTTAATATATAAAAAAAAATTAAGCTTCATTACATTAAACATTTTAATCTTAATTACATGGAATGCGTTCTATTTACCTCATGAAGACAAGTAATTCCTTTGTTTATTGTCCTGTTGATAACAGATATATTCAACCGAAAGCGAGACTTTACTGTCATTTATACGGAAGCCCATTGATGTCAGGTGTTTTTTTATTATTATTATTATTTTAAGACGTTGTAACGCCTTAGCTAACCCAGGATAATGAGTTATATTTAGTACCTGGATTGCCATTTCCAAAGCGGAGTCAATTTATCAGTCGAAAATGTCCTCTCTATTAGCACCTTAACTTTCTTGTTCATTTACTTGACGAGATGAGAGCCACACTTAAAGACCATAATGTCAAGACTATGAAATCTTGTAGACTTATAAGCTTAATGAAATAAAATATGTCGAAACTAATTATTTTTTGGACTGTAAAACTGGATCGGGTTAGACAGATGACCGATTTCTTTTGGTTCAATATACAATGAAACCTATAGAAAATAGACATTTCATATAATCAAGGGAGTCAAGGTTATAGCGGTAATCAAAAGAATGTAATCCAGGAACAAAGTCGAGACATGGAAAACAGACATACAACAAAGAATATAAAGTAACTAAAATCATACATACAAAGTAACAAAAGCAAATGAGAAACTCGGACTCCATTAAAACTGGGAGCACGGACCAGGTGCACCGGTAGGGTATGCGTCCTCTGCTTTTTAAGAAACACCCGAGATGCTGATAAAAAGTCAAGTCCGGGGTAGACGAAAGAGGAAAGGAAAACTATGATACGTTGCACAACGAACAGATAATACAGGGGATATCGTGGTGACTAGGAATCAGAATTAGGTACATTTCAACCGATAGAATGTAGCAAGCATATCTTTGGGCTGTTGCTTCTGTGACAAAAAAGATCCAGCAGGAACAAAGCAGGATCTGTTCGATTAGGCAGACATTCTTTTTCTTACAAGCATAAAATGTCTACTATAGTCAAGGCTTTGGATGCCGGATATGTTTAAAGACGTGTCTTTACGTTTTGACAAACGTTCCTATCTTGAACGGAGAAAAATATTTTCCATTGCGTTAAAGAGTAATCAAGGGAACCAAGGTTATAGGGTAATCAAAAGAATGTAATCCAGGGACAAAGACCAGACATGGAAAACAGACATTCACAACAAAGAACATAAAGTAACTAAAATCATACATACAAAGTAACAAAAGTAAATGAGCAACTCGGACTCCACTAAAAACTGGGAGCATGGACCAGGTGCATTTAAAAGCATTTAATCAATCAAATCAATTATACTTAGACAGAGTCTTAAAATCAAATTTTGATTCCTCAAATATTTCGAATGGTATAAAATATTTGTGCATTAATATCTCATTTTTCACACCTTAACCACTCCACTAAAATATGCGATTTCATTAGCTATTTATCATTCTTAGAGGGATTTAATTCGCTTTCGAAGTCTTTACAAAATATGTTTCAGATAATGACAAACAATGCCTATTTTGAATACAAAAAATACCAGTTTTATATATTGTAAATTTCGATGTACTGTACACGTGTTTTAAGGAGTAACCTCTCAGCAGCATTAAAATCAAATATGTAGGAAGATCATACTCGAAATATTAGTTGTATACAAGAAGTACTCATGACCAAATCTATCGAAAGAGTAAGCCAAATCTATCACCGAGAGGTTCTACCATATGCAGTGCAAGGTGAGAAGCCTCGGTGTTTTATGTACTTTTAAATTTGGAATTCTACAAGATTTCATAAATAGGTTCGCGTTGCCTAACGATTTCGGTAAATAAACAAACATACAAAATAGATGGCCAGTTCACAACCTTAGGTTATACTATACGGTTAGGTCAATTCTGAAATTTTGGTCTCATTTTTTTAAATAATCCTGTTTTAAGGCAGTCCGCACAGAAA
Source organism: Perna viridis (assembly GCA_037379345.1). Lineage (NCBI taxonomy): Eukaryota > Metazoa > Mollusca > Bivalvia > Mytilida > Mytilidae > Perna > Perna viridis. The sequence goes on from CM074522.1 coordinate 4,929,962, forward strand.
TTTCAAGGGAAGGTAAATATTTTTCTAATCCTTGGTGTTTGAATTTTCAAGTGATTTATAAGTACTTTAGTGATTGTTATAGCCATGATAACATACAGGAAATATTACTGAGTTTTCGTAGAAATCAGGGGTGCTTTCCAAAACTTACAGCCATATACTATGTTTTATAAAATATCCGGCACTTAGACACTAGCACAGGATGAAAGCATACAGAGAGGAGGTGGAAAAAGGGTAAAAAATAATACCATTTTCGATTCATTTTCTCATAATTTGAGTTCCAAAAGTTCGTGCGAAATAAGGTTTTTTTTTAAAATCAGCCAGCTGATAAATTCTGGTGCAACAAAATTCTTGCCTTGAATTTTGATGTTATTTTGTCTTTTTTAATAAATCTGACCTAAAATCCATTTCACTATCCGGCGCAAACTTATTACAATCTCGAATATATATAGTTGAGGTCCATAATTGGACCTTTCAGGATCATTTTTCTCGATAAACTGAATGATCCCCCGGACATTAAAGACTCAGTTTTTAATACATGTATATGACGAAGTTAGATATTAATAAAATTGTTTCTAAATGTTACATACAAGTCATTACTTTTTTGTCTATTTGTTGTGATATCCGACGATATTATATTGTTGTTCTCGAATATATGTTGTGTGCATTAATTTAGGTATACACGAATTCAAAAATGCTATATAATTTATTAACTGACAAAACATATGCGAGTCCACACCGTGCAAGGTAGGACCTCTGTAAGACCTTGAATATAAATCATAAGACATATAGCGGGCAAAGGAAGTTTAATATTGCAGCCAAATAGACACGGTTATAGACCCAAAGTTTCCAATTGTTGAATAAATGTGTGTTTATATGAATCTGTCATTATTTATCTTTACCTGAAAATCCTCTTTCGTCCCCAATCCGCTTTCATTCAGAACCCGTGATGTCCGAGTCCAAATATCCCTTCATTGTTTGGTCCTACAGACACAGTGTTTCTCGCACCAGGTTGATTTGTTTATACTCCCTTTTTCGCTGCCATTAAAAAAATGCGCTATTTATCCTTTTTAACCTTTTATCAGAAATAAATATGTACCGATGCGGCTACAAAGTTGAAATTATTTAAAGTCGCTTGCGATGGCTTGCGATATGCCTAACGATGATGATTTTCGACAGCGTTTTAAGCGTTGCGGCGCGATGTCGCGCGTCATTGCATACTATAGCAGCGGTAAGGTAACGATTTACCTAGTGATAGATAAAAATGCTGCACCGTTCGCTGCTGCCCAAGTATAAACCCATCATTATAAGGATAGCCAATTCATCCAATTATTTAAAATGTTGCATGTATATACTTTAGAATGTATACTCATATTAAATGCAGTTTAAGTAGAAACCTTGATATATGTTACCAGAATAGCACAATTACACAGTTTTTTTGCGAATGTAAATTTGTCATTCTGTGTATTAAATCATTACACTTATTAATCATCAAAATTAAACTATCGAAATATTTTGGTGCCCATTGCATTGTTCCACTTATTCATTTTCGAATTGAAAAACAACGATTTGTTCGTATTTTGTTTTCTTTTTATAATACATTTGTAAGTCAGAAACAAATAACTTCTAGTTTGTCTGATTTGTCATTTTAAACATGTCATAAAATCATTTTGTAACGATATGATGAACATCACATAGATGCTGTAACTTTAACAACATATATAATTTAAAGAATTACTAAATATAAAATGAATAAAGTCCCTTTGAACTGTGAGACTGAGCATACAAATAAAGTCACAATCAACCGAATCGTTATTGGTTTTTATACAGAAAATGCATACGACGTCATAAGAACCGCCCCTTATTGTGAGAACAATTTGTCAAGAAGTGAGACCGGCAGCCATAGGATCGAGTAATCAAGGGAACCAAAAATAGCATTATATAATTTTCTTTATAAAGTTTAAATAAATAAAAATATATTTCAATTTTGTACTTCACAATATGCCAGGTGATTTTACATTGCATTTCATATTTTCTTTCATGGAGCATGTACAATTTGTATGTAAACAAGCCATGGGAATAACAAGAAAATACCGCATGACTCAATCTTTTGAAAGTTACAAAAGATACCGTGGCCTATGAAACTTAAGGATTAATACATAAACTTTCTTGATTTCAAACTGTTTATTGACAAAGCATGATATAAAAGATAGGTTAATAAAAAGCAGAGTTTTTTTACTAAATTAATCCCTATATTACACGCGAGGTGAAGTACATGTATGTCTTGATATAATCATGATACAATCATGATATAAATGTCCTTTGCTTTTTGCGAAACTATACATATGATGTGGACAAAGTTATCATACGTTTAAAAAAAATACATAATGATAATTATCTTGATGCCCTATACGTCCTTACCCTACCGGTGTACCTAGTTCATTCTCCCAGATTTTAGTGGAGTTCGACTTGCTCATTTGGTTTTGTTGCTTTGCATGTATGATTTTGGTTGTTTTATGTTTTATATTGTGTTTGTCTGTTTTCCACGTCTGGTCTTTTGTTAATGGATTGCATTTCTTTTATTGCTCTGTAAACGTGTTTCAGTGAGTTACCTCTTATATCAGGTGCATAAAAACGAAATACACAGCATAATTTAAACCAAAATAAATTATATTGTATACAGGAAGTGTTCAAAACCAAAAATATCGAAATAGGAAGCAAAATCCATTCCATTTAATCTGTATACATTGCATGAAGCCTCGATGTTTCGAGGGTTTTAAATTTTTCGATACTGAAAATTTCGGTGAATAATCTATGATATAGCTCGGGTCAGACAAGTCTGATAACTTGATCGAACACCTTTGGGGGACTTGAGTGGTCATTTTTGTATTATGAAAGGTCATGACTAACAATAAAAAGCCATTTATATGCAAAACATCATGTATTAATTGTTGTAAATGAAATTATTCCAGGAAGAATTTGGATAAATGATAGCAGAGAGTGTGTCTTTATGTTTAGGATCATTGATACCTTTGAAAAAGTCAAAGGCATACTTTGAAATTGGATGATTAAATGAATATTCAAGTTGTCCTAGATTTAGCACCTGACCATTATTAACCTACTGCTCATTTATCCGCCTGACCTGTCAATGAGTTGAGATCAGTTAAATTGTGAAGCACTCTGACTGTGTACATATTATGTGAAGACTATGTTAAAGACGAGATCCTCGATTATATGTACATTAAGTTGATGTATTTAATGTTGTCTTTTAGTACATTTATTTCATTTAATCCATATCAAATTACTTAAATCTAGGTGTCTTAAGGCACTAGATATTTTAAAAATGGTGTCCAGTACCGATTGGGGTGCTGATACCTCAATTTTATTAAATTTATATAGATCTTGTAATAATAAAGGACGTTAGTTTGCCATACACCGATTTTAAACCTTTAATAAGGAAATATATTTTAAAGATGTGGCAGGACCGATGGGACGGTCTTGAACACAACAAACTCAATTCCATAAAACCAGATCTAGGCGTTCATCAATCCGGGTCGGGCAATCGCAAAGAGCAAGTGGTCATGACTAGATGCCGCATTGGACATTCTAGATTTACACATGGCCATTTGCTTGTTGGTGATCCTCCACCTGAGTGTATCCCATGTGATTGCCCTTTCTCTATCAAACATGTTCTTCTGGATTGTGTGGATTTTGCCAACACCAGGCAAAATTATTTTGACTGCGCCAATATGTTTGATTTGTTCAAGACCGTTTCATCTAAAAACATTATCGATTTCTTGCGGGACATCGGTTTATTTAATAAAATCTAAATTGGATACCTTCCATGATTTTTCAATATTTTAAATGTTTTATCGAAGTTATGTTTCTATATGTATTTTATGTCTTAGGTTCACCTTTTATGTACCTTTTTATATGTAAATAGCTGTTTGTTTTAATTTCATTATTTTATGAAGAGACTTTGATCTTGCTTTTAATATTTTCCTTGCATTAAATGTTCTTGCCGTGATATGGCCCTGGTCGCCGAAACGGCAATAAACAACAACAATCAATCAATCAATCAATCGATTATATGTACATTAAGTTGATGTATTTAATGTTGTCTTTTAGTACATTTATTTCATTTAATGCATATATGAAAGGCAATAAAATATACCAAAAGGTATAGTCTATGGACTGGAGAGAATAATCAAAGGGACCTAGATTCTAGCGGAAATCAAATGAATGTTATCCAGGGACAAAGTCAATTTATTATGGAAACGAAATAAGGCCATAACTGTTCATTAGATAGTAGTGAAAAGTCGACAAAATGTGTGCTCTGTATATCCTCAAACGCACACAAAAAAAAGAAATCATACTGACGGGCAAACTATTATTGGTCATTTACAAACACAATCAATAATTTGATAAAGACACTGATTTATTTTTTAAACCATGCAGAACTCTTCAGCATTTACATGGATAAGAATATTTATATGAAATGTAAAGCGATTAGTTTTCATAACAAAACTTTTCTCGTGTATATAAAAAATATTGTAAACAGATAATGCAAACATGAATCTAGAAGAGAAAGTGGAACTGGGAAAACTGGTAAATGTGTCTAGTAACCACAAAATCCACATTTTGTATACTTTATGGATGTTAGGTACCTTTAAAAATGTCATAACATATAATACGAAAATACAAATTAGGTAAAAGAAGGGTGATAAAACCAGTAATTGTCAAAAGAAATGTCCGTATTATAAAAGGCAGTAAAAATCGGAATATACGTTCGTAACCATCGCATTTGCCCTGAATGGTAGAGGCATTTCCAAACTGAAAGGTGAGTTAAACCAGGTTTTATAACCCGCTTAAACTACCATTGCCAATTTGATTCATTATTTCCGGTTTATTTCAACACAAATTAGCAGCATAAAATTACCACCAGTAAAATCGGTAAATATATAAGTGTCAAAACAGTACAGAAGATTCTAATAATAAATAATTGAAATAAAAAGAACTGAATACAATAAAGATAAAGTCATTCCAAAACACGCATTTCAAAATTAGTTTTGAACACTGAAGGGAAGACGCGTCTAGTTCAAGACGTAATTAGAATATACAAGTGAAAACTACAAAATTATTTTGTAGGTATTTTGAAATAAATAATTGTTTTAGTCAGGTTATGAGACGTATTTGATGTTCCAGGTGTAACCTCTTATCATTATCAGATTTATTTAATACTTACAATGATTTTTTTATTCTTTTTCTCACGACCAAGTCTTTTTTGTCGTTTTTAGATGTAAATGTAAATTTGACTATTAGTTCTCTTAATACTACTGCTTTTCTGAAAGAAAAACGAAGGGTGTAAATTCATAGTGAACATAATATGTTAGAAATTCAGCTGAAATTAGACATCTTTGTCTAATATTATAATGTTTTTTTTTTTTTGTTTTTTTTTGTTTTTTTTTTTTTGGTTTTTTTTTTTTTGCAAAAGTTTTTCGTGATGTCATCACATACCTGTGCTTTGGTTTTGGTTGGAAAAAAATCATTGGGCTGCATGGGACATCAATGGTAAATCACCATAACTTTGTCATTATGTTAGGTAATTGAACAATTCGTTTGGTTCCACAACTCCAAATAAAACTATTTATACCCATTGAAATTTTAAATAATTATTTAGTTGTTTATTTGTCAACCGATTTGACACTCAATGAAATACCAATTAGTGAAAATGACATCACTAAGGAGATTGGAGATGTCATCAGTTACCTGTGATTTGTTTGTGATTGTCAAAAACTATAAAGTGACATGGGCAACAACTTTAAATTATAATTATTGTTTTTTTCTATGTTTTTGTTGATAAATCTGATGGTTCCACAAACTTTAAATTAAACTCCTATTATCTATTTAATTTCAGATAAATATTCAGTGATTATGCTGCATAAAAATAAATCTTAAAATACAATGATATAAGAAAAACAGTGTATTACAATGAAACATAAGCAGAAGCTTATTTTTTCAAGTTAGTTTATAATAAATTAACAGACAAAATATGAATTTCCTCGTCTAAAAAACATTTTACAGAATTAAAATTGAACATAAAATAATAAAGTTTTGAAAGAGTAATCAAGGGAACCAAGGTTATAGCGGTAATCAAAAGAATGTAATCCAGGGACAAAGACAAGACATGGAAAACAGACATACACAACAAAGAACATAAAGTAACTAAAATCATACATACAAATTTCCAAAAGCAAATGAGCAACTCGGACTCCACTAAAAATTGGGAGCATGGTCCAGGTGCACCGGTAGGGTAAAATATAAAGTAAAAGTAAGTCACCTTATCAATCTTTATTATAATATATAGTTTTCCAAATGTTTTCTTAAACGATAAGTACATCTTACACTGATGGTATAGTCACTAAAGCAAAACTATTTCATGTACCTAGATCCCAACGTTGTCAAATTGAATTGGATTGAATAAAAAAATGTGTTACCCGTACCAACTTTTCCCGATACCGAAATAATATGTTCACAAATAATCATTTTTACAGAACATACAATTTTTTGAATCGATCAAGATACGTAGTAATCAAGATCAATTCAATCCATGTATTAAAAATTCTTAAATATTTCCGGTAATACATGTTTCGTTCTTTTTTGTATGTTTTTCTTTCTACTTGAACTTACTGTATTCTTGCAATTATTCAGTGGTTGAAAACTGAAATAAAAGGTATAACTATATACTGAATGATGTAGTGGATGTTTACATAAGAAGCTGTAGAGACTTAACTCCACAGTGTGCCTAGTGGGATTATCTGTACCAGCAACGGGTAGATAAGACATTGTATGGAATAAAATAAATAAGGTCACCCTGCATAATCTATAGTAAAGTACTAACTCAAAAGGTCAACTTCGTATGATCTGAAAAAAAATTAACCTATATATTTATTTCATCTTTTTTCCAATGCTTGGTCTTTTAATGACAGGTGTCCGTCTTAAAATGGCGATAATGGGGAATTTCAAAAGATTGCATTGATTACTTTATATGCAAGTTTAACATTCTGTTCAAAAGGCTGAGTAAAATGCGACAGACATAATTACAAATATCAATAATGCTCGGTCGCTGTTTAACATTTTTATCAGTTTGCTTGTTTTTGTGAAAGAAAAACTATTTAAAATACGTAAGATCAGTCTAAGTCTCAGAGCGTATAAATATTACTGACGGAAACAACATACACTTCAATACTATTTGTTACATGACGACACATAAAAGAAATTAGTAGCAGTCCAGCTAAGAATCTTAGAAAGGTGGAAAGGGCGATGCTACACGTGTTTTATCTTTGCAATCTGTTCAATTTGAGTTTTAATAAAAATCCCTCGATATATAGGGATACTTTTGCCGGGAAAATTTTCCCATACTTTTTTATAACCAGATAAACCATATTTCCCATGACCGAAGTCAATTGCATACACACCTAAAGCGGCAGTCGTTCGCTTCTTCTCTTACGTACCGCTGCAAATAGGTTTTTCGAAATTCTCGAAAATTACTCTAAACATACGTCGTTTAACAATCGGATACCATTGCATAAAATCATTCACTTTTTCCCGACATTGCATTTTCTTGGCTGAAAAGGCTGGCTGCAACGCCTATAGTTAGTGAACGGCAGAAGTTGTTTTAGAGCTTGGGTCAATTAGGGCTTGTATTACATTAGCATATGATTAAGAACCAAAATAAAGAAGGTAGAAAGAAAAAATAGTATTGTACCCTTCTTATCCATGAATCACTTATTTAGCATGATCCTTACATGGACTGTTACCTAGCTACATCAAAAAAGAAATCTTTATTGAAAAAAGATTCACAAAAAGGGACGTCCTTATGATTCTTTAAACATGCGCGTGTTACTGCTATTCTCAATTACAATAGTATAGCAAAACATCGAAAAGGCCCTGATAAGGAAAACTATGACCCGTTGAATAAATCAGTTTTCATGGTGCAGAGTGATACACCATGACAAAACTTTACGACAAACGTGATGACTTTTCATTCATAATTTTTAACTTTCCTTTCATCAGTGGAAACATCCTTTCAGCACCTGCGTATTGAGTGTTCATATCACAACTCATACCAGAGCTTGCTGAAACTACGCAGACTTTGAGTATCGCACTAGAACGCTAACAAATAGGCTTCTGGAACAGGTTTACGTTGCACAAGATTGAAGTCATCACTACAGCAGTTTTATGGTCGTCATCATGGACTTGTGGATCGTTATGGTGCACCCATCTGAAAAATAATTTATTTATTCAACGGGTCATAGTTTAACTTTCCTTGTTTGTCTACCCCGGACTTGACTTTGTATGAGCAACTTGGTGGGTTTTTCTAGAAAAACAGAGCACGCTTACCCTACCGGTTGCTCATTTGCTTTTGTTACTTTGTATGTATAATTTTAGTTACTTTATGTTCTTTGTTGTGTATATCTATTTTCCATGTCTGATCTTTGTCCCTGGATTACATTCTTTTGATTACCGCTATAACATTGGTTCCCTTGATTACTCTTTCAATTCTATAAGTTCTTTGTTCTAAAAAGTATGTGATGTACAACATTCAGTTTCAAAATGATTTCATAGTGTGTTTAAAATGAAAAATCGGACGAAACAAGAAGTAATTTGAATCTCCACTGGAAATAAATTATAAAAGAAAACAAATTAACAATAAATAATTGTGTTTAAAGTATTAAAAACATGTTATAAAACAACACGATTTTTAACCTTTGTACAGCTTTGTTTATAAAAATCAATCACCAATATATGAACGAACTTTACTTCAGTAAAGTGGAAGGAACGAAGGGTTACAACAATATTACCGAGCCGATGAAATACAGACTGGAGTCAAAATGAAAAGTCTGAAAGGTAAGTCCGCATAACAAAGGCAAACACTGGAGAGTTGTTACTTGTTTTCTCACGACGTTTATATTACAATTACATTTACTGTGCATATCATTAAAATATGCTTATCTCGCTGGCCATTCAAATGATATCTCATGAGTTGAGCTCATTTCTGGCTATTTATAAAGTCGGTCAGGACCACAATTATCGAACATCTTGTATTGATCGCTGTTTATTATCTATGTTAATGCAATAAAAATTCCTGAAACCGTGCTCACCATCACAGATGCTTTGATACATGTAATTAAATATATCAAAGGTAATTAAAATAATTGAACGCTTTAATCGGAACAAAAGAGTACTATAATGCCTAAATCACACCCTACTGAAAGGAATCAAGCTGACCTGCAAGCTTATTTTGCTCATTCATGGATTTCAGTTCATGATTTGAAAACATAGATAACATTTTTAAATTCAATTTAAAATCAAAATTGATCCCAATTATATTTTTATGTTGAACGGTCAATTGTCGACAACAACGACCAAATAAGAAAGTAAACAATAACAAAGGAAAAGGAGGAATCGACGGAACAACATATACTGAGACAATAATCGATTACGACGTTTAGATAAGACAATTATCGATAACTACAGTTAACTCAGAAGACAGTCGATAACGTCAGTAAAATGATACAATAATTGATGGTAAGTGACAAAAGTGGGGACGAGAGGGCTTTTGTTAAGGATAATTATCAGGTTAACTACAATTCCTTTACATCGGACGTTTATTGTATGAATTTGCGTACGTATATATTTTAATATGACAATGCCTGCAAAATGGAATCATAAACACTTCACTTTTTAATAATGTTTTCTTGAAAAGTCAAAACATATTTTATAAGTTTGAAATCATGAAAGCCATGAAAGGTCGATAAACAGTAAAGATGATTTACTGAAATTGAAAATATATTCAAGTTCTGACTGACCAAAACCCAATACGACTGTACGAGGACTTTTTAAAAGATTGATATGAAAATACCAATGTTATGACACTCTTTATGAAAATACCAATGTTATGACACTCTTTATTAGCTAATATGTTTAAATACTGTATAAAGACACATATTAGTTAAAGAATAAAATAAATAAAATATCGTATCAAACCACATCAGTGAGATAAGCATATTTTAATGACATACACAGTGAATGTAATTGTAATATAAACGTTTGTGAGGAAAAAAAAATAATGTTATCTTACTGAGTGTCCACTATGATGAACAGCCAAATCCTAGTTAAAATAAACTGAGACATAAGTTAACGGATTTTATTGTCCTTACTACAATTTTAAATGAAGATAACATCATTTCTATCTTTTTAGTCTTTGCACCGATATTACCATTTGTTGTACGGACCTTTCAGACTATTCATTTTGACTCCTGCCTATATTTTATCGGCTCGGTAATTTTGTTATAACCCTTCGCTCGTTCCGCTTTACTGAAGTACAGTTCATTCGTATATAGGTGATTGATTCTTATAAATAAAGCTGTATGAAGGTCGCTGTTATGTAGGGCCTACGCTTTTTTATTTTTAGCTCATTTAATACAAAAAGGTCTTAACATCTACACGTTTAAATGGTGTTTTGAGAGTAAAGATTTTCAATTCGAATATGGCATGTCATACAAATGAAAATTTAATATAAATAATATTATATGTGTATGAATGAAAGCATTATTTTAATGCATTTCTTATCTGTTTCTGGTCATTTTTATTGCACTGACATAGCATACACCTATATCAAACATCAATCGAACGCTGATGAAATGAACTTTTTCGAAAATGTCGATCGTAATTTTAATTTGGTAGGTTTTTATTCGGGTCAGAGGTCAAATTTTCTGAACGGAAAATTTGTTTAACTTGTTATCTTTTTTGAGCTCCCATTTCAACAAGAGATCTTTGAGCATTGATAGTTCTCTCGATCTATATCGTTGATCATTTACCCAATTTGCAGTATCATAAAATTCAAAATCCTTAACGCTTTGTGGTTTCATTCCTTGTATATGTACTAATGTACTATGTAATTTTTCAGTGCTTGATTCAGATTCTTGTTCCAATATTTTTGTTTTTGAATAATTTTTGTATGCAATATGATTAATTTTGTAATACAATCTCTTTAGTTATTTTGTTTTTATGCACCTGATACCTGTATAAGAGGCAATAGAAGGAAACTCCTGTACAACATATCCAAACGTCTGATTTTAATTTGATTGACATGTTTGTACTTAATGCAAGTACATTTTAAAGGGATCTAACCACTAGAAAAAAAATACATAAATGTAAGAGTAGTTGAGTCCTAGAAACATTTCACAATGCCACTTTCTACTCTAGATTCATGTTTGCATTGTTTTGTCGCAATATTTTATACCTGATGAAATTTTTGTAATGCAAAATAATCGCCTTATATTATTCCTTTGATATATCATACAAATAATGCTTTTGAATAATTTTTATGGAAGTCACTAAAAAGTCGCCTTCTTTTGTTAAGAAACAAAAGCGCAAAATATTTTATAAACATTAAAATTACAAAACATAAATTAATTAAAACGACCACCAAGTCTTTTCATTTGAAATCTGTTTCATGCTATATACCATATAAGCACACACACAAATACACACACAAACAGCCATTGTCTGTTAAGGCTTCAATATAAGTTTTGTAATATGATTGTTTTTATTTTCCAGGCCTTGTAAATAAACTTCTAAAATAAAAGATGTTTCTCATAATTAATGTTTAAGATTCATTAGCCAAGATATTTTTTCTTTCTCTTTTGATTTGCAACTTTAAAAATATGGGGTCATACATTTTGCCCATAGTTTGTTTTTATGCAATGTGAACATTTGCTAAATTTTGACCATGACACCCTCCACTTTTTATTATATGTGAAAGAGAATCTGAAAACCCTTGAAAACAACTCGCATATTATGAAGTGCAAAGTGAAATATTCTTCAACTTATTTTTTTATTTCAAACAATATATAATTCTATCCAGTAGCTAGTGGTCTCCGTGACCAATAGTTGTCCCCTAAAAAAGATGTGGTCCTTATGACGACATATATAGCTACTGTTTCAAAACCAATAACCATTCAACGGTCTAAAATTTTGAATATATGATCTATCTTACGGGTCACAGGGAGTTAATGTGTTATATTTTCATTCCATCTTGGGAAATACTTTCAAGAATCCATACAAACAACCTTTCATAGTTGGATCTGCAAAATGTACCACCAAACCTCTTTCAAAACTTCTAACTTCTATACTCACAAATGTCAAGGAGGGTCTACAGTTCTACCACAATACTTGTTACTCCCGTAGTGGTATTAATTCAATGTGGATCCTGAACAATTCGAAAGATCTTTTGGAGACAATCAGTTCAAGACTGTTATCTCAATATAATAGCATTAAAACTTATGATTTTTCAACACTGTATACTTCTATTCCCCATACTCAGTTCAAATGCGGACTTGAAAACATTATACATCGCTGTTTTTCAAAAAAATGGTACACCTAGATACAAATATATAGTTCTTGATAGAGATTCCTCCTACTTTGTAAGAAATAATTCTAAATCATCTTCCAAATATACAGAGGAAGATGTTTACATAACGATGGAATTTTTAATCGACAACATATTTGTCCAGTGTGGTGGACGTGTTTTTCAATGGGAACAAATTGTGCTCCTTTACTTGCTGACCTTTTTCTTTACTCTTACGAGGCTGACTTTATAGTTGATCTGATCCGAAAGAAAGAATATCGTTTAGCTGGATCCTTTAATCTCAGTTTCCGCTATATAGAAGACGTATTATCTTTAAACAACCCTAGTTTCGGGGATTTGATACATCGCAAAGAACTTGCGATAAAGGATACTACAGTCACTGTGAAGTCAACCTCATATCTTGACCTACACTTAGAAATCGATGGTAAAGGAAAACTATTGACCAAACTTTACGACAAACGTGATGACATTTCATTCAAAATTCTCAACTTTCCTTTCATCTGTGGAAACATCCTTTCAGCACCTGCGTATTGAGTGTTCATATCACAACTCATACGTTATGCCAGAGCTTGCCGAAACTACGCAGACTTTTAGTATCGCACTAGAACTCTAACAAATAGGCTTCTGGAACAGGTTTATGTTGCACAAGATTGAAGTCATCACTACAAAAGTTTTATGGTCGTCATCATGGACTTGTGGATCGTTTGGTTTATCCATCTGCACCATGAAAACTAATTTATTCAACGGGTCATAGTTTTCCTTTCCTCGTTTGTCTACCCCGGACTTGAATTTTTATGAGCAACTTGGTGGGTGTTTCTAGAAAAACAGAGGACGTTTACCCTACCGGTGCACCTGGTCCATGCACCCAATATTTAGTGGAGTCAGGGTTGCTTATTTGCTTTTGTTACTTTGTATGTATAATTTTAGTTACTTTATGTTCTTTGTTGTGTATGTCTGTTTTCCATGTCTGATCTTTGTCCCTGGATTACATTCTTTTGATTACCGCTATAACATTGGTTCCCTTGATTACTCTTTCAATTCTATAAGTTCTTTGTTTTAAAGAAGTATGTGATGTACAACATTCAGTTTCAAAATGATTTCGTGGTGTGTTTAAAATGAAAAATCGGACGAAACAAGAAGTAATTTGTTTCTCTACTGGAAATAAATTATCAAAAGAAAACAAATTAACAATAAATCATTGTGTTTAAAGTATTTAAACAACAATGGGCCCCGATATATTTTGATATTTTTTCTATAATGCTGATTCGTAAGTGTAAAATAGGCTCTGTACGCAATGACATACTCTAACACAATGTACACATAATGAGAAAAATACATATGAAAAGAAATGTGTAGTTATGAATTTTAATAATCTGTTGATCATCAATTAAATTTGACAAATCATGGGATATCGCATGTCTCATCGATGGTTAAAACGTTTCAACTACAGTACGTTTTGGAAATAATAAGTCACAAAATTATTCATGCGTCATTTCTGATATTGTCATATTAGACCAATTATCCCATCCACGGTTCACACAAGCTTTATTGTTAAACATTAAATCATTGATAAATGTGCTACCACAACCGGTTTATTCCTGTACTTTTTCACATGTTTGTGCTAAAAATGATCGCAGTCTATATATAGAGTATAATAACATGTGCACTGTTATTACAGTTGAAGCTAAAACAGTTCCTAAGATAATTGATACTGGACATTGGTAGTTATGTAATCCATTGAAAAAAGCACTGATCACGACATACAATACAGGATAAATAACATGCTGTACTCTGATAGGCTTCGCACAAATAGAGATGTTTGTGACAACATATAAACACTTCACTAGTGGATAATATATATTCAGGGTAAAAGATGCTGAAACAAGAAACATGCAATATGAATACAATATTGAATATGACTAAGCACTAGTCAATACAAAACTCAGGCACGTAGAATGATAAAGTGATTTATTGTATGGACAATGATGTTGTTTCGCTCTACATGTGCTATATTTTTCGTAATGATAGTCCTGTATTTTAATCTGTCTTTTGAGAAATTCATACATCCATTTTCCAATTAGACCAACCAAATCAAACCATATCAAGAACATAACTTCTTTTTATTATCTAACTCGAGTACGACAACCAAATGAATATACCATGGCTAATAATATCTTTACAATGCATAATTCTAGGTCAAGTGTCTTTTAGTATTTCATAGAGCTGTGGCCATTTGACCTGAAAGTGACAATTGAGAGCTTTTGTTGTAGATACTTTATAATTATCTCCCTTTGAATTTATCTATTATCATGAAAATCACATGTTCATTTTGTTCTCAACTAATTGTATTGATGAAATTGATAGTTTATTACAACACAGTTACTACAGAATTCATATTTCTTATAAGAATCAGAACTATTTTGCAGAAGAAAAACAAGGAAGTGTTGTAGGTTTAGAAATGAATCACATGTCTGATTTTTTATAAAGGTTAAACTACTTAAGGTTACTACTTAAATGGCTACTGTTTTTTATTAGTAGAATGGCAATGGGTTTCGGGAGAAGGGGTGAGGAATAGTGATGATACACGATGAAACGTATACAATTCAAAAACTATATAACTGAACGATTCGTTACACATATCTGTTAAATGAATCAACATTTACGTTAAATTTCCAAATGTGTTTCGCGAATGCTGGGTATATACTGATCAGATCGAACGTATGACCTTAGATTTTGAAGCAAATGGTGCCACAGAGATTGCATAATTGTTTACTTCATATTAACAGCTACCTCTTCTCTAATTATAATGCAATACGCATTATTTCACCCGGTGCAATATCTAGATAATAATAATTAATAAACATCGCAATGTCAAGTCTTGACATACATTTGTAATGATAAATTGTTTGGCTTCTTTAACTCTTCGTGAACATATAGCAGTTGTTTGTATATTCCCATTTTAAATTTTGATAATTGATCAACTTACAAAAATTGAACAGAATGCCACAATAGACGGACTCACTAAATGCAAATGTATTGCTGGTTTCGAAAAGAAACCAAGACGATTGAAGAAGTAGAGATATCTTTGTTTCTGTCAACCCTGAAATTAAAATTTTTCAATACTGTACAAGTAGTCTTTTTTCTGTTGTTTATTTGCAGGGATTTTGTGAAATGAGTAAACGTGAATGTTTTTATTTTCACATTTTCGCAAACAAGAATTTCAAATGTCAAAAACCTTTTCGAAAAATAAAGGATTATAAGTTCGATTTAAAAGACAAATTCCGGCTCTTGACTAACTGTGTAAATTCAGAGATTGCTTTAATGTTTACCAGATATATACCGTTTCTCTAAGATTCAAGATGTACACACAACTTCAACCGTTTTAAAACAATGTTCAATCGATTGTTTTGTGAGCGCCCAAAATAATGTTCATTATATTTGTCTTTAAATAGATCATTCCTAAACTGGTGATCTGGGAAATGATTTCACATTGTAGGGAAAAGGGGACACACAGATTTTTACTATACACATACAAGATAAAATATGTGACTTACTTCGTTTTTGTGTTGATAAAATATCTCTTCGAAATAACTGAACATAAATTGTTGAACAACAGTCGACGACATTGTACAAAACAATTAGAAAGTTGCCATATACAGACATCATTGGTGTGTTGACATCTGTTGGTGGATATAGGAAGCTTGGTTGGTAGTATGATATCTTATCAAAAACATGGAAAAGCAAACAAAATATAGTCCATACTGGATACACCCAAGACGGTCCCCACTAGAAATATTAATAAAGAAAGAAATAATATAGTGTATATGATATATGATATATAATATATGATTCACAATGTATATAATATAATAAACTAAATATAAGATATATATTCATTGCCGGAAAATATACTAAGTTATGTTTATCAACTAGAGAATTGTTTAATGGAGAAGGTTTCCCAATTCTGATTGTTTTATTACAAATTAATTTGATTTCTGCAATGGTCATTTTTTGCTTTATTATTTATTAAAATATTATTATTTATATTATATATATTATGTCCAGGGTCAATATTATATTATTTATTATACTGCATTTTGTAGTGAGCAATCTTAATTATGTCCACGGTCAAAATTATAAATCGTATCTTTATACTTGAACACGAACCTATTAGAAATCACGCTAAAACTGACCGCACGTCTTTTTGCAATAGATGTTGCTCAAAATGAAAGACAGAAAAACGAGACGATATTATGCTACTGGAAGAATACATCTTTGGCTTATTTCACGCCGTGTATTTTTTTAGTAGAAGCCAAGGTGCAATATAAATATAACATATTAGTTGATAGGGGCAACCAAATACTTCATTAAAACACAATACGAACTTCTAGAGAAAAAAATACCGGAAGTGACAACAGACACACCACAGAAGAGTGGTCACGTCTTACACAGCCAGCGACATTCGTCTCACTGCATTCGAGTATAATCCCGAAATGACGAAATTTTTGGAATTTTTAGTCCAATATAAAATGACAGTTGTCATAATATAATCCTTTGGCAAATTTGAGATTACATCACATTCCGTGAAGGAAACTTATAAGCCTCACCATTACACTGCAATTTATAATTTAAAACATGTATGAAAGCTCAATTACCTGTGCGACGACAAAACGCCTGGGAATTTCGTTGTCAAAATTTAGCGTCCCACAAAACTGGTAGTCATTAGATCCCATTTTGGTCAAATGTATTGCTACCAACAGAAAACTGATATTAAATGTATACTGCCGTGTGAATGTAAATATTCGGTAATTATATGTGTGTAAGTATGTGTTGCAATGGTCATAAAACATTTATATTTATGATAAGTACCATTGATCAAATATCATAAAAAAAAAACGTGTATATCATATTTTTGATATGTTTATTATAGGAACAGTAAGAATAGAAATTACGATGTCATACAAGAAAAGCATAAGATATTCACATGATTTTTGTTACAAGAATATTATAGTCTTTGTATGATTTTTTCAAGACTTATTTATTCATGTGTTCTTGTTCAATATATGCACACTACTTATTCCAAATGTCATCGATCTGGTTACCCTGGATTATAAAACTTTTGTTGTTGAACTTATATGCATTATTACGTATGTAAAAGACCTTTTGGTGTAAGTAATTATTTTTTCTACGATGATTATACGTTGGTGCATATGTTGGATTTTATCATATCCATTTTTCCATAACAGTCCTAAATAGTCCTATTCATATGTATCAAAATACACGATAACAGAATATTAAAAATTACACAGGAGAATCCCAATGGGTTAACTAATTTCAGCAATACAAAAGGCTTAAAACAAAACATGTAAACACGACCCATTATCGCTCGTCTATACGGTCAACTTCCCATTCTCACCATTCCCATATCCCATTTCCCCATTCGTCATTACCCATTGCACCATTCTCCATTGCCTCATTCCCATGCCCTATTGTCCCATTCGTCATCGCCCAGTGCACCAAAATCGATTGTCCCATTCCTAATCACCCATTGCACCATACCATATTGCCCAATTCGTTATCACCTATCGCACCATACTGTAATGGCCTATTCGACATCACCCATCGTATCATTCACCATTGTCTAATTCGCCATCACCGATTGCACCATATCCTATTGTCTCATTTGACATCAATCAATTGTACCATTGCCAATTTCTCATTCTTATACAACATCACCCCATATGTCATAAAGACGGGTAATGGATGTTACAAATTTTGCTTAATAGCTTACATTTATAATTAAGGAATTGATAAATCACTTGAATCATTATTAAAACTGACCCCACATTCCTCACGTCCCATTTCATATTACCCGGTGTCGTGTTGTCCGATGCCCATCACCCCATTAATTGGCCACATGACTCCATACTTGAATTGTAGAAATATATTCTGGTAATACAAAACCATAAATAAAACAAATAAAAAAATGTGAGCTATTTAATTTAAATGGTATAGAAATTTTATTTACTAATGTGTTCAAAAACAATAGAAATTGACCGGTTTACAGTCATCTGTCAACTATTGTTTCCGCGAGAAAAAAAAACTGGTCTTGAAGCTGCATTAGCTGTCAAATTCGTTAAGTTTTGATTCTACTGAATTGTGCTGTATCAATGAAATAAATTTGTAGTATTGCAATTGAAGCAGTCAATGTCGATAATACCTACAGAATTTTGTGAAAATAACGGGGTTTTTTTAATTAGAGAAGATCGATATCTCTGATCTAATTATTTTTCTCCTTTACTTCCGAAGACTGCCGACGGCACATACACGTGGGTTAAAAATACTTTAACCTTGGTAAAAAAAAAACAATAACGGATACACAGGTAAGCACGTGTTTTGTTTCCATTTCATTTCATCTATTTCTTGATTAGTTTTCAAGTGAATAATGACCATATTTGAGCCACATTATATCACAACACATAAACTTCAAAAGGATCCTTTCAATTAATTCGAACTTTTTTCTTTCACGGCTTGAGTCCGTCGTCTTCCTTACCGTTGAATAACAACTTTCACTTTGCAATCAGATTTGTTACTAAAGAAGCGACCCTTACTGCACTTGCGCGGATTATGGTCACCAGAAGTCACATGTGTACGAAGTTATCTAGGTCGATTTCTTGTCTTGCAAAACAATCAATATATATACATTTATTTCATGTATTTAATGCATTTTATGTGTGGAGATCAAATGAAATTATACAGGAAAAGTACAAATTAGTAGAAATAATTCAAAGTTAAGGTATATTTGAACAGAAAAGAAATACGAATTTGACAGCTAATGCAGCTTTAATATGAATTTCTGTGGTCTTTATACAGAATTTACTGGTCTTAATAAGAATCTTAGTTGTTTTTTTTTAATATTATATGGATGTTAGTTGGTCTTATATAGAATTCACTGATCTTAATATGGATGTTAGGTGGTCTTATATAGAATTCACTGATCTTAATATGGATGTTAGGTGGTCTTATATAGAATTCACTGATCTTAATATGGATGTTAGTTGGTCTTATATAGAATTCACTGATCTTAATATGGATGTTAGTTGGTCTTATATAGAATTCACTGATCTTAATATGGATGTTAGTTGGTCTTATATAGAATTCACTGATCTTAATATGGATGTTAGTTGGTCTTATATAGAATTCACTGATCTTAATATGGATGTTAGTTGGTCTTATATAGAATTCACTGATCTTAATATGGATGTTAGTTGGTCTTATATAGAATTCACTGATCTTAATATGGATGTTAGTTGGTCTTATATAGAATTCACTGATCTTAATATGGATGTTAGTTGGTCTTATATAGAATTCACTGATCTTAATATGGATGTTAGTTGGTCTTATATAGAATTCACTGATCTTAATATGGATGTTAGTTGGTCTTATATAGAATTCACTGATCTTAATATGGATGTTAGGTGGTCTTATATAGAATTCACTGATCTTAATATGGATGTTAGGTGGTCTTATATAGAATTCACTGATCTTAATATGGATGTTAGTTGGTCTTATATAGAATTCATTGATCTTAATTGGATTTGAATTGGTTTTGATATAGAATATTAAATTATTTCCAGTGTATAATTAGTTTCACGAGTCCGACAACTTTAAAGGGTTGATATGTTTTAATAAACAACTAATTGATCAAAACCTGTATTTTTGTTCAAAGTTTTCATTTCCAGAAAAATATATGTTCAAAATTAAAAGATCAATTGTTCCAGAATATTTGAAAGGTCTTTACCGCCAATTCTCATCTGACAACAATCATGTTCATGAGAAATGATCTTTCGGCTAATGGCTTATTGTGTTCTAGCCAGTAGAGACAGCTCGATCGACAGTATTTATTTCTTGTTTATATTTTAAAAGGCGAGGTTTTTGACAATTATTAAATTTGCAAAATACTTTTGATTTTATAAGAAAGATGAATTCTGTAGTAATTGTATTGTAATAAACTGTCAATTTCATCAATACAATTAGTTGACAACAAAATGAACTTGTGATTTTCATGAAAATAGATAAATTCAAAGGGAGATAATTACAAAGTATCCACAGCAAAAGGTCTTAATTGTCACTTCCAGGTCAAATGGTCACCCCTCTATGAAATACTAAAAAACATTTAACCTAGAATTATGCATTGTAAAGGTATTATTTGAGTGTGTATTGAACAAATATGGTCAGGGTAAAACTCTGATTGTAAACTCTAAATTCGTACTTTTAAGTCTCTACAAAAGTATGAGTATTGTACATAAGTGTGAATAATGTGCCTCCGTTGTGCAAGTTGGAACAACAATGTCAGAACAAAGTGACTTTACAAAATTACTGTACAATAACTGTTTAAATATTTTGAGAACCAAGACGTCGGTCTCTGTTCTTCCTATTTTAAGGCAACTAAAAGAGTCAATGTAAATAGATTTAGTACATGAGTACTTTGATTTTTTTTTTTTAATGACAATTGAAAATTATTAATACATGTTTATTTATCGTGATATTTTCGCTATGCTTTTGTCTAAATATTAGGCCATACATGGAGTTGTTTTGCATTGAAAGATCGTAAATAGTGGTTTTTACTGATAAACAGCTGGACATCCCCGATTTAGGTGCCGATAATAGGTCTAAGCCACTTTGAAAAAATGTATTGGAAGTATACTTTTAAAGACAGTTTTCAGAAACTAACATTCACGCATGTATTAACATTATTTACGTATTGTCTTATAATATAGGGTATATCGCAAGCTCGTGCAATATAATATTCTGCGAGGGACAATCTTCATCAGTATTCATGCAATAACCCTTTTATTATATAGTAATAAATATATCAGTTAACATTATACTAATTTGTTGGATATAATGCATTTTACAACGTTATACGTGTTTTATTGAACTAGTCCAAATATGATGCATAATAAATATATGAACTAGTGCAATATGAATTTTTGAATGTTTGATAAATTGTAGTAAAATTGAAAGGAATGCATTTCTTGTTTGTATTATTTGAAAGAAAAATGAAATCACAATAACTGTCACCAAACACGGAAATATGTTGAACAGTTCAAAACACATTTTAAGTGAGTTTTATTCCTGGGAACTGTGATAAATCCAGTGGAAGTATTCGCTTGAACTTTTTTTACGGGTAGTGGAAACGATTCAAAGTTCGCCGGGCGCTGACGCTGACCTTCACATACAGATTTCTTTTTCTGCTTGTCTATAAAGTTTTTGACTCCTTGTCTGTCAACATTTAATACAGCTTTATTTGCCTCCTCTGGTGGTATTTTTTTCAAATTCCGCATTTTGTAACAACCAGTAAATATCTCGTTCAGCCATTTCTTTAAGGGAAAATAGTAGTATTTATTTCCCTGCATTAGCCTGACTAATCGTGTGCCCTCTTCAGATGGAAGGAAGTAGAATTTTGAAAGGACAATTTGGTGTACTGACAAAGTAAGTAATGACGATTTTCTCTGTCAGATTTTTAAAGGATTAAAGTTTTAAAAAAATTAAGTTTTTTTTTATCTTTCAAAATGCATAGTGTATGAACGTTTAAAAAGACTGCATATTACAAATGAGTGCGGAACCAAAAAATGCAAAAATTCCGGTACCTTCAAACTTTTGATGGTGGTTGAAAAAAATGATGGTCAACCTCTATTCCCATGGTGATTTTTTTAAATCTCTAGATGAAAGTATTACAACAGAAAATGTTTTTTGAGTCCTAGTTTTAAAAAGAAATTACTGAAAAACTTGAGAAGGTTAGTATTGTCGGCTATAGTAAAATAAATACTACCGTTTTCCTTGAAGCAGACGACAACAGTGCAATAAATTTGAAAACATATTCAGAACGTCTCCGATTTTTTCCGGATACGATTGAAAGTTTGCGTGTAAGTACTGGGATATATTGCATGCTTTGTTTTCTATTGATTTGAATAGGAAAATATTTATCACTGGCAAGTCTTACTGCGGCTATTTTATAATATTGCTCCATGGTTCATCGTTACTCAAGTATGGTACCTGATTTTGTTATTGTTTTTATTTTTAAAGGATAAGTGTGACAATATTAAAAATGCTCAAAATTCATTATAATCTTTTGCAGAATTATTACTTCACTAATATTTTCAAAATAAAATATTTTAATTTGTTCTATTTGTGGAAACGAGACGCAAATGATGAATACATATAACAACTTTTTTAACACATCGACGAAGGGGAGCTAACAAAAATAATACTGGAGGTCGCAACAACAAAAAAATAAAGTTCTGATTAAATTATCCTTGTCGTAGAAAAGGATAGTCATCGGTTTAAAAAGTAAGAACATACAAGGAAATTTAAACTTCATTATTCTTTATTTCGGTGATCCATTTTTCCACTTAAAATTTGAAGTTATGGCGCTTTGACCGCATATGTTATAATGATTACGTAAGCTGTTTCATACAAAATAAATATTTGTCATGCAACTAAATATGCAGTCATGGATTCATTTGAAGTTTTGAATAAAATGTTTCTGATTTACAGTCTGATTTATTGGATTTAGTTGTTTTATTTAACTTATTTATTGTTGGAATATTCTGTTTTTGACTAATAATTTCACCGATTTTACTGATGGCAATTTTATGCTACCTATTTTGTTTGAAATATGCCGGAAATAATGAATCGTATTGGCAGCAGTAGTTTAAGCGAGTTATATAAACTGATTTAACCAACCTTTCAATTGAAATGCCTGTACCATTCAGGGCCAATGCGATTGTTTCAAACGAACGTTTCGGTTTTCACTCTGATATTGCCTTTTATTATACCGACATTTCTTTTCGCAATTCCTGGCTTTAATCAGTTCTTACCCATCTTTTATTTAATTTGTATTTTTGTATTTTTAGTAATGATTCTAGTGGAAATCAATGTAACCAAGGACAAAAACCAGACATGGACAACAAACACACACAACAAAGGACATAAAATAACCAAACTAATATGTACAAAGCAACAAAAGAAAATGAGCCACAGGGATTCCACCCCACTCTACTGGGAGCATGATCATGATCATGAGGGTATACAGTGTCCACATGTATCATTTTGTCGTCTTTTCACTACTATTTAATAAATGAATATGTCCTTATACCGTTGCTGTATTAAAGTGATAACATAAGTTAATTTCTTACATTTGACACAATCTTGAAGACCGTCAACTTGTGATTAGAAAATAGGGAGGATATTTCACCGAATTTTATTGCACTTTCTACATATTGATTATTTCCCTTTGTTTCATTCTGATACGGTTCAGATACAGACTTCTTACAGTTTATGCTCCTGGAACAGGGTTATGTTGCTACAAGATTGAAGTCATCACTACAGAAGT
This sequence comes from Perna viridis, assembly GCA_037379345.1. Classification (NCBI taxonomy): domain Eukaryota; kingdom Metazoa; phylum Mollusca; class Bivalvia; order Mytilida; family Mytilidae; genus Perna; species Perna viridis. The sequence goes on from CM074522.1 coordinate 4,953,793, forward strand.
TTTATGGTCGTCATCATGAACTCGTGGATCGTTACGGTGTATCTATCTGCGCCATGAAAACTTAAATGTTCTCATAGTTTAATTGCCTTTCCTCTTTCCTCAAACCCTGACTTGACTTTTTATGAGCAGCTCGGCGGGTGTTTATAGAAAAGCAGAGGACGCGTACCCTACCGGTGCACCTGGTTCATACTCCCAGTTTTTAGTGAAGTTTGAGTTGCTCATTTTCTTTTGTTACTTTGCATGTATTATTTTAGTTGCTTTATATCTTTTGTTGTGTTTATCTGTTTTCCATGTCTGGTCTTTTTCCCTGGACTACATCTTTTTGATTTCCGCTAGAATTTTGGTTCCCTTGATTACTCTTCAATATACTCTGAGGTGTCAAATTAACATGATTCATCAGGTAGATCATTCCGTAACACAGCTGCACCATATTTAAAAGAATTATTACCATAAGTAGTTGTTTGTACTCTTGGTATATCTACAATATTTGAACATCTAAAACTATAACTTAAGTTTTTAGAGACAACAAGATCATGTAAACATGGCGATGATAGTTTGTTTAAAATTTTTAAACACTACATAGCCATTGTACGCATCTTTGTGATCTTAAGTGACGGTACTTTAGCTTTATCTAATAGTTCATTATATGAACTCTCATAGTCTTCATATATAAACTGCAAGGCTTTCTTGTATTTTCTCCAATTTAGAAGTATTACTTTTAGTGCAAAAATGCCATGCCAAAGGAAAAACATTAAAGTTCGAAAGAATAAATTTGTGAAATATGGTAAGTTTATTTCCTTTGGAGAGGTAGCAGCCAATGCGCTTAAGCACATTGAGTTGCTTTGAGGCCTTATGACATATATTTTTATATGTTGATTGAAATTCAATTGATAGTCTATATCGATCGCCAGTAATTTGACAACATCAACACAGGTTATTACAGCTGACTCAATATTAAAAATAGGCTTCATATCATGAGTTTTATTACCAATAGCAATAGCCTGTAAAATTTCAGAGTTGGCCTGCATACAGTTTATTTTGAACCATTACGACCTGTTAAATAATTTTTCTGTAATTTCACAGATTTAGCCGTAAGCACATCAACACCTGTAACTTTCTTAATATTAATTTTACTGAGTAGTTTAGTAACAGTGTCAAAGTATGTTGACTAACTCAACAAATACATCCTGGTGCCCCAAAATTTAATTTTGTGTATGCTAGGGTGACTGTCCTCATCAAAAACAACATCTTTACCAATTTCATTTGCAACATTTACAAACAAAAGTATTAAAAGTATCACAAACATCTTTGAAATCATTAATAATTTTGTCGCGTTTTCAACTAATAATTTTATTTTTTGTTTCCCATTTATTTGGTTTTAATGTACTGTAAATATGTTTTGATTTTTTACCACAAACACATCTATCATGAAAATAAGTATTAAAAGATTTTCTTTTAAGTTGAGTAACAAGATTTCGTTGTTTTCTATACTTCTCCCATGTCCTGCCAGATCTACATTTTTCAAATTTATTTCATAGCATTTGTTTTGTATATATGGCTTTCCTCAGTTCTCTGTTCATATATGGGATTGAATTTTTGCGAGGGTATCTCTGCTTCGTTGGTACATGTTCATTTATAACATTTAGTACCTTCTCTTCATAATCATTAAATAAAGTGTTACAATCATTTATATTCTCATCAGTGTTGTGTAAAAGTTCAGTTTTATCAAGATCACATACATATTTGTCAACATCAAAATCTTTAAAACGTCTGTATTGAAGTTTGACATTTTCAAACAAATTGGAGTTTTACCAATGTTTGTGGGGACGTAAACGCCATAAAAATTCAAAAGCTTGACAACGCAATCAAATGATCACTAATTGTGGATTAAAAGCCCAGCCAATGGACGAAAACAGTTTCATCTCTTAGTACTGGTGCAACCAAATCAAAGAATTTATCTTCTTCAGAACAACTATGCTTTTTCTAAGCTATTGGAATATTTCCTTTCCATGCCGAAATCTCTGATTACTTGGTACCATTTGTACTTCTTTATAAATTGTTGAGCTACCATATAATTAACCTACGATTAATAGACAGGAAATTCTTTTGTGAACTGTGTTCAACAAAGAGTAATGAAGGGAACAAAGGTTATAGCGGTAATCAAAAGAATGTAATCCAGGGACAAAGACCAGACATGGAAAACAGACATACACAACATAGAATATAAAGTAACTAAAATCACACATTCAAAGTAATAAAAGCAAATGAGCAACTCGGACTTCACTTAAAACTGGGAGCATGGACCAGGTGCACCGGTAGGGTAAGCGCCCTCTGCTTTTCTAGAAACACTCACAAACATATACGCAACATCAGTATTACTTTTCAAGGTTTAAGCTGTAAACCAATGACGATGTGTGCTGATATTTGCTAGCAGACATGTCAACCATTTTCTGTAAATACTGCTACTTACGCCTACCCTACCGGTACACTTGGTCCATGTTCCCAGTTTTTACAGTTTTACAGCTGACAGTTATCTGAGAAGTTTTCAATACAAACTACTACATAATATTATTCCTACTAATTCCTTTTTTTACAGGATCAAGCTAAAGCCAAGCAATCTGTATTCTTTTTGTAAACTAGATGTAGAAACCATCGAATATTTATTTTATGATTGTAATATCACAAAATAGTTCTGGTCATCATTTTTGCATCAAATGCATTTGTACAACAGAGACTTTGCATTTACTAAGCAGCAAGTACTATTAGGGTTTCCTTCAGAACATGTTGTTTATAATTGCAAAATACTATCTATATGCATGTAAATTAAAGGAAATTATACCAAATATGGTTGGCCTCTGTACCCATATTAGACAGTACCAATCTCTTGAAAGTTATATCTCAAAATAAATTGCACTTTTAACAAATTTGAAAGATATTGGGCTCTTTACAAGCTATTTTTCCATCATAATTTTACTACACTAGAAAATTTTTATTTATAAATTTCCCCTTTTTTCTTTCTTGATTTTTATTCAAATTGAATTTCTGTTCTTTAGATACATTGCAGTCCAAACTTATAATGAATGAGTGGTTGGAGAATGGAAATAGAATATACTTACTTTTTTGGTATTCTGCCGTAATTTATTTCATAATAAGGAAAGACATTGGGAAAAGGGAGGCTTTGGTGCTTTTCAGTAGATTCGGAATTATATGTAACATCTACCATTTACCAATTGTTTTCAACTGTGTGGTATGTGTAAGAAATTATTATAACTCTGGTCCGCCCTAGATTGAAATAGGTAACAAAAACCTCTTGAAATACCTGAACGTGTTTTGGTATGCCGTATAAAACGTATGACAGTTTTATATACTGTTCTTTCACATTGGGGCAATCATCACAATCAAAATCAACAAAAAGCCTTTAAAGAATGAAGGAGTTTTAAAAATGGCCATTAATAATTTGCCTCAAACTTCCTACAGCATGAAAAGCTTTCGAATTAAAAGCCGAGTGAAGAATGAAAAGAAATGGCCTCTAGTCTCTGCATTTGCATTGTAATTCGCAATGTCGCCTTACTTTTCTGTTTGCAACAAAACACCCCCCTAATTGACACATGCCGTCTTTCACGATATGCTTTAATCTGCTGACTGAGGCAGTGACCTCCGATCATTCATTCTTGCATTAGTTTAGCATTCGAATAAGATATTCGTGGTTGTATGTTTGTGTAACTAAAATGGGACCAACATAAAGAAATTTAGTGAGCATGCTCACAATACCCAATACGCAAATATTTATAAACTTTAAAATAACTCAATTCCTACATGTTCATCTGAAATTTTGTCCTTCGGCCAATGTTGGTGAAAAGCGTCTGAACACATTATTGCTACTAATCATTCACCAAAGTTTCAAGTAAATCGGTTAAAAAACGGAGGCGTTACCTAGGCCACAAGACGTTTTCACGGACGCGTGGACGACGGGTTGTACGTAAGGACTGATACATGAAGGGATCAAAAACATCAAACCCCCACAACTGTGTTTTATATGATAAACAAGTTACTCCAATTGTAATACGTAAAGGAAAACGCTTCAATGTCTTTTCCCGCGATTTCGTTTTGTTTTTGTTTTTGTTTTTTTTTTATTTTTGGGTTTTTTTTTCAATTTTGTTTCTAAAAAATAGCATTTTAGGCTATATTGTACCGAATCAACCACGTTCTTAGGTTTTAAAAAAAAATTAATAAACTATGTTCTTGTGTTAATAACATAAGTTTTGTCTAAGTTTATCAGGCAAGAAAAACATTGCGTCTTGTTTGATATAGAAAACCCCCAAAATGAAGGGTTTTTTTTACAAAATTATGTATTTTTCATTACTTCTGCAAGGTAATTTTAAAAATAAATTAAGGTTAGATTTAACTTGATTAAATAACAATTTTGTTATAATTGTAAAGTATTAGTTCTTTTTAAACGATATTTTTATTTAAATATTATTTGATTTTGAAATACTCATTTTTTGTTTTGTCTTTTTTTTGTTTAAAAAATTATGATCACTTTCCATTTTAACGACCAAGCAATTCTTGAAATACAATGAAAGTCCTCTCAATAGATATATAATATAGCCGTGTGTTAGGTAGTTGCATTAAAAACCTTGAAATTCCTTGTTTGGTACTCGCCTTTTAAGAAATGCAAAACTAATTGGATCTGTAATTAGTTATTTCAGTCGCATTGCCATAGCAAGGCACATGAATATATAATAAAAAAAAGGTGCGAGATAACATTAATGGAATTCTTAATGATTCCTCTTTGTAAACACCAACTTGTTTCTGTTTCCATACATACAATACTTATTAGACCTTTGAACAATATTGTGACTTAGTAAAACATTGCTTGTGAAAATGAGAGAGAATACCGTACCCTGCTTTTTTCGCAAGACATTATGAATAACCAGTACCCAGAAAAAATGACTCTATAGGGATTTATTTTTAACCAATAAATTGATCTACGATGATTATAAAAATTCTTCACAAAATTTAATCGAATGAATAATACTAAAAATCCACATTTTTACCTTTACTGCTAACAAATTACACTTGTCAACAATATTCATACACTTTTGCATTCACTTACATATATGGTTTTAAAGTGCACATTCTCAGCTTTATTTTGACAACTTTTAATCAGAATATGCACAAATAATCCACTTACACTTCATAGGTCCAGATTCAGTGTGTTTTTGGTACTACATAGGGGGTTGGCCATTTGAACCGGGTGAGGTCATAACTTAGAAATGTCTTTTATTTTGAATGTTTAAACTAAACGGTTTTTTTTAATACCTATTTCAGAGATATGCATATTTGTATTCTGTGGGATATCAAATTTTGTTTCATTTCACCTATTTCATATTTAAAAAAAAACACGTCCAAAATAAATTTGCAATTACAATTCAAAAAATCCTAGATGTAAATAAGATTTAAAACAAAATGTTATTTTTATTTGAATTTTGCAGCATATTTACTACATTTAATACTTCTGGACACATTTTGCCAAAATTAAATATCCTAAAAGCAAATATTTAACTAATCAAGGCAGAAATTTACAAAGGAAGTTTCTGACCTAAACTGGTGATATAAGGTATCATATACCTGAAGGATAAAAAAACGTCAGAAACTGCATTTTAAAGACATCTGTATCAAGCATGTATAATATGAATCTCCGAAATAAATTGTTTAAAAGGTTAATAAGTATATACTTTAACTTGCCCAAAATGTTCTGGTTTCAAATTTTGCAACCTTGCAAACTGTTTTGCTTAGTATTGAATGCAAATTCTTAATTTCGTCAATATCACTATCTCATGTGTTACAATACATAGGACAAATTAGATGATTTTTTTAACCAATACAAATGAAAACAAATTATGAAGATATTTGATTCTTCTACATGTTTATCAATAAAAATTCTGTACATGTAAATAGCTTAGTACATTTGTTTGGTATTACAGATCACTTATATGATAAATTAAATGTTATAATATAAGACTTTTATTTATTGTATTTTCAAAACAACTGCTCTGAAACTAATGAACCAACTAAACCAAAAAAGCTCAGAACATTTTGCGAGAGGAGGTTGGGGAGAAAGGAAACATATGTTTTTTGCAGACAAAAACAAACTTTAGTATTCCTCATGATTCAATTTCAGTATCGGAATTCAACAAGTAGAAGACAGTCACATTTCCATTACAACATTTTGTCTATGAAAGGAGATGATAGACATGCTTTTTTATCCAAAGAAAAATGAACAGGTGTAATATTTATTTTTAAAATAAAATTTCAGAGCGTCGTGACATTGTGCAGTGGCGTCATGCATACCTTCATAAGATACGCAAGTTTAGGCAACAATGCCGCAATATCGTATACTTGGATGGGTCTTGGCTGAATACAAATCGTGTGATCAAAGCAGTTTAGTCCCGGATGTTCCCAGTACTTCCAAGGTTTTGAGCAACACCGTAACGGAATTTCTCGAAAAATACCTGCCGGTAAAGGTACGAGATTCATAATCCTTGATGTAGGTTACAAGGGTCAAGGCCTCATCCCTGGGTGTAATCTAAACTTTCAATCTAAAACCAATAGTCAGGATTATCATGACGAGATGAATAAGGAGCACTTTAGAGAGTTTGTGATCATAATGGGCAATGCTCCGTATCACTACCACTTGAATCCTCACTTTAGGGTGCCAACAAAAAACTCCAAAAAGTCAGATATCACGGCATGGCTGGAAAAGAACAATGTTCGTTATAATAAAAAATAAAAAAGGTTGAGTTAAGTGATCCTGTAAGTCAAAATAAGCCTCGTACAAACTATGTGATTGATGGCATTGCATCAGCTCATGGTCATGAGGTTTTACGATTACCACCTTACCAATTATGAGCTTAATCCAATCGTTTGGTATAACTTGAAAGGCTATGTAGCTAGTATAAATACTACCTGCAAAAATCAGATTGCATCAAGCTTCTTCAGGAGGCCGAATCTCATTTTGATGGTCAGACTTTGGACAGATGTCAGACCTATTTGATAAGGGAGGATAAAGAAAAGCTCTGGCATATAAAACTTCTATAGTAATGACTTCAATCTTGTAGCAACATAACCCTGTTCCAGAAGCCCATTTGTTAGAGTTCTAGCGCGATACAAAACGTATGCGTAGATTTGGCAGGCTCTGGCATAACGGACGAGTTGTGATATGAACACTTCATACGCATGTGCTGAACTGAAGTTGCCACAGATGAAAGGATAAATGACGATTATGAATTAAAAGTCATCACGTTTGTCGTAAAGTTTCGTCAATAGTTTTCCTTTACCATCGATTTCTAAGTGTGGGTCAAGATATTAGGCTGAATTCACAGTGTCTGTAGTATCCCTTATCTCAAGTTCTTTTGGGGTAGATGCGATGTATCAAATCCCCGAAATTAGGATTGTTTAAAGATAATACGTCATCTATATAGCGGAAACTGAGATTAAAGGATTTAGCTAAATATTCTTTCTTCCGGATCAGATCAGCTATAAGTCAGCCTCATAAGAGTGAAGGAAAAGGTCAATTTGTTCCCATTGGAATGCCCACCGTTTGTTGAAAAACACGTCCACCACACTGGTCACTGGTGACTTAGAAAATGACAGTGACTATTGCTATATCTCTGATGACATCGACCCTGCTGGTGAGATTTTGTGCAGCACCTGTGGCAACGCCGAGCCACCAAAGTCCATTCGGAAGGACAAACACAGTGATTGGTTTCATTATGATATGTGTGATCGGTGGCTGCATAACAGGTGCAACACAAAACATGCCCTTGCAAGGAGTGTATGTCTTCGGTGCTGTTCCATTAACCACCGGGACATCAGTCAACCACTGATTTTGCCGCAGGTAGATACCGTAATGTCTTTCTTGAAATTGAATAAGCATGCTATTGTACTTCGACAGTAAATATATGTTTTAAAACATCTACACACACGAATGAAATTCCCTAATGTTCATTTTTTTTAAATTTTACTCCAGGATCTGCTGAGAAATCATTATTACGATCCCAGTCCACCCTCCCCTGACAAGGGAAAAGAATATAAACACCACATTATCATTCAAAATGACGGTTTTAATCGGAGATCTCCGAAATTTTACGAACATTTTTTGTAATCAAATAGTCTAGTAGAAACCAAAATGGCGGATTTTTATTGGCTGATTAAAATGCAGAAACACTCAGACATTGGTAAATTAACACAATATGAATTGTAAGAAGACAACTCTAGTTCAGAATCGCAAATGTTACGAAAATAGACATTCAAAACAATAACGAGCAACACGTGATGTCGAGTATAGTTATGGTATATATTTAAAAAACAAAACAACAACCCAACAACGGGATGAAAATTTCAACCCAAGGCCACTCATTGGTCTTCAATGTACGACTAGGCTCATACAATACATTTTTAATCCAGTATTTTACACTATATGGCTGTGTTGTTTTTTGTTGTTTTATTATAATTATCATTATTATTTACTTATTATAAATGTGTCCAGAAGAAAGCCGTTTTACCATCTACTACTTCACTACAGCACGTTTAAGGTTGCACATATACAAAATCAACAATATGTTTAAATTAGAATAAAACTAACATATTTCTCTATTTGACATGGAAAAATCCTTTGTAAGCATTTAAGTATATACCAAAACTCTATGCAATCATTTATCGTTTTTTTTTTTATTTATTTATTGTCTAATTTCTCCTGATCATCATATTAGTCGTTTTAAGGGAATAGTGGAGGCCTTTCCAGTGATGCCAGTTGACACCGTCGGCAGATGATTTGTGCTTCCCAATAAGGTACAGACCATTCAGATTACTATAGTGACAATTTTTGTACCACCATCCTCCTTTATACATCTGCGCACAGTTATCTTTATAAACGTCATTGTCTCTGTCCTTCGTTGAAAACTTACTGCCATTGTGCTGTTCACGTAAGGCGTCCCCTAAACGAAAATAAAATATTTTTACCGATTCAATGTTCTTATTAGAGGAAAAAAAGTATTTATGATTTCTTATTTATATTTGTGATGTAATCATGACAGTACAAATTGTTCCTGAATAGAAAGTGTTATATTGTAGTACAAAATAAAGTCAATAATTCACCCTATATTACATATTTTAAATATACTGTATACAAACCACGTGAATGAATCATCAAAGGAACCCTAAACTCTTTCTAATCAAAATTTGCAATTCTAATTTGTGCAAATCCCCAAATCGCCATTTTTAGAGTAAGTATATTATATTATACACCGAACTGTACAGAATTAAATTGGAAAATCAAATATAATATTTTTATTGAGAAGATAGTGAACATATTCTTTAAATTTTGACGAAAAAAAATGGGAACATTTATTCCAACAGGAAAACCAGTTTTCCAATTGGAAATTCATTTTTGCCAATTGGAAAACAAAATTAAATGATTAACTTGAAAAAATGGAAGCATAGGCCAGGTGAACTTGTAGGGTAAGAGTAGAAATAGGAACATGATACCCAGACATAAATTGTATAAATTTATCTTTAAACGAAAAATATTATAACTGTGTAAACAGTGTATGCTAGATTTGTCCAAATGTATTTCAAAAATGTTCTTTTTAATGAGGTTTTAAGTGCACCACAATGGATAAAATGAAATGAATAACTTTGTATAAGTTTATTACCTGCGGTCCCACTGTATCCGCTGACATGGAGTTTGTATCCAGTACGTTCTGAACCTAAAGTTATACTTGAGTACTTGGCATATACATGGTTGCGTTCGAAATCTTCAAGGTCAATTCGAAGAGTATAAGAACCTAATGACGTAATCTGGTGGATATGGTCATTTCCTGAATAAGAAAATAAAAGTAAAAAGGTTTTAAGAAATTAACATCAAATGTAATGAGAGGTTTCAAATGTAATTAAATGCGTTGATCTTTGGTATTAAAAAAACATATGTAGCTTGATTTCATATGCTGTATGACTACTTATTAAGACATTCATACCTAGCCAGAACTCTCCTTTCAAAGAACCAAACCCTTCTTTGTATGCTGCCCAGGTTCTGTAAAAGTCAACAGACCCGTCTTGCCGGTGCTGGAACACCTGATGAAATTAAGTGTGCATTAAAACAAATAAGACAATTATGTGAAGTCTTACCAGTATATTACTTGGCGACTTGGACTGGGATCGAACATTTGAGGTACATAGATAAATAACAACCAATTAAATATCCAATCCACACTTACATATATATATGCTAGTAGATTCTTAGATTAACGAATACATTTTCATAACTGATAGACTCAAAGTCCATGCACATACTGAAGTAAATATATGTTCACATGTCATGTAGAGGGTAATCAATTGCGTAATATATTATTCTTGTAAATATCATGAACTTAATTTGTGGACTCTTAATAATACAGTTTAACCCATGCAATGATTATAGGGTGTGGGGAAGGGGACATATCTCTGTTTCATTGGTTTTAAAAACTGTATTTTCAAATTTTCTAGGTTAATAAATGTGGTTGTTATTGTTCTTTCAGTATTTGACGTAAAGAATCAGAAACGTATCACGTACAGTCCATCCACCGCCATATTTGTCCATCTCGCATAGAACATCGAACTTGATATTTTCTCTGGGGTAAATTGTATAAATGCCAGTAGGACATTTTGTCTTATCCAAACTGCTACAGTCTGACGGTCTGTGTGCTAAAAAGATGTCAAATAAGATATACGAAAAGTACGTGTATACATCTCTAAATTAGGGAACACGGGGTGCGGGAAATTGACATGTCCCTTATTGTTTAAAACTTTGGAATATAAAAGTTTCAGAGACAGATATTAGAATAAAATATTGACCAAAATAAATCGTTAAAAAATTTCTGTCTTTTTCAAGATTAAGGAAAGAGTTATTTTGTATTGAAGTAGCAGTCTATGAAAAAAAATCATGCACATTTTATAAGATGTGATACATCCTGAAATGGATACATATTTTTATTTTGTTATTAAGTTGCTCTATAAATCTGTATGATGAAAGGTATAATTATTCATTTCAAATTGTCTCCAATAAGTGATAATTCACATCGAACATTCAATAGTTTCTATTGTATTTCAGTGTAAGCATTAGATTTATCGCCCTTAATATTGACTTTTATAACACATTCTATACAATTTATACCTTATATGACAGGGTTTATATGAACAGTCATTAGATGTTACCTGTTTACGTAAGGAAGATGCCAAAATTATATTTAGACTTTTCAATCATGAATCAAATTTAGCATGATTCTTAGCTGGAAAACGACTCAATTTTTTAAGAGGGGTTTTTTTGTTTGTTTTTTTTTTTTTTTTTTTTTATTTTTGCTTTTGTTTTTGTTTTTTGTATTTGTTTTTTTGGGGAGTTTTTTTTGGTATTTTATTGCTGTGAAAATCATATTTGGCATTTGGATTCATTTCATTTGATAGAGTCGTTAACTATAGAAAATGTTGATAAGGTTAATATACGAAAAAAAATCAAGGAAAAACATGTTTAATGATGTCATATACATACTTTTGCATAACTCATGATGTCTACATTTAAGGCTGTCTGATACAAGTTGGACGATACGCTCGGCAGCTTTTCCGTAGAATGTCACACCTGTACGAAATGAATTTCAATATCAATGTACGAACAAATCAGAAACACACGATCAAGATCACGAGGGAATGATCCGCATTAAGTGTACTTAAATCGTGTCGGACGTTGATGTTGCAATATTTGCTCCTACAGAGACCTAAAACAAAATGTCTTAATTCAATACAATTTTTATAGTACGTCCACCCTATAGAATATCAGCAAAATTATTTGACTGTTTTCCGGAAATTTGCGCGTTATTTTTACAAGTAAACCTAGGAAGTTAAGTCTCTACTTCTGGGTGTTTGGGACAAAATTAATAATTATATTCCTTAATACCCATCTATACACGAAACTGAGACTAAAGAACGAAACAAAAGTATTGGATGTAGATGTGCTAAAAAAACCCCTTAAGTTAGGCATTTGCTGTCATCAGATAAACTCTTTCTTTCGGAATATTTAAGTGTAATGTTCAATCTTTGCATGGAGATTTCCCAAAGCCTGTAAGCGATTCTAACTTAGTGATGCTTATCAGGTTTAGGTAAAAATCCCTTATGTTGATTCATCTCCCGTTGGGATTATTGACCAATAATCAATCTCTTGTGTTAACGTTTTATGTCGTCTCTAATCATCTATTGAATTTGATCAAAATATGGTACATGATGTGAATTAAGTTAAATGTTTGTAGACTCACAAACAAGCAGACTATGGGATAGATACATAGGCAGTCCCAATAACACCATATACGATCCCCGAATTCTTCATTCTCCATTGTCCCCATCCCATTTCCGTTATGAAAATTCCTCCGTAGATTCTCCATTGAATGTTTAATATCAAATATGTACATTATAAAATTAAATTCTATATTTTTTTATTTCTTTTACATGTAAACTGTTATTTTTAATAAACAAAATTTTAACAGTTATCAAATCAACAAATACTAAAAGAACTGATTTCCCCCTCCTTCCCATTCAAAATTCCCATCCAAATTCCCCATTCTCCTCTTTATACCACAGAATGGGAAGTACTCTCCATACAAGTACTATATTCCTTAAACCTTTTTTTCACATGAAGGAATAAAATAATAAATTAATGTTAAATTCCTTTGTAAGAGAGTCGGGCTATGAAACTTCGGCATCATTTCAAATGTAAATATAAACTTAAAATAAATGCTTTGTTTTATCTAATTCGCCAAAAACCTAATACACCCCCGAAGGCATCGTAAAAGGTTGTATTATCAACTTGTTTCTGCATGCTTATGGCAAGAAAAACATCAATATCCGGTCTGTACCTCCATTTTCAGAAGCTGCAAACAGCATCATAGTAGCTTCATTTGCGTATACTTGTGTATATGCGATTGAGAACCAAACCAGTCTCGGGAAATATTCGCTAGTTTCGATGATAAAATACAGATCGAGTCATAGCTTTTCCAAAATAGGGTTGGCCTTACCAGTCTGCAGTATTGCGCCCCGATGTTTGCGAACATTACGTAATCAATATTACCCATAATTGTTGGGAACCAAAAAATTAATTTATAATTGATAAAAGAAATAATCAAAACGAGACAATTCGAATAAAATAATCAAAATGAAATAAAAAAAAAAAACAAATTTAACGATACAAATTAAACGAAACTAAATTAAATAAAAGATTTTCTTAAAGACGTTTCGCAATTTATAAGAACCATAATGTTAAACAGTGCCGGACATTTAAATTCCAAAACATTTTGGACCATGACAACCCATCATTTCTTACGAATGCTGGATAGGTCGGCCAATAGATCGACATATCAGACCATGACAAACAATTAAAACTATATAACATCACACAAATTACCATATTTGTGGGTTATAAGTACAATATATCAAATCAGAGCTCACAAAAATTATCAAAGGTGTTTTAATTGATGTTTCTTTGGGAGCGTTAAAAGTTTTCACTTTCATTATATTATAAATGTGTAACTATCAGCGTATCCTTAATCCTGTATTTAATTGACAAATTTATGATTCACCCTCATCCATAGATAAACTACTGATTGAAAAGCAATCATGAAGACAAATTTCTTGACCAATTTAGTAATTAAAACTTTTGAATGTCGATCATAAAATATCATTTGCAATTCAAATAGATAGCTGAACACTAGCTTGTAAGTTTATGAATTTGCAAATTCAAATTATGTTTTTATTTTCTTTTTAATATTGAATTCTTACTTGTTGCTTTATTCACCGGTTTTCCATCCGTAAGAATAATTCCAGTGATGACAAGTATGAAAATCAGTGCTAAATTCATTATGTTCCACTGAATCTCCAGATAATGGTGTTAAAATGAATACCTTTATAACAAATTTGATGTCGAATATACTGAAAATAACACTTCATAATAAAATATCAATTTAAGGTTAATGTTTGTTTTGCATGCAATATTGGTAAAACCTCATTGATTTTTTGTTTGTACAAATTTAAAAAAAATAAAATATTGACATATGAATTCATCCTTTATTAAAACAAAACAGCATATTGAGATATATTTTGTACATATATTTAAATTAAAGACAAAACAATCTTCAAAAAGATTTTCTTTAAAGAGTCACAGATAATGTGCAACAATACCAATGTGTCATTTGGGCATTTTTGTTGTTAAAAAACTTTATAAGAAATATTTTTCGCGTGAATAAGCATAATTTTCACGTGAAATTCACTCGACACGAATTTCATGTGAATATTTCACGTAAATAAAACATAAAGGTTCAATTCCCCCTAATTGTACGTGAACTGATTATTTTTATCAATTCAGGAGAAAATTGTGTGAAACTCCTGGGAAAATCATGTTAAAAAATTTTATAGTGTTGGAAATCAGCTATTTTTAAACCGAAAATTAGTACACCTCCTGAAACGTGTAACATTCCCATTTTAGCATGCTTCGTGTATCGTACAACCTTCTTCGAGCAATGGTCCTGTATTCAGATTGGATGAGGAAAATAGCTCCTATGGTAGATCAATTTTACGGAATACCGTTGTAAGTTCGTTTCCTTTCCCAAAATCACTGTGACGTTGCTTTTAAATAAAAAAAATTCGGAATCAATACATGGACGAAATAATAGGTTTCAAACAATGGTACATTGTTTTTTACATGTAATGGAATTCTGCCAAAATTTAAAGGCCTTCCGAAATGGTCGGGGAAAAGTTAAATAGCTTTTTGTTTCTCGTATGAGAATAAAAAGTTAGTAAATTGTACCCCAATTTTAAGAAATTTCAATATTTTCATACTCCAAGACCAGTGAAAATGTTTTCGCAATGTACCATGTTTACTAAAAATGGACATTTTTCATATCAATAATGAAATGTAATCGTTTTAGACTAATAAAATGGTATCACATTAGTTATGATAGCTAAATTACTTCAAAATAATGTACTGTTCACCATTACTTTATGAAATTTGGTATTTTTATTCTCTTTGAACAAGGAAAGATCCATATACAGCAAATATGGAATTTTGTCACATATAAATTACTTTCTTTTCATATTCAGACCAATAACATAGTATCGCATAAGTCGAAAATACTCTATTATCTAAAAATGCAGTATATTTTACCCCAATTTTATAAATTTTCAATATTTTCATACTCCCAGACCAGCAAAATGTTTTCACAGTGTACCATACATAATAAAATAAACATTTTTTTTTCATATCAACGATGCAATATTTTCTTTTTAGACAAATAAGATGGTATCGCATTAGTTAAAATAGTTTTAAACAATGTTTCATATACAAATTATTTTCTTTTCATATTCAGAACAATATGATGGTATCGCATGAGTCAAAAATACTCTAGCTATTATATAAAAATTGAGTATATTTTACCACAATGAAATTTCAATATTTTCATACTCCAAGACCAGTGAAACTGTTTTCGCAATGTACCATGTTTAATACAAATGGACATTTTTCATATCAGTAATGCAATTTTTTTCTTTTTTAGACAAATCACGTGGTATTACATAAGTTAAAATAGGTAAATTACTTCAAAATAATGTACTTTTCACCAATATTTAATGAAATTTTGGTATTTGTTTCCCTGTACAAGGAAAATGCGTGCCAAATGATCCTTATACAACAAATATGGATATTTGTCACATAAAAGTTACTTTCTTTTCATATTCAGACCAATTAGATGGTATAACATAAGTCCAAAATACTTTATTATCTAAAAGTTTAGTATATTTTACTCCAATTTTATGAAATGTTAATACTTCCAGTCCAGTGAAACTGTTTTTGTAATGAACCATGTTTAATAAAAACGGACATATTTCATATCAACAATGTAATGTTATTTGTTTAGACTAATAAGATGGTATCGCATTAGTTAAATAGCTTAATTATTTCCAAAAAGAGTACTTATTACCAATGTGTTATCCAATTTGGGTATTTTTTTCTCCTGGAACAAGGAAAATTAGCTATAAAATGATGTCACATAAGTCAAAAATACTATTTCATCTACAATGTGAGTATATCTTACCTTACTTTTATGAAATTTCAATATTTTCATACTCAAAGACAAGTGAAAATGTTTTAGCAATGTACCATATATAATAAAATGTACCCATTTTATATGAACAATGCAATACACATTTGTAAAACAATGTTTTAAAAATTAGTATCACTTTAGTTAAAATAGAAAAAAATATTTCAGAATATAGTGTTTTTATCACAATGATCCAAATTCAACAAATATGGACATTTAACACATAAAAAAGGTCTGTTTATTCCATATCAAAAGCGATATGATTGTATGGGAAAACAACTTTATCAACTATTTTTTTTTAATTTTCTTCAATTTTAAGGTCTGACAACATTTTCATACTTCCAGACTAATGATTATATTTTCGCTATGTACGATGTATAACGAAAATTTACGTGATTTTATATCAAACCATTTATAGACATTTAACAATTGTGTATATCGAATGTGTTTATTAAAGCATAATTCACATTAATATAAAATTACATATAAGTTGGTTAACAATCAACAAAATACGACAAACACGTACACTGTATATCATAAATAATGATTAGTGGCGGACACGATCATTCGTATATCGTGCTTCGTGCAACATGTTTTGTGTGGCTTTCGTGCATCGCGTGCTTCGTATACGTGCTTCGTGGGATCGTGTTTCCTGTTTTGTGTGTTTCATGTGCGTGGGATTGGGAACGTTACACGTTTCACGAGGTGTTCAGCGCAAAATGAATTCGTTGACAGTCGAATTAAACTATACAAATTATTTTAAGAGTATTAATTATTTATCAGATTGCATATACAAAATCTCTTATTTACTCTGTATGTCCAACAAATTCTCAGAGAAGATAGAGTAAACTGTAAACCAAATTAATGATATGATACCTCATTTGCAGTCCTTTTTTCAAGGGAAAGTACCTCTTTATAAATAGAGTGGCTCCTACACAAAGGTTCAATGCACTGTAATTATTCGCTTGATCTATATTATGTCTATCACATTTTGTTGGTGCAAAATACAATCTTTATAGGTATCAGTGAGAATAGGGGTAGTACATTCCATTTTTCGGTGTATGAATATGAATAAATAGATATAAAAAACATATACGTTGATTTTGATTTCAAAAAGGACATCACATTATGCAAACGTTTATCAGATATCCTTTCTATCGACAAATCGACAGGTTTTATCATTTTTACATGTTTATTTGTTTTATGTCAAACAATTTAACACCATTTCTTTTCTATACATGTTTGGCTGTAAAACGCACCAAATCAAAGGGTGAATGGATATAAGACGAAATGCAACCTAATCTAGATAGTTATAGCGCCAAACGAATAACAAAAAGAACATAAACAAACGACAAACACTGAATTACAGATTACTGGCTTGGAACAGGTATATTACGTATGTTGCGGGGTAAAACATATTTGTCAGTGGTCAACTCTCCCCTCAACCGAGACAAAGTTTCAAAATACAACAGTAAAACAAACTATAAGAATATGTCGAATTTAGATTTGAATCTTGAGATCGGTGCAAATCTCAAATCTTAACAAATACCGTAAATTGTTATTGTTTTATCTTGGTTTAATTCGCGCCTCATTTGAAAGTGCCACAGTGCGAAAATAGACTACCAATATTGGTGTATAGTCATTGCTGGGCGAACAACAAACGATGAAGAACATATCCGTTTTTTTTTTGTTTTTGTTTTTTTTTTTTGCTTACCTTTAGTTAACCACATAAACCTTAGTAAAAACATCTTATATATGTACTTATTGTTATTTTCTTTTTATCCAGAGAATCTGAAAAGTTGGATGTCACTGATAGATTAGAATGTGGAAAGATTGTTCACTCCGAAGAAAAGGAAAATAAAACAAACCAAATTTAAACATCCACGTTTTGTCAGGCAACCGCAATAATAACACAAGGCCAAACTATCCTAATTTACGGTAGGACAATCATTGGTGGTTTATTTGTGCAGTAGCAAAACTTAAGAAGCAGTCCAGCTAAGAATTATGCAGTTGATGAGTTGATGATTTACTGGTATATGATGTACTTACCAAATTGGCTCTAAATTTGTTTAATGTGAAGGAAAATGAATTAAAAAAAAACAACCTAAATTACTTTAATCATGACAACAGCAACAAACATCTCTCACTACTAATCATTTTCGGTCTAAATATCTGAAAAAGACACAATGTGAATGCAATGTGGTAATCATAGCAATAACAAAAATCACCAGTTTTGATATTTTGAAAAAATGTGAAAAATTGGAAACATCTAATCTTGTTTTAACATAACTAGAAACGAGGTAACATCAAAAATCAAAATATGTGACCTAATATGTAAAAAGGCCGCCAAGCTAGAAATGAAATCTTTCTTTCAACATGTTTAATAAGCAAATACAAAAAATACACCCATACCCTCCTTCATACAATACTGTGTATATGTTTTATTGTTTTCTTAAAGGGCAAATGTATAGCATCTGCTTTTATTGCTTTTAATACTATGATTTCTTCTACCTCAAGATTTTGCGTGAGAGCAGTTCATTGCTAATGAAATGTATCACGTGCATGTGAAAAATTATTGTTAAAGTATTTATCCATCTTCAAATCAGACACTGCCTATGATATAGGAGATTCACGGTGTAGAAAAACAACCTAACAAACAATTATTTTCCAGATTACATATGCTACATTTTCACATAACAATAGTCCTTTCAGTATTCAGATCTGTATTTTTGAGAACATCATACCATTTCCATACTGTCTAAAGCAATTTAATACACTGTATTCCACACTATTTCAATATTCATGCACTCCACATGCAGTTTGACCACTAATCTCGTATGGTCATAAACATCTTTAGTAATATAAAGACTATTTAAAACATATTTTTGATCTTTCCAAAATGAATATGAATAATTAATTAGAAACATGCCTCTGATTCTCCATTTTGTTTCCATTAGATTTAAATTCAACAGGAAAATCTGATGTCATAACAGAATACACAAAACTGACAAAACATTATTAATTACAACAAAATAACAAATTGTTCCGAGAATTTAAAATCTAGAAAAAGGGAACAAGCGGCAATACCGAACGAACAAACATATAAATTGTTAGAGATAAGTATATGACCTAGAGTAATCAAGGGAACCAAGGTTATAGCGGTAATCAAAATCATACATACAAAGTAATAAAAGCAAATGAGCAACTCGGACTCCATAACAACTGGGAGCATAGACCAGGTGCACCGGTAGGCTAAGCGTCCTCTGCTTTTCTAGAAACACCCGCCGAGTTGCTCATAAAAAGTTAAATCCGGGGTAGACGAAAGAGGAAAGTAAAACACGTTCAATAAATCAGTTTTCATGGCGCAGATGGATACACCGTAACGATCCATGATGACGACCATAATACTTTTGTAGCAACATAACCATGTTAAAGAAGCCTATTTGTTAGAATTCAAGCGCGATACAAAACTTCTGCGTAGTCTCGGCAAGCTCTGGCATGACGTATGGTTTGTGATATGAACACTCCATACGCAGGTGCTGAAGGGATGTTGCCACAGATGAAAGGAAGTTTGACGATACTGAATGAAAATTCATCACGTTTGTCGTAAAATTTGGTCAATAGTTTTCCTTACATTCGATTTTTTAATGTAGGTCAAGATACAGTATCTGTAGTATCCTTTATCTCAAGTTCTTTGGGGTAGATGCGATGTATCAAATCCCCAAAATTAAGAATGTTTAAAGATAATACGTCATCTATATAGCAGAAACTGAGATTAAAGTATACAGCTTAACGATCTTCTTTCTGTCGGAGCATATCAGCTATAAAGTCAGCCTCATAAAAGTGAAGAAATATGTCAGTAAGTAGAGGAGCACTATTTGTTCCCATTGAAAGTCGACCCCTTGTTGAAAAACGCATCCACCACAAAATGAGGTCAAGTTGAAAAATAGAAACGTTTTAGAAATATCTCCTTTCAAATAATATAATTTTGTCTATATATATATATAGACAAAATTATATTATTTGAAAGGAGATATTTCTAAAACGTTTCTATTTTTCAACTTGACCTCATTTTGTGGTGGATGCGTTTTTCAACAAGGGGTCGACTTTCAACTTATATATATATATAGATATATGTTATATTAAACTCTCAAAATTTGACGACTCTATTCGCTATACTGCTCCATCGGATAAAATTGTGGTCTAGGTCTAATAAGGTATCGTTATGGTTTATCCATCAGCACCATGAGAACTGATTTATTCAACGGGTCATAGTTTTCCTTCCCTCGTTTGTCTACCCCGGACTTGACTTTTTATGAGCAATTCGGCGGGTGTTTCTAGAAAAGCAGAGGACGCTTACCCTACCGGTGCACCTGGTCTATGCTCCCAGTTTTTAGTGAAACGCTACCAACAAAATTCCCCCAAATTTCAGGCAAATCCATACCAATTATTTTATATTCCCATAATTCACCCATCGCATCTAAAATTTTCAATTATAAACGGCTATTGCAGAACCTCGAGATTGAGGACTTCAAGGCTGACTGTTCTTGCAAAACCTCTCCATTCAAATATGGTCCTTCTTGTCACGTCAATACGGGAGATTTAACCATATCGAAAACGAATCTATGCGTAATATCCTTTCTAAAGGTCCCAAGTATCGTGAACCACGCTCCATAAATTGGAATTATAACTTTAAAGTTCTTATGGATGCCGTCGAGGACTATGCAAGAAAATGGATAAAACGAGAACAAGAAGACATTGATTCTCTGTCGATAGTTTTTCTCGCTGTTAAGTCTCTTTAAATGGAAATGATTTAATTAAGTATTGTTCTTCTCATTTCGGGGATTTGATACATCGCATCTACCCAAAAGAACTTCGGCTCCTGCGTATGGAGTGTTCATATCACAACTCATACGTTACGCCAGAGCTTGCCGAAACTACGCAGACCTTTTGTATCGCGCTAGAACTCTAACAAATAGGCTTCTGGAACAGGGTTCTGTTGCTAAAAGATTGAAGTCATCACTACAGACGTTTTATGGTTGTTATCATAAACTCGTGGATCTGATGGTTTATCCATCAGCACCATGAGAACTGATTTATTCAACGGGTCATAATTTTCCTTCTCTCGTTTGTCTACCCCGGACTTGACTTTTTATGAATAAATCGGCGGGTGTTTCTAGAAAAGCAGATGACGCTTATCCTTCCGGTGCACCTGATCCATGCTCCCAGTTTTTAGTGGAGTCAGAGTTTTGTTTTTTTTTTTTGTTTTTTTGTTTTTTTTTGTTTTTTTTTGTTTTGTTTTGTTTTATTTTGTTTTTTTGTTTTGTTTTGTTTTTGTTTTGTTTTTTCAAAATAATGATAAAATAATAAAACGATAATCTTATACTTTTTGTACTTTTTTTTCAAGCCTGTAATAAATATATGAAAAATATTATATACAAACGTTTCTAAGATATTTGATCAATAATATATATTTCAACACACACATATATACACACGTCAATGTTCATTAAATATCAGTTTTCTTTTTGTAGCAATGCAGTTGATCAAAAATGGGATCTAATGACAATCATTTTTGTGAGAAACTAAATTTTGAGAACGAAAGTCCCAGGCGTTTTGTCGTCGCACAGGTAATTAAGCTTTCATACATGTTTTAAAGGACAAGTTGTAGTGTAATGATGAGGCTTCAAAGTTACCTTTACGGAATTTAATGTAATCTCAAATTTGCCAAAGGATTATATTTTGAGAACAGTAATTTTATATTGGACTAAAAATTCCAAAAATCACGTCACTTCCGGATTGTACTCGAATGCAATGAAACGAATGTCGCTGGCTGTGTAAGACATGACTACCCTTCTGTGGTATGTCTGTTGTCACTCCCAGTGTTTTGTCTCTAGAAGTGTTTTGCGTTTTTGTTTGGTTTTATAGCTTATCCTTATCAAAGAGTAATCAAGGGAACCAAGGTTATAGTGGTAATCAAAAGAATGCAATCCAGGGACATAGACCAGACATGGAAAACAGACATACACAACAAAGAACATAAAGTAACTAAAATCATACATTCAAAGTAACAAAAGTAAAGGAGCAACTCGGGCTTCACTAAAAACTAGGGGCATGGACCAGGTGCACCGGTAGGGTAAGCGTCCTCTGCTTTTCTCAAAACACCCACCGAGTTGCCAAAAAAGTTAAGGTATTATATTTATCGTGCAACTAAGCTTCTGCTAAACAAATACACTTTGTAAACTAAGCCAAAGATGTATTTGTGCTGTTGCATAACATCATCTCGTTTTTATATTTTTTTCATGTTGCGCAACACCTTTTGCAGAAGAAGTGACGTCAGTTTTAGTGAACGTCCTAATAGGTCCGTTGTCAAGAGATGAGCATAAAAAAATACGTTTTATCGTATTAACACTGGAATAAATTGAGATTGTTTACTACAAAAAGCAGTTGCAGGATAAATAAAAACCACATGAACTTTGCAGAAAAAAAATCAACTAATATGTTATTGCTACAAAACTATCTAAACTTAGTATACATTGATATTTTCCGGCAATGCACATATATTATATTTGTAATGTATTAAATAGTTTAATTTGTGTATCTTGATTGATTCTTTTCTATTGATTTTTCTAGTAGGGACCGTCTTGGGTGTATCCAGTATGGACTATATCCTGGTTGTTATTCTATGTTTTTGATAATATATCATACTACCAACCAAGCTTGCTATATCCACCAACAGATGTCAACACACCTCTGTTGTCTGTATTTGGCAACATACTAATTGTTTTGTACAATACCGTTGACTTTTGTTCAACAATATATGTTCAGTTATTTCGAAGAGATATCTTATCTACACAAAAACGAAGTAAGTTGCATATTTTATCTTGTATGTGTATAAATAGAAAACTAAACTGTGCGTCTCTTTTTCCTAAAATGTGAAAGCATTTCTCAGATCCAAAATTGTGTCTCGTTTTCCCAACAATTTGAAAGGATTGCCCGTATCGCCAGTTTAGGAATGATCTTTTTAAAGACAAATATATGAACATTCGTCCGGGCATATACAAAACATTGAATTGCAAAATTTAAAGGATGAAAGTGTGTGTGCTGCTTACATATTGTAGAAGGGGTAGCTATATGTGCTAACAATTAACACAATCTCTGGATTAATACAATAAGGCAAGAGTTGTTCCCGAATTTGGCCCCTAATTCAATTTAAACTTCTTTCTTTAAAAAGAGGCTTTTGAATTTTGCGAAAATGCGAAAGATAGCAAAAACCTGCATATTATTCATTTCATAAAAACCGTGATCCTAAACAACATAAAAAAGAGTACTATTACAGTAATAATTCACGACATAAATAAACAGTACTATTACAGTAATAATTCACAACATAAAAAACAGTACTCTTACAGTAATAATTCTAGTTTCAGGGTCGATCGACACAAAGATGCCTCTGATCCTTCAATTGTCCTGGTTTCTTTTCGAAACCAGCAATACAGTTGCATGTAGTGACTCAGTCTGTTGCATTGTTCTGTTTAATTTGGGTAAGTTTATCATTTATCTTCATTTATTATCATTTTAAAGGAAAATGTACAAATAACTACAATGTATTCATGAAGATTTTCAGAAGCCAAACAATTTATCACTGCAATTGTATGTCATGACATAACATTGCAATATTTATTAAATCGTACGAAATAATGCGTACAGCTTTAAATTTAGAGGAGATGTAGCTATATGAATATGTGGTAAAAATTAACGCAATCTTTATGGCACACAATCTCACAATCTTAGGTCCTTCACTCTGATCAATATACATTTTATACATAGCTTCGGAAAACATTTTGGAAATTTAACGTAAATTTTGTCGAGTTAAATTATTGATCCACAGATTATTAAAAATTCTCAACTACACAGTTCTTTTTCAAGTATGATTTTGTCATTATGTGTACATTGTGTTAGAGCATGCCATTGCTTGAAGAGCTTATTTTGTACTTATGAATCAGCATAATAAAAATGTCGAAATATTCTGGTGTGCATTGTGGATTAAACACTGTCGAATTAGAACACAATGATTTACAATGATTTATAGTTATTTTTTTTCTTTTTATAATTCGTTTCTAAGAGACAAAAAAATCACTTCTTGATCGTCTTTTTTGTCATTTTAATAACCCATGAAATCATTTTGAAATGGGTTTTTGAACATAACATACAGTATTTAAATCAAACGACTGAAATAATTATAAGTATTTCTTAAGATGGATGAATGAATTAACACATTAACTCACTTTGACAGAATTTCTAGTATCAGTTATCTAAGGGACAATTTTAGCTCCAACTGCAATAGTCCATGTGTTATTGTATGGACTTTTTTGACTGGAATGAATTAACACATTAACTCACTATAACCTTGGTTCCCTTGATTACTCATTGATCTATAAGTTTGAGCGTACATACAAAGTTACAGGTCGCTGAATCATTCTTGATTTTTGAACAAATATATACATAACGTCATAATCTTATGATTACTTTTTCGAAAACCTGGATAACCGAACCATTTCTTTAATTCCCTTTACTTACATTATGAATGTTAAAAAACAATAAATGTGCATTTCCAGCAAAAATATTAAAAACACACTGAATCTTAATATCAGTGTATTTAATAATGTAAAAGAGCGCTACCAAAACTTGTATAAAGAAATAGAACTATCCCCATACTAGTAAATTTGTATGATTTCGATAGGCTAGGAGGACGTCTTTACAAATCCTGTATACAAGTACCCGGCTGTTGCTAGGTCATATACCGGCTTGTAACTTAGAACTATTTCCTCGTGGAACGTCATACGCTATTTACCACTAATACAACGTCCATTTCATATATATAAGGAGGTTAAAAGCTCGTTTTGATCTTTGTGTATAAGAAATAGTAAATAAGCAAACCAAAAAGACAGCTTTAATCAGAAGAAGGTAATCCAGAGATAAAGACTAGACAGAAAAAACAGGCACACACAACAAAGAACACGAAATAATAAAAAAAAATAACACTTAAAAAGAACAAATAAATGAGAAAAAATTAAGAACAAGGACCAGGTACAACAATAGGGTATTAATCCTCTGCTTTTGTAAACAAATGTTACTTCCGTGGTAGACGACAGAGGAAAGGAAAAACTTTGACACATTACACAAATCAGTTGCAATGCTGCAGATAATGCACAATAACAATCCCAAAATTTATGGTGATGACTACAAAACTTTTGTAGTCATCAACATAACCATGTTTAAGAAGCCTAATTGTAAAAAGTCGAATACGAGTACGGTACAAGAAGTTTCGCCTAGCTCTGACATTACATATGGGTTGTAATATTGAAACTCAATACCCAAGTGCTGAAGTGATTTTGGAAGGCAGGTTGGGAATTCGGAATGAGTGATCGTCGTATAGTTTAGTCATGAGTCATCCGTTTCCATCAATCTCTAAGAGTAAGTCAAAATATTAGGCTGAATTGTCTTTTATCTCAGATTCTTTTCGGTAGATGCGATGTATAGAAACTAGGACTGTTTATAGACAAAATGTCATCTATATAGCGGAGGGAGGAAAAAACATAATTTTTGTCACAAATTTATTTTAAACTTTTAGATTGACAGAAGATATAATTATCTTACTCCTCCTACAACTTTGTTTTAATATATAGGATGTGTACATTTATATCATATAATTGGATAGGCACTTTTTGGTCCGGCCTTTGCATCTGGTATTGTCATTTGTTTATTCTTCCTATTCTTTGTGGTGGCGCCAACAATGCTGCTTATCATGCATTCAAGTACATATTGATTATTTTTCCTGATAAAAAATATTAGTATGAACTAGCACATATTGTTAGCCGAAGTGCGTCAATTATTAATGATAAACAATAAAGTGCAATATCTTAAAACAGCATAGTCTTCCGCGTATGGACCATTTATATGGTAAGATATTCATCTGTACCCTATTAGAATTTTATAATGTACAAATATATTTCTATGAATCACCTATATATGTATAAATACTCTACAATGTACATTGACTCCTGTCTAAACCGTACCCTGAATAATCCGGAAAAATCAATTTGAATGTATTTTGAACCTTGGTAAACCAAACAAAAGTCTTAACCGAAAAAACGTTTTGAAAGTCAAGAAGGGTTCGAGTTGAAATGATGTCAATATCACACATTTTGCGTTATACACTACGATACTATATGTTTTACCACTATACAAAGAGATAAAAGTTGCTATACCGAACATAAGGTGATCATGAGTTAGTCCTCAACAACATAATTGTCACTTATGAAGGGAAAACCTTTCAACAAAGTATCGGCATTCTAATGGGCACTTATTGTGCCCTCTCCTAGCCGATCGGTTTCTTTATTCCTTGAATCGGAGTTCCATCAAAATATTGCGGAAGAAAAGAATGTTCCTTCAATTTCACACATCGATATATTGACGATCTCCTCTCCATTAATAATCCTACATTTGGAGAATGGATTCCGTTTAAATATTGATACAGCTTTCTTCGCGTCATGTTTAGACTCGAATTTCATGGCAGCAGAACAAAATTAAATGACAAACAAAACAAGTTTTTTAAAAACATAAATTTCTCCTTCTTTTGCAAGAATATACCAGCTTCCTCTTCACGTCAGAAGGTTTATCACCCTATGAAAAAACTCACAACCCACAACTTTCATTTTGAAATACCTGCACTAAGTCAGGAACATTGAGGTCGTTTTCCCAATGTTTATATTGATATTGATTTGTTTTACGGACTTTCCTTTTGACTACTGCCTAGATCTTATCAGTTCGGTAATGGTGTTATTAAACTAAATATAGTGTCTATGCCTATGCAATAAAATTTCCGAAACCGTGCTCACCATCACAGATGCTTTTGTATAATGAAATATATTAGAAATAATTCAAAAAATTGAACGTTTCATAGTGGACACTCAGCAAGATAACATTATTTTTTTCTCACGACGTTTATATTACAATTACATTTACTGTGCATGTCATTAAAATATGCTTATCTCACTGGCCATTCAAATGATATCTCATGAGTTGAGTTTATTTCTGGCTACTTATAAAGTCGGTCAGGACCACAATTATCGAACTTCTTGTATTAATCGCTGCTTATTGTCTATGTCCATGCAAAATAAATTCCTGAAACCGTGCACACCATCACAGATGCTTTGATCAATGTAATTAAATATATCAAAGGTAATTAAAAAAATTGAACGTTTTAATCGGAACAAAAGAGTACTGTAATGCCTAAAGCACACCCTACTGAAAGGAATCAAGCTGACTTGCAAGCTTATTTTGCTCATTCGTGGATTTCAGTTAATGATTTGAAAACATAGATAATTTTTTTTCTAATTCAATTTAAAATCAAAGTTGATCTTATCAGTTCGGTAACTGTGTTATTAAACTAAATTATAATGTTTCTTGAAGGCTGGTCCCTTGTATGTGTTTATCGTATAATTGTCTTTACAGAATTTAAAATCCTACTTCATTTTTAATAACTTGCAAGTTTTTAACAAAAACTCCGTAAGTTGATAAGGGCTGCTTTTCATTAAAACAAATGCGATTTTTCTTGAGTTTGTCCTCCAATCTTTAGATATGATTGGTTGAAATTTGAGTTGAGAAAGGTTTTTTTTATGATATTTTATATAAATGGGATCATGAAAAAAAACAAACGTATTATTGATGTGAAATGATTTTCAATGTCTTTGTGTTGCATATGTGAAGGATTGATTCCTTGTGTGTTTTGAATATTATATATAATTTACCTTTTCTTCTAAGAATTTTGAAGTATTTATAATATATTGGTATTTGTCCTTCCGGGATATGTTTTACGTAGAAAGTATCGTGAGAACGGGGGAGACCAATTATTTGTGAATGTTGTTTGCAAAATGTGTTTATTTTTTTTTTAAATATGGAATGTCTCTGCAAAAACAAATATTACTAATTGCATATCTTGGTTTATTTTTACTTGTTTCACTACATGTTATCCCCTTTATCTTTTAAGATATTTTTTCCTAAGAAAGCACAAGAAAACAGGATATTTTAAAGGGAGTTCTTTCATTCTTTCGTAGAAGGATCTACAAATTTAATAGACTGTAAGGGAAGTAAGGTATAGCGGTGATCAAAAGAATGTAATCCAGGGACAAAGGCCAGACATGGAAAACAGACATACACAACAAAGAACATAAAGTAACTAAAATCATACATACAAAGTAAAAAAAGCAAATGAGCAACTCGAACTCCACTAAAAACTGGGAGCAAAACTATGACACGTTGAACAAATCAGTTTTCATAGCGCAGATGGACACACTGTAAAGATCCACGAGTTCATGATAACAACCATAAAACTTCTGTAGTGATGACTTCAATCTTGTAGCAACATAACCCTGTTCCAAAAGCCTATTTCTTAGAGTTCTAGCGCGATACAAAAAGTCTGTGTAGTTTCGGCAAGCTCTGGCATAACGTATGAGTTGTGATATGAACACTCCATACGCAGGTGTTGAAGGGATGTTGCCAGAAATGAAAGTAAATTTGACAATTCTGAATGAAAAGTCATCACGTTTGTCGTAAAGTTTGGTCAATAGATTTCCTTTACCGTCGATTTCTAAGTGTAGGTCAAGATATGAGACCGGCTTCACAGTGTTCTTTATCTCAAGTTCTTTGGGGTAGATGCAATGTATCAAATCCCCAAAAATTAGGATTGTTTAAAGATAATACGCCATCTATATAGCGTAAACTGAAATTAAAGGATCTAGCTCAACGATATTCTTCCTTTCGAATCAGATCAGCTGTAAAGTCAGCATCATAGGAATGAATGAAAAGGCCAACAAGTAGAGGAGCACAACTTGTTCCCATTGGAATGCCGACCGTTTGTTGAAAAAACGCGTCCACCACACTGGACAAATATGTTGTCAATTTAAAATTCCAGCATTTTGTAAACATCTTCCTCTGCATATTTGAAAGATGATTTGGAATTATTTCTTATAAAGTATGAGGACTACCAAGAACTATATATTTGTATCTAGGTGTACCATCTTTTTGGAAAAACAACGATGTACAATGTTTTTAAGTCGGGGTTTTAACTGAGTATGGGGAATAGAAGTATACAGTGTTGAAAAATCATAAGTTTTAGTGCTATTATATTCAGATAATAGTCTTGAATTGATAGTCTCCTTTCGACCTTTCGAATTTTTCAGGATCCGCATTGAATTAATACTACTATGGGAGTAACAAGTGTTGTGGTAGGACTGCAGACCCTCTTTGACAGTTGTTGGTATAGAAGTTAAAAGTTTTGAAAGAGATTTGGTGGTACATTTTGCAGATCCAGATATGAAACGTTTGGAGTTTAGGAATCCTAGATACCTCGTATTTGTACCATTTTGGATGTTGAAAGTAAGCCAAAATCAGTGACAGTGAATATTTGACGATTAGCAACTTTTAGGTAGTACTCCAGCTAGGAATCGTGCAAAATGTGATACGTGGTTGGAAATCTACATAAATGTTGATTATCTACTAATTGCAGACAGATTGGAATAAAAAAATTACACACTTCATCATATATAACTATAAATCTAAGCACACTAATAACAAAAATAACAATGTTTGGCCTTTTTGTGGTGTATCACATTTTACAGAATTTGCATGATTCGTACAAAGACTGGTACTTAAGTGAATAGTTTAAGAAAGCAAATCTTATTATAATAGTGTGTTACCCTCCCTTACATATCTGTATGACTTCTATATGATACCGTACTTAATGTCTTGAAATCAGTTACAGCAATCATCATCTACCACTTAGTTAGTACTCATTTAATAGATGTTTATTGGTGTATAATATTTTTGGGTACAATGTACTAACCTGCAGAGTTAAAAACTGAAATATGAAATCAGTTTATATTTACTTGTTAGTATCATAATGGGCTTGATGCTACAGCGCGGGTGTTACAACTGGTAAACTTGTATAAAATGACTTACTCCCCAGAAAGCCTTAGTCAAAGCAACTAAATGGTTTGTCGGACTATGATGACAAATTCGTCTACAATCCAAGTCTAACAGAAAAAGATCCTTAACGAATCGTCCATCTCTGTGAACTAACGATATTTTTCTGCTATCGGTGCAGGTGTAAATTTTATCCCCTACTAACGTCATCGATTCAGGTGTACCAGGAAGGGAGACAACCCAAATTAGTTTCCCCTCGTAATTAGTACAAATGATCCTTTTCCCTATACGATCACCAATGTAGATGACGCCCCTATCGGAATCAACTAGAAGAGTTTCCGAGAAGGGAATGGACGAAGAGATGTCATCGTCTACCGTTC
The DNA here is from genome assembly GCA_037379345.1 of Perna viridis. Lineage (NCBI taxonomy): Eukaryota > Metazoa > Mollusca > Bivalvia > Mytilida > Mytilidae > Perna > Perna viridis. The sequence goes on from CM074522.1 coordinate 4,984,328, forward strand.
GGATAATACGTTGGGTATAGCCTTTAGTATCGACGATAAATATAGAGGGATCCGAAAAGAACACATTACAGGAAACAAAAAACAGATCACGTGATTCACAAAATGATATTCCGTAACAACTTGCTCGTAGACGGTACTCAACGTTTAGCGGCTTGATCTGTGGGTCTGCTTGTTTCTCATATCGCGGTGTTAAAATTTCAAACAACCCGTAAAATATTACCTTGCTCCTACATGTCATGGCAATGATATTATCCTCTGGTGATGTTACACCCCACGCACCTTTTGGAATTTTTTTGTCAATTACAATTTTGAAACGGTCCCGTGAATCGAATATTTTCATTTTGTTATTTACTCTGTCGATAACAACGAGGTATATATCATTAAGAAACATCACCCCTGATATTTTCCCGGCTATTTCCTGTTGACCAATAACTATGGAGGACTGACTAACCATATTTGGATTCAGGAGTGAATTGCTTCTCGGTTTCTTTTTCTGTTGTTGGAAGTACGAAACCTTGTCTTTTATCATTTTCTTGGTGTTTTTAGTATCTAACATGTGATAAAAATTAGAGCTATATTCTCTAAGTATCCCCTTTGATTCTTCTTTAATCTGGTCCATATCTGAACTGAAACGGACTTCCTTCTTTAGTGAGCCTGATGAACTTGATACAGGTATTTCAATGCTCCAAATACCATCCGCTGATTCTGACTGGAACGACGATGTCCGTTTAAGGATTGATTGTTTGGGTTTTTTCTCTTTGCTAGTGGATGTACTTGCAAAGAAATCCCCGTTCTCATTAAATTCTCCAAACTCTTTCTTCGCATCAGTACTATGGAATGTTTCAGCGCGTCTCCAAATGTTGTCTTCCTTGTATCCGACGTTTAATGGCTTTCTTTGGGTTCCTTGAGACCAAAGTGTCAACGGAATTGCAATTTTGTTTGACTTTCTCATTGTTAGTTGGTATATGGGCTTTCCAAACGTTCTTACAACTTGAAAGGGTGATTTTAATGAATTATGGTCAGGGTTCCGCTTTGCCAGCATCGTTTTGCTGACACCATCGGTTTCATCAACTTCCATTTCTATGTTAAAGACTGTATCTACCAATTTTCCTGTGCGCATGTCCATGACACGGTTCGCTAAGCATGGCCTAAGTATGAGATGGTTTTGAGCACATGTCGGACACAGTTTTTCTCTGCATTGTAAACATTTGTAGCTTGCATTTTTAACAACTTTAGCATCATAACACCGATTGCAAAATGGTACAGGTTTGTTGCCTATGGTTGGCATTTTACAGGAACATTTCTGAAATATGAATGTTGAAATGAGTTAAAGGTAGTTGTTGATCATCAAAAGACATTAAAATAATGCAAAAGATAAAGTAAGGCCAGTCTAGGGTTTCATACCTTAAAAACTGTGTAGGTAAATAGGGATTTCGTCTTTTTTTTAAATATTGTTTTATAGTATTTTGGGTTAATGAGCTTAACGGTGCTTCTGCCGAAATATCCATAAAAAATGTCTACACCAACAACAAGGGTAGGTAGGGACAACTTTAACACGCATATATTTTATTTGGCCTAAGCATATTCCCCTTGATGATTGGATGTATCGTTTGGTCCAATTATTAACGTGAAACAGACAGAAGGTTTCAAAAGCAGTACATGTACCACTACTGGTTGAGTGGGAAAAAATATTTGAGAAAAAACCGCTAGGTAATCCACAATAAAACTAAAGGCACAAACCACATCAAAAACTTGCTTGTACTCAAGTGCTTCGGAATGATTTAACTGTTGTAATGTCAAGTCCGGTGGAAGAGGAAGAATAACTTTGGCAGATGAAGATGATTGGAAACGGATACTCCACTTCGGTTATAAGTAGACCACAGTGACGGACATAAAACTTTTGAAATTAATCTAGTAGCATATATATGTTATGAAATTGACGTAAGTATGGTAACCAGGGTCGAATTCGGTCCGATCACCCTGATTCATGTTCGCCCTATTACTTATTTGTCCTTTGTCCGTTCACCCTTAATTACGTTAATAAGTTACTGCATCTGTTTTTTTTTTTTCTTATCATCTTAACTATAATAATCATTTATAACTTCATGATACCTATCATTTCAAAGAAGCAAACTTGAACTTAATTTCAATTACATCAGACTCGGTGCGAACGGACTCGGTGCAAGCATGTAATTAGGGCGACAGACCCCGATACCTGTAATTGGGGCGAAAGACTCCGATACTTGTAAAAAGGGCGACAGACCCCGATACCTATAATCGGTGACTGGTAAGAACTATAATAAAATGGAAACAATTATAACATAGCATTGCAGTGTACGATATGCCTTCCAAAAGTGCTACACTTTTAGTTTTTTCCCCGAATCATAAATTTTATATCATGATCTTTTGATTTTGTTTAGATTCATAACTTACCTTTAGAAGTTTAGACTATGTAACTCCATTCTAATTAAACTTGTCATGAAAATTATACAGCAATTAGTCAAATTAAATACTCAAAAACGATTACCCAAGTATGCAGTAACAGGTGGTTTGTCAGTACATACTATATATCAAGACTTTGTAAAATTACATTAATTTGAAAGAAATAATATCAAATAACTATTATCCATTTAACGACACCGTACCTATCAATCGGTTCGCTTGTCGTCAATGACTGGATATTGTGCCCTTTAGTTACAGTAACAGCATGTTATGTTGTAACGGCTTATGTTCAGAAGAAAGGATATTGGGTTTTTTCACTAATTGTTTATTAGGGTTTAAAATTATAAATGACCAAATTCCTTGAGTTAATTGTGTTATAGACACATGTTGTGTGTTGATCTTGAACACTGAATTGTAAAACTAAGAAATATTTACTAACACTGTAATAAGAAACTACAAAATAGGAAGAACTTAATGATATTGTTAATTCCGTGTGGGTGTAAAACACGGAGTTCTTTATCCAAAATCCCTCCCGCTTCACTCTCTGTAGACCGCTCCAGATCGTGTTTTGTTCCACGATGAAGATTTTCATTTTGTTGAAATCATCGAGGCAGTGGTTTGGTAATCTGAAGTGTTGACTCACTGGGAGTAAAGGCTTTTTTCTTAGGTCGCTCCTGTGTCCGTTCAAGCGCTTGTGAAAAGGCTGTTTAGATTCACCAACATTTTGAAGGCCAGAGGCCTGGAGTCAAGTTGGGCTTAGATATTTCAGTCCTCACAAGCAGACTACGCAAACTGTCTGGCTGTCTGAAAGCAATCATATGTGGTTTTGGAAAAACTTTGGATAATGTTTAGTTTCTCTCGACAGAGGCCCAGTGCTCACGAATGGTATTGTGGCTGTTTTTAAGGCAGGGGTGGTATGTTAGAACACAAGGGGTTCGTTTACATTTTTTCTTTGCCTTGTTCTGTAACAGACTACTTCTTTGGATATTGTAAATTTTTTTAACCTTCTTTGATGGTCTTGTATCTATATCCCCTTCTTCTTAAATTGTTCTTCAGTTGACCTAGAGATGGATGACAGCTCTTATGCATAAAATATTGATGCGTGTCAGTTGGTTTGGAGTATAGGTCCGTGGATAAGGTGCTGGAAGTATCGTGGAATGAGATGTTAGTAGCAGATGTTTCGTGAGTGAACTTAATTTAAAGATGTTGATTGTTGACACGTGCGATAAAATTGTTTAGTTCTTCTTTGTCATGTGTCCACTTCATATCCACCTCCCGAGAGTCCCATACTTCTCTACAAGCCTCGATACCATCAGAGTGAGGAATGTTGGTATAGAGAGATGTAACGTCCAAAGTTACTAGAGTGGTGTTTGATGGAAGGGGATTCAGAGCCTGCATCTTCTGTCAGTAATCAGTCGTACCTTTTATAAATATTCTACGTTTTTCAACATGTGAGCGTAGATGGAAGTCCACGAATGCCAGGAACTGGAACTGGGCAGAAATTGTATTTCATACATCCCCCAATAATACATTTTATAGGGGGATGTATGAAATACAAAAATACCAAGGAACCGACCTGAGGAGGGCTGGGATTTGATGTCGGATAAGAAATTATTTTCGCACAAGCGCAAAATTTTTATTGATATATTTCAGCAGCAACCGAAATCCATATTTTTATTTGGAAATTTACCATGTTAAGTAATGCAGAAAATATAGAATCGTTATTGCTATTTAATTTACAATGGATGAGTACATTATTTTTTCTTCAAAATGTGCAACATTTTTTTTTTCAAAGATTCCAGCACCCTACCCCCTCGTTGATAAATGGTCGATGCCTAACCATATAAACTTTCAGCATGCCATACATGTACATGTGTTTCCAGAAATAACCTCTCATCAGCAGTATTTGTACCTATTACTAAGTAAGAGTAATCAAGGAAACCAATGTTATAGCGGTAAAAAATGTTCAAGATTCAACATTGTTTACAGGAAGTAATCAAAAACAAAACAGAAATAGGCAGCAAAAATCCAACATTGATAAGTTCTACCATAGTAAATCTAAAGGAGCTACATTATTATAGTCAAATATTTAATAAAAGGAATGCAGCCTTTTTGTTTTAGGCCTTCCGAATTTTGTGCTATGGCAAGGTTAGGTACATTGTGATATAATAATTCGTACTGGGTTGATGAATACACTTGAGACTTTTGGTCCACAAGTGAGAAAGAAATACCGAAGTATCAAATGAACATATATATGCATTATTATTTATTACTTTATTGAAAACACAATCTACTATATAGTATAGATTGTTATGAAATTAAAGGACGGTGTCAATTTGTGTTCCTTTTCCTATAAAAAGTTTTAGGAACATTCTATATCGAATGTAAAAGAGGAAAATTACATTCTGTTGAGAACTGTGCAGATATTAGTGATGATTTTATCATTTGTTGTAGGACTTCAGATTACATGTTGACAAAGTGATAGGTTTAACGGTACCTCCGCTGCCAATGTTTGTATTTTTGAACAGTGTATGCCATATATTTCATTAAACTTTGTGTGCTGTTTCTTTATGAATACCAACATGTGCACAAACAAAAATAACGTTGAAAATACTATTTTTTTAATCTCGAGTTACCTCCCGTTAAACAACGCCACGTATAGATTTATTCACCAGTCATGGGCCCGAACAGGTAGAAAAAAAATAATACATATTACAATTACCAACAAGGAAATCTTTGCAACTATTGCAAAAACAAATGTACAAAAAGTATGTATTTTTTCGACTTCCATAGACAAGTCAAACAAATATTTGATGCGTTATATAATTATAGACCTCCTGATTGAATTATAATAGTATTTCCTGATAGTGAAGTAGACAAGTATGGAGTAGTATGATTTGCTGAAGTTCTGCGCTGTTTGATGGATAAAATCGATGGGTAAAATACTGACGTATACACATGAAAATACTCTACAGATTTTTGTACGTGGTGTTTACTAGGTTAGGAACGCATTAGTGTAAATTATTGTTTTTCCATATAGTGTATACATATGTGAATTATAACCTAACACTATATGTATCTACAAAAAAAAGAAATACCTTGTAAACATTTTTATAGCAGGCGTGGACCCGCTCATAAGCAGCTAGATCGACTACAGAATAAAATCAGTACCGCTGTGAATATCAAAGCAAGTCGTGATTTGATAATCTCAAGGAAACACGCAGACAAAAAATAAATGACAGGCACTTTACATTTGAGTCATAACTTCCCTCGGTCAGGTGCGATGCCATGTTCGAGTTCACAACAGCAGCTCTGTTCAAAATGCCCGCCAAGTGATTATGTCTTGTACGTTTGCAATGGATAGTTACATGTAGTTGCAGCCTGCCACTGAAGACCCATGGATGATCTTGAGCTGACATTTTTCATCCCGGTGGGCTGTTGTCTCTTTAACATGTTCACCAAATCCATTCTCGTTATATTTAAAAATGCCGTCCAATGATTGGGATGAACAGGGGTTGAGTTGAAAGTCGATCGTGACGGATTCATGAATGGTCGAAATATTGTACGTGTACAATCGGATACGAGTTGTCCAATAGAAGTCTGATCATAATTCAATTTTCCTCATCCTTACAATGTCAGGGTCTGCGTTTACTTGTGTCCCGTTCTCAGTGGGTAAATTTTCGTCGGCATTTTTGTTTTTATATCATTACAAAGATGCAATTTTAAAAATTTAACCCAAAACGTAGATAAACAAATTATTTTTTGTTTTGAATATTTCTCTGTTTGTAGGTAATATTTTTATCAAGAATTCTTGAACAATATTATTAGGTAAGTACAATGTAGTAGACGCAGGAAGTTTTCTAAACTTTACAATGATCCGGGCATGAAAAATATTACTGGTAATTTTTTTTTTTAATTTAAACATGCACAAAAAGAAATATTACACTTCAACTTGTTAGGTAATTCAAGTCGATTTGTATTTTCACTAAAATACTGGAATTTGGATTAGAGTTATCTCGCTTAAAATTACAAAAGAATGTTCGCGGGAAATTATTTTGCCCATTCGGAAGCTTTATCGTCATCCTATTATCCTACGAAAAATTCTTCTTTTAAGTAGAACGCATGGAATCAGCTGATATCGACACAGAAGCAAACCGACAGTGTCATTGTGACTACTTTCATTTTCATGGTGTATTTAACTTTGATAACAAAAATGTAAACATGGGATAAACATGTGAAGGAACGAATTGGAAATTCAATTATGGTGTTTAATATTTTATTTGGACAAATGGAAAAACTTGACGGTAAGAATTGTTCAGTTGTTTTGACATTTAAATTGTTGTGTCCATTCAAAATTTTGGAGAAGATCGGTCTTTCTTGAAAAATACTTGTTCATTGAAATTGTTATTTTGAAAACATTGAGCAATAAGAAATATTTTTTTCTTATTGTATTGAATTAAACTGAAATTTAAAACTTTAAGTAGAGTTTTGAATTAAGCACATACAAAATAGTATTATGGACATCCTTTAAGCTGATGATTATACATGTACATGTAGTATGCCAAATACTCATTTTTTTATAATCTCAATTACATGTACTTGCATTTTGAAAAAAGTTGGGAATATTTTTTTTTTCAATTTTACATTTTCATTGTATAGGTAAAAAAACACACCTGCCACTTTATTCTGAAATTCGGATTTTCAATTCCATTTATAATTAAACATGCCAATTTTGAAAGTTCACAGATTCATACCATTGATAGTGCCAAATTGCTTGTCTGTAAGGGATAAACCAAAGCTATAAGACATTTTTCAATTCAATTGTGACAATAAATTTTTGTTTAGCCTAGGCATCAAATCATGTGTAAATAGAATTGGTGTAAGAATACTCAAATTAAATAAGGTGAACATTTCTCGTCTACAATTTTATTTGAAGTGATCTGCACTGAATGGAAGTCCATAAAAGGACCATTAAAGATTAACTCAAACACCATTTAGGCCTTTATATCATGATTTCTAGAAAGACTGACCTATTTACTCTAAGTCCATTGTAGCATGGATTAGTTCATATACCATTAAAATTATCAGATGTTAATTTTTAAACATTAAGAAAGTTTTGAAATGTCTTTTTAAGTGTTATAATCTCTCAAAATTTTCTTTTTAATTTTTACAGTCCTTTTAATTAATTTCAATTGCAAAAGGTATTATTTTGCATGTGCATGTACATGTACATGTATGCAAATGTTAATTTCTTTTAAAATTTTATTGAAAGATAAGTCTAAAGAAATTTGCTAAGTTTAGCATTTAATTATAATGTTTAGTAAAAGCAGGTATTTTTCCATTCCATAATTGGTTAAATATTTTTGTTAGTTGCATCAATTCTACACGTAACATGCAAAACATTCAGATGCATGTACATGTATTTCATCCAGTGTAATGTGTAAATATACTTTGTATATGTTTAACAAATTAATATAACTTTCCTAAGTTGTTTTTTTTTTTACGGTATGCATACATTGAACCTATTGGTCCCTATATTATTCCACAATAAAGAACAGATGTCAATGGTTTGACAATTGCCATGTATTTTTTCCAAGTTTAACCTCAGGTGTTTTCTGACAAAGTTATTAAACAGATAAATCTAATTTGTCAAGTTTGTACTTACAACAATAAATTTTCAATGCCTGAACTAATCTTGACTGAGAAAAAAAACCCAAAAACAAGAGTATTATGTTGATGTACATGTATTCTTATTTTTTTTTATACCATGAATTGTGAGTATTATTACATTTTGGTTATACATGTACATTTGTGCATGTACATGTACTGGTATTTTGTAATAGCGGAAACAATCGATTTTTATTAACCTACTGTTTTGATAAAGTACATGTATACAACCCAAAAAATTGAAGAAATTTTTTGTTTACATCAAGAAGTACATCTTTATTTGACTAAATATAAAAAAATTAATAAGTTTTATTTAGTCAGCATTACATACATAATAATAATAATAATAATAATAATAATAATAATAAATAATCATAATAATCATAAGCATTGTTGAGCTTTTACCGACATCCAAATTACAATCATGTTAGTGTACATGTAATTTGATTTTTTTATTGGAAGTTTCAAGATCTTGGAAATAAATGTACATGTAGGTTAGCTAAATGAAAATCTGACATAATTCTGTTAAGAAACATACAAGAAATGTACATGTACATGTATGTTCCAAATTCAACTAAAAGGTTTAATAAAAATATGTAGTAACTGTTACTTTAACTACAGTGTATATATGTACAATGTATAGACATTTTTTATCTCCTTATTAACTTTTTTGTGTAAAGTTTAATGCCACCACATGAAATAAATTCCTTTAATTCATGTGTCCACTCAAATGTAACACATTACAATACTAGTGTCAAAAAATGTTCCTGATATAATTTCTCCTCCTGCTGATTAAATCTTACAAAATAAATGACCCTTTTTTGCATTTCAAAGATCTCTGACTGAGCTGATAAAAAGTTGACTGCTTTAATTTTTATATAATCCTTATATGTATTTATACAATGTATATAACAACTAATAAGAATCTGAAAGAGATTTGTGGGGTAAAAGAGTATTACTGGGTATGTGTATTTATTTTGAAATGTGGGTAGATGTGTACATATGATTTCTTAGCCCCTAAAAGTCAAATTTTCTAATGTATATTTTGTGAAAAATCAACTTATGAGGGTCCAATATACATGTACATATTACAAGAAGATATTCAAAGTCTATAGAAATCAATATTAGAATGAAAAAAATATACCATGAATCATAATACCTGTACATGTGAGGAGTACATGTATATGTAGATAGAGACATAATACATGTATATGCATTTTTCGCATAGTAAAATATAAATGTTAATTCATTGTTTAATAAATCCTGCCTTTTAAACTGCCAGTCTTAATATTGCTAGTAACTGTATCCCACAATTGTAAGGGCTATCCAAACATCCTTTGTTTACCTGTATAAGTCTATTGATTACTGAATGTCAATATCACCTGGCCTTAAGTATCAAGTTATGTAATTTATTACCTCATAACCAATAATTGTCAATCAATATTTTGTAATTTACACTTCTGTAAATATAGACTTGAACTTCTGTGGCTTTTGAGGTCTCTGATTTAGTTATATCATCTTAATTAAATAAGGCTAATGAGAAACAAATTGAAGTGGTGTGATAGTGTTTAAAATGACTTCCTATTTCCTTGTAATTGTTAATTGAAGTCAGTATTATTGCTGTATGGTATAACTTCCGCCAGCAAGCTCCTTAAAATTCCATCTTAAAGTGTTTATATAGTATGCAGCAGTTCAATTCAATAAGAATATTTGTAAAAAAATAACTGCAATTAATCAATCGATTGATCAATATATTAATTTGCTTCTAACTGTACATACATGTATTTTATTTTATATTGTCTCAAGTATTTAAAATTGTGACAGAAAGTCTTGTCGTGTACATGTATATTATTTACATTTTGTATCTTAATGCTTATGATTATAGAGACTGAAAAAGAACATTTTGTACATGTATATGTATAAGTGTCTGAGTAAGCTTATATTTGGCCCTGCGTAGCATACATGTGTATTCTAATTTTATGTACATGTACTGTCAGGGGTTCAAAGATGTACATGCAGTACATGTACAACAAGAATGGAATGTCCTGGTATTTCCCAAGTTTGAAAATGATGACCCACTTTTGGAAAGCAAAAAGTCCTCTTTAAAAAGATTGAAAAATGTTGAAGGTCCATGACTTACATTATTTGTATATGAATGTAAACCTAAATCTACAGTTGATAGTAATGAACCTGCAGGGACCTTAATTTGAACAGATCGTGTGGCCTAGAATTAACCTATGGGGACCTCACTAATTTGAAGAGATCGTGTGGCCTAAAATTAAAATACAGGGACCTCACTAATTTGATGAGATTGTGTGGCCTAAAATCAACCTGCAGGAACCTCACTAATTTGAAGAGATTGTGTGGCCTAAAATGAACCTGCTGGGACCTCACTAATTTGAAGAGATTGTGTGGCCTAAAATGAACCTGCAGGGACCTCACTAATTTGAAGAGATCGTGTGGCCTAAAATTTTCAAAATATTTACCATGGGCAAGACATGTGTAAAGTTGGTTTTCAGTTGGAATAAGGGGTAGCAGAATTCAAAGGCTGAACCAGTTTAGTGGGAAGAAAAATCCAGGACGAGTAGTTTAATTGTCCTTTTACAAAAAGCTTTTGGGGCCAGCTGCAGCCTGTGCCCTATAGTGAGAGGGTTTCCTCATCCTTCATTGAAGACCAATGGGTTGCCATGGGCTGAAATTTTGGTCCCGTTGGGGGGGGGGGGTTCTCTTTGACATATATACCTATTCTTGTTATTATTCAATGAGGAAAACAAATCTGTACCATAACTACATTTGTATAGTTAAATATTATCCAGGGATGGAAATTAAATAGTTGATCCCTCATGTACAACAAACTAAAACATCCAATTTTACATGTTAATATATGAATATTCCTACATGAAGATGTGTGTATTTATTCTCCATACACCTGGTGGCTATAAGGACCCGATTTATTAAATTTCAGTAAGTATCAAATAAATTTTATTTTGACAGAAAATTAATGTGTGGTTGTTCTACCATGCATGACTAGAGGGTATCCATTTTAGTTTGTAAATTTGATACATGTATTTTACCCTTGATAACATTTGAATGACTTCAGTTTTATCATCTTCTTTAACCTTTGCAGTTTATAAACAGATATGTTATATGTCTGGGGTAAATATGCACGCAAGTTACTTTGTTGATGAAGTAAAGATGCTCCATACTGCAGAGGTGCACCTGAGTTGCCTTGTTTCACACCTGTCTCTGACTGGAAAGAAAAAAAATGCAAGGGTGCACCTGAATTGTCTTGTTTGTCATTTCATTACCATACTATGAAGATGAATAATTGTTAAATATATCATGGGCCATTGAAGGCAAACAAATTACACTGATTGGAAACAATATGTATTTTGTTGTATGGCCTAGCTAGGCCACTGAAATTTTATTAACAGATACAGATACATGTATCATACCAGTCTGTCAAAATTTTTATGACAGGAAAAAATTTGCCATACCTTTGGTATTAGTTGATTGATCTATAATATATAAAATTTTATAATGAGGTTCTGAACCACAAAAGGAAGGTTGGTATTGATATTTAGGGTTATGGCCCAACTGTTATAGTATTAGGGGCCAAAAAGGGGCCTAAAACAAAAATGTCATGGAATTTAATATATGCATGTATCTCGAATAAAAGCATAGGAATGTCTATGATATTGTTCCACAATATTCTATACCACAATGGTCAGAATTGGATTGATTTTTTTGGGGTTAGACTTGAACTTTTCAGAAATTAGAGACCAAAAAGGAGGGGCCAGAAACATGCATTTTCCTGATGTCCAGACAATAACTTGACTATTAGTGACTGAATCTTTTTGAAATTGTTTAACAAGGTGCCATACCACAAAAAGGAATGCTTGGATTGATTTTTAGGGTTTAAGGTCTAGAAATAGGGGCCACAAAGGTCAAGAAATAAATTCTTTTTTGGATTTCTTGGTAATATTTCGTTTATTTCTGGACGTATTTTGAATTTTTGTTTTTATTAAATTCCTCATAAAAGTCCTTGCCAGCATTTCTGAAAGAGGTTTAAGAATCTTTTACAGTTTTCTACTTTCAAGGGGTCAAAGGGAACAACACACTAAAAAAATGTCTTTTTTGTTTGGTGCAATCATGAAAATTTTTGCCTGCATTTTCCAATCAGATTTCAGATGTCTCTTACGGTTTTCAAGTTATAAGGGGCCAAAGGAAACCACACCTCAACAGTTGGACATTTTTTTATATTTGGTGCTACTTTGAAATTATTTTCTTTTTGATTGTATATATGACAATCCTCTCCTAAATACAAGAGCTTTTTAAAGAAGTATGCTGACCAAATTTACCCTTTAATTCACTGTTTTTGAGATACTGAGGTACAAAGTGATCTATGAGTGCACCCTGAAGCAGACATTTATATTTGAATTGAATTTCAAGAATATTGTGCAATATTGCAATGCAAGTCCCAATGTTACGTGTGTCAAAAACAAATATTATGCAAATCCCTGCCTGCATTTTCAGATTTAAGATATCTCCAACGGTATTCAAGTTATGAAGGGTCAAAGGGGCCACCCCCCAAAAAATCAACTTTTAGTTTTTGGTCTGATTTTGAAAATTCTTAATTGAATTTCAAATTTTGTGCTGTATTGTGTCCAAAAAAGTGTCCATAATGAATTATGAGTCCCTATTCTAAGTGTATCAAAAACTGATATTATGTCCACACGTGCCCCAACTGTTCAAGGTTTGGCCACTGTGGATGTATCATGCTGCATTTTGTGAAGTTCTTTATTTTTTCTTCATGTTTAAATACGAAGGTGCTTACCCTACCAATGCACCTGGTCCATGTTCCCAGTTTTTAGTGGATTCTGAGCATGCTGAGTTTCTCATTTACTTTTGTTACTTTGGACATGTTATTTTGGCTAGTTGATATTCTTTGTCTCCCTGTCTTGTCTTTATCCTTGGACTACATTATTTTTTTTTTGCTCAAATCTTGGTTCCCTTGATCACTGTTTAAACAGTCTACTGGTCTACAAATGAAATACATTTTTCAGGAACTTTTATTCAATGACCTTGTTCATCTGCAGTAGCTTATTTTACAGAATCATCCCCATTTTTCTGCATCTGCATCTGCTTTATTGTTAGGACTAACTTCTATTCCTGCAAATGGATCTTAGTTACAATCCTACAAGATTGATAAGAATCTGTAATAGATGTGCAACTGTACAAATGTACATGTCAGTACACCTCATACATGTACTACAGAGCCAGTGGCTGATCCAGAGATATTCCTGGTGTCTAAACCACTTTTTATAATAGCCTCCCCTGTGAATTGGAACCCCTTTCTAAAATTTTTGGATCCACCCCAGAGAGCTCTGTTTTTCTTTGTATTTTGAGTTTCTTCATCCAATTATAAAGATTGAGTAATGATTTCAAACATTTGCTTAATTCCTACAATTTTATCAAAATAAAAAAATCAGGAGAATTTTAGATATTTCTTTTGGTCTTTAACAAGATTGGTGATGCAATCTGTAGGAGCTGGCTTGTTTCATTTTTGTGAACATGTCTTTATTAAGGTTTTACCCAAGGACAAATCGTTCATTTCATATTCAAAACAAACAGCCTTGAATGAACAAAAAGGTGAAAAAACTATGATGATGTGAATCTAAATGGTATTTTAAACAGGCATTAAAATGGGTGTTTTAACTATTTTTGTAAATAGTGTGCATAACTTTTAAAGTAAATCTAAAATGTGGTTGACATGAGCAAAATCTGCATAAATTTTCAATTTATGTTACTCTGTTTAATGATGAAAGTGTTGAAGCTGCAGGTAGAATTAAAGGGGTTCTACAAGGGGTCTTTGGGAGTTAATGTGACAGACAATTACGTAGTTTACCTATAAAGCCCAATTGAGGGGGGAAATTTTGTCTCTATAGATTGAGTTTATCACATTAGTTTCAAGACTAATTCTCCAAAATTATGACTAATACATGCATTGTGATTATTATTTGTGCTCAAAACATACATGTACATGTACCTCAATTTTTTACATGTCCTAATCAAACTCTTCATAAACATTTAATTTCAATATACAATGTAGCCCGCCCCTTATTTTGCCCTCATTAAAGTAGATTATTTGCTTGTCCCTATCCATATATCATATAGTAATACAAGAATAGTTTTTACTTTCCCTTTAATGGGGAGGATTTGACAAGGAGGATAAGACCAGTAGTGTGAAACCTCAATGGCAGGAATGTGATTAATTTAGTCTTTCATTTATAAATACTTAAAGTGCTCCTAAAATATGACCTTTACATTCAGATTGAAGTACATTAATACAAGATAAATGCTACTTGTAGTGATAAATTGAAATTGTGAAATCTATCACATTATCAGGTGTTATAAATAGAAGAAATTCTAGATACTTCAGACAAGGTATTACACCAAATAAACACCCCTTAGAATTAAGGTTTAGAGTAGTATGCTCTATACTCCAGACAAGATACTACAATCAAAAAGTAAACACGCCCTTGACAATATCTTGGCAGCCTTTGTTGGTATAATCACCTTGGCTGCTCACAGCTTATAATTATAGCTACCCCTGATGCTATCAGAGAGATTATAATGAAATTTGCTCTGCTTGTTCTTGTAAGAACTATTATGCTCTATTTGAAGCTAATGGATTACTTTCAAGTGCAAAGTTATTTAGTATGGGTATTGAAATAAACTGTGTAAAGGTTTAGATCTGTTAGCCCCTTTTCAGTGGTTTTTATTGTGTGACAACAGAAGCCTAGGGCCGAGCCTCATGGTTAGGGTTTAATTTGGCATTAACCAGTAAGTGCAGTTTGGGTAATGATGTGGTCAAAATCTTGTATAAGTGACCTGACACGGAAATCATGATTAACACTTGAATTGTCCGTACTGAGAGAAATTATCATTTAGAAGGTGATAACCATCTTGTCCGCAGCATGGAGCAGGAATAAAACTGTCAAAAATTATTGGTCATTTTAATGATATCCAGGGTGGAATTTAGTTCATTCAAAATGAACCTTGGAAATAACTAAGAAGAGAATAACTAAGAAGAGAATTATAATATTTCTAAAGAATGATTTTTGTATTGGTAAATTGTGCTGATTGGAGATTACTTATGTTAACATTTTTCACCATTTTACTTGAACAGCACTTAATTATTGTTTTTTTTAAACACAAACTGAATAGCCAATTGAAATAGTTGGTGTCCTTACATGAGACCCACAGTTTTTTCCTAAATGAATACATAGTATTGTCAAAATATGCAGCTTATATTCACTTATGAAAATAATACAATGCTTAATGACAAATTTTCTTGTATGTTTTTTGCAATATATTGCTTTCTGGACTATATTTTACGTTTTAACCCCAAAATGTTTATCATTTAGAAATTATATTTCAATTTTATATTAAAGGGAGCAGGCCAGGCTACATGTACCTCATCCCATCCAAGTATGCTACAAATAAGTGAATATCCTTCTAAATTCATAATATATTTTGGTCTGGGAAGGGAGCAGGCAGAAGCGATCACAACTCCTCCCTTCGGATCTACATTTACCTGATGGAAAAACGGGGGACTAAACCAACTTGATGGGGTCTGATTCACCAGGGCTTCTATTATCATAATACTCTGATATTTTTAACTAATATTCAACAACTTCTTTCTTCCCATATGATACATTCCTTCTTTCTTCCCATGTGATACATTCCTTCTTTCTTCCCATGTGATACATTCCTTCTTTCTTACCTAGTACATTATAATAAAAACTAATCAGCTGAGAAGGAGACTTTTCAAAATATGAATTATGCCAGGCTGAGTCAGTTTCATTGCAATTTAGAATTACAGTATAATAAATTTCATCATTTTTATTCTTTAAAGAAATGAAAAACTTCATCAATTTTTGACACCATGCAGATCAGTAGGTGTAGGGTGATTTAAATTTTCTCCATGCAATTTATCTTTGTGAAGTTTTAATATCCATATTTTTGAATTTCAATAATAAAAGCAACCACCTGAAAATCTCATGTGAATTGTATTAAAGTTTAATAGAATGTACATACATGTATTTTTAGAATTATGATGGAGAACTTCTTTTGAAGTTGTGCATATTAAGTAATGATATAAAATTTCATATCATCATGGTCACCAGAGTGATTATCTCCCCTTTATATCTGATTTTCCCCAAGGTCTTTTTCTTCTTTCTATTGTAGTCTTTTCTACTTTTTAATCATTGCATGATGACTCATTTATATACTTGTAGTACATGTAGTTTAAATTAGTACATGTATACTGACATAAGGTATTTCCTTCTCAATTCATCACTCAGAAAAAGAAACTGCATGAAATTTATCATGACTGAAATGTACTTTAGTTATCTATAATTTTATATATATCCAGATTCATAAAATAAATAGGATGTCACTGATGCTCCAACCATATAACATGAATGTGGAATGCTTGGATTTCCCTGTTGCTCCCATGTGATTTGTACTATATTTGTAAATGTAGTCTGTGTTGTACCCATGAAACAATATATATATAAAGGTTTATAGAGGTTCTGAAATATTACAGATTTGCTCAATTACATGACTTCGTCCAGTGAAGGTTGTTGCCCTCAGCTGCGACTCAAGGGCTTCTTCCAATGAAGGCTTTATTGCCCTAAGTTGCAGCTCAAATTAAAACCTTTCAGGAAATACATAGATTTTAGAAACTAGATATCCCAGTCTTTATTTTTAAGCTATTTCAGAATCTACATGTATCAAATACATGTATCTAATATTCAAAATTCTATACATATTAATTTTTCTTCTATATGATTTTAAAACATTTTATGTAAATATATAAACACCTGAAGGAAGATATTACTTGTAATCTATATTTTATTAACCTAATAGAGTTTTCACTGTATTATGATTTTTTTATTTACTATTCATGGTGTTGATGGGTGATTTGTACCAGGTCAGGGGTTCTCCAAGTCTATATATAACCAGTACACTGATGTCTTTATTGTCAGGCCAAGCCAAAAAAACATCTTGTCCCAAATGAACCAATGTACTTATCTATCAGTGATCTAAAGATTATAAGAGACCATGCACCATTTGTTACTTGTCATATCAAGTTAGAAATTTTCTTCAGGAATGTTAAAGAATGGTCTATTGAAACTCTGAAGATAATTAAAATGGCCCATTCTCTAACTTTAAATCCAAGTTATCTAAAGTTTCAAGAGAAATATTATGATTAATTTTCTATGTTCCTACATTTCTGTAATTGATAGTTACATGCATTTGAAATCAAATAGTTGCACTTAATGACTAATTTTGAAGCATTTACAGTTCTAGTAAACAAAGATAAATTTTAAAATTTTACATAGTTGTCCCTAATGTTGAATAAATTTGAAAAATTAAAAATACACGCCTACTTGTTGCTTACTGTATTAGATATAATGCTAGAAACTAGCTACAAACCAAAATTGAATATGAATTGTTGTCTTCAAATAACTTACTATTTTCTTAAACATCAACATGTATAATGCCTAATCACTTTCCCAAGTCAGTTTTAGAAGGACCATGGTCACACATAGTGAAAAGTTTATGTATTTCATTTTATGTGGCCTCGCTCACTGGTTTTTGCAGTGGTTCTTTTATTGTTATGAACCAGCTGTAGATCAGAGATCAAGGAGACCAATGATTTACCATGTAACCTTCAGGACATGGTATACCAAGTTTTATTATGGTCAGCTGGAGGTAACCATAATCCTATAGTAGAGGTGTGGCCTATGGGAAGTTCAAAGGGGCATATATTTTGAATTTTGTCATTTGTCAAATTTTGAATATTCGATTTAAATCAATCAGTCCTTTTCAAAAATAACTATATAATCAAATTTTCAATATTTTAAATACTTGAATTATTTCTTGTTTTCTGTTTGTTTATTTTTAACATTTTAGATTAAGAATTTCCCCTTTGATTACCCCCTTTAATGTCTTTAGCTGGCCGTTCAGGGTGCATCAAGTATATTGTTTTTTTACCATGATTGGCAAGTTAGACACATTGTAGCACTATAGTAATAAAATTGGTACATTGTGGTCATACCAACATAATGACATTGTAAGAGTTGGTTTCAGGGCTTTTGTTTGGATATTTGTGTTTACAAACTTTCAGTGATATATTTCGGGATAAAAATGACTAGGTTTTTTCGTCAGTTGAGTTTCGGATCATGGAGAGAGATCGGTCACCAGATGGATTATTGTAGAGGTATACTATAAGTTATACTAATACAGGATTTGTTGTCACATGGAATTTCATAATATAACACTGTAAATTTCAGAATGTCAATTCCACCATTGACTGACTCAAATTTATTACATGCAGATTTATATTTAAAGATTTTTAATCATTGTTATCACAGAACTATTATTTGACAGTTTCATTTGAATGGAGACAATTGTATTAGTGTTTGATGTGACAAATATTCCTACAATGGCTTTCCTTTCCCATCACCACCAAATCTATGGTCGACAATACAGTTATATTGCCTAGTTATAGTTGCAGTATTACATGCAAAAATTGTGGAACAAAATATGAAGTTAACAGGTTTTGTTCAATATAAACATTGCACAAATATGCAAACTCAACTAATTAAAAAAATTGATTACATGTACATTTAAACCTTTTTTTAACTGAAAATTTGTTCTGATGTTCGGTTTTCAAAGGTTCAAATTGCATTAAAACTGATAAAGAGGAACTTGTTTAGACAGCTTTTTTTTATTTATTCGGGGTTCAATTTAGACCAGTTTCAATGTACTTGCTTTTCTTCTGAAGCACATACATGCATGTGTAAGGATATAAGTACATGTAGATTGATTACTACATAATACATAACTGCTTGTCATGAAAATATTGATATTCAGATACTGTCTTCCAGAACAACAAAGATATTCAATAAGATTTTCAGATTTTGTTGTAATGTTACATAAAAACTGATATTGACATTTCAAGTGAAATGTACTTTAATCAAATAATCGAATTGGATAATGATTCACAATTATGGTGTCTTCATTCAAGGTGTATGTTTTGACATTTTCCTTTATCAGTAGCCTCCCCTTGGTGTTCTTGACTATAAGCTGCCTTACAAACATGTAAACAAATGTACCTTTGTAAATTTCTGCAGGTAGAATATCATTAACACCTTGTCAAAGTTAGACATCAAAGTCGCTGTTATCTTTCCACCCAGGGACAGGTGGTAGTAAAATTATCATTAAAATCAGATGTGAATTTTGTGGTCATGTCAAATTGCTGTTGGGAATTCTAAAATGTAATTTATCCCCATATTTGAATGATGTTGAAAAATAATTAAAATGGACATTTTTTATGATGCTGATGCTTTGAACACACTCCCAGTTTTCACTGGATTTAAATTGATCGCTATTATGATTTTAATGAAACTTGGTAATATTGTTAGTCTCTTCACTGTGGTAATTCCTATTGTGAAAGAGGTTGTGAGAATTTAAGGATTTTAGGGATTAACCTTTTGCGGTGTCTTTTAGGAAATTTTATGGGTCAGATTTATAATTTCTATGGAAACCTTGGCCACAACTTTTCCTATTAATGGTCAGTTTGGTTCTCACAGGGGTCATTAAATCCCTGTTATATCCTCCCTTAAGTTACATTTCTAGACTTGTTATTGTGAATTGATTAATCAGATGTAGCTCTTACAGTAGCAGTGGAGATTCATGTCTCTCTCATAGCATTCAAAGTAATCTGACCCACATCATTAAATCTAATTAAATACTATAGGATTTTCATTTGTTTTTGTAATAAAACTGATACTTTCCATCCCGGCTCTTTTAAAGACACTTCATATTTTCTTTTAATATGAAAACTTAAAGAAGGAACCTATTTTGACATATTTTAATAGTTTAAAAGTATGATTAATTATACAAAATTACAGTTTGGCGCAAAAATTTTGTCTATTTCCTGCTACAGTACCAGTACCTTATCTGTTTCGTGTTTTTGTGCTTACCCTAAACATTTTATTGCCATCTTGGTTCAAGCACTGATAAAGTCTAGATTGATCAACTCTATGTAAAAAAAAATTCGAAAAATAAAATAATTTACAGGATTATTTTTTTTTTTTTTTTGGTTTGGCTTTTTCAATTTTTGATTTTTATACCAGGTACCAACAAGTAGTAGCATGAAGAAGACCATTGTTTCATGTTCATGTATGTGGTGGATTTTTTCAGTTTATGTTTTCATTTTTTTCTGTCCTTACCTAATTTGAAAAAAATAAGTTATTGACATAGTCATTAGTATTGACAACATCGAAATATACCAAAACTATTCAAATACTTGTGATCAGATGCTCCTGCTTTAATGACTAGTATACCAGCATGTCTCGTTATGAAAGCTGCTTAAAATATCCTAATTTGCAAACTTATAGCTTTCCTGAATTCAATTGGACATCCATAAGTGTCAATTGCCTTAAATGTCTTGTTTTAAATAGAGACGCATGACTGTTATGGCTGCGTGAAATCCTATACAAGGCGATAAACCTGACAGAATATTATCTTTTTGTATGTATCAAAGGTCTTTTTTTAACAATATGCATTTTGTTATCACTGCATGTCTGCATGCATAATGTGCAATATGGCCTGGGTTGTAACTTTTATGCACCTGGAAATTCATTGTATTTTCATAATTTGCCGCCAATATTAAGGGTATATTGGTTTTCAGTCGACACAGTGCACATTTAAAATTATGATACCATTATTTTTATCTCTTAGATTCTTTGATTAAATTTATGTTTGCACAGAAACTTTTTTCTGTATTAAAGGGTTTCTATGGCACACTTGTGACTATACATACTTGTTATTTCTGAAAATGCATTTTATCCAGTGGTTCACATAAGATAGTATCAAGTTGGTCGTATAAGTAACCACAAAACATTTCCCTGATTTCTCTTGTTTAAATACATATTAGGAGTATAATATTGTCTGTCTCTAACTGTCTGTCTGTCTGTACTAGGTATAAATATGACTTATTGGGGCAACTTAATACTTTCATTGAAATTCTGAAAGGTGGTTCGATATGGTATGTTGTTGGTTTTAGCATATAACACCATTATTTTTATAGGAGTTATGGGACTTAACTAAATGCTTCATTTGTAACAGCTTCGGGAGACTTACGTCTACTTGAAAAAATGTTGTTGATTTTTTTCTAGTGTTTCGCTGATTTCATTGCTGTGAAATCATGAGCCATTGCAGCAGTTTTATGAATTATATAAATTGTGCTTGTGGATGAATTTGTAAACATATGTTATCACAATGGAATTTTGAAATATTTTTAGCAATTTTCAAATCAACACAAAAATTAATCCCACACTTAATAATTGTCATAAAATTCTAAATCTAAAATGTAAACAATATACAGCTGATGCAATAATTCAGAATTACCTACTATACCTTTAAAACTGTTAACAAAATAAATGGATTTGTGTGTTATAAATGTGAAGATAAGATTCAATTTGACTGTAATGACCTTGAAAAATATTCCATCATTTTGACACTTGATCATTAAGTACATTTTGTCACTTTTTAAACAAGATATTGATGAATGGTAATCATCTGTGTAAGATGTATTGGTATGGTCCTGTTTGTCTTATTTTCATTTTATTTGTTTGAAAGTTGGTCTTCAGTTTTTTTTTATTTTATTAGACATAATCATTTGCTCATTTTGTTCAAATGTGGCAAAAAGAAAACAGAACTCCTAATTTGAAGTTGGTAAACTCACATATTCACCAGAGTGTGATAATGGAAAATAGGCTAGTCATCTTAATGATAAGAAATGGTTGTCAAACTGAAAACTACATATTTTTTGTCGGTGCACCTTTCAGTTCTAACATAACACATACAAATTTAGATAAAGTAAAATATAATATTCCTTTATTTCAACCATGGCCCCTATATTGACATTATGTAATAATACACATACACAGTGTAGACACATGACAATACATTTGAAAGGGCTTAAACTACATGTAAGGAAATTATGTCAGTATTATTTTTGTCTCGTGCCTTATTACGTAAAATCGTGTCTTTAGAACATTTCTTTTCATATGCGGTTATCATGCACAATGTCAAGGCAGACTTATTCTGAATGCATTCTGATGTTCACCATAAAATGTACAATGGTTAAAATATGACGTTAATTAATTAGGAAAATATTATTTGAAAATGACACCTGTAATTGTTGTCTCAAATTTAAACAATTTTTGCTTTCAGTGGCGCTAATTGTCACATGGTTTTTATTGATCAAGAAAATACTTATTAAGTTGTGGCAGTTACGTTGTTTTAACGTGAGGTGTTGAAAGTAAAGGAAATGTGGGGGAACCCCGCCTTAACCATTTCCTTATTTTGTTTTTATGAATTGGAAATGACAATTATAAATTTCATGAATGAACTACATTGTGTTTTTGTTTTAAAATCTTTTTTTGAATGATTTAGGTTAAAGTTGTGTTGATTGACAAAACTGCATCAAATCTCAGTATTTCATGTGAATTTTTGTTCGTGATACACGAGAACCCAAAATATATACCAGTAGCTTATTTCATATACTCAGTCAAATAGGTGCAAGTGTCTAAACTCTTCCATAAACCTATTATAACTATTGTAAAAAGCTTCAAATTTGATTGTGACTGCAATGTGTAATGTTTTAATACAGAGATTTTGAACATGGTTCAGAAAAAGGGGGTTCTGTTGGCTATAATTTAAGAGAATTTACTTAATTGTTAAAAAAAATTAACATACATATAACATGTTATGCCTGACATTTGCATTACAATAGGGGAAATAACTCTATCTTATAAGTATAAATATTTTACAATACACTTGCCCTTTAGAATAAAATTAACAGTTTAAGATTGCCTATACCACAAGGTAGTATTGGGTTTCACATTGTGCATCAGATAACTTTAAATATAATTTTATCTGCAATAAATCAACTTGACAAGAATAGATAAGTCATCCACTTAAATTCAAGTCCACTCCAAATCATTTATTTCGTTATTGCCTGAATATAGCTGAAATATTGCTGCTCGGGCGTTAAACCTCAACAAACAAAGAAAGCAATCTTCATTGGGTAATCAAGTTTGACCTACAGATGTGAGGAAGGCAGCATTGATGATTTTAAGAGAATACTTAAAGAAATATTTGACATGTGATTTACTGGTACATTTTTAATGAGTCAGACAGAGGGTTTTACAAGTATTACCATATAATATATTTGCAAAAAGAGCACAAAAAAAACAGGGCCAAAAGTTCATATTTCTATCAGACATTTTTACCATATATTATATTTGCAAAAAGAGCAAAAAAACAGGGCCAAAAGTCCATAATTCTCTCAGACAATTTCATCACGTATTATATTTGCAAAAAGAGCAAAAAAAAACAGGGCCAAAAGTTCATATTTCTCTCAGACATTTTAAAACAATTTTGAATGAATCATAATCACATATAGTCTTCTTAAAAGTACATATATGACTTTTTTCTATTTTTATGAAATTCATTCCAAAAAATATCAAAAGAATGTTATATTTTATTTTCCTTTTTTGTGCGGCTAATTTCATTCTTTCTCAAAAATAAGTTGTCAATATGTGGCTACAGTAATATATGGTTTAAAAAAAGACCAATCAAACCAAAGAAACAGATTATATGATTGTTATGGCCTTGCTGCTTCAGGTATGATAACCCATACAGACTGGGGAGTAATTATACTAGGTGTCCAGACTTATGTAAAGAGAGAAATTTGATCTTTTAATTTAGATCACTGTATTGTCATTTATAATGGGAGCAATGACTGCCATTTGTGTACTGGGTTGGCTAAAATGATTCAATAATCACCCCATTTGAACATGATCAATCAGTATGGCAGAAATAGAGGGGTATGACATGATTTAGAGGACATGGGTCTTATCATATTCTTAAGATATCTAATTGTTGGTACTGTGTAGCAAATCCCGCTCTTTATAGCAAAGGATATTTGACAAAGTTTATTGATTGCATGTATCCCTCTGATAGCAAATCTACTGATTATTACCGGAGAGATCACAGCAAATATTAGTGGCATTATCAGAGAGCATAGATTTTCTGTGTCATATATATGATTAAGGGGAGCTTGTAGCAAGTCAAGGTACTGGGTACTACCTTAGTAGTAACAGCTCCCCAAAAGTTTTCACTGGTAACATCTTATGTTGTATCTGGTCTGGATGTCTGTCCATCTCTCTGTCTGTCAGAGCTGAGATTTCTTACACATTATTATTTCTCTAACTTTCCACTGTAGACATGGTGTTTTTGTCTGTCTGTCTGTTGCTCAAAGTTAGTTTTGAATAGTTGTTGTGTCTTTAGTCCATTGTTGTGTCTTTAGTCCATTGTTGTGTCTTTGGTCCATTGTTGTGTCTTTAGTCCATTGTTGTGTCTTTGGTCCTTTGTTGTGTCTTTGGTCCATTGTTGTGTCTTTGGTCCATTATTGTGTCTTTTCCCTTTGATGTATAATCTTAATATTTCACTAATTAGACATGTGAATCCAAAATAGGAAATATATATCTATTTTTAGAGAAAACTGCAAAATACAAGTACATACAGTCAGTGTACCTAAGATGCTGCCAACCCACAACATATATATGAATGAAGTTGTGTAACAAACTATTTGAAAAAAAAAAAAACAGGTTGGTTTGTGCCATCATCAAATGAATACATGTAACTACAATGTATGACTTTGATTGTCATTTGGGTACCTTTAAACACTAAGGTACAAATGTATTTGACAATTTAAACATTTGGCCAAAAATGTGTTGGAGGGATGCAATTAAGTGATTACAACGATATTTGTAGTATCAATAATCAGGAAATTAATAAGAAATTAATCCAACTGAAATTCATATACCTTATGGGTAGTCTTGAATTGAAATCACAACCCCTTCTACATAAACTTCTTACCTCAGTCCGTGACTGGATGTACCAGAGCAATAACTAGTTTGGTGTCAGAATGATGCATTGAAGTCTTCCTAGTCAAAATGACCTCGTGAATTGTCTTTGGTTAGAGTTGAGTATGTGACTTTACTTTCTAATCAGTGTTGAGTATGTAACTGCTATTCCTACATGTAGTCAGAGTAAAAGTGGTGTTTGTGAATTGTCTTCCTAGTTACAGTTGAGTTTGTGACTTGTTTTCTAAGTCAAAGTGGAGTTTGTGACTTGCCTACTTAGTCAAAATATAGAATCCTAGTCAAAATGGACAATGTTACTTGTCTGACAAGTCAAAGAGACATGGTCTTCCTAAGTCTGCTTCTTTTGTGAGGTGTAAAGTATTTGCTATTTTTGATCAGACTATTGCTGGTCCAGTGCAAAGGTGAATCCACTAAATTTTCTCAGTTAAGGTTCATGAACTTTATATCTGCTAATGATTATTAACTACAACCAATCAATCAATCAACCTTAGTTTAATTATGTTCACATATTTACAGCCATATAAAATTTACCTATGTCAGTATGACATTTTAATGTCTAGATTTTCTTCATGAACTGTAACAATGTAAGCAGGATATTAAAGTATATTAACAGACCTTTATTTTCAAGCAAAAAATCCAGAAACATTGGCAAGGCTTCTAATCCACATAAAATGAGCCATTTTATGGTTGTAAATTATCACTAGAATGCTATTGAGATTAAAAAATCATTTACACAACTAAATATCTTTACCATCATGCAAAAACTATTCATTCCGGAAGCAACATAAATTTATTTTCAAAATGTGCCTAGCAGAGAAAGATAAGATAAATCGGTAGACTTTCCTTCACATAGAGAATTCAGACAGATGTTTTGACTGGAGTATAATGTTTCGTTTCTAATGGCAGAGGAATTAAAGGAGGTTGAAAATAAGCATTGGAAATATATCTGGTTTGGTAAGAGTACTTCATTCTATGACAGAGATTTTTTTAAGGTAGAATTTGAAAAAAAAAGTTACATGTGTGTTAATGAATCATTTTTTTGTGTGTAATATTCAGTGTTTAGATACATGTATCGAAAAATTGGATTTGTCTAAGTTTGACTGTTGTTGTTCTTTCTTAATTGATACATGTACAAAATGTCATTTTTTGTCATATACATTTTGTAATATGTTATAAAACCTAAAAGTTTACATTTGTTAAGTAATATTATGTCATAAGCAAAACATTTTACCAAGATATTTGTACCATTGTAGTGATTTGCACTTATACATTAAAAATTAATGTAAGCTGGTATTAATGATTTATTACATGTGGGGCAAAATTGTTTTTTTTTTTTTTTTTTGGGGGGGGGACAGATGGACAGATGGATAATCATTGAATTTAGCTTTTTGCTTACTGGTGCTGTATGGTACTGTATGTATTCAAATTTTTTATTTAAATTGTATATCCACTGACCAGGGTTGAGTCCAGGATTGATGATTAGAAGGGGTTCTATGAGTTAGATGAATTACAAAGTAGGTTAGAGAAGATACAGAAATTTTTTACGGTAAATCAAGATTTCATGCCAATATTTTTTATTAATTATTAAACTATGTCTTTCCCCTGCTCCATCGTAATAGCTTAAACATTTATTTTCATCATTCATATACATTGAAATGTGTGTAAACCAAATCCCTTAAATACCTTTTGGATTTGAAATTTGGTTTGGTTTGGACAGGTGTTCAGTTTGCCAAGGTTCAAAATACAGTTAAATTGACATAAAAGGGACTTTTAAAAGGTTTCCTGATTAATCAGGGTTCAGTGTGGACAGGTTTCCTGATTAATCAGGGTTCAGTTTAGACAGGTTTTTTTTATTATTCAGAGTTCTGTTTAGATAGAATATTTTGATTATTCAGGGTTAAGACAGGTTACTCTGCACCTTCCAACTAATGCTATGGATATGTACATTTTACAATTCTGACCTGTCTCTGACCTTAGAATACTACCATTACTTAAAAATTGCATGGGTCCCAACCCCATCAAGTTATATATGGTAGATGGTAAATGTCTTAGAGGGGGCAATAGCTCAAACTTATAGGTAAATTAAGATAACATATGCTTTCCTCATTGTTTGTATGTTTATATCTTGCAGCCATCTGTGTACATACCATACCTATGACTTACCTATAACATCTGTGATTGTTAGGTAATCAAGCACCACCCATGTCTTAAGTGTAGTTATCATAATATGTATTTTTCTTTCATACAACAAGATCAGAATGGGACAGCAGGAGGTTGTGCTGTCACAGTGACTATCCTTATCTAAAGTACAGTTATTATATTACATATATAATGTTTAATGTTTTCAAACAACTGAGAAGTTTGGAGTGGGACATAGGGGGCAATGTGACTGTAAGTTTTTATCACCAGATACCACCCTTAACCAAAGTGTAGTCATAATATTCTTTTTTTTTTCAAACAATGTATATGCCTAAAGTGGGGTGGTGGGGTCACTGGTTCACTTCAGCCTAATATTATGAATTATAGTTAGTTGTGATCAGGGACTATGGCTTTAACATGTTTCAAGATTACTTAAAGTTGGTTCACATTGATAAAAGATCTGCTGTGAATTGCAGGTATTCAGGTCCCAAGACCTCAATCAATCCATATATATATACGTAATGTAATGTCCTGTCAACTGAATTTTGTAATTTTGTGAAACAAATGTGAAAAATAGGAAGTGTATTTGTACATGCCTGTTCAGTACATGTACATGTATGCCTTAAAGTAAAGGTAAAGATGTACAAAAACTGATAATGTTGAAAAAAAATTTCAATTTGATGTTCTGTTTGTGTATATTTTTATGGCTTTACTGTTAATTCCTTTAAATTATGTACCAGGTAAGTCCTCCAATTGCATCTGGCGGATGTTATGGAATGGTAGTTGCATTTTATTTGTTCTGTAATGATGCTTAATGTGGGATAAATAAATAGCAATTATTTCATTTGAAGTTTTAAAAAGTTTGAATTAGATTTTGGCAATGAAGAATCCAGTGCACCCAGTATTACCCTGCTGTGGAGAATGTTAAACACCTCATAGTAGGTACAGTGCCTTTGATTGAAGGAATCAAGTGCACCCTTGCTTGAAAACTACCTGTATAATTGAGGTTTAATTGATAAAACAATATAAAATTGACATATAGAACTTTGAAATTAATTTAATTTCTTTTTCTATTTTTAGAACTCTTGCCCGGCATAGAGGACTTCTTGTGTAAAACATTAGCCAGTGAAAACCTTTCGGAAGATGCAGAACAACAGCGCCTTTATTTTGTAGAAAGACTTGACATTCTTCAACTTCCTCCATCAGTGCCACCAAGATCCAATGGTAAGGACTGATCTATGCTTAGTACCCACTGAAGTCCCTTAAATGCACTGGGAGTTTCAGAGAAGTTCCAGAAAAAAGGGATGTTCAAGGCTATTATTTGCCAGTATTTTCCAGTTTGGAATTGAAAGATCTCGTATCTTTATTTATCTCCCCTTGCGGAATGCAAGCAGTATTTAGTGATCATGGTGTCTGTCCATCCATGCCTATTTTGTTACATATTTCTCTGAAACTACTTATTACAGTCACAGCCATTTATTCTGGGCATCTTTTGTTTTTAATGCTTCAGAGTATTTAAATTGACCAAAGGCTTTATGTACATGAAACTGGTAATTTTGCATGTACACATATCTAGTTATTGTAAATGCATCTGGTTAATATAGTCCCCAACAGGTGACTTTGCCAAGGGTTTTGCCGACTTTAGGTTTACACTCTCTCTGTCCGTCCATCTCTATGGATCACAGATGGTTTCCAGATGATAACTTGAAAATTGATTGTTTAGTATAATACAGATACAGTTCAATTCCTAACTTTTTCTTCTATCCAACTGTAGCTTTTTTTTATAAGGCCATTTTGAATATTTGGCCATCCCCCTTTTTTCACCATTACTTGACAGAGTATCACTCAATGTTTCATTAATGTCCCTGTTTTTTTATCTAGTTAAATTCTTTTTTATGATGTGCATGTAGATGTTTGAGTGAAATTTGAGTTAAAATGTTAACTGATCCAGATTGCTCCAACATTTTTTATAATTTTGTGCATTCATGGGGGCAAATATTTATTCCTAGATAAGCTGGAATCCCCTTTGTCAGGGATCCCCCATTTCCATGGCCAGTGTTAGAATTGCCTTCAAAATCTCAAATCCTGGCATTTCACTTTTATTGTTTGTCTTAGACATAGTTACTTACACTTTTCATATTATATGACAAAAAAAGGAGTATGAGCTGAATAGAAATGAGATTTATAATGTCATTTGGTAATAAATTTATATATTTAAGAATGCAGATAGCTCATAATAAATGGCTTTTTGTAGTTTTTGCAAGTAACTCAGTGCATGTATTGTAAGAATAAATTTAATTTTTGTTTGATAAATTTGAAATTTAAGTAAATAATCAACATTCGAAAAGAGAAAATATCGGAACTTCCTCATCTGCTTATCAATCAGAAAAATTTCATAAAAGACAAAAAGGTGTTTGCAATATATTGTTGGTTGACGTCTTATTGATTTGAACCATATTGAAAGCATGAAATATGCCATTATTGTACTCAGTACTCTGTTTTTACCTTATGATAAATGCACTGGTAGTTAGGCATCATTTTAATGTATTGCAAAATCAGAAATTGTGTTAACTTGATACAGATATGTGATTGGTACTTTTACAATGAATTACAAGATATATGGCACCAAGTTTAGAAATACATAGAAATGATTCAAAACTCATCTTTATTTTCATGACAAATTTTAAAATTTCTTTATAGCATCAAAACTAGAAACCACAGCAGAAATCCACAAACTGCCAGAAAGAATCCATGAATCTCCAGAGAAAATCCACCAATCACCAGAGAGAGAAATAAAATCACCTACCTCTATTGAAGATGAAGATTTTGTGGCATACCAACGGGAACTATCTCGTTCTCTGTTGTCAGGAGCTACTAGTGAAGAAGAACTGGTAAGATTCTCTTTGGTATTTTTTTAATAACTAAGGTGCTAATAGAAGGAGAAATATACTCACAACAGTAATCTACACAAATTTAACCTGTGACCTATTAACTACTGAGGGTCTGATTTAAGTCTGACTAGAACTGCTCTGCTTTGTAAAATATAAGGTGCAAATACAGAGGTGTAAAATATGGGACAACCCAGCCTCAGGTCAGTCATCTATATATATACAGACAATAACAGTGGACTGACTTGTCATAAAGGTTATATAGGGATTAGGCTTTGAAAGGTGGGTAAAGCCAGGCTGTGCCTAGCATTTTCACTGATTTGAGCCAAATTTGTATAACAAAGTTTTTGTTAAGTCAGTGCCTTCATACTTCAATAAAGATGTTTAAGAAAAACAACATTTAAAGCAAAAAAAACAACTTTTTTATTGGAAGTGGAGGACTTCTACAACGTATAATTACTCCATCCTTTTTCAGGTTACACATTATCTCTACTATATAAACAATAAGTTATAAAGTGTTAGAAATTTGATGTTCTCCCAAATGGTCCAGTGCTGTATTTACAAGAAATGTGCTTTCTTAAATTCATTTTGTTTAGTATGCACTGTAATTTTGGGGAAAAATCTTATGAACTTTACTTAATCAACATTGTAGTGCTATATTTTATGGAAACTGTGCAGCTCTATAATAGAGAAACCACAATTGAAATGATCCTCTTTATTATATAGAAGATATTGTCAAATCATAAGTGTTGTTGTATGTTGCTGTCATAACCCACTATACCCTTATGACTGATCAGCTTGTTTTAATTTGTACATGTTTGGTCAACACAGGTTCTGAATTTATACTGTAAATCTTCAAAAGATGTCTGTGATTGGTTTCAGAGAAAGTCTTCAGTGTATTTTTAATGATCTTAATTTCAGGTACAACAATGGGAGAATATGTAATGACATCAAACCATCATATAAATTTTACAATTTTTGCATTTTTGTGAAACTTATTATTGGTTTTCAGATATAAATTTTGACCGGAATGGTAACTTAAAATTTGTCACTTCTAAAACAGATGTTTTCAGATTTTATTCTAGAATCTGCACATAAATTGGCTCAATGAAAAGTGCTTCTACAATCATATTACTTCTATAGAATGTCTCTGTTTTTGACCTTGAATATATCCTTCAAGTGATCACTCTATACTGGTAATTACTAGCTGAATCTGCCCTTTCAATTATTTATATTACTTGTCTGATTATAATGAAACTTGATAACATGTCATTTTTTGTCATATATATATATACAGCTGTCAGATATTGATTTTTATTGATAGAGTTGGAATGCTGAGATTTATATTGATCTGGAGATCAGGTTGTGAAGTTAAAATTTGGTTATGTGTTAGTTTTCAGTCTGCTTTTATTTCACATTTCACATTCAACATCCCTGCAACACATGTTCATATCACAACTCATACCTTATGCCAGAGCTTGCCGAAACTATGCAGACTTTTTGTATCGCACTAGAACTCTAACAAATAGGCTACTGGAACAGGGTTATGTTGCTACAAGATTGTAGTCATCACTACAGAAATTCTATGGTCGTCATCATGAACTCGTGGATCGTTATGGTGTATCCATCTGCACCATGAAAACTGATTTATTCAACGGGTCATAGTTTTCCTTTCCTCGTTTGTCTACCCCGGACTTGGCTTTTTAGGAGCAACTCGGCAGGTGTTTCTAGAAAAGCTTACCCTACCTGTGCACCTGGTCCATGCTCCCAGTTTTAGTGGAGTCCGAGTTGCTCATTTGCTTTTGTTACTTTGTATGTATGATTTTAGTTACTGTATGTTCTTTGTTGTGTATGTCTGTTTTCCATGTCAGGTCTTTGTCCCTTGATTACATTCTTTTGATTACCGCTATAACCTTGGTTCCCTTGATTACTCTTTCAAAAGTGCCGACCCCATGTTATTTACTAAGTGCTATGGAATTGCATTTGGAATGAGAATTTTCAAGGTTAATTCTAACTTAAGATGACTTTTTTAACAACTTTTGTATAGATAGGTACATGTATTAATAAATTCTATATAGTTCTGAGACTTAGGTTACAAGTTTTTTTAACCATTTGTTGTACATGTACCATTGTTGCATTATTCTTAGGGGACTCAATAACTACATGTTGTCTGCAAGGTTTTTATCAGAACTTGGTTTTTGTTTCTATATGTTGGAATTCTGGAACAATGAATTATATTCACGATACTGGAAATATTATACCCTTGGAATTCATCCTGCCATTCCTGTCTCGGAAATTCATAAAGTATTTTACCATGGTGACTATTTTTACAAGGAGTGCACCAATAATTAGTAAATCTTAATAATCATCCTCTTTGTACAAATATCAGTAACGTAATACCCTGTCCAATATACAAGTAATTTCCTTGTTATAGCCATATTTATTACAATTTTATTGTATTTCATTGTGATATTATTCACAGTTATGATGATCTGTTGTTGATAATGTTAAGAAAAATATAGATTCAATAGGATGTGGACAACATGGTATCTCTGTAATGCAATAAATTTAAGGAGGCAATAAAATTCTCCTGTCAGCAGGGTCATTGGGACTTGAAATACAAAACCTGTAGCTATGACTATATACAAAATGTCTGTACAAAAAAGTTTCTTTTAATTACCCTAAGTTTATAGAGGGACTAAAGTTATTGAAATGGGTGCCAGAAAAAATGAAGGATTTTTCTTGGCTTTTAAATTGCATGTCTTGCCCAAATAATGTACCAATTTAGCAAAACTTTCTTGCCTTTTGAATTGCATGTCTTGCCCAAATAATGCACCAATTTAGCAAAATTGGTTTTTGAATCGCATGTCATGTCCAAATAATGTACCAATTTAACAAAATTTTCTTGGCTTTTGAATTGCATGTCTTGCCTAATGTACCAGTTTAACAAAATTTTCTTGGTTTTTGAACTGCATATCATGCCCAAATAATGCACCAATTTAGCAAAACTTTCTTGCCTTTTGAATTGCATGTCTTGCCCAAATAATGCACCAATTTAGCAAAATTTTCTTGGTTTTTGAATCGCATGTCATGTCCAAATAATGTACCAATTTAACAAAATTTTCTTGGCTTTTGAATTGCATGTCTTGCCTAATGTACCAGTTTAACAAAATTTTCTTGGTTTTTGAACTGCATATCATGCCCAAATAATGCACCAATTTAGCAAACTTTTCTTGCCTTTTGAATTGCACGTCTTGCCCATATAATGTACCAATTTAGCAAAATTTTCTTGGTTTTTGAATCGCATGTCATGTCCAAATAATGTACCAATTTAACAAAATTTTCTTGGCTTTTAAATTGCATGTCTTGCCTAATGTACCAATTTAACAAAATTTTCTTGGTTTTTGAATTGCATATCTTGCCCAAATAATGCATCAATTTAACTAAATTTTCGAACAGTAAGGAGGGGTCATGGTTGGACACTAACATTGGTTCAATAGTCCTGTGACTACCTTGTTTGAGAGCAAGAAATTTTTTCAGTTGTATAATGGTGTCACCCTGTCGTTCTCATTGTCGTTGTGAGCATCGTTGTCTGCCTCATTGGTGTCTACTTACTTTTGTTTATTTATAATAACTCAAGTAAAACATATCCAACCTTTTTAAAATTTTAAAACATAGTTTCTTGGGAAATGGTGGAGGGCCCTATAGTATTTGGAGGTTTTTGTCCCACCTTTTTGAAAATAGGGGGTTAAAAGGGGAAAATGGAATTTTTCATTAAAATCAATAGAAAAGAAGGATTGCTGATCTAATTTTTACGATTCGGATGTCAATGTGTTCCATTCAGAATTAAGTTTTAAAAGTTTTTTACAGGGTAGACTTATCTTTAGCCATTTTTGAGTTCAAGGGAAATTGGACCATGCCAAAATGAATCAACTTTATTATTTCAAGTATGCAGTGGAAAATTTTCAAAAGGTCAGACATTATTCTGAATAAAAAAAATCCAGGACACAAAAAAATGATCCTAGAATATACCCCTGCCCCCTTGGACAGGGTTGACTGAAAAGTACCTCTTTGACACTCATTAACCATCTATTGTGATGGAAAGAAAATGAACAAATTGAATGTCAAATTTAATTTAAGACTGATTCAATATTGACATGGTAAGCTGCATATAGAATATGCAAAAATTGGTGCAATAAAAGAATTGATTTCTCTTTAACACAGTTCTATAAATAAATATTGAACTGAATCTCTATCAATTAATGGACAAAGATAACATTACAGACATTGATAAAGTGAATCAAGCAAACTGATGAGAGTGCTGCAGTACTTAATTTAGACTTAGCTTATGTCAGGATGTGTGTTTATTTCTAATCACAAAGATATTTGATTGGACATGATTTTTGCCATTTGTTGCAGAATTATTTGAGAGTGCAAATTCTTTTTCTAGATTTGATGTCTTCAGTCCTCAAATTCCTAAATTCTCTCTATATATTTCTACAAATCATTAAGCAAATCTATAAAAAGACCACATGTCTTTAAAAAGGACAGTCTGCCTATGACAGAGTGTCATTATCTAAACATAGCTATTAGTAAACTTTAATTGTTAAAATAAATTGATCCAGTAAGAATTTTTAGGGTAGTATTTACATGTATCAATAAATACCAGTAGCTCTCATGTAACTGAACAAATATGAATGCTAGTTTATACTACAAAAAGTTTTTTTAGATTAAATTCTCTTTACACTTGACAAATTCTCTCTTAAGTACAATGTATACCTGCCCTGGCAATACACATTCCTTTTGATCTTGGAAGTTACTTCAGGTGATTACCTGTATTACTTTGATCCTGAATTGCAGTGGAGATTTTAGTTAGATCACACACAGAATAAGTTTCTACAGAGAACATGTCTCTTACTAATTTTCTACAGAGAACATGCCTCTTACTAATTTTCTACAGAGAACATGTCTCTTACTAATTTTCTACAGAGAACATGCCTCTTACTAATTTTCTACAGAGAACATGACTCTTACTTATTTTCTACAGAGAACATGTCTCTTACTAATTTTCTACAGAGAACATGCCTCTTACTAATTTTCTACAGAGAACATGCCTCTTACTAATTTTCTATAGAGGACATGACTCTTACTTATTTTTATGTTTATGAATACAATAATTGAAGAGTTAAAATTATTTTTCTAAAATTTTTGTAAAGAAAATATATAATGGTTTTAATATCATATGATTTTTTTCTCCAGCAAGAAAATAGATGGGATTTATTTTTCTAAAATTTTTGTAAAGAAAATATATAATGGTTTTAATATCATATGATTTTTTTTTCTCCAGCAAGAAAATAGATGGGATTGCTCACGAGGTTGTCAAAATTATTCCTTCTTTCACTTTTCAGTACTGATAGATATAACTACCACAAAACAGGAAGACAGACTGATGATAGGGCAGAAAATATATCTGTTTATCTGTCTGAAAGTTTCTACTAAAATCCTGTTAAAACCAAAGGCATGAATCATGAGACAGACAGACAGACAAATGAAGGCCTGTAGTGGACACATATCTATATATCCCAAAAAACGCTCTAGTTTAGTACAAAAATTGCAAATAAGTTTCTTCTTAAACCCAAATCCAGCTAAAACATTGCAGATTAGAAGACATACAGACAACGGACAGACTGACAAATGCTTTTATTGGGCAACTATCTGTGTGTCCCAAATAAAGCTCTAAGTTAGCTAGTACGATATAAGGAGTTGCAAAAAAGTTTCTACTGAAAAACCTAGCTAGGATATGACAGATAACTGATGGACAAACAAACAAACCAAACAAGTTTAAGTATTTTGATTATATCTACGTGCCGTAAAGTTCAGATAGATGAAAATATAAGGAGTTGCAAAAAAGATTCTACTTTAATTCAAAACCTAGCTATGGTATGACAGAGCAGTAGCAGATGAACAGACAGACTGACCAATTGTAGTACTATAGCCCAAAGGTCTTAACTTAGTGAAATGTATACAAGAAGTTTTCAGATAATAGCACTAGAACTGCTGTAGATGATGTCATTATTAATGAAATTTAGGTCACATAGCTTTTGTGCTATGAGAATTTGCAAATGGCACTTAATTAATTTTAAATACATGTTTTATTAGTTAGCTGTGTGGGAGTGTACTAGATATATAACTGAGATTTTTACATGTTATGAGATAAAGAAATTGTGTCTGCAGTATTTTACTTTTTATGACTCATTCATAATTATCATTTTAATTATGTTCTTAATTGCCTGATGCAATATTCAGGAAGTTCTTACAGT
Organism: Perna viridis; assembly: GCA_037379345.1. NCBI lineage: Eukaryota > Metazoa > Mollusca > Bivalvia > Mytilida > Mytilidae > Perna > Perna viridis. The sequence continues at coordinate 5,020,823 of CM074522.1, forward strand.
TAAAGAAGAGGCAAAAGTAAAAAAAGAATGTATATTAATATTTTTAAACAAAAAAGATAATGTCATCATATCTCCTTTGCTGATAATTAAGAAAAACTGCTCATTTTAATTCATTGTAACCATTAAAAACATTACTGATAACAGATAACAGACATTCATCAAAGACAGATATATAGGAAGTTAAAAGGAGGTTGAGTCAATGCAAACTTTTTTAGGTTTTTGATTTATCAAAATACCTGATGTTACCAGTCTATCACTGGAACTTCCCTGCTACTTCTGAACACTACTCAAAAATATAGTCCAAATGTAATTCCTTTTACATCATTCAATACCTCTTTTATAACCAGTAAATATGTTTCTTGCAATTATGCTAGTCTAAGTAAAAGCTCCCTTCCTAAACCAAGCCTTATATAGTTATGAACTTAAACAATAATTGGCTAACTATACATATTTTTGTCTCTACCCAGTCATGTCCGATATAATATGCTAATTAATGGTGTGTTTCCTTTTTTTTCAGAGAAAGAAACTATATGATGATATTGACCACCAACAGAGCAATAGGTATGACAAAGACTTCTTAAATTTTATTACTTTACACTTTTAAACATGCCATCCATCTCTTTCCTTTGAAATCACACAGGTTGTGCATGTTAGAATATATACTGGTGGCAGTGATGACATTTAGCTAGGTTCCTTAAATATATGCTGATGGTAATAATTACATACAGCTAGGCTCTTTAAATAAATAGATAATTTCTTAAATTTTCTTCTGTCGTGGAATGATGAACTTAAGTGTAAAACACCCCCTCCCCCCTTTTAGACATGTAAAAAACATAGGTAAACAATTTCTTAGAAAATTGTTCATAAAAAATAGTGTTTTCTAAAACATTCCTTGATATTGGTATGTGAACCCATAATTTTTTCTTTATGTTAGATAAAGAGAAACATTTTAGGGATAATTGAGTTCTACATTGTACATGTAGGTGATTGAGGAAAAATATTGGGAGAAGCATGGTAAATTTTTCTACAAAATATTGCCAGTAAAGACATATATTTTTAGAATGTCCAAGAAGATATCCCTGATGCTACTATAAATGAATCCTACACTATGGCAATCATAGACTAATCCAATATAAGAAAAGTCTTTGATTTTTTTTAAAATCAAGGCCACTGCTGTCCATGTTTAATGAAGATGTATATGTAAGTTTACAAACTTTGGAAGATTGAAGACTTGAGTGGATGTCTTCCATCACACAGATAGGCATGTTTACTTATAGAAGTATCTGACTTCAATCAGACAGTTATAAAATACTAGCAGTGACAGAAGATTCAAATTTTTATGAACTAATTTAATAAAAATATTAAAAATATTCGTTCCATGTGTTCATGTTTAGGCCATGTTTCTGGATGTTTTTTTTTTTAATCATCCCACTGTTGAAGCTTTGTTTAGGTCATGTTTCTGGATGTTGATTTTTTTTTTAATCATCTCACTGCTGAGGCTTTGTTTAGGCCATGTTTCTGGATGTTTTTTGAATCATCCCACTGTTGAGGCTTTAATTAGGTCATGTTTCTGGATTTTGATGTATTTTGAATCATCCCACTGTTGAGGCTTTGTTTAGGCCATGCTTCTGGATGTTTTTTGAATCATCCCACAGTTGAGGCTTTGTTTAGGTCTTGTTTCTTGATTTTGATGTATTTTGAATCATCCCTCTGTTGAGGCTTTGTTTAGGTCATGTTTCTGGATTTTGATGTATTTTGAATCATCCCACTGCTGAGGCTTTGTTTAGGTCGTGTTTCTGGATGTTTTTTTAATCATCCCACTGTTGAGGCTTTGTTAAGGCCATGTTTCTGGATTTTGATGTATTTTTAATCATCCCACTGTTGAGGCTTTGTTTAGGTCGTGTTTCTGGATTTTGATGTATTTTGAATCATCCCACTGCTGAGGCTTTGTTTAGGTCGTGTTTCTGGATGTTTTTTTAATCATCCCACTGTTGAGGCTTTGTTAAGGCCATGTTTCTGGATTTTGATGTATTTTGAATCATCCCACTGCTGAGGCTTTGTTTAGGTCATGTTTCTGGATTTTGATGTATTTTGAATCATCCCACTGCTGAGGCTTTGTTTAGGTCGTGTTTCTGGATGTTTTTTTAATCATCCCTCTGTTGAGGCTTTGTTTAGGTCATGTTTCTGGATATTGATGTATTTTGAATCATCCCACTGCTGAGGCTTTGTTTAGGTCATGTTTCTGGATTTTGATGTATTTTGAATCATCCCACTGCTGAGGCTTTGTTTAGGTCGTGTTTCTGGATTTTGATGTATTTTGAATCATCCCACTGCTGAGGCTTTGTTTAGGTCATGTTTCTGGATTTTGATGTATTTTGAATCATCCCACTGCTGAGGCTTTGTTTAGGTCGTGTTTTTGGATGTTTTTTGAATCATCCCTCTGTTGAGGCTTTGTTTAGGTCATGTTTCTGGATATTGATGTATTTTGAATCATCCCACTGCTGAGGCTTTGTTTAGGTCATGTTTCTGGATTTTGATGTATTTTGAATCATCCCACTGCTGAGGCTTTGTTTAGGCCATGTTTCTGGATGTTTTTTTAATCATCCCACTGTTGAGGCTTTGTTTAGGTCATGTTTCTGGATTTTGATGTATTTTGAATCATCCCACTGCTGAGGCTTTGTTTAGGTCATGTTTCTGGATTTTGATGTATTTTTAATCATCCCAATGCTGAGGCTTTGGTATTTTTTTGCTGATATTTAGCTGTCATTGTTGAAAGCAAAAAGGGGGGTAGAATGTAAGTTTACCTAAAACAAACAATTTAATTCATAAACTGAAGTAGAGTAGTAGACTTCCTGGATACGTAACCTGTCACATAGCTTTTATAAAATTAATAAAAAATAAGATCAAATTTAACTCTGGAAAATCCTGTACCAAAGCTATTTGTACATCTTAATTGTCTTGGAGAAGAACATGAGCTGTCATATGAAGCCATATGGAAAGTGCTGTATTTGTGTTTTAGAGTCAAGATGTCTGTTAGCAAGGCTCACCTGAGTTCATCCCTGGTTTTTTGTGAGGATCGTTCTGCTTGCAAATGTCTGTGTGTATTCCTTGATGTATGTCCTGGTCAGACAAGTTTTGGCCTGTGGATTTTCCTTCTTTGATTCTCCACATTTCGCTAGAACTTTCGTATTTTCACTTTTCAGTGTGAAATAATGTGGTGTTTACAGAAGTATTCTGAGATCAAATGACTTAATTCCATTGTTTATTATTGTGTAGCATCATACAATTTAGTATTACTTTTTCTGATGAGTTCTAGTAAGGAAGCCAAATAGAATGTTACACTTTTATGATATAAGTCTTGCAAAAAAAATTCGCCATAAATGTTATATAAACTGCAGTTTTGAACCAAAAAATAAGGTGAAAACTTTTTGATGTATTATTTAATGGGGACAATTATGCCATAAAACTCATAACATACTTAATGTTTTACAACTATGATTTAGTTGTAACTGTGGGCAACAAAGTTTGTCAGATATAAATATGGTTGGGTCACCCAAGGCACTTTTTTTCAAAATGTTTTTGGTTTGATCCTTATGGACATTGAAATATCTGTGGTATTAAGTTGGCTGTTCTTAAAATATTAGTGTGAAAAAGTTGTTTATTTTGTTACTTTCACAATTAATGTCAACCATATATTTCATGTCATATTTTTGAGGTCAGTAAATAATTGCTGGTTTTAAAATGGGTGGACAAATAACTGTTAAATTCTGCAATTTATCAGTTATGAAGTATTGTTTATGTGGGTACCAGCTCTTTATAAAGGTCTGGCAGTGGTACATATATGTGAAGACAGTACTTTGTTAATCACATGCAGCTTGTAGTGGCAGGTCCAGGCAGGTTTCAGAGTTCAGAATCTTCTTTTTGTTGTAAAAATTTTATTAATTTCTTGCCAAAATCTGACAAAAATGAGAAAACATACCTAGGAATCCCCCTTTTCTCTTGAATTCAATGTTTCTCTATAACCTGACCTTCGTAGGGCAGCATGATGGGTGTCTTGCAAGAAACAGACAAAATCTCATATAAAACAAACGGTATTTCTAAGGTTACTAATAACCACATCTCCAAATATATGGTTGCCAGGCTCTTGCCGGGAACAGTACTGGGATGAGAAATGACAGCTTTGCTCCTTTTTTGCCACATTGCATAATTAATCCATTAATAATCCCAACCTCTCTCCTTAACAGGAACTGTCAGTTTAGAATGTGTGACTTAATATATTAATTAAGGCAGAATGTCAAGGAAGATTATGTTGTATCTTTATTTAATATTAATAAATAGATATACTTACAGGGATTACTATAGTTAACTTTAGGGAAGAGTGTTGGATGGTGCTCATAATTTGATTGAATACTAGTAACAATAACCTGATGAATTACTGGACAATTAACACTTTGAAAATATTTACCATTTCATAAGTTTGTTGGAAAATGCTGAAATTTTATTTAATGGAAAAACAAATTTGAGATTTAAAATGAAACTGCATGGACTTATGTTCACCCACTTGACATGAACTTTTTCTAAATTTAAAATCTTTTTTTAAAGTTCTCCATTTCAAAAATATTTTAACATACAGTAATACAGTATTTTCAATGAAGCAAATAATTTGTCTGTGTAATATTCTACTTAGTTCCTTTTTATATCTATTGGGTTTTTTGCCCTTGTTTTACATCTGTAAATAATTTGCTATTATTCCAAGGCCCAGGTATAGAAACTGCTTCTATTCCAAGGCTAAGGTATATAGAAACTCATCATTGTTTTTTGACAAGGTTTGGCATTATCATTAGTAGTCCACAAACTTGTTGTTTATGTCACATAAAATATGAACTGGTGACTTTACATGGTGTAATAGGTTCAGGCAGAGGTAAAGTTCTTGTAATATTTTACTGAAATTAGTTGTAAATAGGGGCTAACAAACTGTTAAAAGGTCATTAAAAAGTGAAGGAATAGTTTGCTTTACATTTTTAAATTGTTTTTATGACATGAATTATCTATTATGTGACATGGAAAAGATTTTAAATTTTTTTTTAATTTGTATGTGGTCCATTAGGTTTTTTTCTTAGACATGAATTATCATTTATTTTGTTCTTTTGTTTTTTTGTTTTTTTTTTTGTTAATTGGTGGAAAATTGCATTAATCAGATTTTGGGGTTGGATAGGTTAAATAACTATAACCTTGTTGACTAAAATGTGCTGCACTGAAGATTGTATCCCATTTAATAAGTAATGCATAAGGTGACCTAGGCATCCATGATTCCTGGGTTCAAAGACTGCCACTAGGGAGTATAATATAAAATCCCTGATGCCACCGATTCTGGCTTGCTTTCAACATCCAAAATGGCATGAATGCAATATGCTCTATAATCAGTTGACTCCCACTAGAATCTTGGTTCCATTGATATGATAATTCTTTTGTAACAATGATTCCGGAATGTTTCTCAATCAAAACAACTGGTTACTAGGAAGTGTGGGTAATGTTTTTCGCTCCATAAGTTTCTTTCAAATTTTTAATGATCTTTGAGTCGCTTATGATATTGACCAGGGAACCAGATTAAACAAATGGCAATGACTATATAGCTCATAAACATTATCAGGACCCAGATAATGTTCACCACCTATATAGTCCCTGTGTCTGAATGGGAGACTGAGTAATATTACGTTAAGTTCAATGCTAACTGATCATTTTATCTTTTGATGTAAACCTCCCATTCTCATATAAGCAAAACACACATGTAGAATACATGTGCACGATATTTAAGAGGTCCATTTTGATCTCATATGAAACTAGAATTAACGGTAAACACGGCCCCCATCAGCACCATAGTATGTTGTAGTAATATATATAATTATGCAAATCATATGCAAATGTAAAGTACTGAAATTGTGAGTGCAAGAAGTTGCTAACAACATTAGCGACTTAAAAATGGTGAAAAATTGATGATTTTTTTGTAGGGAATCTTGATGAATATTACCTCAAACATTTTGTTTTTCACTTAGCCAATATTTTCTTTTAGGGGATCATTACCCTAATCATAGCTAAGCAATAGGGTAATGATTTGACATGTACATAATATTTGAACAATTAAAATAATAAACTTCGTTTTTAATGAGCGGTTTTTGTTTGCCTATAAAGAACTACCTAACAAGTATTTAATAAAATTCCAATTACATTTCAATCAATGAAGATTATGAACACTTTATAAAACACCTTGTTCCATAAATTAATATTCCCTTTGATTAGTGGAAACAATATATGTCCAAAATAAACCCTATCAAATATGATATATTATTACATAAAATAATGATTGGTATTCCAATATATGTGTCGTTATGTAATTAGAGCACTCTATGTGTGTTCCTAGGTTCCCTTCAAAACATTACATTTTACAAGTTATTTGATTAAGGCATTATGATGTAAGGCAGAAATGTGTATTTTGTTATAGTTTTGTTGTACTATCCATGTATTGTTTGATTGATTCACTTTGTAATGAATGTTATTTCACTGACCCTAATTAAGTTTATACATGTATTAATTATGTCACACAAATTTAACTATCATTCTTATAGTTAGTATCAAGGGCAAAAAAAAAGAAATTTTAGGCATCATTAGCAAAAAAATTAAATTTCTTGCAAACATAAGCTGTCACCCCCAACCCCCTTTATAAATTTCTACGTGTATTTTTGTGAATGGAGTGGTTGGAACCTGGACGAAGATGACAGATGCTGTTAAAATAAATAAGTAAAATGTTTTGCTTTTGTACATTTTCATAAAATTTTCAGTGCACCTGGTCCATGCTCCCAGTTTTTAGTGGAGTCCGAGCTGCTCATTTATTTTTGTTACTTTTTATGTATAATTTTAGGTACTTTATGTTCTTTGTTGTGTATGTCTGTTTTCCATGTCTGGTCTTTGTCCCTTGATTACATTCTTTTGATTACTGCTATAACCTTGCTTCCCTTGGTTACTCTTAGTGACAGTTAATGAGAGACAGTTACAGTTAGTACCCAGTCCTGTTTATTAAGTCTCAAGCACACATTATGAGCTGATTTTGTGGCATTTTCCTTTAATCAGTGCTTTTTTGCGTTTGATCTTTTAAACTTTTTTCAAATCTCAGACATCAAGCTTTTTCAAAGCTTTGCAGCCCTGAGTACCCTCCACAGAAGGAAGCTGTTTAGATTAGAGGACATTAAGTCATGAAATAGTTGATAAATTTTGGGCAACTAAAAATTATCTATTGTTAAAGTACCTTTAAGGCAGTTTGAAACCATTTATCTAGATAGAAAAGCAACTTCATCCTGATTGTTGGTGGGAGTCAAATTAAAATCCAATAATTAGATTTGTTAAAAAGAAGTTGAAAAAAAAGTGATTGCCTTGCTTTGCTAATAAATATTTGTATTTCAACTTTAATTTGTATGCATAGTTTGTGGTACAAGATACTCCAAATAATTAAAAGGTCTTTCCCACAAAACATGCTAGGGTTAAGATTTCACAGCTTTAAAAACACATATGTCAAGTGAAGTAATTTGTTTCTACAAATGACTAGAATTAACACCCTCAAATAAAGGCTATGTAAGTACAAGTGCATATGCCAACTCTCTGATTTAATATACATGAATTCAAGTACACTTTATGTTTTTTTATTTTTTTAAGGTTTTTGGTCATGTATGTATGTTGTTGTTGACATTCCTCAGTCTTCTTTACTGTTTATGGTTCACTTCAGGTATTGATTTCAAAATTAGACAAAAACAGTTGTCCTCTGCAACATTGATGTATTGCTGTACCCCACCCCATCCACTTGCCACTTGCAAAGAGGGGGGTTCATAGTGGTAAAGTCGTCTGAACATCCTTTCCTTCCCTCATCCCATCTATACATGGAGGAAAATCAATCTCTCATCCATATTGCTACTACTACATCACTGAATGAAATTGAATATGTATTAATGTTTCTACAATGTGCCATTATTCCACAAAAAGAAGACTTATATTGATTTTTTGGGTTGTGACTTTAGTCAACATAAGAATAAGAGGCCACAAAGGTGCCAGATACAATTATTTTTTTCTGATTTTTGGGTAATAACTTGTAGATCACTTCAACACGAGGTGCCATTTTTCTTACGGAAGATTGGGACTGACTTCGGAGGTTTTGTCTGGAACAATCTAGAAATAAGGGGCCAAAAAAGGGGCCACTTCAGTTCAGTTCAAATTCTTATCCTGCCTCAAATGTCTTATTGTAATCAAAATTAAAAATTGTATCAAGTTTAAATTGTTTGTCAGTACTTGCCCCAATGGTTCAGGTTCAACCTCTGTGGTCATATCAACCTGCATCATGTGAAGCATTTTTTTTAGCTTATATCCTTTCAAAACAACAATGCAATTTTCAATTTTATTGGCTTTTTGTATGATAACTAAAATTGATGTTTTCAACAATTGCTTGTTCTGTACCCTGTGTTCTGAGTTTTCAATATTTTGAATTGAGAAAGGATTTGTGTATAATTTGAATATGAGATGAATAATGAAACACAAGTTCATGTTTCTTTGTTTATTTACAAAAATTTCAAAGCAAATAACATTTTAAAAAGTACTTTTTCTTCTTTCAGTACCACAATAGATCCAGAGTTAAATTTCTATGAGATTCCAGTTCCAAAAGGAACAGAGCCAGAAAACCTGCCAAAAGAAAATGACTATGAAGAAACCACAGCCTCTAATTCATCTGGGGACAAAGGAGACGATTTGTCAACAAGTCCAGTCCCACCTCCACTGCCCCCACGTAGAGACAGAACAGCCTCAGATGCCCAGAGCCGGTCATCTTGTGGCAGCATTCTTGAAGAGGTTAAACCTCACTTACCTCTTCGACCACAGTTGACACCCAAGTCTGAAATCTTCAAAGGGTCATTGGAGAGACTAATTGATGATGACCATTATAGTCATGGTAAGTGTACTAGTACATGTATGATAACTGGTAGAGGACAGATGTACATGTATAATAACTGGTAGAGTTCAGATGTACTTGTATGATAATTGATAGAGGTCAGATCAAGTCCATAAGTGATGTAGTAACCATCCATCCATCCTCCATTGTATGTAACATTTTTGTAAACTCTCTAGAATCATCATTCATCAATTAGCTTGGGGCAAGATCGCCTCATATGATATCTTTGCAAAACATGCAAAATTCATATTATAAACCATCCATATTTACCACAATCAAGTATTCCCAAAATGTACACCCTTTTAATGATTTGGAGACCATGTCTACAAAAAATACATTCTACAAAGAAGTCAAATCTATCTTAAATTTATAACATAAAAAAATAAAATAAAAAATTAAACTTTAAACAGCAAATACATTTGAAAGTGTTCAAGTCATTGCCCAGTTTTGAAGAACTTCTAAATAACTGATCTCAATACTTGCTGTTAAACCAATTTACTACATACATGTACTTCATATGCTGTAACCGCAGATGCATTCAAGTACTTGGTTCTGATACTCATGAGTACCCTAGTACCCAGATAAAACTTTAAAAAGGTCGGTGAGAAATAGTGACTTTTGTTTGGATGCAGTATTTTTGTTATTGCCTATCATGTACAAGTTAAACTATGATGACACTGCCCTGCAATATCTTAATGGAAGACATACAAACTATCCCAGAACTCAAATTCAAAGACTACAGCCTTGACTTATGTATAGGGGTATCACCCCCCCCCCCTCCCACACACAAACACCTTCAAGTCCAAACTACACTCCATGTTTTGGGTGAAGTTCCAAGTACAATTCTACTTTTTGGTAAAGTCCAAATAGTTCAAAGTATGGCTGTTTTGAAATGTTACGTCCATGGACTTGTGTGCCTAAGTCTGAAATACACTCTAAAAATGACCAAAATCCCAAGTCCAAAAAGGGGGTGATACCCTCATGTATCACTGTACCAATCAACAACTGACCACTGTTTCTATAAATAACCTTTCATATTATCTATTATTACCTATATGTTTATATACTAAAAAAGAAGCATGTCAAAAAACCATCAAGTTAAAGAAGTCCAACTTGATATACACAATGTGTATCCTATGTTGGGGAGTATAAGTACTTTTGTTTACTCATTATGTAGTTTATCAGCTAAAACATGAACTTCGAATTAGGTGTACTTAATATTTACAGAACAATAAGTGTTTAGTTTATACCAATCACATTGATAAACTTTATTGCTTCTGGGTTAATGATCCAAGTGTTGATATGGTATAAACATCTTTATAAAAAGAATCTACTCATTTGAGTAAACTGATTGATATTAATTAGTATTTCAATGAGAAATTTTGCAAAATTTGAACTTGATTAACAAGGCCTTCCAATCATGTACTTGAGTATTCATTGCTATTCTTAGTTATGATACATTGTAAAATTGGTCTTTTATCTGTGAAAGGTAGACGATCACAGCAAAACTATTGACTTCCTTAAAAAGGGAAATTTGACTCAAGCGACAAGCTAGTCTATTTCTGTATATAATGGCTTACAAAAACGAACTTGGGGCTTTTGGAAGGTTTTTAAACTTTCTTGATTTATGTGCAGTTTAGACGACATTTACATAAATTTCAAAAGACTAAAACTCTAAAATATGATGCATGTTTAAAAAAAAAAAGGAAATAAGAAAAGTTTGATGTGTTATATTTAATGTTATATAGCTTAAACCAGTATTTAAAGTCAAATTTTAGATAAATTGGTGACAATGTAAAATACTGGTCCAATTGAAAATTACGTAATTTTGGTCCCAATTCAATGCACATGGGTAATCCAAAATATTTGATCAGATCTTGTGTGCATGATTTCTCAATCTGTGTCATCATATTCTTGAGAAAAGGCATTATATTACTGTATAATGCTTCAAAGCCTTTGTAAGAAAGAATAAATATATATGATATGTAAATTATATTTGTACTGAAATTTACCTCAACTGAAACATGCATTAATCAGAGACCTTTCAATAAAAGCTATTTTTTTTCATGTCATTATTTGTACAAATAGACCCTGGGTATACCAAACCCATTTAAACCAAAAAAAGTAGTTAAGTGTGTAGTGGCAAGAACAGATGATCCAAGAATTTAAAAAAAGGGGGGAGGTGTTGCTTCTGTGATTTCCACTTAATTTCTTAATAATGTAACATCATTTCTCTAGAGGGGATTGTATTCGCTATAAGAATGATATACATGTATGTGCATCCATGTTTAGAATAAATATCTTGCTACTGAAATTTACTATACTTTAAATTCTAAATTTTGCAACCCAAATAATATGGCTGTGGCTAGCAAATAAGTTATTCCTTGAAATTTTGATTGAAATTAAGATGTTCAGATTTTCCAAAAGGAAGATGCTTAACACTGGTATAGATTAATCTAGCATTATAAAGCATTACTTTTATTAAGAAGATCATAATATGATACTCTACAATTCTTAAGAAAAATAGAATAAAGGAAAAATCTCTTTGTCATATTTAACCTAAGGTCACCAAAGGTCAACATATGTTCAGTAGAATAGAAATAAGATCTTCTTTATCCTGAGTCTTTATATTGTGAAGTCATTCAGTTGATTGACCAAAGGACAATTGTAAGGTTAGAATTTAGGATTTTTTTACCAAGGTAAAAAATACATTTGTTTCATCCCAATTATCCATGTTTATATTCCTGACTGACTTTTTTTTAACATTTATGCAAAGGGAATTAACTTTACAACCCAACACACTGGTTGACAGTTAATGTCAGATATGGGATTGATTGGAGCTGCAGTAATCTCCCTTGGATACTTTAATTATTTTTTTTTATCCCTTGAAATGTCTGAAAAGGTTAATATCAACCTAGAAATTCTTAATTATATTTGTGTGACCTTAAATATTGGTCAAAAGGCTATGTCTGGATGAAAAAAAAAATCCTCTGGTTGTTTCTCTATAGAAGATTGATATGAGATCTCCTGAATGTAATGGTCAGTGAAAGAGATTGATTAAACTTAATGTAATGGTTGTAAATTGTATAATACATAGAACTAAGTGGATAAATCAGGTAGGGTTGTAAGACTAATTGTTAGGACCTCTGAGATCATCATCCTATAAGTTATTCACTTATATTATGGGTCAATTTCTCCATGAATTATTAAAACCCTTTGTTTTACATTATAAACAAGATATTTAGTTGCTGGGTTGGTCTGATTTTGTGTCAGGTAATTTTTTTTCTTTAAGTATGGGTTAATGTAGCCATAAATTTGGAAAACACAAAATGAAGGTAAATGACTCTATCTTAACTCTATGCAATGAAAGGACTTTGTAATGGCCATAGTCCAGGCATCTGTCACTAATATAGTACCTGTTGCATGCAACTCTTCTGTGATGATTATGATTTCATTTAATTTTTGAAGATTGGTGTGTCATTTATGATGTATACTTATCATTTTGTTTCAACCAATTTTATAGCAGTTATTTGACTTGAACAGATTTCACCAGGAAGACATACAGTCTGTTGTAACAATCATCATTCTTCTTCTTATGTCTGAAAATAAAGTCTTTATAGACATTGTGTTATGAAAAAAAAATTTGGAAGTACTATGAAATCAAAAGGGAAAATGATTTTAATAAGGAAAACTTAATCAAATTATGATTTTTTTTTTTGCCCCTCATAAAAATGAGAAAAAAAAATCTGTATGAAACCTTGGATGTGCCTTGGGTTAGTTGTAGAAATCTTCTGATATCGTACAACATAGCATTATAAACCTTGTGTGAGCCTGTCAATTGGCTTAAACAACACACTATGCTGTTAATTGCATTTTCAGATATTTGTCAATCTTTAAGCCTGTTGATTTCCGGAAACTCTGGAGCTACACGTATGTGTAATATATGCAAAATTTGTAATTGTATTTCCATGTAAATTTGCCCATGTTTTCAAACAATAAGGTCAACAAAACCTTATTCCTAAAGCTGTGTTTTCTTGGGATTCCCAATTTAGGATTAACCCCATTTAAACTTTGAAATTGATGTTATTCATTTTCTTGTAATAAACAAATAAGTATTAGGTCTGTTTTAACCTTTCTTAAGGCTAAAACTTCATCATTGTGTGAGAAAATCATGACTTAAGGTAGAAGATTAGGGTTTTATGAGGTAAAAATAGCCAGTCAAATGTCTCTCACACAGATGTTTATTTTATATGATTGCAGGAAAATTGTTTACTCCATGAAACTTTTAAATCATGGATTACACTATTGATATTAAATTTAATTATTTAATTTCATTGCATAACTGATAATATTTAGAACCGTTCAGTCAAATATATGACTTTTATTAATTCAATCAGCATGAACCAACAGTGGAAATTTGCTAATGTTGTAAACTGTTTTAAAGAGGTTCACAAGGAGGTCCTGGGAGTCAAGGACACACATCTTTATATGTTGCAAAATTTTAGTTGATTTTATGAAAAAAAAAGAAAAACACTTAACTTCAAAAGAACAGGTTCACCCTCAGGCAAGTCAGCAGACTCCAGGCAAGGCAAGTCAGCACACTCCAGGCATTGATTCAGGCTGGGATGTACTTGGCATGTACCCAGCAAAAATTTGGGGACAACAATTTTTGTCCATGAAATCTTCATTTTTTTTTTTTTTTTTTCGAAAATTGGTTGGTGTTACTATGGACCATAAGATTGTGATTGGTGTTACTATGGACCATAAGATTTTGGTTGGTGTTACTATGGACCATAAGATTATTCTTAGACTTAACAGGTTTTTTTTCAGAGTAGACAATAACTGATTTTGGTATTAAAATGTCAAATTATCAGTTTACATTGAATTGACAAACAGGAGGGATGTAAAAGCTTAAGTCATTTTAATAAAATCATTTGACTAAATAGAAGGGCCTTGGGCTCTTAGGTTTGTACAATATAATGATATTTTATTACCAATTATAACTGCCTTGTAATCAAATATACATGATTTACATTATACATTATAGGTACAATATGGAAAATGTACAGTTAAATTAGTACAACTGAATGATGTATATTGTAGTCCATATAAGAAAACAGTGGTGGATCCAGATTCAAAAAAAGGGGGGGTCAAGCTGGGTTAAAAAAAAGGGGGGTCAGCTATTTTTTTTTTTTTTTTTTTTTTTTTTTTTTTGCCAAATTTGCACGAAATAAATTGTTTGTTTGTTTGTTGGGGTTTAACATCCGAGCAGCAATATTTCAGCTATATTCAGACAATGAACATGAAATGGATGACAAAGTGTACATGAAATGAAAAAAAAGGATGGGTCACAAGGATAATTGGGTCGACAAATTTTGATTGCCACTGCAAAAAGGGGGGATGGGTAAAGTAGGGCAATTTAGCCTCCTGTGGCGGAGCGCAAAGGTTCCTACTCCTATCGAATACCACAGCAGGGTTCTTTAACGTGCGAGGAACGTGGCATCTTTCCCAACACGGTGCACCACTATGGTTTGCGGTCAGGTTTTCCGTATTATAGCCTGACAACCCCAGCATGTCACACGCCAGGGGTACCCCATTCCACCACCTGGGGCACACATCCCAGTTGCTCTGTGGGCAGAGCACCTAGCCCCCGGCTAGGTTTCTGAGCACTATTCAGTCGTCTTTTACGACAAGCTTAGCGCTGCTGCAGGCCTATTCTTTTGACACCCGGACCTGCACGGGGCGCACGAAATAAACAAATCATTCCAATGAAAGGGGGATTCTACCACAGCATAATGTACATGATATGAATTTACCGGTAATGGGAAAAAGTAAAAGGACTCCTCCCTTTCGCCCCACAAAGCTCCATAGCTCGTCCAATATTACCTCTTAAATGGAAAGAAACCTATATATAATGAAATTGGAATTAAAAGTCACGTGTTCTTGTATTTTGTTTTGTTTTGTTCAAATGATTCATCAGTGTGATCTGTAAGGGTCATTTAAAGATAAATATTTTGTATAAAACTTTAATTGTGATGCAATACCTACAAAAACAAACATGTTGATATAGATTTCCAAACCGATGATTCAAACATGTACATGATTGTCTATGGCATCATAATTGTACAACATGCGTAGAAAAAGTACGCAAACATGTTCATGTAACATCAAAGTGCACCAATATATTGAACCCGGAACTTTTGACTTTTGGAGTCACATACTGTTTGACAGACAGAGTGATTACAAAGTAACTTTTTG
This sequence comes from Perna viridis, assembly GCA_037379345.1. Classification (NCBI taxonomy): domain Eukaryota; kingdom Metazoa; phylum Mollusca; class Bivalvia; order Mytilida; family Mytilidae; genus Perna; species Perna viridis. The sequence continues at coordinate 5,036,064 of CM074522.1, forward strand.
TGTAGAAAAGAAAAGAAAATTGATCTGGAACCCTAACTTGCCCTCCTCACCCCTCTTCCCCCTCAACTAGACATCAAAATTTTCCATTATCATGAATGAAGCGGACAATTGCAAATTCCAGAGGATAGCAAAAACATACCCATGGGCAGACAGGTTTAAGGGTTGCAATAAACCCCATCCCCCTTGAAGCAAATACATGTTAAAAGCTTTTAAAACTTACTCAAAGTTAATGAAGCTCTTTTAAAGTCAGAAACATTTTGTACTAATAATTCCATGGGAACCTTCCTAAAATTTTAGCTACAGCCCTAAATAAAAGGACCAAAATCTAATTTTTTATGTAAAAAGATAGCTTTGAACACAAGATCTAAAATGCAGTCAGTTCTTTTTACAATCTTGCCCAGTCTGCTTTATACATGTGATACAACTTATTGTAAAACTCCTTTCACTGCATTATAAGTTGGAATGATTTTAACGCCTTTTTATGAAGATTTTCACTGATAATTTTTACAAATTTGAATATTTATTGTACTGTAACTTCAGAACTTGATGCTGTCAAATGTTCATTATATTTTATAGAATTGGTCAGACCTTCTTAACCACCACCCAAAATGGCTGATTATATTATTCCTTTAAATGTAATGCATTTTATGTAAAAAAAAAACCTGACTATAAAGACCACCTGTCTAATCTGACCATTATTTCGCTCTACTTTGAAATGTCACTTAAAATAGGTTTTATATGTAGAAGGTGCAGGTCCTCCTTAAAATAGATTTTATAAAAATATAACATTCATTACTTTATAGAATAATAGAAAGCCATTACTAAATGAATGTTATTAGTTAGAAATTGGTAGTAAATGAGACTATTTAATCTACACTTGTCTCAGTTGTTAAAGATAAGGAAGTTCTTTGAGCTTCCTCTGTGATCGTGAGAGTTAATTAAAAATTCTTTTTTTAATATGACATGGAGTTTTAAGTATTCATGGTGCATAGTGGCAATTGAAATTACATTAATTATGATGCATTAATTAGGTTTATTTATTTCGTTTATTGACGTCAGAGTATTGTTCACTCTGTTTACTTCCATAATGTGTATTCATTTACGAAGACTGTCAATTTGTATGGCATATTAGTAGTAATGCAAAGAAAAAACATTTTGAACTAATTTTAGGTTAATATATGAATCTGTCAATTCATTTATTTTGTAAATGCAACTCTGCATTAATCATTCAATGGAATTTGATAAAATTTTATATGATGGTTTACAAATAATGTAGATGTGCATGAAGCAAGATTGGTGGCAAAGGGAGATAATCCAACTTTAAGGCTTTGAATTAAAAACAAATGCTATATTGCTGGATTGGTACTATTAGGCTGGTAGAAATTAAGAAAAGGTAGGTCATCAATGGTTTACTGTTTACAAATATTACTGGTATCAATTTACTGACTAGCAGTGCTCAACTATCAGAGAACTTTGAATACTCAAATATTATAGCAGACAAGATGCATGTTAATACAAAAATAAACCTTGAAGGAAAAACATACTGGTTCATTCAAATTTTTAAAAAATATATGTAGGAAATGCCTATGGGATTCTGACCCAAACACTTGCGACATCCATAAATTAACACGCGGACATAGTTCCGTCTTCAATACATGAGAAAACATCCTTGTTTAAACCATCACAAGTCTTAAATGAAGCTATTGATCAACAAATCAGATCCCCCCTTTTTCCATGCAATGAGAAATGACCACATGTACTTTATTTTGACCTCTTTAGGTTAAGTACATATAATCCATAGAGGAATGCTCAAATTATGTTTGATTGAACTATGAACAATAGGTTTCTATCTACTATTATTACAATGAGAAACAGTCATCCCATTTTTTACACTTCTTGCTTTTTTCATATCTGCAATAACAGGACAATCTCAACTGTTTTATTTTATTTTTGTTAAAACATGGTTGTCACTGGTGATTAAGATTAGGTAAACAAAGGGGATGTCAAATTTGTCCTTGGATTGTATTCTATGTACAGTGCATGTGAAAACATCTTTTTTGTGATTCTTCAGATTCTAAAGGAGCTTTAATATGTAATTCCCCTTGCGTTCATCTTAATTTTAACATGTATTATTACATGAGCATGTGGGAAATAGCATGTAAAAGGACTTTGGTTTTTTGTTAAATGTCAGTGTTATTGTGTTACAGTCCTGAATAATTCATAATTTAGAACTGGTGCCAACAAGAGCTTAAATTACAGGAAAGTTGTCATCTCAGTTCGAAGACCTTTCTCAGGATGTTTTTTTCTTTTAAATGTTTTGAAAACATGTAAACATAATACAGAGTATTGAATTTTAAGTTATCATATTTCTAATGCAAATATTTTTGATCATGCAATACCTAGGAAGATTTTATCCCATGTGACTTTTCATACATGTACATGTATATTTTTGAACTGATACAGGTATATTTTATGAACTGATACATGTGTATTTGTGAACTGATACAGGTATATTTTATGACCTGATATTAGATATGACATCACCTTTTCTTAAAAGAAGCAAGTAATTGCAGTCTGTGTAAAAATCACTTCTTTTAAAACAAACCATAACTTCAGTTTTTTTTTTAGATTTATGCCCCTGCTCAGAAGGAGAGTGGGATATACTGTTTTACCTTTGTCTGTGTGTCCATCCATAACTTTTTTTTCTTTGCATTTTTCTCAGCAACTACCCATCAGAGCAGATGAAATTTAAACACATTCTTCCTGTAGGTATGCCATATGGTGGGATCCTTTTTGGAAATATTTGATAACAACTTCCTGTTTACCATGGACTTTGTTTATTTTCCTTATATCCTGATTGAAAGTGGGGATATCATAAGTGAGCCATCGCTCACAGAAAATTATTGTTTGTTTTGTTTTGTTGTAGTTTTTTATGTTTTTTTTTTTGTTTTTTTTTTTTTATGAATAATCAATTAAAATTTCACTGTGTACATATCCCCTGTTAGAAGGATGGGGCTTATACTTAAGTTTGGGTGTTGGGATACCCCTAGTGTGAATTAGCTTACAGACTACTTAATTTATGCAATTTTTAAGTCCAAAGTAGCTTTGTTACTGAGATTCAAGCTTTCGCTAATGGCTTTATCATATGAGTTGCTAACAGTGGAGATGGTAATGTTTTCTTCTTCATTATAATATTGAAAACACGGACAACCATTGTAAAAGCACCAAAACAGCACACAATTAACACTTAGAAACATCTATAAATTATTTCAGAAATAGAATAAGCAAAGTAATGATCAAGCATTTTCAACGTAGATCAAAAAAGATACCAGCCTACAGTTAAATATGTAACTGTTTGTACCCCAGATACAAAGAATTGTGATGTAATATTGAAGTGCATGTAAGGTTTTACCCTTAAGATGGAACAAACTATATATATATTCTTGAGTACTTATGATAGGGCTATTTTTCAGTACTCATGTTTACATTTTCAAAATTTTATTACACTAGTACATGTCATTAGCTATTCTTGGCACTATAGGAAGCACAGGACACTCAATACACATCATCCTACCTAAAAGTATGAGAATTAAAATATCAGCAATCAGGATTTCTCTTTATATATTTTTTTTCTTGTAGATGATTTAGATGGAACATCATATGAATCCTATGAAGAAGAAGATACATCCAAATTCAATGTTCCACTGCCAAAGTAAGCCTCTTTTTTTAGTGGTCAAAGGGAGATAACTCAATGTTTCTTTAGCAATCTATATTGGTTAGCTAAACTCAATTGTTATATTAAATATTGTTATGATTCTGTGTTTTATCACCTATTCTCACATTTTTAGAAACTTTGAACTTGTAAATTGAAATTGTTGAAGCTATTTCAATGTGTTTGATCAGAGTTGCCTGCCCGTGATATGGTTAATCTCTGTCTGCCTGTAGGATTATTTCTCAAAAACACTTTGATGATTTCTAATAATTATTTGTACATAGAAGGAAGCTTCTCTGTTTTTTTTTTAAGTTTTTCATTATTGAGTCATAGGACTTGAAGACCAAAAAAGTGAAGGATAGGCATACTATGTGCTTTATCTGCAGCTATTTATATCTATTCTGTATAACAGGAATGCAATTTGTTCTTATTTACATAGAAGTCATTATTAAACCCATGAAAACAGCTTTTCCAAAATTAAATTGTTCTATAAAACATGAAAGCAATACCGGTAATTCAAATGTCATGTAATTATTTTTTGTACTGTTATGAAGAGCTTCAAAGCTGCTTAGACCACGGCCTTGTTACAATAGTGATAAACATATGACCAACATCATCAACATGTGACAGTTAAAGATAAGTCTTACCCAATTTTACCTATGTCACAACTGACATGGCCATGATTTCGTGCAACACATAGGCTGTATCATTGTTTTACCAAGCACTGGCCATATATGTCCTAATTGTTACTAAATTTTGCTGTTATTTTTTCAGACCAGTCAAGAAATCCAATAAGCATAAAAAATTATCCAAGTCTCGATCTTCTAAGGAATGGGACCTTAATGTGCCTTTCAAATGTTTGGAGGAGGTGACATTGTCAGGGGAGCTCCTCTACAAAGGGAAGCTATCCTGGACTAAAAAAATATGTGCCTTGTCTGAAGGACGCTTAGTATGTTATAAACCAGAAAAATGTGAACATAAACCATCACTGGTGATTCAGTTGACAGGATATTTAGGAACATTCTGGGAAAGAGATAATCGGAAAGGATTTGATATCAAGTTAACTCATCCTTCCTTAGAGCTCCATTTGTTTGCTGTAGATACTAAGGAATGGGCTTCTTTGTGGTGTGAGGTATGTTAATTCTTAGTGAATGAACTTACAGAAAAATGCTGATATACGTAGATATGTAATATGAAAATAGGAGATGTGGTATGATTGCCATTGAGATAGTCATCCACCAAATGTCAAGTAACGCACAATTAAACATCTAATTATGTTCATTTAAGTTATTTTTTCATGAGATTAACTATATAGTAAGAAAACTTTTTAATGGTAAAACAATATCATATACCAATATACATTTGTATATATGGAAAAATGTGCAAAGATTTGAACAAAATCATCAAATTTCTACTAATCAAATCATTTTGGAAACACTTAATCTGAGTTTTAAATTTTGAAATCTTCATGATTTTTTATGCAGCTATAGATAACATAAAACTTTAATGCTAATGTTACTGATGGGAAACAAAACATGCATGTTAACCTTCTGTTGTTCTAAATGGATAGAAAAAATTTCATCTTTCAGAATACTATAATACACAGACAAAACTACAACATATGTTCTGAAATAAATGGCAAGATAGGTTTAGAACCAGTAAATATATGGTTTTTTTTGCATTTAAAAATACATGAAATCATATGTTTTCAAAAATAATACAAAAACTGTACCATTTTTATGTATAAAGTCCTTTTTAAAACAGAGAAAAACCATGTAATATTTGTTAATTTTTTTTCATGCATTAATTTGTAAGTCAGAAACATGTGTTATTCAAATATTTTTTATGGTTGTCCTAAACACATGAGAACCATTTTACAAACATATGTTTTCATGTGTTTTTAAAACATATGTTGCAATTTTACCTAAACTGTTTCTCTTTTTTATCTGCAGTATATAAATGCTATGTCAGAAGGAGGGCCTCCACCAGCGGTTTACCAACACCTGGCCAGAAGTACCTTGTGTACAGGGGCAGATAAAAACCAGATATACGGAAGCAGAGTAAGTAAGAAGTTATTAAGTGAGAGACCAATTTATAAACAAGGTTAAGGGAGTTAAGTTCTTGATGAGTCATTGCAAACAACAAAGATAAGGAAGTGTAAATAAGAACTGTTTTTGCCTTTTTTTAATATGACCACCAAAAAAAATTTCAGTCATATAATGGTATTACCCAGTCATTGTTGTTATTGGCATACATTAACTTTATTTTATTACAATAACTTGATTAAAATTTAGTTGATTTAAAATAAATTGAGTTAAATGTATCCAGTCTTTTTGAAATTTCAACACATTGTTCCTAGGGACATGGGAAGGGCCTTGTAGTTTTTTTTTAGGATTTTGCCACACCCTGTCAGAAATTAGAGCCTAAAAAAGGAAAATTTCTGTAGGTGTTATCATTAGAATGAATAAGAAAAGAATATTGTTGATCCAATTTTTATGATTCTGAAAAAATGTTAAAAAGCACAAGTTTAAATGAGGAGTCCCAAGATTCAGAGTAATTATAGTTATAATATTTTTGTGTCTGCATTTAATTGAGATAGTGTGTTTTAGACTGACATGAGGATGACTAGTTCCCAGGGATCACTCAACACTAGTTATGATGGTTTAGACCAAGAATTTGTTAGGTCCAATAGTTTTAACAGTAAGTACATCATTAGAATTTCTCATTGGGATAACTCGGACCTCTCTGGTAAGATTTTACTGTTTTCTGGAGATTCATTAGAGAAATCTGACTGTTGGGTATTTTCTGTCTTGCACTATCACTATTGTCAGATTCATAATACTTCAAAAGGTATAGGATGTCAAAATGCAGACAATTTATTACTCTCAATAGCAGAGACAAATTTTTTTTGGTATGACTTTATTAGGTTTCATATGCCAGCAGGAATTGTATGCACTGAGAAAATATCTTAAGATTAACAATTCTGAACCAGTAACAAGAATTTTATCTGGTAGGGTTTCATATATCAGAAAGTATGGTTATTCAAACTGGTCATACTTACTTTAGTAATTTTTATTTCATGTAAAATGTTGAATATATGCAACATGTAAGTAGTTTGACTTCGTTTTTGATTTGCAGTCATTTTATTTTAGCATGCAGAATGCTTTGACTGTACATTTGCTAGTAATATTCTGTAAATATCTGAATATGATTGAATGTATGATGGCTCTAACATAATGATGTTTTGAAGTGGACATTATTTTACCTTCTTTCATTCAATCAACTGTTTTTCATGCTTACATTTGTTAATTGAAAATTCTTTTTTGTGGTATATAGAAAATTTAATCAAATATTGAGATCTAAGGATTTGGCTTAAACTATAAAATGCTGGGCACAGTCTCACATTTTCATGTTGCTGTGTAGATTGGTCTTATGTCAGGTCAGCTGTGTAGATTGGTCTTGCGTCAGGTCAGCTGTATAGATTGGTCTTATGTCAGATCAGTACACTGTTTGTCTGTCTATAGAACTAGTTTCTTCTCACAGGGTTTTAATATTTTTCTTCACAACTTGAACCTTTTTGTTTTAAATTTCACAGAACCAAAAGTTTCCAGAATAGGATCTTTTGCTGTCCGTGCATCTCAATTCTTTGACACCATTGGAAAGAAGACAGGTAGAAAAATTTCTTCAAGTTCCAATTTATCTAATCTGAGAGGAAGACCAAGCACAGTTAGTTCCCTTGAATCATCCTGTTCCCCTGTGATGACACCAGATACTCCTGTATTCCTACCAGAAATCCCACCTATCCCACAGAGAAAACCAGTCACACATTCAGGTAAGTTAAATTTGAGTTATCTCCCTTGGGCTAGTACAACTTTGGAATAAGTATAAACCATTTTAGGGTATAAACATAGTAAATGACAGAAAATATGATTAAAGGGAAATCAAGGAAACAAGGAATCGATTGATAATTATATAAGATTCAAGTAATATTACTCTGCTTTTCTAGAAACACTCGGTGAGTTGCTAAGATTGTCTAAGAATGTGCTGGGTAGTGAATGAAGACACAGTGAACAAATCAGTCCTATTTGTGCTGATTGGTACACTGCAGGGTAGGAAACTCACTCAAATTCTAGCGAGTCCTGAATACAACTTTTCAATACAATAACTGTATGGCTTTATAGATCTTTGATAAATTTAGCCAGTCCTACCAAAAAATAGCGGGCTGGCAGGCAGGCTGCTATTTCTAACTCTGTACACTGTAATGATCCACAAGCTCATAATAATGACCATATAATTTTTGTCAATACTTAAATAGTGTACTAGATTTCTGGCAGACATAGATAACTTATTTCTGATGCCTGAAAATGCCAATAATATGATATCATCTGTTTTTTTTTCTTTTCTTTAGGTTACCTATCTGTATATAGCAACTTTAACAGAAGGAAGTGGGGAAAGAGGTGGTGTCTAGTTAGAGATAATTCATTTGAGTGCTATAGACATGAGTCAAGTACAGTCTGTGAATTGGACTTTTTACTACGATTCTGTAAATTACGAAGAGCTGTGGCAGAAACTAAGAGTGAATTTGGATTAATGTTGGTGGAAAATGGTGGAGAGAAGATCACCATTGAGGTTGGTTTAATATAAGTTCACAGCTAATGTGTGATTTTTTTTTATCTAACAGCTAGGTACAAATCGTGCTATTGTCATAATCTATAATGTGATTTTTTTAACTCCACTATTGTCATAATCTATAATGTGATTTTTTTAACTCCAGTTATAACATAGCACTTGCATTTTATTTATATAAAAATTACAATTTAAAATTAGTTTTAAATTGCTGATCTATTTTATAGAGAAATATATTTTATCACAATGAGAATTAAATTATAGTTTGCTTGTTGTTTGATTCCAAAAAATATGAACTCCATTTCCAATTTTTTAGCCTCTGAGTAGGGAAGAAATGGGAGGATGGCTTAAAGTTCTGATGAGCGAGACATCTACGGAAACATTACCAGAAGGTTTAGAGGAATTCTGGGTAGAAGATGAATCTCCGTATCACGATATCAATCCCCGAGATCTGACATCTCCCACATCGGATGCTGGAGGATACTCATCAATTAAGGATGTAAGTTTACTGTCATATTCTGAAGCTACATAATTATGTCTACTTCAATATTTGTGGCAAAAATTGACCACCACTACAGTATTTCTACGAGCTCTGACTCTGCATACAAACTTTTCAGAAATGGCAAGAATGTTGTAATATTAGGCAATCTAATTAAACTTAGAACTATCAATCATTCCATTCAGTCACTACATGTAGGATCTAAGAACACTCCATGCTACTTTCTGTTCTGAGGATAATCAAGTTTCATCATTCATGATTTTGAAAGCATTATTCAAGGGGAAAAACCTGAGGATTCTGAAAAGGTCATCTGAACAGAAATTGGAATGGAGTGTTATTATATCCTATACATGCAGTAACTGAATGGAACAATTGGTAGGTCTAGTTTTAATTAGATTGTGTTAGGAAAATATAAATAGTATCAGTAACTAAACTGTAATACTGGTAAGACTTATTCTACAATAAGAATTATTCCTAAAAATATACTATAAGTTCTATTAGCACATTAACTTGGTGTCTGAGAATATGCTCTGTCAAATACTTAATCCCAGTCAAACTAAAAAAATGCATTGTACTTGGATAAAGTGTCCATACATTCCCCAACTTTTCAGATTGGGACATCTGCAGTCATGTCAAGCTGCACCCAATGAAGCATTTTATAAGACCAGGGAAACCTGAAATGCTCCCAAAGAAAAAGAAGTTCATACTTCCTGTATGATATTCCTTGTGCCAATGTGAATTACAACAGTTGTTGTACATTTATGTACACAGAAATCTTGCAGAAAATTTTGACTCATAGTATATAATTTTCATGTTACCATTTTTGGACTGCTTTACCATTTAGCTTCTTTCAAGCACATTACAGCTTTTATACTGTTTTCTATGCTACAAAGCTTTTTTTTATAGTGCCATACATTATATGTTTTCTTGTTTCCAGGAACATTACTATGCTAACATAACAGTAGATCATAATGATAATTCTCTGGCATCTGAAAAATCTCTTTATGGACAATATTTCATAAGGCACTCAGATTATTTCAAACTTGTGTCAGAGGATATTCTAAATGATCTTTTGTTATGAAACAGCAATTGTAACTCAGGTATTTTATAGGCTGACTTTCTTTTTACCTCCCTTTAAATCAAGCTTTACTTAGAACTAGGAAATGTATTAGTAGTTATTTACAATTTTAACACAGAAAAATCATCTCATGACAGTACCTTTTTTCCAGATATTTTTTCATTGAAAACATTTTTCAGCACACAGCATTCACATTTACCATATCTAAATATAAAGTTTTCATGCTATATAATTTTGATATTTGGTGTGAATTTAGTTAACAGATTTTGTTAGAAAGATACATACTTGAAGTTATTTAGAATTTTCATTTAAAATGAGATTGAATTGTAACAATTCTTACAAAATTAAAATTTTGTTTATATAGAATAATATGGAACTGAATCTTTTTTATTAGATATTATTTATAATCTTTAGAACAAAATTGATTTTTTTCTCCATACAGACCAGAGCTTATTTTTGCTTTATAATCCTAAAAATGTTATGCTTTATAGATATTCAAATTAGTAGCTGATCCAGGGAGGTGTTTTTTTTCCTTTGAGTTGGACCCACCCCCTTTTTAGGTCACCTGGCTGAAGGCCAAGTGAGTTATTGCCATCACTTGGGGTTCGTTGATGTCATCCTACGTCATTAACAATTTTTCAAAAATAATCTCCTCTGACACCACTTGATCAATTGAAACCAAACTTGCTATGAATGTTCCTTGGGGTATCCAGCATAGAACTGAAGTGGGGATTATTGATCTGTTGAAAAACATGGCCGTGTTACTAAAAATAGAAGAAAGGGGCCTGACAGTAATTTTTCCCACATATCTCCATAATTGTTAGCTTTAGCCTAATTGTTACAGAATAAAAGTGTTCAGCATGATGAGATCTATCTGTTGTCAAATCTTGGTGTTAATCTAAAAAGCCATGTTGGAGTTATTGCCCTTTTTCAATGCTTTTTTTTTGCAATTTTTAATGTTATTTCTTTCTATCTTCTTCGCTGACACTACTTGACCAACTTGAACCAAACTTAGTATGAATGCTCCTTGTGGTATCCTACATAGATCTGGCATGGGGATCTCCATGGAAACACATGACCCCACTATTACTTCAAATAGAACTGAAGGTCATACAGTAGTTTTTTCCCATATATCTCTAAAAATGTTAGCTTTAGCCTAATTAGCCTAATTGTTACAGAATAAAAGTGTTCAGCATGATGAGATCTATCTGTGGTCAACTCTTGGTGTTAATCTATGTTGGAGTTATTGCCCTTTTTGACGTTTTTTGGCTATTTTTAATGTTATTTCTTACAAAAATCTTCTCCTCTAACATTACTTGACCAGCTGGAACCAAACTTTGTGATTCGTCAAAATTTTTTCTCATATATCTCCTAAACTGTTAGGTTTAGCCAAATTCATTTTATTGAAATGAACCTTATTATGAGGCCTTCAATAATCTCCAAGGATGAAAGTTGTTAGATGAAACTATGATAGATAGAATGAAACTTTCAATTGCTGAAATGATCCTAATGAGCCGAAAGTTTGTGGGGATCAGACTTGCTGGAAGTGTTCTTGTTAGAGTTGTTGCCCATGTGTGGCAAAAAATTATGTTTTTAGCAGTTTTCAGCCAATATCTTGTAAGACATAATAGATAGAATAAAACTTTCATTAATGAAATGATCCTTATGATAAGTCCTAACAAAGTCTTCATTGAGTAAAATTGTTGGACAGCTGCTTGTTAGAGTTATTGCCCTTGAAAGACAAAAAATTAACCAGGTGAGCAATTCTGGCTCCTGGGAGATTCTTGTTTTTGTTAAGAATTTGTTAGTTTCCTGCAAAATTTGAACAGAAGTGTGTACACGAAAGCCTGTAAGCTACCCTTTTTTTTTAAATTCTGGATACACACCTGCAATTCTTCCCTTAGAAAGGCATATCAGTTTCATCTTCAAACTTGATAAACCATTATACATAATTATATTTTACCTCCTCCTGTTGAGAAATTTGAAGATTTTTTTTTTTTTTCATTTTACAAAATGAATATTTGCAAAATTTATGTTTAATATTTTAGGTTTTCCAAAAAATAAAAATGAAAGGAAGATATAGTAGTAAGATATTTAGAACGTCCTTTTACAAAAATAATCCAAGTATTGTCTTAGAGGAAAATTAATCTTAAGGAAATGGGAGGTGTAAATTAGAATATTCTTAGATACTCTTTATTTATTTCAAAGCAGCATCAAATGAGCCTCATAATTGATCAGGTTAAACTGTGATAGTATAAAATTGTAAATTTCTTTTTATATTTTTTAGGTATGACATGAATAGAAACCATACAAATGCCTCTAGTAAGGTATTATATGATTAGACACCTAAAAATGTCCTCATTTTTCTATTTTGCCACAAAATTTTGTTACATTTGTAAATTTTATAATTTTTAGAACCTAGAGTACCAAAAGCAAAAGGCATCCAGTGAGGAAAATGAAGATTCGGCATTCGATTTGACCTCAGATTTGACCCTTGTATCTGACAATCAAATTCCATTTACTCCAGAGGAACCTAAAATTCAGGAGGAGACAATGTCTAATGAGCCAAAGATTCCAGGGGAGATAACTGGTGATCTGTATTCTCAAGTTCGAAGGAAAAGTTCTTCTGGATCTGTACCTGATGCATCTCGATTGTGTCACGAGCCAAAATCAGATGATACTAACAAGGGACCAGATCAAGTCTTCACATTTTCAGAACAGGACATTTCTGAAAAGGGAGATAATTCATCTAAAGGTGAATATAGTTCTGAAGGTGACAGCATGTTTGCTGACATTTTGCAAAAAATTAACAACATCAATAGTCATTTTGATGCAGATGTAGGAGATAATGATGAAACTGATAGTGCGGTTTGCTCAGAAAACAATTCACTTGAGCGTAAAACCCACCACGATCGTGAATTACATTCCATAAGTGAAAATATTGAGACACTAAGCCAGGGGACTGATATCCAAGTTAGCCCCCTTGAAGACTTTTGTTCAATAGTTCAAGCCATTGATACTTCTGACCATAAAGATGATGGGTATGAAAACCATACAAGTGCCAAAAGTGTGTCTGACCAATCAAATATTCCAGTACAGATTTTCAACCAATCATCATCAAGTTATGATTTTACCCAGACTGTGATAAACCAATCAAATTTTTCTGTTCAAACTTGCTACCAATCAAATACCAGTACCAATTTTGAATGGACCAATGGACACTCTCATATCAATACTCATTTGACTGTTGACCCTAAATCAAGGGACCAGTGTGATAGTGCAATTTTTGAGTCTGAATCAATTTTGGAAGATCTAGATGGAAGTCCTAAAGCACTCCTGTGTAAAATAGAACAACTTAGAACTCATCTAGTAGAGTTAAAGAAAACAAGGTATGATTGAAATTCTGTTGAATTAGGATGGTCAAGCTTGGAAGCATTAGTTGAAATACATTTTTTTAGAAATACATTGTATTAACATTTTGTGCATACCAATATTGTCTAGGGCTTGAAGACTATAGGTTTGACTCTATTTGTATATTGGAGATGATTTTGTATGAAACTACATAATGTATGATATTGTCATATGTAGATGTGCATAGATATACATCATAACATGGAGGGTATAAAAATGTAGTGCATTTTCTTTTTGCTCTTTACAAACTAGTGTTTTGTCAAAAGATATAAACAATGATTTATATATTGAGCAAACATAACACTATAAGATGACAAAATTTTTGTTAAGAAAATCTAACATTATAGCATAAAAATATTCCACTGAAAAGATTGGTTTGATGGGTGCAAAACAAAAGTGAATATGGCTATTTATAGTTCAAGACTACTTTTCTGTCCGATCTTCATGGACTCACCCTACTTTTTTGCAGGAAATTATTTGTTCATGTTTCCTAAAAAAATGCTATCTAAGTGAAAGTTTTATTGAATCAATTTACATAATATTAAAAAAATTCTAAAAATATGCACTGCACTTTAGAATTCTATGGGAATATTAAAACTGAGACCTTAAGCCTTTACAGGTTTGAGTTATCTTTCTTTGTATGTGCTTGCAGTTTCAATGTGAACCCACTTTATATGTCAAGCAGGATTCTTTTTACATAGTCACTTTTTAGGGAAATACAATTTATAAAAAAAACTATTTTTTTCAGGATTTCAGTTAGAAATCAAAAGGACCAATCAGTGAGAGATTTAGACAGAAAACACTTGGAGGGAGAATACACTAAATTAGACGAGGAATGTCGGACAATTACTGACGAAATTTCACTGTTAGAGGAACGTCTTTCATTGCACACTGGTTACTGCAATTATTAAATTTAAATCTTTTAGATTATTTGTTGATCTGTCTAATATTATTTTTTTATTTACACTGTTATATGTGCACAAAATTTTCAGTGATGGTTTTACTCAAAAAGTTGTAAATTTGAAACTGATCGTAAGGGTTGTACAATGATTTTACAACTTTTTTGAGAGTTTGACCTTGATTTTTTATCTACGAATCTCATAGGGACCATATATATAGTTGCCTGTTTTAGAAATCAAACATCATATTAGCATTCACTTGTGAATGATAAATTGTACTGATGCCAAAACTTCCCACTGATAGATATTTACCCATAGTAAACCTTTGATAGAGTGGTGTTGTTTGGAGGACCAGGGTTCCCCTGTTTGTTAATTTTTGTGCAAGGGTTAAAATGAGCAAAACTCACTTATTTATGAATTACATTGAGCCATCTATCCCTGTTTATAAATTTATAGATTTCCCCCAGAAAACTTCAGTCTTAAATAATAAATAATGGAGAAACTTTACCAACACATTTATGCACCAAATTTTATCCCTTGTAATTGCAACAGGATGCAGAGCATGGAAATGCTTGGTGCCCAACCACCACATTGTCCTTGCAACTTATATTTTCAGAAAAAATTGCTATTTTGATGGCATTTTTGCCTATTTTACTGTCAAATAAAACCTTTTAAGGGCTGGACCTGAAACACTGTTGGTTTTTAATATTCTTTAAGTGGTGTCATAAGCTGATTTTTAAATTGTATGGCATTCACTTAATATATCAAGAAATTTGTCCAAACTTTATTGTTGTCATATCAAATAAATATGAGCTTTTATTTTGACATATCAATGTACAAAGCATTTTATCCACATTTGTTATTTAATCAGGTACATGTCAATTTTTAAATACAAATCTTTATAAGAATCCGGAAAAAAAATCAGAAACATTCATGTAAAAAACCAACCAACCCTGGGATTTTCTACTCAAGAATTTCTTCTCTGTTTGAAACACCACAATTTGATCTCAGCATTACTGAAAATACTGGAAAACTCCACCAGATTGTAAGAAAGTTAAGGTATTGAAAGGGTTACCTGCCCCTTGAAATCAGTGCATTTCAATGAAATTCCAACTTATTTCACACAAATGATATGGAAAATGAGATTATTCCTTGATTTGTCATATTATATTGTCAAAATGCTGGATTATTTCATACTATGTTACATCTACTGCCTGATTCTTAAAGAGACTGATATTTAACAACATACATGTAGAAAAGTAATATGCATATCAATGTTATTTTGTATTATTGGGAAAGAAAGTTCTTTACATAGGGCAGGTTAAGTATTTCATGTATTTGTGAATTGAAAGTTTGATTACAGCTGATGCTATAAATTATTTTTCTTATTTGTACAAAACTAATTTTAAACCTAGTGCTCCTTTAGCTCTTTCAGATTTACAACAATTCCTTCTGTGTTTAGTTTGAAGCAGAATTTGTCATATTTATAACATGCATAATGCTTTACATATTTTGATATTTGCTTTTTATAGATCTCTATTTTGTATATAGTGTTCATATCAGTCATATTTGTCCATATCAACAAATTTTACTGGTTTTATTATATATAGTATAGATTGCTACTTAATGACTTGTTATTTTGTTGATTTGGTCTTCAAAAGACCATTAAAATATTAAAATGTAATGATTATGCATTGTTTACTGTTATTCATAAATATCTCATTTTCAGTTTTTGTTACAAATGTGATATTTGTCAATATCTGACATTTATTCTTTTTAATTTGTTAATTAAGGGGATATAACTCTTCATTAAAGAATTTTTTTTAAATTTGAAAATTAAACCATAGGCTATGTCCCCTTTGACGTTTATGCTATTTCTTCCAAATACCATGAAAATAGTGAAACCTGTCTAAAAGAAGCCGTGCGTAATCTAAAAACCTGTGTAAATCAAACCCTGAGTAATCTAAAAACCAGTCTAAAACAGACACTTATAAGTTCCTTATATTAGTTAGTATATATTTTAAACCTTGATAAAGAAAGTAACTGTCTTAACGCAAACCAACTTTAAAGTTCAAAATGGGTTTGGTTTAGACAGGTTCTACTGTATTAATAAAAACAACAGATTCACTTATTATACTATTTTGAAGTAGGAATTTGTTCCTCCTTATTGTGAGTTATTCCCCTTTCATGTGGTTGTAATGAAGGAACCACAGTCATGTTTTTGTAGTGTTTTTTAAATATATCCCCAATCAGGTACTTGTTATCTGCCACTTGTGATTTGATGTTTCATTGTGGTTGGCTTATAATTTTATTTTTTCCAATAGTGGCCAAAATATTTATGTTTGTATAGTGAAATTTTTCTTACTCAAATTCCCTGTGAACTTTGAAACAACACATAATTTAACTAAAATAAATGACATCAGATCGCTTCTGGTTAAGACAGAGGTCCAGTTTAATCAGGGTTAAATGTATATTGAAATAAGATTAGATAACCACTGATTTAAACATGTGTCAGGTTTGATCAGGAGCCAGTTTAATCTGGGTTCTCTGTATATTTACATGAAGCCTGTTTTATCTAAAGTCTAGGACATTCTTTGATTCCTAGTCCTACTGTTGATACTATCATACTAGTCTTTCCATCAACCTGTCTTATCAAATGTCAAGTTCTAAAGTTTGTCAGATCTGCAGTGGTGAATCCAGAAATCCTGAAAGAGGGCAGCCAATTTACCAAAGAAGGGAGGCGCTCCATTGATTTCCATTTTTTTTTTCAGTACATGACCAGAGGGTACTGGATCAGTCTAATCTGCATTATCTGACATAATTGTCTGATAAAGACAAGTGACTGAAAATTTGGAAATAATTCTGGTTAAGATTCAAATACATGAGGTTTACACTGTTTTCTTCTACTTGTACAAGTAAATTTACTGTATTAAAAATACATGCTCATTGTAAAAAAAATCAAGCAATAATAACTTATCATGGTGTGTCTGGATATGGTTGGTCAGTGTTGGTGTGACATTTTAAACAGCTTTAAATGAAGTGGAGATCCCGTTATGCTTCAGATTCATAATAAATTTGTAAAATTATATTGATATAATGTGTTATATGTTCTTGATTCACTGTCAACTACAGAAATGTGGTAATGTGCCTATGAGACAAACGCAGTACAAGCTTTACCAAAACTCAGATTTGAATGAGTAGACATTTTTTTTCATTTCGATGGGGTTGTTGTCTCTTTAACATATTCACTATATCTTGTTATACTCATCATGGTATTCGTTTCCCTTCGCATTGTAAGCTCCTACTGACCCAAGGGTAAAGAGGAATTGTTATAACCTCATATAAAAAGTAAGGGTTTCTATACATGCACTCAACTAATAAGATTGGTAATGGATTTCTTAATTAGCTTCTTTTGGGTGGGATTAATAGATACATGTATTTGGTATGTAACTGCATTTGCTTGATGACTTGTCCCGTGTTTCCCTTTTCACGTTCCTCATTTAGCTACTGAAAACTATTAATGTAGTAGGGACATTCTTAGCACGACATAGCAGGTAACATCCTGTTTGCTTAGCAAATTTAGAGGTTATTGTCCCTGTTGTTAGGTTCTTTCTGCTTCAAAGAAACCAAAGACTTAAATATTTTGCGCCAAGCACGAGGTATTTAAGGTTACAGACCACCAATTCAACCAATGAGCATTTAGAACGTACGCAAAAATAGTCCTACGCAGAAATTACCCCTGTTCCTCATAGTGCTGTGAAAAAAGTTCTCATCTTATTTAAAAAATTTAAACAGCTTCTGAAAGGAAAAACATTTCTGTACATTTTATAGGTGCATTTTGCTTCTTGTGATGTGAAGCCTAATCTCCATAATGATTTTTAAATATACCCCTATCTTGTGAAAACACTGGGATTTCCCATGCTATTTATAGACCCTTCACTTCCGGTGACCAGTACTGCACTGCAAGTCTGCTAACCCCACATGCCATTCTGAGGATTGTGAGCTGACATATGTAGAATCATGCTGATATATAGTCCTCTGCAGGTTAAAGTTAAGGTAAAGTCCAGAGAAGCCATTGAATATTGTGAAATTAGCATAGAAGCCTATGGAAAGTGGAATTAGTGGTTTTTAGCCTTAAGTAGAAGCCATGGCAAAATGAAAAGTTTTTTGAAATAGCTTTAAACTACTTGAAGATCTTGTTAACTTTGCCATGAGAGGAATACACTACAAAAATCCTTCAAAATATGCATTTTTTTAAGTTATAGGTCCAAATTATTGAAAATTGGTCTTTTTGGCTGATTTTTATGTCCTATCTTGTAAAAAGTGTAGAAAATTTAGTAAAAATATCAAATATTAAACTTTGAGGGCTATATTTACCTAAATATGGTGGTAATAAGCACTTGAAATCAAGTTTTGTGTAGATTTGAGCAAAAATTAGGTTAGAAATGAGGAAAAACTCACTTTCATTACTGCGGTTAAGGCCATATCAGCATTCCCCTATGGCAACATGGAAAATCCATTATTGAGTACTTTTTTTGCTTTAGGTGCCCTTTACTGGTCGTGTTTTAATGTGAAAACACTGTATTTACAAATTTAAAGCCAAATATATCACCTTTTGTGAAAATTTAAAGATTTAGGATTTTTGATATGTGATCAAGAAAAAGGGGGAGGCATGTCAGAAATAATTTTTTAAAAATAGACCAATTTCTCAGAAAATGATTACTTTTAAAACTATTTCTTCATTAATATTGTTAAAAAACAAGTTGTGATTGATATTTTTTATTTGAAAAGTCAGAAAAAGTTCTTTGCAAATATTTAATGCATTTAAGTATGGTAGAATATTGTCACTTTCTTGCTCGCACAACTTGGTTACCCTATATTTAAAAATCAAATATTTAAAAAAGTGCTTGTCACATTTCACTGAAACTTTGCAAATGCATTCAGTATGTGTGTAGGAAGATACCTGTATAGTTATTTATTTTTTCTAAGACAAAAAGTGACTGTTTAGGTTACAGACCACCAATTCAACCAATGAGCATTTAGAACGTACGCAAAAATAGTCCTACGCAGAAATTACCCCTGTTCCTCATAGTGCTGTGAAAAAAGTTCTCATCTTATTTAAAAAATTTAAACAGTTTCTGAAAGGAAAAACATTTCTGTACATTTTATAGGTGCATTTTGCTTCTTGTGATTTTAAGCCTAATCTCCATAATGATTTTTAAATATACCCCTATCTTGTGAAAACACTGGGATTTCCCATGCTATTTATAGACCCTTCACTTCCGGTGACCAGTACTGCACTGCAAGTCTGCTAACCCCACATGCCATTCTGAGGATTGTGAGCTGACATATGTAGAATCATGCTGATATATAGTCCTCTGCAGGTTAAAGTTAAGGTAAAGTCCAGAGAAGCCATTGAATATTGTGAAATTAGCATAGAAGCCTATGGAAAGTGGAATTAGTGGTTTTTAGCCTTAAGGGGACAGAGGGACGAATGGATGGCTCGAAGTCATCCCAGTGGGATGGCAGATCTACTTGCGGGCTGTTGCTTCTGTGGCTAACACAATAAAAATCCGGTTCAGTGTGTCGGGACTAATACAAAGCTGGTCAAAAATGCATTAAATATCTGCCATTAAACGTTAAACAATTATCAATCAATCATTCTACAGAAAATAATTCTAATAGTCGTTATAATGAAAACATCCATACCGCCTATAGATTCCTCTGATTATAATGAAACGACAATAAACAAATGTTACATCTTACAAAAAATAAATAAAAAGACAAATAAAAATCTCATCCGCAGACATATAAATGCTTCCCGATTTACTACACTATCTTTGAAATAGTACTCTAATCTCAACAGTTACTGTAACCAAGTGTCCCTATTTATAAGATATGGACAAGGAAAATTCAAGATGGGGAAAAATAAGGAGCACCAAGTAACCGGGAAAAATACCAATTTGTTTTTGTTTTTGTTTTGTTTTGTTTTGTTTGTTTTTTTTTTTTTTTTTTTTTTTTTTTTTTTTTTTTTTTTTTCTTTTTTGTTTAATACCAGAATACAAATAGCAAATAATATATTCAAAATGTCCAAGCCATGGATGTTACCAACGCTAAACAGCCTCTGCACGAATGAAGATGCAATGGTCACCTTATCTATATATTAGCTCCATAGGCTACCAATGATGATAGTGAATATATGTTCTGTGTAGGTGAATGAGTAGAGAAGTAAGTGGAATAGGGGGGATTAGACAACAAACCATAACTGTGAAAAATGGAGTTATTTTAATGTGAAATTAAAAGAAACCATTAATTTAGCGATAACCGGATCCCAACAGTCAAACTTGGAACAAATAGGTTAAACACTAAAGACTTGAACAGCAACACAAATTTAAAGAAACCAAAAGGAAAACACACAGAAAAAAATATTTAAAAGCATTGTCGATTGCAATATTATTGTCACGTTTATTGGTGAAAAATCCGACAGACTTAAATGTCATTGGTACATTATGTTACAAATATGTGCCGGAGCCTGATCAATAGACTTTTTTTAATCTTGAATTTTGTTACAAGATTTTTCTCAAAATGATTACAAAAACTATATCGGCATTTTCGACTAAATTTACAAAATTGCATTATTTAATGAAAATAATAATTAAAGGTCTTATTTCCTGCGTGTTTTAAGATTTCTGCTTAGGCACCGACAAACGTAAAAATTTACGAAGCAAAGAGTTTTTTTTTCATATACTAGTAGAGTCTCCTGTCCCAAGTGCCAATGATACAATAATTTGTTTGCTGCATCTTTTTTCCCTGTATATGTAATTGTTTATGTTTTTACTCTAAATGCTGGCCAAATTATTACTTTTTTTTAAAATATGGCCAGATGTTTTAACAACAAAATCAACAAAATCAACACTCCCACCGAAGGATATCAAATGGTCCATTCACCCCACCCAGGATATCGAATGATCTATTCACCCCACCAAGGATATCGAATGGTCTATCCACCACACCCAGGATATCGAATGGTCTATTCACCCCACCAAAGGATATCGAATGGTCTATCCACCCCACCCAGGATATCGAATGGTCTATTCACCCCATCAACGATATCGAATGGTCTATTCATCCCATCAACGATATCGAATGGTCTATTCACCCCAACCAGGATATCGAATGGTTTATTTACCCCACCAAGGATATCGAACGGTCTATTCACCCCACCAAGGATATCGAATGGTCTATCCACCACACCCAGGATATCGAATGGTCTATTCACCCCACCAAAGGATATCGAATGGTCTATCTACCCCACCCAGCATATCAAATTGTCTATTCACCCCACAAAGGATATCGAATGGTCTATTCACCCCACCCAGGATATCGAATGGTCCACAAACAGATTGTGGAAACTTATTTTAAGCACAAAACTATAAATGTCATGAATAGACCATTTGATATCCTGGGTGGGGTGGATAGACCATTTGATATCCTGGGTGGGGTGGACAGATCATTTGATATCCTGGATGGGGTGGATAGACCATCTGATATCCAGGGTAGGGTGGACAAGTATACGACTGGTCCAAGCCGAGGATGGCGGCGGTATCGACACAACACAAACGCATTACGATAAAAAAAAAAACAACCCTGCTCTCAATTGTCTTGAGACAATACTTATATAAATCTAGTCTGCAAACAAATAATGAATATACGAATTATTTATGAATAATTCATAGAAATACACTACTTTTTCAATTAGTGAAAATGATGAGTACACACAAGGGCGGAAAGGAGGATACGGCCAAATGGCATCATATGACTGCAAAGATTAACTACATTGTTTTAAAATTCTATAGTGTGCTACATGATAAGTTTCCGCAATATAGTCTCTTGAATACTAGTATACATGTGAGATGGTTGGAGTAGAAACCTTGCAGAAGAAGACAGATTTTGTTGTTTTCAATGTTAAAAAAAATGATATATTTTTTTTGTTTCGGCGGGGGATGTAAAATATATATTTTTGCACATGCTTTTTGTAAGTTCATCCATTTTCATCTATATTTTCTTCTGAATTATACTATTTAATTTTAAGTAAGAATATGACTGTCCAGCTCCGTGATAAATACATTTTAGTAAATCCGTATTTTTATGGTGTCGGAACGTGTTGTACATAATTTATGTTGTTGATGATTTGAGTGCGTAAATGATGGCGCAATAAAAAAATAAAATCGAGAAGTTGAAAATAGTATTTCGTTGAATGCTAACTCGCTCTACAAGTTCCCCGAGTTGAAGCCAACTCTGTAACACAGCTCAAACATCAACAGTTCCTATTTTAAAGGATAACCTTTACCACATACAGCTCGAACATCAACCAGTTTCTATTTTAAAGGATAATTTTACCACATACAGCTCAAATATCAACCAGTTTTTATTTTAAAGGAAAATCTTACCACATACAGCGCAAACATCAACCAGTTTTTATTTTAAAGGATAATTTTTACCACATACAGCACAAACCGTTTTCGTTGAACACGAGTATTTCCATTTGTTTACAATGTGACGACATTCAAAAATGTGATATCCACGAAATGAATTGGTTTCCTTTTGTTGAAACTCACAGAAGTTACTGTTTAAATAATTAAAATTAAAAACAAAATGAAATATATTTAACCAGGCTAGTCCTCTTTAACACTCATATGAAATATCTTCTGAATTGTTTAGTCTTCTTCGTCATTAATTTCTCTCTTTTCACATACCAACACAAAATTATTTAACAATCCATGTATTTATTGTACGTTACTATCAAAATATCAAGAACTGATCGCAAAAAGATAATGAAGTTGGTTCGGTAAAGGCAAAATTTGGCCTCAAAAACAAAATTTACATGAACAAAATTTAATGTTGTTTCTCCAGCTCTTTAATGTGTTTTATAGTTGATTTGATTGGTTGATGGTAATAATTTGAACATAGACAGTCATATATGCCCTTCAAACTTGGCTGAGATTGGGAAAATCTGTAGAAAAAAGCTGGAAACACCAAATTTTTTGCAATTTTTCACACTTTCAACAATGGCCACATGCTTGTTGACTCTCGTGCTTCAAATATTTTGTGTATAATTGTCAGTTTTAACTCGCGTAAAATTATATCTTGAGTCAATAGACTCACTTTGTGGCCACTTCCCTTCCACACAAAACCATCTTAAAATTGTAGAAAATACCCAAAAGTTAAAGGTATTTGTAAATGTTACATACATGCATACTGTTAGTCATAAATCTCGTCAAAAACATCTTGTACACAGTGTTTGCGACCATTGTACTATACTACTGCCTACAAATCAGCTTTTATCAAATTTTCAAATTATCAAATTATACATCAGGCCAAATAAAATAAAATATTGATTCATAAATTATTTATGGTCCAACCCGTGCCTTCTGAATCGCATAAAACTAATCTTCGCTTTTTTACCTCAAGGTAAACCCTTAATTAGAATATCTATAGTTATTCATTTCAAACACAAAACATTGAAGAGGGAATCCCCCTTTTTTGGACTTGGGATTTGGGTCATTTTTAGAGTGTACTTTAGACAGGCACACATGTCCATGGGCTTAACATTTCAAGACAGTCGTTCTTTGTACATCAAATTTCATGGAATTTGGACTTTACCAAAAAGTAAAATTGTACTTTGGACTTGAAAAGGGGGTAATACCCCCATTAAAGCAAGCTTGTTTAGGTTTCTGTGTAACCAAATAATAAAACACCAGTACATCTATTTGAAAATTTATTATCAACTAAAAATGTAATATAGCATTTGCAAATCGAAGTGCTGAGGCACAGAGTCAAGGAAGACATCATAAATATTCATGTAACCAAATTGCAAGCTAAAAAAACGATAAAAACTTAGTCAAGAGCACCATCTGTTTTAATGAAATGCATATCAATACTCTTGTTTATTAATGCATTTATGGATCTTCTTTTCTTTTATTGTTTTTTGGTATTTCTGGCTTTGTACGTTTATGTCCTCAAATTTCTTGACACTTTACACCTAAACCAGCATTTCTTCAAAAATATGATCTCCACTGTGAATCACTGACTATCACTATTATATGGATTTTCAAAGAAAGAAAAAATCCACACTTTGAAATTTCGGGTTGGAGAAGCATGAAGTAGAAATGAATCATGTGAACTAGGGGAGCTAGGTTGACCAAGCACCTAATCTAAAGGGAAAAATGAGCAAAAAAACTTCTCCTTGTTTGTGCTCTCTTTGACAGTGATTTATAATAGATGAAATGAACAAATATGTCAATATTGTTAGTTTTCAAACAAAATTAACTAAAGCTTGTCGTTATCATTGTTGTGTAGATTAGACCCTGAGTTGAAAATGTCAAAACTGTACACTTTTTTACAATAAATAATTACCTTTCTCTAGGAATTTTTCAATTCAAACAAGGATACAAACTCTTGTTATCAAAACTACTATGCAGTTTAAAAATCTTTAAACTAAAAAAAACTTTGGTTGTACCTCATATATTTTAGCAATTTAAGATTTCGATAAAGATGGAAAGTCAAGGATAAAGAGATGATGTGAATACAGGAAATATTTTGCCTTTCTTTATAATAACAAATGCACTTTGAATATAAATCCATCTTTTCTACTTTCCAAAACATTATTGTGCTGAAGCAGAGTGTTTTATACCTGTCTGCCTTCAATAATTTATGTGCAGTTCTTTCATTTTTTTCTGCATGATTGTTTCTCCAATATGTATTATATTAAAATACAAGTAACTCCTATGTTTTGCCAACAAATAAGTGCTACGAAATCAGACTTCATATTTGTAGTTTTTATTAAGAGATGTTGACATGTACCTGCACTTGAGAATCATGAAATAGTCCATTTTGCTTTTGCTTTCTTCTCACTACATCTAGTGAAACTTTAAAAGGGATTATCACTGAAAAGAAATCAAGGAAAAGATGATAACAATGCCTTTGATGATCGCAAAATGTTAAGATATGTAAATGCATGAAAATATACATGTATTTTAGCCACATCATATGGAAGTACAGAAACCTCCTCTTGATGAGAAATGTTACATGTACATATAACTGTGTGCAAAATCAGGCAAGAGGTTGGGTGGTTATCATTGTCCCAGGTTTTTACTGGTTTTTAAGCCATCTAGTCAGTACTGGTTGATTGAAATTTAGCGAACAGTATTTCTGTAGCATTATAATTTCTGTCCTACATTATAAAAAGTTAATACAATAAATATATATTATATTTTAGTGTTCTGAAATGTTATTCTTAAAATATCTCTATCACGTGTCTTAATTAAGAAAAAATAAACACTTCTTTCTCTAAAATAATTCAAATTTATCTTAAATAAAACAGAACAAACTTTACGAAAATGTAGTACAGTGTACTTCATGAGCACATCTTTGTTTCAATAACTGTCAATAACAGTAACATAAGTACGAGTAAAATAAGTTACTTTTTTCCTGTCATTGTTAAAACAACATCCCCTCATAACCAAGAAGATCATTAAAGTGGTTTGAAGTGGTGAGTTTAAAACAATAAATTAAAGCCATTTCATGTACAAGACAAAACTTCTAAATACAGCAACTGAAAAGTTTACTAACGATATTGCTTTAGGGCTTCTCCCATGTATGGTTTCTAGTTAACTGACGATGTATAATGATGTCTGGACCCTCCATTTCAAAATATCTGGATCCATCCCTGTATGTTGATTTAATTATGAGCAATTAATGTCACACTGTAAAGTAAATAACAAATTTGATACATGTATTATTATATTACAAATATCATAATTTCATGTATGAAATCTTTAACTAATGCTGTACTGCATATGCCAGTAACCATAGTTAGAGTACATGCACATGTATTTTTGAAGTTTTCAGTATAAATTTCCTGTTCACAGACATACAAAAGTAAACTGCAAACATATGACAACTGTTCTACACTAGCAATGTTTACAGTAGACCGATCACCAGTTCTGGAAATTTTAAATCATTATGTACATTGGAAGTATATGAACAAACTTATGTATACCTTCACTTACCTAATACATTGTACATGTATGAATGTCCCTGAAAATCAGCTCTTAGGAAAGGTCTACTTTTGGGTGCCTTGATATCCATCTTATTTTCAATTTTTTATGGAAATAGAATTTCTAACCTAATTGACAGTGTCCTTCATGTGTCGTGAAAATCCTGTATCTAACTTTAAGATCTGCATTCTAAATGTATATCTTGACAATGCACTAAAAAGAACCATATTGATAATCAATTATGACTTACATGTATATGGATACAATACACATGTACATTTCATATTGAATATTCCATGCCAAAATCTGTATCACATGCGGTTTCAACAAAAGACTCCTATGTCAACCCACTTAGGGCTACTGGTCGCAGGGTGATATACGGTATGCAATATAGGTTTAGGGGTGTGATATATGGTATGCCATATATGTCTAGGGGTGTGCTTTATGGTATGCCATATAGGCCTAGGGATGTGGTATATGGTATGCCATATACCCGGTAGGTGTAAGGGTGTGGTATATGGTATGCCATATAGTTCTAGGGGTGTAATATAGGGTATGCCATATATATATGTAGGTCTAGGGGAGGGATATGCAGTATATGATGTGCATATTATGTCTGACTAAGGGTCGATATAGTCCAGTGGTGTGCTATAGGGTATGCAATATACATGTAGGTCTAAGGGTGTGATATACAGTATGCCATATAGGTCTAGGGGTGTGATATACATTTGTACAGTGTGCAATATAGGTCTAGGGGTACGCGAAATAGGTCTAGGCTTGTGATTTAGGGTATGCAATATAGGTCTAGGGGTGTGATATAGGATATGCAATATAGGTCTAGGGGTGTGATATAAGATATGCAATATAGGTCTAGGCTTAGGGGTGTGATATAGGGTGTTTAAATCACAGGTCAGCCACAGTGATAATGATTGAAAATTTGAGAATGGGGCAATTTCTAATACAATAAAAATGTAAATAAATCGTTTTTAACGTATTTAGGAAAATTTTCAGCAGCAATGTCATAAGCGGCGACTCTTTATGCTCTAAACTTTGTTTGGCTACATATAAATACCTAATTTTTACTAGATATCCCTTTTTTTTGACAGATCAAGATCAACTACTGAATGTGATAAATATGCCACATGGCTTCATTTCATCCCAATCTAATTCAGATTAAATTTTAATTGCTCCCCCTTTTCTTTTGTCGCATGACTTCATGTGACATAGAAAAAAGGGGGAGCAATTAAGATCTAATTTTAATTACATTGCCTTTCATTCTTACCTTTGAAACAGACATTGTTTATGTTTCTGCTTTCGAAATCATATTAATTAAACAATTCCATGATTCAAATATTTATTTTCTAGATTAAATACTTCATATTGTTTGCTATATGTACATTTGTATGTTTATTTATGTACATGTACACATTGCTTGCATTTTAAATTCCTGGGATCAAATCAAACACACATGATATATATAGGATTCACATGTATTTAACAGTACAATGTGTTAAAATATAGAACAACTTGAAAACCCTTAGCATATGTAAAATATTTTTTATGAAACATTGTTCACAAAAATACCTGTAATTTACAAACACTAGAACACTTTCTCAAACCTTCAGGACCCATCTGGCAGAGGCGGATCCACAAACTTTGAAAATGAGGGGTGGCAGCTTGGGTTCCTCAGAAAAATGGGGTGCTAGGACATTATTTGCCATTTTTGTCAATTTTACACATGAAAATTAAAATTTTCCCATACAAAGGAGGGATTTCACCCCTTCCCCCTGCACCCTCACTATAATCATAAACATTAAAACTATACTAATCTTACGTTTTTTGTACATCACAAAAAACGTACATTGCAGCTCCGAAAATCCGTTATTAGAAGCTCCCGACATCCGCAATAGATTTTTACAGTCATGATAGTAGTCTATATTTAACTCCTTGGTAAGATTGACAAACAACTAACA
Organism: Perna viridis; assembly: GCA_037379345.1. Classification (NCBI taxonomy): domain Eukaryota; kingdom Metazoa; phylum Mollusca; class Bivalvia; order Mytilida; family Mytilidae; genus Perna; species Perna viridis. The sequence continues at coordinate 5,064,321 of CM074522.1, forward strand.
CTTTCAAACCTACAGGACCCATCTTGTAATGGTATACATTAACAATATACTAACAACTCAAAGAGTGTACATTGCAGATAAAAAAAAATCCGCCATTAAAAACTTCCGCCATCCAAAAACCCACACTTGCAAATAAGGTTTTTTTTCTAGCACTTTCTAGATACCTAACGAAAGTGTAATAATCAATATGGCATCAGTACTTTGAAATTAATCACTTGTCCTTCCGACACCATAATGTTATCGGTTATTGGAGGTACCGTGTTTGACCTGCGTCAGGTCAATTAGAAAAAATAGTCCTGCTCGCTAAAACAAAATTAAAATAGTTTAAAATAAGCACATAATCGTAGAAGTATTGCAATTCAACAAATATTACAAAAGCTTTGATGTCATAATACTTCCATCTCTTACGAAAAATAAAGCATCACATATTGATCGGCGGCGGAGCGATATACTAATGTAAATTTGCAAGGTGGAAAAGGGGAGGGTAAAGAGAACAGACCGCGGAATATTTAGGTAGTTCCATGTGGCAATATCCACTTCCGTTTGAATCCCACTTGCCGACGATCTCTAAGTCAAGTTCAGGTTATAAATAGCCTTCCTTGACAAAATGAATATCAATCAATCCTTGACAAAATGACTATCAATCAACTAATTAACAGTGTTCCCCAGCCTTCTCATATGCATACAACACTTTAGTATAGAAGAAGCAATTAAGCTTCTTATATGAAAACAATAAAATATTAAAATTTCATCTATTATTTCTAAAATATTGAAATGGTGCTCATCTTACAGACAAAGTAATTTGCCTTTCCAGCTTATCAGACAAGACTGAAATGTAAGGATAATACATAAATCTTGTATGCAATTGATAATTATATCACAACACAAGATCAGAAGATAAAAATGAATCCTAAGAATATATTTTCTAACCACGTTTTCACATGATTGCATTTGGAAGGAAAAAACACTGAAATAGGTGTTTATTAGTTGAATATATTAGCTGTTTGTCAGACGTCATTTCAGTATAAACTGAAGATATGCAGGCATTGATTTTTTAACCATAACATCTTATAAACTTAAATTTATGAGATATCTTATAATGTTTTCTTATGTCCAGAAATTCAGTGTTATGACAAGAAAATCACATTATGAAAATAAGTTAAAAAGAACAATTTTGGGTGCTTTCCAAATTAATAAACCACAGTGATATTATTACAATTATGCGTGTAATTCTAGAGTTATTCCTCTTTAACCCCTAACTCCATTGATTGACCATAGATCTATACTGTAGCTGTACCTGTAGCTCTCAAAATATAATCTGGTTAAAACGTGAGCGCTCTGATTCTCCCGACAGTTTGTAAACATATTTGGTGTGGTTAGAATTAATGACAGCTGTTGTTCAGACCTACGTTTTATTTCTTTTCAGTTTGCGTCATTTTTCTATATTAGAGTAAATTGAATGTACTACACTCTAGTCTAGTCATTGATTTCTCAATCATCATGTCAACCCTACATAAATCACCACCAAACTTTTTTTGTTTTGTTTCTCAAAACATTGTTCTGTCAGTCTATGTTCTGTCAGTCTATGTGCTGTCAGTTGAAACATATCATATTTGTAAGATTTGTCGTTTGTTTTTCTGATCTTCAATTTTGTTTTGGTTTGTTGTGTTTTGTTTCCTTTAGGGGGTTAGTTTTACATAGTCATATTTAGTTTGTTTGTTACACTGTTAGGTAGCTGGTTTGTTGTGTTTTGTATCCTTTATGGGGTTAGTTCTACATAGTCATATTTAGTTTGTTTGTTACACTGTTAGTTAATTAGTTAGTTAGTTAGTTAGTTACACTGTTAGTTAGTTAGTTAGTTTGTTAGTTACACTGTGAGTAAGTTACATTGTTAGTTAGTTACATTGTTAGTTAGTTACACTGTTAGTTAGTTACACTGTTAGTTAGTTAGTTAGTTAATTACAGTGTTATTTAGTTAGTTAGTTAGCTAGTTACACTGTTAGTTAGTTAGTTAGTTACACTGTTAGTTAGTTAGTTAGTTATTTACAATGTTATTTAGTTAGTTATACTGTTAGTTAGTTACACTGTTAGTTAGTTAGTTAGTTACACTGTTAGTTAGTTAGTTAGTTATTTACAGTGTTATTTAGTTAGTTATACTGTTAGTTACACTGTTAGTTAGTTAGTTAGTTAGTTACACTGTTAGTTAGTTAGTTAGTTATTTACAGTGTTATTTAGTTAGTTATACTGTTAGTTAGTTACACTGTTAGTTAGTTAGTTAGTTAGCTAGTTACACTGTTAGTTAGTTAGTTACACTGTTAGTTAGTTAGTTAGTTATTTACAGTGTTATTTAGTTAGTTATACTGTTTAGTTAGTTAGTTACACTGTTAGTTAGTTAGTTAGTTAATTACAGTGTTATTTAGTTACTTACACTGTTAGTTAGTTAGTTAGTTAGTTAGTTAGTTAGCTAGTTACACTGTTAGTTAGTTAGTTAGTTACACTGTTAGTTAGTTAGTTAGTTATTTACAGTGTTATTTAGTTAGTTATACTGTTAGTTAGTTACACTGTTAGTTAGTTAGTTAGTTAGTTACACTGTTAGTTAGTTAGTTATTTACAGTGTTATTTAGTTAGTTATACTGTTAGTTAGTTACACTGTTAGTTAGTTAGTTAGTTAGTTAGTTAGTTAGTTAGTTATTTACAGTGTTATTTAGTTACTTATACTGTTTAGTTAGTTAGTTACACTGTTAGTTAGTTAGTTTTTTAATTAGTTAGTGTCTTAGTTATTTACAGTGTTATTTAGTTACTTATACTGTTTAGTTAGTTAGTTACACTGTTAGTTAGTTAGTTAGTTAGTTTTTTTAGTTAGTTAGTTAGTTAGTTAGTTAATGTGTTAGTTATTTACAGTGTTATTTAGTTACTGATACTGTTTAGTTAGTTAGTTACACTGTTAGTTAGTTAGTTAGTTAGTTAGTTAGTTAGTTAGTTAGTTATTTACAGTGTTATTTAGTTACTTATACTGTTTAGTTAGTTAGTTACACTGTTAGTTAGTTAGTTAGTTTTTTAGTTTGTTAGTTAGTTAGTTAGTTGGTGTGTTAATTATTTACAGTGTTATTTAGTTACTTATACTGTTTAGTTAGTTAGTTACACTGTTAGTTAGTTAGTTTTTTAGTTAGTTAGTTAGTTAGTTAGTTAGTTATTTACAGTGTTATTTAGTTACTTATACTGTTTAGTTAGTTAGTTACACTGTTAGTTATTTAGTTACTTACACTGTTAGTTATTTACAGTGTTATTTAGTTACTTATACTGTTTAATTACATTATAGCTTGTTTGTTAGTCTGTTTGATGCATTTTGTTGATTTGACGATGACAAAGTTCGTCCAAAAATAAATATGACTAAGTACAACAATTGGTAATATCACGAGATTAACCCTACTTATTGTTCTTCACACATATAAGAATATTGAAATGAGCTTTAAGTGTGTCAATGTCGTTAAGAGTACGATGCTTTCATTTAAGTGTACTTGTAGTACGTACTTCCTCAAATGTAGACACACAGTTGAAAAGTAATGTGATTGAAGTCTTTATAAATACCGGACGGGATGAAGCATGTTTTTCAAAAACCATACGTTTTACTTGTATTTCTACATCTTAAATTTGTCATTCCGTTGTTTCACGCACTTTTCCTATTAGCGCGTTTATAGTTTATAGAGTTATCGTTCTTGGCTTGGTTGATTTAAGAAATTGATAAACTTAAGGTTCTCTGTTTAATACAGATCTGTATACAGAAATGGCTATAGTTAGGTGAAACTATGTCGATAATTAGAAAGCATCGTTTTTGCGAAGGGAATCTCATCTACCATCGGCAGCGCCTGAAATTTACTTTGACTGGTACTTTGTCAACGCCGGCGTTATCTATACTTATTTTATCATGTGAGTGTTCCAACGGAAACAGAAATATAAGAGTTAAGTAGAAATTTTACTAAGTCTGTGGGATCTGAAGTAGATTCACATGAGTAAACTACATTCAAGTATTTACATATTAGTTTTAAAGTTTTTAAGCTATATATAAAAGTCATCGTAAATCGACGAATAATAATTGGAACGGAAATCAAGGGAACCAGAATCGATTCGAACGGTAATAAAAAAAATAAATGGATAACGACAAGACTGGGAAAACACACATACACACAACAAAGAACGTGAGATAACCAAAAAAAAAAAAGACGTACAAAGAAAAAAATTCTAATTAATGAGCAACCCGGTCTCCACTAAAAATTTGGAGCATGGACCAGGTGCACCAGTACGATAAACGTCTTCTTGCGAATACTAGTAGTCAGTTCGTTATGGTTAAATATTGATGTTTATAAATAGATGTAGCCGTATTTTTATCAGAACACGAATTTCTGTATGTGAGATCTTTCTGGTACATCGTTCATTTTGCGTTTCCTAGAACCAATCGACAACTGAAAAATCACATCCAAATTTAAAGATGACTGTTTCCTGTGATTATAAAGTTTTAAAAATGAACGCTAGATCCAAGACTTGATACAGGCAAATTTATTTCACTCGATTTTCACACGAATTTTACGTTGTTTTCACCTGAATTGAGCAATTGAATAAATAGTGGCAGGGTTCGCCTCGGTGAATGTCACAAATTCATATAAAATATCAGTTACCCAAACATCATCCCCATCCCACCCCCTCGCACAAAAAAAAACCCAAAAACAAAGAAAAAGTATTTATACATGTATGTGTTTCTTAAGCGTTTGTGGTAACGTAATCATCTCAATCCCATCAATTGATAAAGCACCGGGTGATCAGAGACACATTGAAGGTGTTGTAATGAATGTGGTCACAGATCAAAGTTTCAGATGGTATGAAACTGAATGCAGTTGTGGTTTATAATGTTGAATGCAGTTCGAGAGAGGTTGTGAGTAGAGGACAATGGTGTTTCTATTGTCATTGTAAGAAGCGCAGTGGTAATGTGGAGGGGGGTGTAAATGCCATAAGAATAAAGTAGAACAACCATTATTGATAGGTTGTGAATGTTTATGATTTGTCATCAATTTATTACATTTTGTAACGTTTGTGTTTATTAATTATATCAATTTCACACTTTTGCATTCTCTAATAGGTATATTTTGAGACTTAAACATTTAGAAAAATGTACAAATTACAACCAATTTCATGATAATGATTCACATCTTGTACAAGTTTCAACATGTACAGAGATAGTTGTACAGATTGCAACTTGTATGTTCGGATCATACAAGTTGCAACATGTACAATACTTTTGCGCATGCGGCAAATTGTACAAAATTTCAACTTGTACACAACATATGTAACTCGAACAAAATTAAACGATATTGTGGATTTCCGAACTTAGTTTTCATATCACAACTCATACATTATGCCAGAGCTTGCCGTAATTACGCTGGACTTCTTACAATCAGACTTCTGAAACAGAGTTATGTTGCTACAAGATTGAAGTCAGAACTACGGAAGTTTTATGGTCGTCATAATGAACTCGTGGATCGTTACGGTGTATCATGTACCATGAAAACTGATTTATTCAACGTGTCATAGTTTTTCTTTCCTTTTTCGTCTACCCCGGACGACTTTTTATGAGCAACTCGGTGGGTGGTTTTAGAAAAGCAGAGTACGCTTACCCTTCCGGTGCACCTTGTCCATGCTCCCAGTTTTTACTTTTGTTACTTTGTATGTATTAGTTTAGTTACTTTATGTTCTTTGTTGTGATTTTGTCTATTTTCCATGACATTGTCTGGTTCTTGTCCCTGGATTACATTCTTTTGATTTCCTCTAAAATTTTTGGTTCCCTTGATTACTCTGTCTACAATTCATAGCCGTAAACTGTATCTGAATCTGTCGAGAAAAGTATGCATGAGAGTGCTGACATGTTTTAAGGACATATGTATGCACACTCAACATTTCAGTGTTTAAGCATGAGCATCGACTTAAAACAGACGTAAGGTACGCCCATACCCGATGATAAGAAATCAATCGCCATGATACAATACAAGACAGATTGACAAAAGGGTTCTCATTACACAATAAACATGTCTTATATTTCAGTAGTCGTAACGATAAATCTTTCTTTTGTCCATGAAGATATATTGTTCATTTGTGCGGTTTTTTTGAAGTGTAAAGGATTTTAAATCCAATGATGTGACATTTTAACAAATCAAACCCTTTGAGATTACGCACTTTAGACCTTGGTTTCATAATATTTGTATTGTTGCTACTGTCTAACGTCTATTTTTTCCTTTGAAATATTTGCATACATTAACATTTATTCATGCAAGTGCAACTTTAATAAAAGCGAACCTTATTATTAATACATTTCATTTAAAAACCAGTGTGCTTTAATTTCAGATACATTCAATACCATATTAAGGCCAAATGAAAAAAAATATGTGAATAAGATTTCCCTACCTAACTTTGCCTAGCATTTTATGGACATTTTGTCAGACTCGCAAACAATGTATTTTTTTATTTGCTAAAATCTTGAAGATTCACATGACGCGATATGTCAATGTGGAAAAAAAAATATTGTAAAAAAAAGAAATGGCTACGTACTCATTTTTTAAGGTATGAAACCCTAAACAGACATATTTTTCCTTTTTTTTTGTAATCCGCCATGATGTAGATTTCTCAATTCCACAGACGAGTTACGATGTGTACAGTTCTATGGAGTAGGTGCTTGAACTTTCATTTTCATAAATCCATGAATATCTTATTTTCAATATCATGCCTCGGTGTATATTTCTCACACTACCGTTGAGTTATGATATAGATATATTGTACAATTTACTGCAGATCTATGGAATATATGCACTAACTATCAATGATCAATGTCACCCTCCTAGAAACAGTTTTTACATGGCGATAGCACTTCTCTCACTTGTTATTTGGCTAAAAGTCTGCACTGTACCTTATGGAAGTTAAGTGCTAGTTGATTTTGATTGGGGACCCCCCCCCCCCCCGCAACTCACTAATGTAAAACCAACCTGCTTTTATCAATTTTGGTTCATTTACGTGAGTTTATACCTGCTTGAACCAAACAAAACAATTTCAATCCCCAATTAAGTGCTATATTTATAAGTGATCTTTTGGGACCTTTATTATAAAATTTGAAAAGAAAAAAAAACGTTATTGCGGAAAACAAATAGCTTCAGGGGAGAAATAGGCCCCTTTACAAAAAAATCGAATCGGAAAACAACAAAATACGACAAAAAAATAATCAAATGGAATGTAAACAATTCGATCATAATCTTCATCATTATAAGCACATGGCCGCTCCTTAAAATAACTGGAAACAATCACTTTCTGTCTTGATCGGTTTTCACTACATAATAGCTTGATGCGTATTCTTGTATAGTTTTATTTTAACTTTGGAGTTTGAATTAAGAAGGTGGACACATCTCTGCAGTATACCCCATTACTACATTACTGTAGCGTACTTTCATTCGTTTATTATATGTTAACTTTGCCTCGGTTCATAAATATGGTATATACATGTTTATATTTAGCTATATATCTCCTTAAAAATTTTACGTTATGATCACCAAGTTTTCACTAGTTTTTCTCTCCACCATTTATACATGCGTCGGTATTTAAGTCTCTAACAAGCATATACATATTGTATTTGAAATAAGAACATCGTTAAAAGGGAAATTGTGCTATAAACATACTGTTAAAAAAACGGGGAAAACACGCTTTAAAGATCCTTAAACAGCCTTTTATAATAAAGTGAAATGAATAATTTATGGGCGTTTTATGACTAACGTAAAACTTGACTTCGATTTCATACATTTTTCTACACAAATCTAGTACAGATAATGGGTTTTCCGATCTTAACCTTTGAGTGGGTGAATTGGACCATGACGTCATTTTAATATATTTTAGTATATTTACGATTGTGCAATAATATTGCGGGTGTTTTAAAAATAAAGACATAAAAGAACATGCGTGTTAATGAATTTTACTATTACTGTGAATAGGTGGATCATGGGTATTGGTTACTGGGATTGGACCCCTTTTTGGGAAAATTTTGTAATTTCAGGTTTACTAATAACAGCGTACCCTTTTTAATCTTTACTATCTTTGCGTGGGCCCACCGCTGCTGTGTCAATGTTCTTTAAATATATGTGGAGCACATGAAGTACCGACCTCTTAAAGTAAGGGACAGTAAATTACAGCACAAGAGCAGATCCAGAGACTTTTATAGGGGAAACAAGGATAAAAAGAGAAGTACCAGGCTATCATTTGTTCGTTTTCTTCTGAGACACGAACACTGATTTTTAAAAGACTGTTGACACAACTCAATTGATCAATTTACTTAAAAGGGAGAGATTTCGTATCCTTCTCATCATCTGTATAACATTACTGGTGTTTGAGCTGCAGTCCTCTGCATTTGGGAAGCAGAGGATCCAGAAAGTGACTGTTTTATGGAAGCATGAGTAACGTTTTGCTTTAAATATTTTTTGAAGGGATAAGTGAGAATAGCAACCACTGACCAATCCATGTAATAATACATTTTTTTTTGTTTTTTGTTCAGCTTCTTAGTTACACGACCTTATTGCTCTCAAGAGGGTTTGTGGTTTCGTGTTAAGCAAGCAAGTGTAGATTCCATTTGCACTGATATGCCCTAATAATTTAGCAATATTACCACGAAACCAAGAAGGTTTACATATTCACTCTACTATAGGTCTACGTGTATAACAGAATAAAAATCTGTTACTGCTATCTTCCATGGCCATGATCAATAAGCAGACGTACGACTGGTACTTTTTATCAGCAATCACAATACAACAGCAACGTATAAACAATAAGAAGAGCGAAAGAGTTAGAAGACTCCCTTCTTGAGGGCGAACCCTCTTGAACTTGAATCTCTAAGTTCTCTCTAAGTTGTCTTTTTAATATTTCCTTAAAGTTCCCTATCTCCCTATATATACTAACTATTATGTAAAACAATTATGTATTGGTCAAACCCCCTGTTCATGTCTATGTTATCATTGATTCATTATGTTTATTTCATCCCTTTCAAGTAGCACTCCAGCTAAGGATCATGCAAAATGTGATTCATAGGTAAAAAGCCTACATATTTTTATTTTTGATATTTTGTTTGAAATGTTATAGTAAACAGAAATAAACATGTGGTTTTTCATTTTACCCGTGCTCGTAGGAGATAAAAATTATATATAATGCATTGTATATTTCAAAATTAAGGGAGGTAACTCTGTAAATGGCACTCAAATACAATAGAATCTACTAGATTTCCAATGTGGATTATCTCCTAAGAGCAGGCAGATTTGAATAAATAATTACACATTTCATAGTATAGACCCATAAAACAACTTAATTACAAAAATAAAAATATGTAGCCTTTTTTTTGGGGGGGGGTGTATTGCATTTTACATATTTTGCATGATTCTTACAAAGACCGCTACTTAATTTGTCATTTATTTATTGATATTACCCTCTTAATTGTAAATGAACCTGTACAACTACCATTTTCCTCATGCACCTTTGTCATCTTAATGGTTGTTTAGGTATCTGTGTATGTCATATGTACATGTACCACCTTTTTGATTTGTACAAATGGTTATTATGTGCTTTATTATCTGTTGTCCCCACATTAATTTAATCAATAGTTCATATGATGAAATATCAGTTATAAAGTCTCAAAATGTCCATACACTTTACTCCCCTTATCAACGACTAACATTATTTCATCAAGCATGTCTAACCACTGCCCTATCACACGTGTACACGTAGAAATATTTTATGTCGTTATTTTGCCTTTTAATATGTGAAACCTGATAGGGATACCTCTGTGTGGAAAAATTCCGATGTTTGTTTAATATCAAAAGAATAAGATATTTTAATGAACAGACAATTCGAAGGGTCTTGCAATTGCATATATAGTTGTATAGTAAGTCAATAGATAACTGGTTCAGTAATTAAAATAGCTGATTGTTTAAAAATTCAAGTCCTTGAAAATGTCAAGTAGAGAATATTACATGGTCGATTCATCTTCACATCTAACCAAATAACGCCCACAAATAATCTATTTTCAACCAAGTATACTTCAAAATTTATGGATGCAGTGACATAAAGTCTACCACGGCTTAATGATTTTACATTTAACTAATCTAGTCTTGTTTCGTTCGTGCTAATTACATATTGTATTGTATAGTCACCTAGAGGAATTTTTAAAAATTGTTCCAAATTAGAAAAAAAAGCTGAAAATTAATATTGTGTTCATTGTGAGCATTACTAGGTTTTTCCGATGAATGCGAACATTCCACTGTTAAAATGTGCTTGTCGTTTTTATTTACATACTTAACAATGTCTTACAAAAGTGTCATATGTCTCACCACTGTGAGATTAAAGTATTAAATATCATTCCGTCTAAATAAGTGGCACAACTGAAAAAACATTTAACTATTATAATTTATTCGGAATGCCTCGTGTCACTAATTAGTTAACAAACGTTCGAAAGTATATTCACAATGCTTCTGGTCTTACACTCCCGGGTGTTGAATAGAATTTTAAAAAAAAGTTCTTTTACTGTTATTCGGCTTCTATTGTTACATTTCTTGCCAAAGCGTACAATTTTTAACTTAATTGATAATTCAAAAATAAAAGTTATTATCGACTAACTTTCGATTATTAGCCAAGCTATCATAAAAAATGCCAATACACTACAAAATACTAAAGAGCGCCAGTACGGGATTTAGTCGTCCAATACGGCCTTTACCTGTACAATACGTCATATTGGCCTGGTTAAACTTCATATATGACGTATCCGACAAGTTAGTCAATAAAGGTATAATTGCGTAAGTATTTCTATATTGGCTGAGTTATTGGTCCTCGACTAGCAATATGAAACTTTGGCTACGCCTCAGTCCAATATTTATAGCCTCGGACCAATAACTAAGCCAATATGGTAAAACCTTACGCTATAATATTGTATTATTTATTTCAAAACTCGCTGAATATGGATTTTACAATAATCAAATGTTATTTCGACTTTTGGACAAAACAGTATAATTCTTCATTTAGTTTAGCCATTTCTTCGTGACATTATCTGACGTAATCTGTTTGTTCTGGTTTGTTTTTTTTTTTATTTTCATTTTGCACGAACCTTATATATTGCAATACTGACCCTCGCGAAGTTCATTCTCCTTCAACTTGGTGGTTTGTTTGTGATGCTGCTACAACACGACCTCGCGTTTCTAGGCACTTAAAACATACTATCGACTGTAGGTCCGATTACCGAGATTAAATTGAATAATAAGCGAAGATCTATCTGATACGTGCATATATACCTGTACATGAAATGTAGCCACAATAAATACATTATATGATAATGAAATGTTTAACTGCAAATAGAAATATCATAGACTACGTTTTGCTTCATTAAAATTACAATATGGCCAGTGAGAATTAGTCAGTCAGTAATTTATTTAGAAATCTGTTTGGCAATAACACCTTCGATTTTCAAAAATCCACTAAAACTTGTTTTTAAAACATAATTTCAGCGGCGGGTCCAGAGGCAGGTGTAGGGATGGTGGGGGTTGGCACCCCTCCATTTTCTTTAAAAATGTGTCCTTTTCATATGTAAAATTGACCCAAAAAATGGAAAATAATGCTTAGTACAACTCTTTTTTCAGGAACCCCAGTTGGTACTCTTCATTTTCAAAATGTCTGGATCCGGCTTTGAATTTACCTATCTTCAAAGTAAACTTAACGGTTACGTTGTAATAGGGATTTGTTTCATGCTAATTATAGTAGTGGAAATTGAATATCTTCGGTTCGTTTGATAGTATGTATTACTTAATCAGTAATATATTTCATATGTTTAAATGCAAATAAGGAACCAGGACAGATTTTAGATAAAAAGTAATTACTATTCAGTTGTATTCATTACACTTTAAAGTGTTCTATACAAAGACACTTGGAAGTACTATTTTATAATAACCGTTCGAGCATAGTATTATAATACTACAGTAATGCTCTATATTTGGAATAATATACCCAACAAATCGCTTTTCTGTCACATCAGTCATTTTGTTTACTATGTTTCTATAAACAGATGTTCAGTAGCTTAGTGACATCAAAACAACAGATTCTTGTTACTACAATAAACTCCTGAAGTAATCAATAAGACTATTACAGACGTCTCGCGTGACGAGCAGCAAACATTTGCTTAACTAAAATACCAAGGCGACACAATGGGCACTTTGACAAAAAGATAATCTACAGTTCAACGTTATTGCGGTCAACAGTCTTTCCCACAATCTCTTATATTAGGGATTTTTCTGAGGTCTATTTCTGGATATCTGCAATGCACAGTGTTTTTTTTATTTTGTTGCATACAATTGAGTACGTCAGAAAAGCAACAGATCATGTATGATTAACAATGTAACCAATGGCAACAAGTCTAGACCCACAACTCCATTCTTTCTATGTTCCAGATTCAAGAAAATAACAAAACAACATTACTGATCGATTCATAAACATATTTTTTTACTATTTCACATGGTAGCTGATATAAAGTTCATTTTGTTTGTTATTTATTTTAAACGAATGACTTAACCACTTCTGTTTTGATATTCAACATAATGATCCTAATTGCGATTAATCCTTTGATCTTCTATTTTGAAACCGCTAAGATAAACTCGGTGCAAATAGGGGTTAGAACGAAGTCTTTTTTAAACTTGTCGTAGGGATGGTTGTGTTGATTGCTGGGTCAATGTCTTTGATAAAAGTCATGGACAACTTAAGGATGTTCGCTGCGCTATTTAAAAAAACAAGCTTTCTAATCATTTGGTATAAATTTATAGACAAAAAAAATGTCTTGAGAACAAAATACTAAATAAAATTGTGTGTTTATGATCTTGTTTCCGAGATATAAGACATTGAAAATTTAACGGGAAAACGGACTCCTCTTGATTTTTCCTTGAAATGCATTAGCACGCTTTCAACCTTCTTTAAACCATAAAAAAAAATAACTAGAATTTGAAAATATTTTGTCACATGAATCAGAACGATGTATTTAATGACATGAGAGAAAAAGCACAGGGTCAATGGACAAGAACAAAATTAAAGCATTTATTGGGGTAAAACCCGGTGATCCCGAAAATCTGACCAAGAAAAATCCAAAATGGGACAAGCGGACGTCCTTAATTCCAAACACTGGTACTGTATTGGGCAAAGGCCATTTTTATCACGGTTTTGTTCTCTGACTTTTATCATCGCTTGTACCCTCTATTAGTTCGGAGGGATTATTTTTTTTTTAATTAAAGATCGACATTCATGTAGTTTGTGGTTTTCCGAAAGGATGCTGATAAATTCATATCTTCCTGTTGTTTTGTTCACGCATAATTTGTAATTGAATAAAAACAAGTCTTCCTGTTTTAATTATGGCGCACTTACTCTGCCTTAGACTTGTGTACCAAAGAAGTCGAGTTAATATATTTCAACAGGCCACTTAAAAAGTCGTTTTCAAGAACAAAGAAGTGATATTCAATTTTACTCAAAAAACGACTAACTACATGTTGCTAAGAATATACTTGTCGATTGCAGTTTACAAGAGTCCACAAAGATGTTTCTTTGAATTCCACAATAACCGATAAATTCATTTGTAACCTCGAGTTCGTTGACATGAAATATTAAACGTAATTACACAACCATGTCCATTTAAATCTCGATCTCATTGTCAGCTCGTGTGTTTGTGACCTGTTGTGTTCGTAATGTGTTTTTCCAGCTGTCAAGACCCATTTGTACGTAATACGTATTTAATACATAACTCGAAAGTACATGTACAGATTATTTGTCCCCTTTGAGTTTTTTCACAAACTATGTAATGTATACATTTTGTATAAATCACCATTGTTAAAACTAAAAAAAAGAACGCAGAATCTACAATGACGCAGCATTTTTAATAAACAGATGAATCTCATGCTTTGATCTTGTTTGCTCATGTTTTTTAGTGTTTTTGTTGAAACTCAATGTTCGATGTCTTTTTTCCCTTTTATTTTCAAATTGGTAAAAATTCATTTCTCTCTTGTCAACGTTTACTCCAATTATACTCACTAGACATTTATTCATTGCCATGAATTTTTAATTCAAAATATGTGTCGGATTCGAAATATCAAAACACGCATTATGAAATTTTAACATACTGGTATGGGAACATTTATATCAAAATAATAAAAAGACATGTTTTTTTTATTATTAAAATAACACAAAAGAACATTGATTAATGCACGGAATCATTTTCGAAAATCGTGTCCTACATACCAGTAACAATAAATTGAACTTCATGACATATAACATTGTACGCCGTATGTCAACTGGATGATGTCTACTAGGCCAAGCTGGGTTTGGGCACAATATAAAATATGCAATAATATGTATTTATATACAGGTTAGTATATAATAGTGGGTCCCTTCTGTTTGACTGATTTTTGGTATTTTACTGTAAAATGCAATTGCTTTGTTGGTAATTCTTTTTTTGGTCGCTATTACGAACTGGCTACATATGTATGGAACACAACATATTTTACAGAAACTCGTTTCTTTTGTAGAAATTGAAGCTTTGCAAACCAATTTATATGCTTGTGTGTTTTCGATAGAAAATATTTCATAGAAGTTCATCATTTTGGAAGAAATTGCTATCATAATGATACAACTGCAAAATTTGGCACAAATCTAAGAAGCCAGTGAACTCTGTAGGTTTGACCATAATTGCTTTATGGTATGTGGATATATAACCGATTCTTCTTATCTTTCGGTTGTCCTTATTTTGTAAAGATGACGTTAGATGTATATGTATGTATAGTTTTGAATTTCAATTCAAATAATATAACACTAATCAGCGAACTGATGACGAGATTACTTAGATCTTTAATGTTTGCGATATTTTTTTTAAAGATCAGATTATCTAAAGAAATTTTCATATTTCTAAAACAATTAAAATACTGGTGTATTATTTTTTTTCATTCGTAAATGCAGCATTAAAAAATACATTCTTTCTATCTTCCCGCCTTTTTTTTTATCATTTTTTGTGGCTTGCCTTGCCTTGAAAATTCTGCCTTTTCAAACTTTTGTTTTGCATGTAGATATTGGTAAATTGTTTAAGTATCTGTTTCCGTGTCGATGAAGTGCACTCTTTAATCATTTGTGTTACTCACGGATATGACATTTCCCTTGTTTGCTTTTGTTGTAAATTTCCGATTTACATATCTACGTAATATCAATAAAACTATGATACAAAGGAAACATAAGCAAGCTTATTTTGTATGTCCTTGAACTAAATCTAAATTAATGCGGATTCGCTTTCAAACAAAGCAATAAAGTTATAAAAAACAAATATTTTAATTTTTTGTTAATTACAAAATAAAAACAGTATAGTAAGAAATATAAAAAAATACTATACGGACAGAGTTGCCTTAAAATCCCATACAATCCTTATAGAAGTCAGAAAGGAGGGTGTGTTCGATTGCATCAAAATATGCGTAATCCAATCAAGGTAGGCTATTCAAATCCCAATCAAAATATACACTAATTTTTTAAGGTTCCAAAAATAGAAATCGAATAGATTGTTAAATATCACAGATAAGAACGTCAATTTATATAATTTTCCACCAGTGCTGTAGAGTTATGCAGATTCAAGGATTGCAGTTGATCTGAAAAGAGAAAAAAAAGGAAAGATGATAATACTACCATAAAGAAATTTAATATCTCTTCCATTGACCTCGCGATCTATCGTAACTTTCTAAAAGAAAAATTGCAAGTACATATTTCCTTAAGCCAGGTTCAGCTTGAAAGACATTCTTTTTTATATTGAAGATCATAGGGCTTTTTGAAACCAATAATAAAGCTCTCATCTGGAATCGTAAAATTTAACTGTACTTACAAATTCTCCATTTAATCAATTTAAACACACATATTTTCATATTTTCTTTATTGTGAAACTTGTTCAGTGTCAACCTTCAATATTGAAATTTCTGGTTGACCCAAAAGTTATTTTTAATCATTGTAGGATGCAAATGACTATTTAGGGTTTTCGAAACTCTATTGTTTATAATCTTTTACAAAAGTACTTGTACATGTATAGTCATTTAATTTATCACTACATGATGTGTAGTACAAATGTGTACATACCACCAATGTGTACATACCACCAATGTTCAACGAACAGCAAGCATGAGAAGTCCTTAAATACAATTTGTCTGAGGTTCATGTGACATTACAATGCTACACATGTACATGTATATAGTACATATGTGTGTCATTAATTTACCCACTACTTACACTACAGTAATCTAACACACATTGTGTCTTAAAAGATTAACCTATTTATAGCAAAAGTTCCCTATTCCTTCTTCAATAAACAAGGAACAAATATTGAGTTGTCTTCAATATTGGTTAAAGTACTAGTCACTCGTAATAGAAACTCTTCGATATAACTTACAAAATGGCTACATACACATAACGTCATTTTTTTCGCTTAAGACTCTAAACAGAATCTATAGTTATCATTTTTTGGTCATATTGAATCATTTGTGACATCTTACAATTATCAGTTACTCGTATCATTGTTTACTTTCCACGGATATTTTATGTCAAATCAATTTTCACTGGTGCTTCGCACCCGGAGAAGCAACCAATCGGAATTGGCTGGGCGATACCCGCTAAATGTGAATGAGTGATGTCAGGGGTTTGAAGGAGCGAGGGCGGACTCAAAAGCCTGACTTGGGAGGATGACGGTGCTGGGAAACCCGCCACAAAAACGATACCGGCTTTTTCGGTCTACATATTCCATATAATTACGTAACAATCGTCATTTCTGTATTTAGATCTGTATTTTTGAGAAAGCCATGCATTCATCTCCCGCTTAAATCAACTAAATTAAAAACGATAAATTTTGCATCTAAATATTTTTTTATATAAAAAGTTCAACAATGCACCGAATGACAAACTGAGACTGGTTATGTGATTTGTAACAGCTTCTGTATAAACAATAAATGTGAAGTTGGTAGGATATTGACATACAAGAATCAAAACCAGCCTAATTTTTATAAAGAGTGCTACTTAAATCTCAAGGTTAGAAACCTTAAACCGATCAAGTGTCCATGCAGCCACTAAAACATATTTACGGAGGGTTTAAACCTGAAAACCAAACAATTTACATATTGACGATATTTGTCATATTTGTATTAATGACCTACTAACAGTTCAACGACCTCTAAATCGTTAATATTCCATTTATTTTATATCATAGTAGCAAAGGCCTAAAAACCGGAAGTAGTTTAATTGTCAAACAACATGTTTGTGTATGTAGTCTTACACAGCGACCAGAGCAGCTCTGTTGTTCATTCAAAATAAAAACAAAACAAAACTAAACAAAAATAAAAACAAAGTTGAAAATGAAAAAAAAAAAAATAATAATAAACGTCATGTGCTTAATTCGTCATCAAACGACGGAAGAAAACTTTCGTTTTAACATACATGCCTTTATCCAATATAGTACTATCGAAACGCTTTGTTCTTATTTGGCTGAAATATTATATAATTTGTATTGTTCATTTTGTTTTGTTAGCTATTGTTTTCTAAGACTTGATATTTGTTTCTGATAGTTAAAGAAAATACCCACTACAAACTGACTGACAGTTGTGCAGGGCATGTTAAAATTTATGAAGTTTTTGATAGAAGCGTTTACTTTAAGATTTTTGTAAGAAATAAACAACAAAATCGTTGATCTTAAAAAACAAGCCTAATACTGAAATAAAATAAAAGTAAATACCTTTTTGTTGACTTACAGTACATAAAGTTTGCATTTTCGAACACTGAACGTTTGCTCAAAGTATGTTTATATTGAATACAACAAGGTACTGTAAACAAAGGTTTTTCGCAAGTTCTTTTTTGTTTTCGCCTTTTAATTGCTCAACTAAACCATCCCAAAATTAGATACATTCACAATTATAGTAGTAAAACAGGTGTAACTTGGTGCGTCAAACTATACTAAATATCCTACCAACTTTCATGACTTGCCATGTCTTCAATGTCGCCAAAAAGTCACTGAACGTAATTGGATGTTTTAAAAATACAATGTATCCCCAAAATTTACCCTCTACCAATGCGTTGACTAGCAACCTAAATACTTTGTAATATCAAACATATACTAGTATTGCATATGAGTTACCAGTACATATTGAGTAACGTTCATTGAAAGTGTGCTTTTCATTTATAAATAGGTAAACTTGATCACTGCTTGCCTACACAAGGATGTTTTCTATGTTTCCCTTGACAACCAGCTAGTCTTTGTTTGATTTTGTTAACAGTCCGATAAACGTAAAAATTTATATTTGAGGTCATGAAGATTGGCTTTATTTATAAATACAATGAAGATCAAATCAAGTTTTATTGGTTTAAAGGACTTGATTAGGTTTCTTAACTGATATGTCTCTATGACAAAAAACTAACCCGTCCAAACATGTCCCGGGCCTTAATACGAGAAGTGTTCGGCACAATTGATCAACTCGGTTATGAGCATTGAGGCTTAATAAGTAAATGATCATCTATACCACAAAAAAGTTATCTCAGCAAACCTACAAGTATGTACTGAATACGTTTATGTAAGTTTTTATAAGAATCGGGCAAAATGGAGAAAATCAGAAACATGTATGTCAAAACCCCACCGATCTGACGATACATTTTTCTCTATATTTGAAATGACAATTATTTGATCTCTGCACCACAATATTTGCTTAGAAAATATTCAATAGAATGTAAGAAAAATGAGGATTTTGACAGAGTTATCTGCCCTTGAAATGTTCATTTTTCGTGCATTCAATGAAATTATACCAGTCCTCAATTTTCTAAATGATATGGAAAATTTTGTCTTTTATTCTTGATTCTGATGGTGCAAATAGTCAAATCAACTGCCTGTTTCTTACAGACAGAGACTGACGCTTAATACACTAAATCGTTGTTCAAAAGTTTATAAAAATGAAAACTTATGCAAATAACGTGTTTCAAGCAGCATAAAATCAAATATATAGGAAGTCCAACAAGTAAGTATCCATGATAGTGTTTCAGAATACAAAATAACTAGGTTATGGCTTTATTTCTACGTTCAAGTTTGTCTTATCTATGTGGCGGTTCGAGGGTTCTAAATAATCGGAAATTGAATCGGTATCGGATACGTTTACGTTAATAAAATCAAAGACTGAAGTGTTAAAAGTCGCTAATCGTCAAATATTCACTGTCACTGATTTTGGCTTCCTTTCAACATCCTAAATGATACGAATGCGACATGCTCTAAAATCGGGTGACTACCGCTAAAATCTTGGTTCCCTTGATATGATTGCGTACTCTTTCGTAACCGTGATGACCCGAATGACTTTGTATAGATATCGGGCTCCTGATAATATATATGACTTTTTATAGTCGATCCCGTGTTTGAATCGGAAACTGGGTAATATTATATAAATTCAATGCTAAACGATCGGTGTATCTTTTAATGTAAACTTCCCGTTCTAATACAAGCAAAACACACATAGACATGTGTATGGTATATTTTGAAAGAGGTACGTTGTAGCGCTCTGTCGGTCGTTTTTGACATTGACCAGAGAACCAGTTTAGGAACCAGATTAAGCAACTGGCAATGAATATTCATAAATATCGGGGCGTGCTAATGTGCTTATATATAGTCTTGTAACTAGCCCCAGTACCTGAATCGGAACCTGTGTCAACAACAAGCTTACTCTTATTATTCAAACAAAAATACACGATTACGTACGTGAACTCGCACATAATAGACTGAGTTCTCAGATTTGTGCTTATTTTCTATTCCGTCCGTCCTTAAATCAAACTCAACGGTTTCAATTACTCTGAGGCTAATCTTGACGCACTTTTTATCATAGACAAATTTCATACCGAATGGTGCAAATAGTCCTTTTTCATATTCCCGACTTTAGCTTCATTTTTAAGATTTTAACCAAAGAGGGGTAACTTTCTACAAATTTGTCATCCGACATATTGGTTTACTGTCAAATTGGAAATGCAATGGAAAACAATAGACTTCAAATTAAAATACTCAATTTACTAAAGCCGCGGTAAGTACTTGGTTACTTTTAAATCATTCCGGTACTTACCGAAGTGATAATAGTAATTCAAGTTTCTAAGAAAAATGTTTACTGTGTCCCTTTCCCCAGTGAGACCGGCAACCAGGTGGTTGTGTGCTGGTGAGTTACGTCATTTTGAAAAAGTTGCTAAAATGGCTTGCATTCCGTGAATATGAAAAACGATCATTGACACATTTTGTCGAGTAGTCACTACTTTCAATTTAGGACAAAGGTAAATCCACTTACTGGTATTATGTAACTTTTTATGCATTTTTTTTTGCCTTTCGATTAGAAACTGCCGACATTTTTTCACATTTTACAATCTTCCCTCTACTACGCTTTAGACAATCTTTCCTCTTCTACGAAATAGGCAATTTACTCTTGCAAAAATGTTTAAGCTTTTTGTAGTGAAGAGATTAAATTTTAATGAATGATTCTAGATTTGACATGTGCCAGACAATTAGGTTATATTAAAAAAGTATGTGTCTACGCATACATTAATTCAATAAGTTTTATTTTAGAAGAAAAAACTCAAAGTAAGATTTCCCTCTAATTCTTGTGTTTTCCTCACATCTTCAACTTCAAGTGATGTTTTGTCAAAGGTTGAGATAACAAAAAGTTCGAAGGAATCTCAAATTGAGATTTCGTATGAAACTGGGCCCAAATTAATTTAAAATTTTAGTATTTCAAGGCAGCCTTTAACTTCTAGATTTCAGAGTTTCTAAATCATGATTATTTTGATATTCCTAGGTTAAATGTACCTGAAAGTCAACCTATTCCCTTGCCATTGCTTGACCAGAATTATTCCAGTCGACTTCATTTGCTTCTTGTACTAATGTGCAGATTGGACACAACGCCTTAAAGATAAAGTCATTACAGCAGCTTCCCTCTATTCCACTCTGTTCACGAACCATGCCTCTAACTTTTATACATGCCCAGATATTTAAAATAGGCACGTACATAGCCAGAGCACATTGAATACAACTTCCGGCTCCAATTTTTTCTGCAGTTTTACCGAAAACGAAACAGGGTACAAAATATGCAAAAACGCAGGTTTTCATATCACTAAAGCAACCGAATAATCCATTTTTCCACTCTCCCATTTTACTTTTTATGCCAATTTCCTGCTGATTACACTGAAACAGATTGAATCGAATTTAAATCCGGGACAGGCTCTGTTTCAAGCCTTTTATATTGGTGCAAACCCCTTCGGAAATGACGTGTTATCAATGATCACTTTAAAGCCTAACCCATCACCTCTTTACTTGCTTAGCAGTATATATTTATATATAAATTTTCCAGTTATATTCAAGTTAACTGTAAATATGTCGAGTATTTTATCTCGTGTGGTAATTATAAACAATTACTATCTTTAAAATGGATAGCCGACGCAGTAAATGTTTTTCCTTTTACTTATAATTTTCTACATTTCATTTAGGAAATAACACATGGCACACAATTTTAATTTTCGATACAGTTTTTTTCGAACGCCACTAAGTTAACAGTGTTTGGCCAATTGGGAAACAAAATTGCGATCAGGTGACTTGCGTTTCCATGGAAGAGTATGGGGATGGGAAATTGGTCGAGAGTATAGGTATGAGGAATAGGATAGGGACTATGAAAATAATATTAAGACCGGGATAAGGGATGGAGACAACGGGAAATTGGAAAAGAGTGGAGTCTACCCCCAAAAATGACGTGCAAATTCAAACTTGTCTGGCTGGAAATTGATTTTTAAAAATGTTTCATTTTATTATCATCTATTACATACATGCGCATTAATAATAAATAAAACTGCGATAGGTAATCGGTTCTTCATTGTTTTTCGTGATATCCCCGATAAACATTTCACGTTAAAAAAAAAATTACTCGACCAATAAAATGTACTTTCGTTCGGGATTGTCTATGCTCGAAAAAGGTGTTGCAATGATGAAAAGATCGGAACAGTGAAATTGTAAACTCATAGGACAGAGTATATTTCTTGCGTAGAGAGACTTACAAATTCATTTCTTTTCCTCTGCCCTCGTATAACATAGCATATATTGCACCCTTTTATTCTATGGTACTTTATTTTTTGTAATAAGATTTCATACATTTAGACACATTTACGTTACTAAATCTATTTTTCTAAATTTATCATCAATTCCTACGCCACTGCAAAATGAAAGTCAATCAACTGTTAATAGGAAGCAGAAATCTAGGTTTTACAGGGGGAAATAACTCTCCAACTCGACATACTGGTTTACTGTCCGATTGGAGCAAATGACAAAAGTAGACTTCAAATTCAAATATTTGATTTATTGAAGCTGTGGTAGGTACTTGGATACTTTTTAAGAAAAATTGTTTCAAACCATTTAGATACTTACCGAAGTGAAAATAGTTTAATTTTCTAAGAAAAATGTTTACTGTTCTTCCTTTCCCCAATAATACTGCCAACCACGTTGTCGTGAGCTGGTGGGTTACGTATATACAAAATGTATAACATATAACTGAAATACCTGCTAAAATGGCTTGCATTCCATAAATATGAAAAAGGGTTATTGAGTAAAGCACAAGTTAACTCTTATAAAAGCATTCATGAAACGAGGTCTTGTCTTGTGAATGTAGTTTTAATTATGCAAGGCAATTCTTTTGTGAAAAAAACGCGACATTTTTTCTATATGCACAATCTTCTGTGAGTCTTATGTAGCATATGTAGATTGAAAAATGCATCATTTGTTCGGTGACTTTTCTATACCATGAATCACATTACTATTTGCAGAGTCTGCAATTAATGTGGACTGGTTCTTAAATACATTTGAATCTATTTTAGATCCTCTTTTTTATACATAATGGTTTGCTTATTATTTTGTTATCTTGGAAACCAAGACTTACCCAACGCAATAATGAAATTAAAATATGAATTATTTACATGTTTCTTCTATAACGGAATTTCGGACAACGTTCAAATATATTCCTCAGTGCTTAATATTAAATACTGTAGATATTTTGTCATAGTATTTGGAAATGTCAGGTTCATACAGTGATGTATATTGATGGAAGTATCTAATATTTAAAGGCTTTTGAATTATTCATTCATCATTCTGTGAAACACCCGGAGGGAATATAAACCAAAGAAAAGCAGTGAAGTTTATTATGATTCATTTTTTCTAATAGAAATTGAAATTAATACGAAACTTAAGTGAACTCATTTGATCTAAATATGATTTTTGTTCACTGTTGGGAAAGGAACACTTATATTTGTGTTTCTGAACAGGACACTTGGCTCGTATACAAATGTACTAAGCGAGTATCATTAACTTTTTAGAACATGTAACCATCCAATTTCGTAAAATACATGTACATCCGAACTGTGAATAATAGAAAATACATGTGTACCTCTAACTGATTTATTCTCTAGCCATCAGCTGTCCGGGAACATCCCATTCGACCTCAGTTGCTTCTTGTATCAAAGCACACAGACCACAGAACCACCATATCAACAAGTCATTGCAACAACTTCCTTCAATGCCCCTTTTCTCTCGAATCAGTCCTCTAACTTTTGTCACTGCCCAAATATTCAAACCGGGCACGTATAGAGCTAGCGCGCAAGCAATACAACTTCCAGCGCCAACTTTCTCTGCATTTTTGCCAAACACATAACATGGCACGAAATATGTGATGACACAGGTTTTAATATCACCGAAACATCCAAACAGCCCATTCTTCCATTCACCCATTTTTGAATTTGATTTTTTTAAATGTTTTAAATGTTTTTATATTAGAACTTCAAAATCTAGTGGGTCCAAAATGACAAAGCCCGACATTTTTATACCCTCGGTATAAAGGCATTTCATTGGCTATCAACATGAAATCCAAAGAGCAATCATTAACGATTTAGTAATTCAATACTTGTTTTAACCAATAATCATTTGCTATTATTGAAAGGCAAAATCTACACACTAACCTTGGCACTAAGGTAAATATACAGTGTATGGTTCGTGAACATATTGTCCTGCATTTAAAACGAGGTTTAACAAGGGCATAAACACGAACTAGTCTCTAAACATCTCTCAGATTAGAACTTTTCCCTTTGTTATGTTGGGCGATTGTCATTGCAGTTATATGATATTATTTGAAATGGACTGTTAGACGAAGATCTAAATTAGGCCTGTGTGATATCGTAAAATAGTTCGGGGGTCCGGGGCTAGACCCCACGCCTAACTGTGTGTTGGAAATTGTTTATTTTTTTGTGAGTGCAAAGTTTTGACAAAAATGAGCACCATAGCCCGAACCACCTCTCTAACTTTCTTGATCTACTGACCATATCCATTCCAAACACACGGTTTGACTAATACAATAATGATTTTTATCACAAATGCATTCAAATCGGACTATGGTTGCTAGAACACTAGAGGATCAGTCTTATATTTCGTAATTATTTTCATGATTCAGCACATCAAAAGATTAAGCGTAAATATTTTTTTCTTGCACTAAAAATTATAAGGACTATATAGCAAAATGTTATCTCTTATACCCATACATAAAAAGAACAAAATAACCCTATTGAAATAATATATTATTGAATTAATAGAATCTGCAAAATGTAGGAGACTCAAAATTCAAGACAAATGCAGAATATTTATAATGTACAAGTGGCGAATATTAAACCATTTTGAAGTGTGAAAGTTTAAGGTGAAGTATCTTCCTTAGCTTTAAGTCGCATGATTAAACGAAAACAAAGATGCAAGCTGGGTATCACTTTCACCGAAGCAAGTAAATTAAAAATAAGAGTTCCGGCCCACTTAACAGAGGAATATATATCCAAGTCACATCGTGGAAGTAGATCATTCAGGTAAAACACCTGTCATTTTAAATTTTGACAGGGTTTCAAGTTATCTTTAAATTTAAATATTGTTACCTTAGAGACACTCAAGGCATCTTGTTAAATTTGAATTAATAACCGTAATATATTGTAGATAGGGTTAATATCAATTAAGTTGACCTTTACAGATTAAAGGGAAATGTTTGAAGATGACACGGATGCTGATCCAAAATCTACTAAAAGGGAGGGGGGCTATATAAAATGTATTAAAAGAGGGGACTACAGCTACTATGATTTTCTCATTTTTGTCCATAATTCGCACAAAATTAACATTTTTTTTCCATAAAAGCGGAATTTCAGCCACCTCTCCCGAACCAACCGCCCGCACCCCCAGTTCCGATAGTTGCGACATCACCAGTAGCGGCACGTCACGTAATAAGACTTTCGTGATAATAAGAATTACTTTTCAGTAAACACAGAGTCAACTCTCAGCCAATATTTAACTTCTAACATACCAGAAGCAGCTTAAAATATTGACTCGTTGTGAATAAATATTAATGTTTTACAAATTTTAAAAGGCACCTGATTAAAAAGATGTATATGATAATTTGTATAATTGATTGTGATTCAAAACCTTCAAATGGTGGTTATTGTAAATATTTAAAAAGATAAAGACTTTTCATTGACATTTTGTGGAAGTTTTCAAACAATGGTACAATAGGTTTTTAAGAGCGTGGACATTAGCGCTTTAAGCACCATTCTACATAATAATCAGGTAATGGGGGGAGGGCATCATTGTTCTCAATTTAGTCTATTTTTGTCTCAAATATATTCAATGAATGTAGAAAATAACTGTAAAGCTATTTAAATTTATTCGGAAGTATCTGTGATGTAGACATTTTCTGACTGCTTACAAATAGACGTAGGCAAAAGTGCGGGAATATTCCACACCGTTTTTCCATAGCGCGTTTTAACTAACTTTGACCTTTCAATATCTTAAAAAGGCAAACATTATAAACACTTTGATGGTTATTTCTTGAGTTTATGAGGTATAAATACTTTAATGATGCATTAAAATCTCTGCATTTTTTTCTTCTTCATGTGCAACACCTAATAAACATTTCGCCTGATTCTTAAACAGAGCAGTACTTTTAACTGTTTAATATTCTTCCAATTGATTAAAGTGAAAAAAAAACATCTACATGTATATATCTCTTGGGCAAAATTGTTTTCGGCTGGAAACTTCAAACTGCCTCAAAGAAAACATTTTTAAAATTTGATTGTATAAAAATGAAATAATTTCCCCTCAAAATTCAATAAATGAACCAGTTAAAACGTAGAGTTGAAACAGAATCTGAATGGTTTGTTCATGGTCGTACTCAAATAGAGTCACAGCCATTGGATTGCCGCTTATTATCATTAATACAGTCCCTCGTTCAGTTCTCAGATCTAAGCCCACCATGTTCGAACAATCTGAAATTATGATATATTTTTTTGGTTTTTACGAGCTGATACATTAATAAAACTTTTAAGGGAGAAAAGTATAGTGCCAAATGAACCTGCTACTAGTATACTAGTATACATGTATATGTTTGTGACTAAAGCTATCTCGATTAGACAGCACATCTAAATAGACAAAATAGGAATAAAGACAATAAGTTATATTTTTCCTTAGATTAAAAATTTAAAAAAAAATATTAAAAAAAAACTTTTTGATAAATACAACAAGTACATTAAATGGCAAATAATAATTAAAGCAAATAATCGATGAAAAAATTCGATCCGAAACATTGCACTTGACTACATTGGGATGTTTACCGCGTTGCTATTGGAAACAGTGTTGTTTACTAGGCTAGGCTAATAATTTTGAAGTTTCAGGATACTTCAATCGCTGGGAAAAATCGAACTGTTTATTTAGTTTATCAAACTCTTATTTTATTACCTATAAACTTAATAAATTTATGTTGACACTCCATGTAGAGCTTAGCCATCTTTATAACTGACATGAAACCATTAAAGGCGGTTTATTGGAAAACTGGTTTGGCAACGCTGTTTTTACGTTTTCTGACAATGAATGTGTTATGCAGCATTACTTGTTTAATCGTCAAATCATAGGTTTATAGTGAAACGCAGTATGAGTGTAAAGAAAAACGTGTATATATATATGTCATATTAGCTACATAATGGAAGAAGAAATCTCGAAAATGACAACTTAAAATTTGTAAACCAGCAAGTAACACATAGTAATAATACAAAAAAATGCATGTACTTGTATAACTTCCCCTAGTCACGAACAGGTACCCCCCAGTGAATATTGTTACAAATTTTCATAACTTCCGAAAAAAGAAAATCAAAATACATCTGTAAAATCTACTTCTGTATCAGCTTAACCAAGTACATACATGTTATTTTATAGAATAGTAATTGGTTACACAATATACATGTATTTATCTTACTGTCCTATATCCTAATGCAAAATCTTATGAAAATGTAAAACGTGTACATGAATTATCCATCATGACCTATGACACAACACACGCCGGTTCAACCTGAGAGATGAACTATATCAATATCTTATTAAATGATAACTTTCTGTTATCACGACAGAACATAGCCTTTTCGAAGCTTGAATACCCATTTAAGCAACGAAGTTTAAAGTTTAAACCTAACCTCGTATTATGAAAATTTGTAAATCGAACAACTTGACCTTTGAAAGATTGAACATAGTAAAATAAATAATCAAGTAAGTTTAATGTAAATATTTGAAGATGTGTTCGTAAAACTGATAAATAAGTTTGTCCATTATCAAATCGAAATGTAAGGCAAAGTATATATTGGTGGTTCAATTTAAGTTTTAGCTTCATACCAAATGAATAAATATAGACAAAGCCAGAAACAGTTTCAGGCAAACAAACTGTATTTACATTGAAACACAATTAAAACCCTGATCAAAAGTAGTCCTCACCTTTTAAGGATCTCGTAACCCGAGTATCAAAATTATGAACCAAAACGAAAAACAGAAAAGAAAAGAAGCAAAGAAAAGACAAACATTTACCTTCGTCCTTCCTCATTCTCGTACCATTTCCTGTCCCCCTTGGTCCCAGCCTATTTCTTGGGCTTCTTGAACCAAGGCACATATACCACAAAGCCACCAGATAACGAGGTCCATAAAACAACTGCCCTCTATTCCCTTTGCTTCACGAATCTTTCCTCTGATTTTTGTGGCTGCATAGAAATTTAGGAAGGGAACCATGATGGCCAACCCGCACATGACACAACTTTCACCTACTCTTTCAGCATTTTTACCAAACACGAAACACGGCACAAAGTATGCAATAATGCATGTTTTACAATCGTTGAAACATCCAAACAGACCATTTTGCCATTCACCCATCTTGTTTAAGAGATGTTGGTAATTTTGTTATCGAACGGTGGGTTGGTAAACTTAAAGATGTCGAATACAAATGCTCTAATATATGAAATATGTTTTAATGGAGAGAAATTTCATTGGACGATTGAAAGAAATAATTGAGTTTCTTTACATCCTCAATCAAGCATTCTAGATCGTTCAAGCGCTGCACGACAAACGTCACTACAGTAGATTTCATTTGGGATAGGTATGCTAAATATCTCGAGCTCACTTTTAAATGAAAATGCCACTTTTTATTAAGTATATTGACTTTAACAACAGGCACAGCAATCAATGCATTTGTGATTTGTCAATAGTTATTGTTCGCTTCCTTTCTTTAAACGTAGGAATAGTTGTAAAGATTATGATTAAGAAAACATGGATCAATGGAAATTATTTTGTGCGTTCCTAATTTCACGACGATAATGGGAGCGTATTGGGGTGCATATTTTATAGAGAGAGCAAGTTCCTGTGCTCACATGTCACGTGTAAAATACTCACGCAGTTGTGAAAAAAAACTCAGTTTAATTAATAGAAAACTTTGTAGATCAATGAAATGCATCAATGTATTCTACGATAATCATTTATAAGTCGAAAATATCACTCGTGACTATTTGGGTGTTATTCAACCCCCTTATGACATATAGTACGTCATGGATTACATAAATTAATCATGAAAGCCAAATATATATTTCTCAATATCTTATACTTATGTTTCCAGGAATTATCGTACGTTTTGACACATTAATACCGGATCCACATTTCAACAAGACAAAAAAATAGGATAGGTAGTAGGGAAATTATTTCATTTTTCACAACATTTATTATGGAGTTAATCGGGAAACAATCTGAACTTTAACAGCGTTTGGGCCAAAATGACCATAAAATGTAAAGAATAGACACACAAAACTATGGTAGATAGGGTAGCAGGAAACAATAATAAATGTTATATTTTCTTCCATTATCCTTTAGTTACTACAACAACAACTATCATAATCATACGTGTATAATATATAATTACATTGTGCTTTTCTCGGGCACTGAACTGACCTCTTAGGTCGTCGTCACGCCTAGGCCAGGTTGATAAATCGTAAACAAATAACAACAATTAAATGGGTCACTCCCATGATAATGTCGTCTCGCATTCCATCAGTATGGATGACCGCATTAAATTTACTGCAAAAACCGGTTTATCATTCATTGTATTTTCTAAATAAATTAAAATGTGTACGCTCCGGTTACTTGTAATATGTGATAAGGGTGTCCAATTTCTTTGACTAAAATCGCGCTAAGTATAAATGCATTACTTTAGAAAGCAATCAATCTTATAGATGATAGTTTCATACAAGGAGTCGTCCAAAATTGAACGATTATCCAAGTAGACACGTTTTAAACAAGCAACACTTTGCTTAATGTTCAGTTTTGTAACTATATAAATTTATTGATAGAAAATAATTTGATTCATAAAAATCATACCACTGCACATGCATCTTTAGAAACTAAATGAAGCCATGGTTACTGCATTTTGATCAGTTTTTAAAATGCTAAGAAGTTTCATGTTTATAGCTAAGAAGTGAATAAAGAGAAAGAAGCAACTAATGACGCTCGCAGAAATCGAGAAGCTATTATGAGCTTCGCAACAAATGTCAGTTATATATTTGTATCTCCTCTCTTCACAGCTTGAATTAGTTGAATCTTTACCTTTCTGTGTCTACTCTCTAGCCATGAGCTGACCTCCCTGGTCCCAGCCAACTTCCTGAGCTTCTTGGACAAGTGCACAAATACCACAACACCACCACATTATCAAGTCATTAAAGCAGCTCCCTTCGATACCTCTTTTTTCTCGAATTAATCCTCTTATTTTCGTAACAGCATACAAATTTAGAAACGGCACATATAAGGCCAGGGCACACATCAAGCAACTTTCTCCAACTCTCTCTGCATTTTTACCGAACACGTAACATGGTACGATATATGCGATGATGCATGTTTTGCAATCATCAAAGCATCCAAAAAGACCATGCTGCCATTCGCCCATATTGAGGATTAAGTAAAAATGCAAGCTCCCAAACTGTAACTAATTCAAGCCGTGGCTAGGTGTGTTATCACACGCCAACTCAGATAGTCATAAGTATATAGTTAAAAGTTTCGATATCACGTCTTTTCATTGGCGGAGAAAACTTTGATAAAAATGAAACATTCTTACATTTATATGACACGCACTTGTACCAGGTAAAATGACCCTATTGTGAGAAAAGAAATGCAAATGTGGTGAAATTGTACGCCGCATATTTCACAATGACCGATTTGTAAAATGGGATTACCCTGTAAATTTACACGGACTAGATTTTGTGCAATACGTAGATCAGGTAAAAGCTACGTTTTATCGGTTTTACCAATTTATGGTTCCTTCATGTTGCCATCGCAACGATTTTATAAAATAAAACAAATTTACCTGTTTACTGATCAATATGATAACTAATACAAGGCATGATGATTTACAGACAATGAAGCGTTTCTTTGATGTGTGTTAATGATGTTCTGTTAATGAAAGTGATATTTCGTGAGAGGCAAAAGGACCGCAATTGTCAAATCTACCGGAGTCAAATACTGCGTCCATTGGTTTTGAAATGATATGTCCATTTAATACACTCAACAACTGTTTTTTATAGTCTCCCTAATTTAAAAAAAGGAGTTTCGCCGGGCGAAGCGTGATACGACCGCAGTGGTCAAACCAAGAACAGTTGGAGCAAATGTGGACACTTATTAGTATTAGTTTTTTTACAAATTCATTATGGACACAACAACTAGTTTGGATACAATATAGCACAAAATTTGAAATTAAATTAAAAATTTACGAAATGAGAACAGAAATAAAAATGTTGATTTTTTCGGGTGTGACCCCTTTGACCACTTATTACTGGAAAACCGTAAGAGATATCTGAAATCTGATTGACCAAGGCAGTCAGAGATTTTCAAGGAATGCAATATTTTTTTTTATAAACTGGACCAAAAATTATTTTTTTTTTTTTTTTTTTTTTGGGGGGGGGGGGATATAGCCCACTTGACTGACACCATATAACATCGAAAACTGTAAGAGGTATCTGAAATATGATTGACAAATGCAGGCATTTTCATAAGGAATCCAATCACAAAATCAGACCAAAAATAAGTAAGTTAGGGAAATGCATGTATCTGATCCTTTTTGGCCACTTATTCCAGAAAAATTCAAGTTTTTAACCCCCCCCCCCAAAAAAAAAATCATTGCGAGTCTGTTCTTGTGGTATAGAATATTGTGAAACAGTATCATTCCTATGCTTTTAATGTATTTTAATAGTTATCGCAAGAAAACAAAGTGTCGACGGACGACCACGACACGAACGACAAAGACAGCGCCATACCAATATTACGACCGCATTTTTTGCGGTCGTATTAAAAAAAAACAAGCATCCTTCAGGTTTGTCACATTTAACCAGCTCCAACCATTTTATACAATTATGGCAGCTCAGTGCATTCGATATTATACAAATATAGCAGTCCAGTGTATGGCATATTATATTTTATGATACACTTTAAGGAGATATTGACCGAGGCTACTCTTTTAAGTACTCCACAAAACATCATATTGCATGCTACCATTTGTTTTTCCGCGATAAAACATTGAATTTTCTCTATAGAACTCAACACAATTTCTTACGATGTTATTTACTCGTAATTCAAAACATGAAACTTTTTTCCGACTACATATTATATATTGAAAAATTGATATTGGCCCGATTCTAATAATTTTGCCATATAATGTTTCTTTATAGTGAATGTAAACAGCCGTAGTCAGTCGTGCAATATCACCTGCTTGCCGGAATTCCTACGTGCAATATCACCTGCTTGCCTGAGTTTCTACATGTACATGTGTAAAGAGTTTCATCTCCCCAAATTGACATGAAATTACCTACGTTGACGTATCATTTTTGTGCAACCTATAGTTATCTCGGTGGATGATCACTAAGATAAATCCCGGTCGGGATATTCCGTTGATGATCTTCATCTCGCTAACATCCGAATGTCAAGAGTTTAGCTAAGCAACACCCATTTAAACATTTTACTTCCTTAAGCTTGATAGCTTTAAAGTTCTAAAGATGTCAAGGAGTTTCCAATGTGACTGCCTACGAACATCAAACGATATACATGTATCTGCCCCTGGGCGATTCAGATACAGAAATAGTCTTTTTTTATGTCACATTAGAATAGAAATAATTCATGTTAGTATGATGTTGTATTCATTTATGCACTAGTTGGCCTTTATATTCGTAGTTCATACCTCGCCATCGCTCAGTATAAAATAATCGGATATAAAGACCCAGTCCACGTGTAAACAAGAACAACACCATATTCCCAAGAATTATTTCTGAATTAAACGATATTTCAAGAGAAAGTAAAGTTTTCCCGTCCTTTAGTCATTTTGAGGTCGGGGAACTGGGATTGTTTTCTTAAAGCTATTCCAAATTATTTTAGTTACTTTATGTTCTTTGTTGTGTATGTCTGTTTTCCATGTCTGGTCTTTGTCCCTTGATTACATTCTTTTGATTAACGCTATAACCTTGGTTCCCTTGATTACTCTTCCATGTCTGGTCTTTGTCCCTGGATTACATTCTTTTGATTAACGCTATAACCTTGGTTCCCTTGATTACTCTTCCATGTCTGGTCTTTGTCCCTGGATTACATTCTTTTGATTAACGCTATAACCTTGGTCCCCTTGATTACTCTTCCATGTCTGGTCTTGGTCCCTGGATTACATTCTTTTGATTACCACTATAACCTTGGTTCCCTTGATTACTCTTCCATGTCTGGTCTTTGTCCCTGGATTACATTCTTTTGATTAACGCTATAACCTTGGTTCCCTTGATTACTCTTCCATGTCTGGTCTTTGTCCCTGGATTACATTCTTTTGATTAACGCTATAACCTTGGTTCCCTTGATTACTCTTCCATGTCTGGTCTTTGTCCCTTGATTACATTCTTTTGATTAACGCTATAACCTTGGTTCCCTTGATTACTCTTCCATGTCAGGTCTTTGTCCCTTGATTACATTCTTTTGATTAACGCTATAACCTTGGTTCCCTTGATTACTCTTCCATGTCTGGTCTTTGTCCCTGGATTACATTCTTTTGATTACTGCTATAACCTTGGTTCCCTTGATTACTCTTCCATGTCTGGTCTTTGTCCCTGGATTACATTCTTTTGATTACTGCTATAACCTTGGTTCCCTTGATTACTTTTCCATGTCTGGTCTTTGTCCCTGGATTACATTCTTTTGATTAACGCTATAACCTTGGTTCCCTTGATTACTCTTCCATGTCTGGTCTTTGTCCCTGGATTACATTCTTTTGATTACTGCTATAACCTTGGTTCCCTTGATTACTCTTCCATGTCTGGTCTTTGTCCCTGGATTACATTTTTTGATTACCGCTATAACCTTTGTTCCCTTGATTACTCTTTGATTACCGCTATAACCTTGGTTCCCTTGATTACTCTTTGATTACCGCTATAACCTTAGTTCCCTTGATTACTCTTTGATTACCGCTATAACCTTGGTTCCCTTGATTACTCTTTGATTACCGCTACAACATTGGTTCTCTTGATTACTCTTGAGCAAAACAATCATCTTTTTTTAATCAGCCATGGAAAGAAAAAAGTTATGAATCAATATTCCTCCCATTAATCAACAATGTAGATTTTCAAATAAAAATTTTAACTTTACCTGTTAATTACATACAGGTACATTGTTCATTGTTCATGTACATGTACATGTTTGTTTGGTTTAGTAGTTTGAAATGTGCTTGCAATAAATAAAAATATAAAAAATATAAGAAAAATACATTGTACATTCACAAACATATGCTTGCAAACAAATTTGAGTTAAAAATTATCCAATACTTTCCCCAGTGAAACAAGTATACAACATGGAGAGATAAATTAGAAAGTCATATTCAATAGGTAATTTTGTAAATTGATTTCGCAAACAATAAAATCTGTTAATATATACATGTTATGTCAAAACCGGAAACAACATCAACAGACACTTGCAACACGAGTAGCCATGTTCCTCCAAAATCAATCACCTACGTGCTGTACGCGGATACCAAAAAGGTTCTCCTTATTCTCGAACCATGAGTTGTCCTTCTCTATTCCACTCCACCTGTCGTGCTTCTTGGACAAGGGCACACAACCCACAGAAGCTCCAGACTATCGTGTCACTATGGCAACCTCCTTCAATGCCACTCATTTCACGAATTAATCCTCTGATTTTCGTCACAGCGAATAAATTTAGACCAGGAACAACAAAAGCAAGACTGCATAAAGCACAGCTCTCATCTACTTTTTCGGCATTTTTACCAAAAATGTAACAAGGAATAACATATGCAATAATACATGTCTTGCTATCTTCAAAACAAGAAAACAGGTCATGGTTCCACTCACCCATTTCAAATAGAACTACACAAACCTTCGGACTACTGCCAACAATCAAAAACAACGATATAAAGACCTACTGGAATAAATTGATTTGTGGCGAGTGTGAATTTAATTACGACAAGCGTCTTTTTTTCATGGCTTAATATGATACCATGACGTAAATGACGCGATGTATGAGGGGAAGTCTATGGAACGCCTAAACTGTCTAATGAGATACACATTTGTTTACGTGTTGTCAATTTTATAATACTTGCTGTGGTTTTATAATTACATGTGGTCATTTTGTATTTACGTTATGTAGGAACATCTTTACATTATGCCGTTTTGTCTTTACGTTCTGCCATTTCGTCTTTACGTTCTATTGTTTTATGATTACGTTATGTCAACATATATTTTACGTTATGTGGATTTATCTTTTTTCTTGAAAATTAGTTTTGGTGGTTTATTAATGTAGAAAATAAATTTAGTCACGCAATAACTTGTAGATTCGAATTTATGCAAATTTTTGCGGAGTCGAAATTCCCATGTTTTTTGGAATTCAAAAAATATATTCTGACTACGAAAATCGCCACAAATCATCAACAGAGTCCCAGGTGTATCAATTGTGATAATATTGAACGTACATAACAAATAAGCGATTTTTACTATAGAATAAACACTCTCGGATGACTGGATAGACTACCCAAGTATATTTCGTTCAGCATTTTTCTAATCGGCATCGGCGTTGTGACGTCTATTTTGCCTTTTACGGACTGATTTGAAATTACACCGGATCGTTGGTAGAACGTAAAGACAAAACGACATAATGTAAAGATGTTCCTACATAACGTAAATACAAAATGACCACATGTAATAATAAAACCACAGCAAGTAATATAAAATTGACAACACGTAAACAAATGTTTATCTCATCAGACAGTTTAGGCGTTCCATAGATGTCACCATAGATTATTGTAATCATGTGCTAATGATATAGAGTCAAAATTGTAGTTTCACCTGTTGCTTACATCAGATTCCATTCGCATGTAGCCGAACGCATCATTCTCACCTTGGCGTTGTCGAGTATTGAAAATTACCGACAAAAATAAAAGCAGAAAAAGTAAACGTTGATTTTGTTACTGCTCAAAATCACATTTTTCGTAAAAAGGGGGTTTTTACTTCTAAAGATAAGTACTTCAGACTCTCGCAATCTTTTCATGTGTCAGGATTGTCAATAGTATTGGTCAAACTACGTTTCCTAATACAAATAACCCAAAGAATCTATGATAACAGTGTGCGGTTATGATAAAATTGCACTGGACAATTTTTAATCGGAAGTCATGTGACTTCTCAGGCTTTTAACAATCTAATGTCGATCAAAATGACTTCCGGTTGATAACCACCTTAAAAGTGCTTCCACCGCGATAGAAATCTGGCGGATGAATATTAAAATGTATCGAATTAATTATTTCGTATAAATACATTGCCCGTTTTTACAATATACGATTGAAATTATATTTTCATGATTGATTGTCAAAGAAAAATTCCTAAAAATGTAAAGATTACACTTTGCGAAACAAAATAAAAACGAAATGAAATGAAACAATATTGTTTGGATGTGTGATTTTACTAGAGGTGAAAGTCCTAATCCCGTTATAAATAATTTTAAGTCTTTTTTTCTTTGGAAATACAGAAAGAACAAATTATCATCAGCGGATAATAAAGTTTTTAGAATACTTATAAATATCTCATAACTTCCGGGGTTCAACGCTATCGGCGCATTTAACGCAATGTAAAACTGCGGAGAAACTAGCGGTAGAGGTTTAAACGCAATGTAAAACTGCGGGGAAACTAGCGGTAGAGGTTTAAACGCAATGTAGAACTGCGGGGAAACTAGCGGTAGAGGTTTAAACGCAATGTAGAACTGCGGGGAAACTAGCGGTAGAGGTTTAAACGCAATGTAGAACTGCGGGGAAACTAGCGGTAGAGGTTTAAACGCAATGTAAAACTGCGGGGAAACTAGCGGTAGAGGTTTAAACGCAATGTAGAACTGCGGGGAAACTAGCGGTAGAGGTTTAAACGCAATGTAGGGGAAACTAGCGGTAGAGGTTTAAACGCAATGTAAAACTGCGGGGAAACTAGCGGTAGAGGTTTAAACGCAATGTAGAACTGCGGGGAAACTAGCGGTAGAGGTTAAAACGCAATGTAGAACTGCGGGGAAACTAGCAGTAGAGGTTTAAACGCAATGTAGAACTGCGGGGAAACTAGCGGTAGAGGTTTAAACGCAATGTAGAACTGCGGGGAAACTAGCAGTAGAGGTTAAAACGAAAAACACAATCATAAGTTAAATGTTCTATTGAATAGAATACACTGCAAAGGTTTCAAAACATACTACAATGTGGTATCCACAAAATGTCATTATCTGTAGTCCGAATTTCAGAAAAATAGCATACAATTTTGTAATTCAAGTTCACAACTACATATGGCTTTCCATACAAAACCAACGGAAATATTCCAATTGAAAGTCTGGCAAGTACAATACGGCGTCCGTACCTTAACTATCGGATTTCCGAACTGTCCCTTATTACAATATGTAAACCAAACTGTTTTGACAGATATGTAACCATGCAAATTTAAAGGATTATAAAATGCAGTGGATTACATATATGTTCAAATA
This sequence comes from Perna viridis, assembly GCA_037379345.1. Classification (NCBI taxonomy): domain Eukaryota; kingdom Metazoa; phylum Mollusca; class Bivalvia; order Mytilida; family Mytilidae; genus Perna; species Perna viridis. The sequence goes on from CM074522.1 coordinate 5,101,819, forward strand.
TTAACAAACATGGATAGGAAAAGGGGTATTAACTGCTCTCAAAATTTCACAATAACTCTATTTGACACAAATGGATATTATGTAAGAATTACTTAGTTCTTTTTATATACCAAAAGTGGAATGTGTTAAAATGAAATCTACTTGTACAAACAAAATACAAGCCGCCGAAAAAGTTAATTTTGTCCTTTAAATACTGTGCGACACATTATTGACTGATTGTGGTCTCAAATAATACAGGAAGGAATTCAATATTTTTCTAGTTAATTGGCGAATATATTCACCCACGTTGGTCAGTGCACATGTTTTACAGAACTGTGTGAAAGGAAACAGAAATTTTCTTGATTTTTAAACTTAACAACTATTGAACGATAGTTACTAAAGAACAACTGCAGGGATTCAAACTAGAACCATAAACGCACCCCAAGGCGTACAACTTCAAGTTTTCGGAACTACTCGGGCTTTGTCGTTCTACAAGAAAACTTTTTTAGTCTCGCGGAAATAGCCGAGTCGTTTCAATGTGGATTGTCTCCCAAGAGTAGACAGGTTGGGATGAATAATTATACATTTCATCATATAGACTTATAGGAAACTTAATAGCGAAAGTTAAAATCTGTAACTTTTTTAAGGATGTATCAGATATTAAAGAATACAGAATTTGTCTGATTCTTACAAAGACAACTACTCAAGGGTCAAAATGTTATGCTTTCATAGAAACAATTACTTTTAAGAAAATGCACTTAAGGTACATTTGTATTATCAAATGTCAGGCTTTGTAAGTCAGGCAGAGGTTGAAACATGGTATGAAAAAACTACTAATTTGATGTGTCATTTGACTATTTGCACCACTAAAATCAAGGAAATAGGAAATGATTTTCCATATTATGTTGGTAATCGATTTAAAATGAACATTTCAAAGACAAAGTTTCTGCCCAATCTCATTTCTAACATTCTATTGAAAAATTTCTGAAAAAAATCCAGTGATGTTGAGATCAATTAGTGGCCTTTTTATTTAGAGACTCATGCTTAAGTAAAATTATATTGTCAGATCGGTGGGTTTTCGTCATGCATGTTTCTGATTTTTCCCATATTGCCTGATTCTTATAAATACTTACACTAAAGATTGGTGAAAGTAAACATTCATGCAAGAATCATACATGTATGTAGTGACAGAGAGGCATAAAAAACTTTTGTTGAAAAATGAATTTGAGGTAGATCAAACCTATTACACTTAGCACAGAATTTCTTTTCTCTGGCCCCTGTATGTATGGTTTCGTTTTCAGATTCAGTTTACTTTTATGTTGCTGGGGTATATAGGGCAGCTATGTCGTAGTACCTGTGTATATTGTTGTTTTTTGGCCATTTGCAGTCTGCAAATGTGGTATGAGGATATCCTCATCATTTATTGAAGACACGTGTATATGGGTGGCCTTGAGCTGATATTTGTCATCATCCCGGTGGGGTTGTTGTCTCTTTGACATATTCATCATATCCAGTCTCGTTATATTTTCAGTCATCTTGCAAAGTTACACAGAAGTATGTAATTTTAATAAGCAAATAGTGAATGAAAATATTGTCTTTGAATTATTCAAAAAGATTTTTGACATAAACCCATATATTGTAAAATTTCAAACATTAATTTTAAAAATCCTCTTTCAAGGGCAAGATAATTGGCGGGAAAATGTTGTATATAAAGAAATGGTAATTTTAGTTTTTTTCAATATTAAAATAAAAAAATTTTTTTGAAATATGAAAAAAAATGTTAGACGAATGTTCTTTATACAAATATTGATAAAATTCTGAAAAAAAAAATAAATACCAGTTTGTTTCATATTTGACGAAACAGGTTAAATATTCCCTGCAGAATCCATATAAAATGTAAACATCGCCTATTTCGGTGATATGTTTTTCAGTATGTTCGTTCTAGGTCATATCTGAGAAAAAAAAATTAGAAAATCTACCTTAAATCACATTCAGTTGGAACCCCCCTCATTTTGTTGGAAGATTTTGTTAACTTTATCCGACCCATTTCAGGAACACCTTAGGACCCCCTTTTTAAAATGTCTTGATTCGCTCATGCCTCTTCTCTTAAAATTACTGAAATATTGCCGTTGTTATATATCTTCTTCACCATATCAACATTTTATCAAGAGCACGTTTAGCCACGATTGTTAAATATCATCTAAGAAACAAATGAAGTTACACACAAATGACGTGTTACCATCTGCATGACACATACCTATATTCAGGTAATACATATTAAAATTGAGATTAAAGAACTACTAATTTTAACAACTTATTCTTTATTACTAAAGCGCCGAGAATCACACCAATTAAAACTACCACTCTGAAATACGTACAAATTTCCACAAGTCTTATACTGTGTCATGTTAATACAAGTTAGTAATCACTTCAGTTGCTGTGCAAACCTCCTTAATCAGTCACTGTTAATAAAGATCATGAATGCAGGCAATAATGTCTCTAATTTTCAAGCCGTGAACTGTCAATATAGTCCTATATTAACCTGCATTCAGAACACCAATGAAAGAACTCGAGGAAGTATGACAACCTTGTATACAAATGTAATTATATTGATATACATTAAGGTACATTAATGGTCCATCCATTTTGGGATTATTATTGCACTATCTCAATGACGGTTACTGCACAAAATAAATAAAACAGAATCCGTCTATAACCTCGACTTTTATTATTAGACAGAATTTGAGAAAAATAAGAAACACTGCATTTGATACGACTTTGAAACAACTAATACCTAGAATGTCATAAAAGTGACTATGGAACGACAGAGAATTTAAACTACGGAAAGTTAAATATGCCAAAACACTTCGACACAATAAGAAACAAAAACGATTGACAAGTTAATAATACCTTAATGACGACTACTATTATTCTCTCGCCATGAGTTGTCCATCTTGGTCCCAGCCAACTTCTTGGGCTTCTTGTACCAGGGCACAGATCCCACAGCACCACCAAATAAGGAGATCATTTATGCAGCTTCCTTCAATGCCTTTCTTATCCCTTATGATCCCTCTTATTTTAGTAACAGCATAAAAGTTAAGAATCGGCACAAAAAGTGCAAGACCGCACATTACGCAGTCCTCTCCAACACGCGAGGCATTTTTGCCAAAAACGTAGCAAGGCACGAAGTAGGCTATAATACAAGTTTTCAGGTCGTCGAAGCAACCAAATAGACCATGCTGCCATTCACCCATGTTAAAAAATTATGAAAAGCCTGCTTTCCACTCGGCGCAAAATATAGAAATGTTCTTCAATTCACCAAATTATAATCTACGCTTACTAAATCGGAAAGTATTATATTCAGTTTGTCATTATAATTGGTACGTCAAAATGGCTTATTTCCTGTTTTTAAGGATGTATATACAAGCTGTATTATGTTTTTCCAAAAGGACATCTACTTAAAGCTTGTTAATAAATAAGATTTTTACAAAACCTACAACCACTAAATCAACGATGCTTAGCATCATGATAGAAGTGTATATGTTTATATATTTATACATGTACATACAAATATCTTTCATGATAAATTCGTATTATCCAAATCTAAATGTATTTATTATATCTCCCCCGTGAAAAAAAAAACAGAAAAAAAACAACGGAAGTAGAGATGCTATTTATCTCTAATTTACTGGAAACTGGTGTACGGTTCTATATACTAAACAATTGAAAGATTTAAAATTTAGGGGCGAATCATCAAAAAATGTGTAAAAAGAGGGGTGTCTACCACCTACTCATGCATTTTTGTCCAAATTATAAAATAGCGCAAAGGAAAACCAGTGCAAAATGTTTTTACTCAGTCATTACTGAACAATGTAGATTTTCAAATAAAAAAATATGATCCCGCCACCACGAGAAGAAAATGGTCTGTGCCTTATTTTACCAAAGAGAAAATATTATTATGGAAAGGCAACATGTAAATAGATCAGCAACTTGAAGATGCTTTTTATGTCCCCAATCGTTTTGGTCCTTTCTAAATTATCAAAATGCCTGGCAGCTGACATACATGTAAACTTTTAACTACATAAATCATGCGACAGCGTTTTAGTACCCGGAATTTTGTTTTTGATATACACTCAACTGTAACCAAGTTTTTTGTATATATTTCATGCACATTTGATATGATATGCACTTGCAATGACTTGAAATATTGCAAATTAAAACTAAATGGCGCATGTACATGTATGCTTTGCCCAAAATAGTCATCAAGACAGCCACATTTCCAATTTCTTTTTATATAATCATAAACTGATCTATTCTGGGTGGATTCATCGTTGGTATTACCTGTGTATTAAACATTCAATTATCTCCTCACATAAAAAGGGTCTAAAAATGTTACTACAGGAAATCTGAAGGAGTACAACACCAAGCACGTTGTTTTGTTCCACTACACTGAGCTATAATATTTTGTGCATTGTACAACGATTGTTAGAATCGGGATAATCGAGGCAGAATAGGCAAAATCAGGATAACAACCACATTCTCTAAATCGTCAAAACTGAAAGTCTATGAGTATTGTTTGCACTATATTTGCGAGTGCTGGCGAATGACACAAAAAGACACCAAAATACTGTCAACTTTTCATAACAACTGCTTAAGGAGTATAATGGAATATTCTAGCAAGATAAAATCTCCAAAGAAGATCTGTACAGAATAACACACGCCAATGGCATCGAGACTACAAAAGAGATGGATGTGGCCTAACACCGGAAGGAAGAAGGAAGAAAGGACGACCTGAAACAACATGACATTGAGAGAGAAATAGTGGAAATAGGAAACAACTGGGTACCATCGAAAGGAGAGTCAGTAACAGATAGGAATGGCGAAAGCGTGTCCTTGCCCTATGTGTCCATGCATGAAAGTATAGCAAGACTAAGGTAAGGTAAGGAAAAACAATTGTAACCGTAAATAAGGGATTATTGTTCTATTGTGTTCTACTGAGGATTTGGTTAGAAACAACACATACAAACGTAGTTACAATTATGATTAACATAAATGATTCATCTTTCAGCAGATCAAACCCTCAAGTTACGCCCAGTATACACTAATTGGATAACAAGCCGGAATAAATGTTACTGAAACATAGTTACTTAAACTATTCAAAATCCTCTCCGTCAGAAACCAAAGATCCTACATTCCTGTTACGTCTACAATATCCCAGTGTTTTGAAAATTTGAGCTTTTTGCACAAGTAAACATAAACAAAATTGCTTAACATAAAATCTTGTAAGTAAAGTTTAAAAGATATATCGGTATTTTACCTTATGTAAGCCAATTCATTCTCTTGCCATAAGTTGTCCCCCTTGATCCCATTGGACTTCGTTTGCTTCCTGAACAAGTGCACAAATTGGACAACACCACCAGGTCAGAAAATCTCCACAACAGCTTCCATCAATTCCTTTCTTTTCTCTTATCGTTGCTCTGATTTTAAGTATGGCGTATATGTTCAGAACAGGTACAAACATTGCCAATGCACATGTCAAACAATTTTCGCCAACTCTTTCAGCATTTCTGCCAAAGACGTACCAAGGGATAACGTAAGCAAAGATGCAAGTTTTGATGTCATCGAAGCATCCAAACAAACCGTGTTGCCACTGAACCATTTCGAAAGGAAGTTAGAGCTATTTCACCAAATACAAAACGGAGAAATGGTAGGTTGTCAAAATATTGAACGTATACTCCGAATTATGCACCTTATCGCTTGATTATTTCAACAGATAATTGATTAAATAGAAGTTCTTTTCAAAGATAAACTACATAACATATTGAATACTGCATGGCGAGAGAAGGTGTACTTGCCTAATGAATAAACATTTTGGTCGGCAAATTACACATTTTGCAGATATACATGTACACTACCAAAAGTACCAGTTATGATTATCATATGGTGCTTGATTAATATGGTAATCATATATTGCTCGATTCATATAATAATCATATAATAATTAGCATATGATTATCATATGAATTTCATATGTAATTATTGGCTTGTTAAGATAATATTATCATATGTTTGTTTAAACTTTTATACCAAGAATGAAAATAGGACAAAAAAAAACAACATAATATCAAAACAAAAACAAAAAACAGAATATAGGAGCAACAATCATCTTTGGTGTAAGAAGTCATGACCCTTAAAAAAAAAAAAAAAAAAAAAAAAAAAAAAAACAGAATATAGGAGCAACAATCATCTTTGGTGTAAGAAGTCATGACCCTTAAAATACGGTAACAGAAAAGTATCATGCGTTTTATTTATGTATTAATGTGAGTACAATTCTCAAATTCTAGATTTAAACACCCGCACTTGAATTAAAAAAGCAAAAACATTGGGAAGATTATTTTCCCTCAAAAAATGCATCAACAACAGAAATGGCAAAAACATAAAGTATGTATCTGAACAAGCATTATGCAAGCCGATAAATTCTAGGTAAAATTTATAAAACAAAGGCATACATCTATTTGTCCCCTTGCGATAGACATTTGAACATCTCGGCCTCCATTGTTTAATATATGTATATAATATTTAGCTTTAATATGCGAAAGCATCGCGTTATTTCGCGAAAAAATATATTTTCAGTCTATGAAAATGAGCTCAATGGGCTTTCGTACAATCATGACTGTGTACACCATCGCTTCCAAGATGTTTCCCATTCTTTTTATTCCAATGACATTGTTTTACCTCCTGTGCACAGCAAGCACCGATTGCAAACGTAATTACATAGATGTCACGAAATATGTATTTGAACAAGTTAGAAGATATGGATAAAAAAATGCGGAACCAAATGACAACACATTAATTCGTTTGAAAGTTAAATTTAATAATATAAAGACGTCATCGTTTAAGGAAGAAATACCCAACAATCCAACAATTAAGAGTAAAAATATTGATTAGTTGGTGCATGCGTAACATGAACATCATTTGAAAGTTGAGGAAGTGAATGTCTAGAAAACCAAAACATAATCGATATCGCGTGAATCGTACAATGCTTCTGATTGGTTAGATCTCTTTGAGGTTCAAATTTAATTTAGACTGGAAAATGTTCAGAATTAAACCATAAGGATTGTATACAAAGCTATGTTGTGATAACCAATTTAGAGACAATCACCCTCGTCGTGGTTCATAAACGAAAGTTTGCTAAGTTTTGTTTTTAAAATCCCCAAAGTTGACTTCCAATTTTTCAAAAGAATCAAAATGCTTGGGACATTTTAATTAGAACAACATTACAAACACATCATAATAGAACAAATTATGAAATGTGCGTTCTTTATCCCCAACTATATTTTTTTACTCTCGAACTTGAAAAAAAACTGATGGTAGAAAATATCCAGCACAGCAGGTTACCGTTAACGAAACAAATGATATTAGTGGTATGTTATCTTATATAAACCCTAAAAATGACAATACTTCCTGAAAACATGACAAGCTCTACCAACTATAGAATAGTCCTTTTAGTTTTAGATTCCGGTCTCACCTTGTATTACTATGTATAATAATATAATGCTGCCGATGAGAGGTGACTGCCTAATGCACGTACATGGACAGCATATCCAAAAATGCAATAGTAGTACTAATGTGATCAGTATTAATGTATTTATTTGTTCCGGACGAGTACCTGCAGTTTTGTGCATTATCGTGTATATCCTATGTTCGTTTTATGTATAGGAATCGGATTTTAAATGTACCTGTTAAAAAACAACTAACAAACAAGCAAACAGTCATACAGACTGAAATATAGATGAACAGCAAATGTTAAAATGTATCTTTACAGGAAAGTGAGTGTATACTCAACTCTTATGAAATTAAATAGGAGACAGAAAAAATGAATTAATGTTTGTTATCTAAGAGAATTCGGTTTCATTCTCTTGTCATGAGTTGTCTCCCTTGATCCCATTGAACCTCATTCGCCTCCTGAACGACAGCACAAAATGGACAGAGCCACCAGGTCAGAAAAATCTCCACAACAGCTTCCTTCTATTCCTTTCTTCTCTCTAATTGTTTCTCTGATTTTTAATATGGCGTATAAATTCAGAAGAGGAATGAAGGTCGCAAAAGCACACAAACATTTCGGCCAAAAACGTACCACAGTACAAGATAGACACACATACAAGTCTTGCAGTCATCGAAGCAGCCTGTCGGTTATATACAAACGTCTCAGAATGTGACGACTCTATTCAGTACACTGCTCCATCGGATCAAATTGATACAGGAAAGTTATGTAAACGTATAGAAAGGTCTGAAAAATTCCCAACGATGTTAGAACTGTCAAATTTGCGATGCAACTGGTCGTTCCCTCCGCGGGACTCGAACTCGTACCGCTGTGACATCTATTGCAACACCGCCTGCACAAAGTCCAGCGCCCTAGACCACTCGGCCAGCTAGGCTATGTAAAAATATATCCTCGTAGGATTAATCTAGGGCTGTAACTTAGTACACGATGTATGGTGGTACGGGACAGTTCATTTCGATGTTATTATGTAGGATAGAGGATCAAATTAATGATGCATGTCACAACAAATCAATATTATACAAACGTCTCAGAATACAGCTAATTTACATTGGTACAAAGAAAATCAACAAATACATAACATGCACATTGATGAACAAACACAACTATTTACATGTACAAAAACTGTGACAAAATGACGGTACAGACAGATAGTCAGCCAGGAGATCAAACAGTATCGTTAATATGTTTAATAAACTTACATTAATTGTTCAATAACTTTTTGTTTTTACTTGACATTAGGTCAGAAAACTTAAAGGTGTTATGAGCTTTCAGTTTTTGTTTGTTGTTTGTTTTTTGGGGTTTAACGTCCGAGCAGCAATATTTCAGCTATATTCAGACGATGAACATGAAGTGGATGATAAAATAAACATGGAATGATGAATGAAATGGAAAATGAGATAGGACACAAGGATAATGGGGGTCGAGAAATTTTTGATTGCCATTTGAAATAGGGAGAGGTGGGTAGGGTCGGGCAATGTAGCCTCCTGTGGTGGAGCCCTATAGTTCCTGCTCCGGGAGAATACCACAGTAGGGTTCTTTAACGTGTGAGGGACGTGGCATCTTTCCCAACACGGTGCACCACTATGATTTGTGGTCAGGTTTTCCGTATTATAGCCTGACAACCCCAGCATGTAAAACGCCAGGGGTACCCCATTCCACCACCTGGGGCACACAACCCAGTTGTTCTGTGGGCAGAACACCCTAGCCCACGGCTAGGTTTCTGAGCACTATTCAGTCGTCTTTTACGACAAGCTTAGCGCTGCTGCAGGCCTATTCTTTTGACACCCGGACCTGCACGGGTCATGAGCTTTCAGATGATACCTAGGAAAAAGTCTTGTGCGTTTTTCGGTTTTTATACATTCAAATGTATAATGGTATTCGTCTCCTAATTTTTGACATAAGTAGAAATGACAATAACTGTTTTCTCTATCTGTATTTTGCCATCTGCCTTTTATCTATCGGTAGTTGATGGTTTGTAGTTCTGAACCTACAAAATTGTATTACATAAAAGTTTTATGTAAAATATGAAAACATAATTCGAATTCAAACCTTGTCTTAAAGATTCTATAACTTAATGCTTTTGGAGAGTCAAACATGGTTGAATGCCAAGATTGTACGAATTGTTCTATTAAGCTTCGCCTCACGACGCCTTTATGCCAGTTAACACTTTCGAAATTTTCGTTATTACATATGTTTGAAAAGCCACATTTATTCAACATTTTCTGTATAAACGACACCCAGCTTAAGGATAAATTGTGTTCTTTGAATTTTTTGCATATTTTATATAATATGCATGAATTTTTTTGTCTGTTTACCAGATACAAGTCTTCCCCAAGAAGCAACTTTATATCAATTTCTATTGGGTATCTACCCACCTCACCGTATAAAAATATCATGTAGCTAAGAGTGGAAGATTTCAAATTTAAAAGAATTTTACAGAATTTCCCAATACACCATTATTACCACATCCAATAACCTCACAGCCATAAAGTAATATAGGTTTTACCATTTTATCAAATAAATCAATTTGAGTACTAATTGGAAGATTATAGACTCGTCCGATCGACTGAATATAGCTGAAATATTGCTGTTCGGGCGATAAACCTCAACAACGATCAATCTTATAGACTCGTCCCAATTTAAGAAGCTCATACATAGCTCTTAGAGATTTATCCAACCAAATGGTTTTTTGCCATAATAAAATTACAAGTTTTGGTAAAGACAATACCAAGATAATTGAATTCTTTAACAATTTCAATATTAGCGATTCCATTTAAGTCTTTGCCGGTTCTACCGAATCCAAAAACCATGACTTTTATTTCATTTGCATTTACCGTCAATTTCTATGTTTCACAATATTCCTGAAAGGCATTTAATTGAGCTTGAAGATCCTCTGGTGATTCGGCCAAGAGAGCGGTATAGTCGGCATATAGAAGAACAAATATTTTCAAATATACTTCTAATTCTCTTTCTACTTCACAGGAAACTGTTTGTAATCCAAGAACGTTTTTTGTTAAAAGAAAATCTGCCAAATCATTCAGAAAAATCGAAAAAAGGAAAGGTGTCAAGTTCTCTACTTGCCTAACTCCAATTTCACATTTAAAGTAATCTGATAAACAATTGTTACAAGAAATACATGATTTGATATAGGAATACATATTCAATATAACATTATACATTTTCCCATTAACATTATTAATTAGTAGTTTATAAATGATACCACGTCTTCATACCATATTGAATGCTTTTTCAAAATCGATAAAATTGTAGTGTAGTTTTTTTCTTCTTGGATGTCAATAACTGGAACAGTGAAAAAATTGAAAATATATTATCAAAAGTAGAATAATTTTCACGAAAACCACATTGGTTTTTTTTAATATCATGAACTGGTTGGAAAAAAATTATTCAGTCGTATATTTAAGACAGCCGTAAATAATTTGCCGAAACAACTAACCGAAGTTATTGGTCTGTAATTTTTCTGATCATGGCGATCTTATAAAAAGGTCTAATGATACCGGACAACCAGCTTTGAGACATTATTCCCATGTCAAAGATCAACTTAAAAAGTTTTATATATATATATATATATATATATATACTCATTTACAACTTTGTCTTCACCACAGGCTTTATTATTTTTCAGATTTTTACACATTTCAGGATTTCGTCTTGGGAAATGTATTCATTTATTTTTTTCATTTGCGTTTACTGATTGATTTAAAAAAAATACAGAGTTATAAATCAATATCAACGTGATGATGCTTTTTTCTGTTTTGGGACTAAAATAACTTCCAAAATTCTTTTGGATCTTTCTTAGAGAAATCCTTTATTTCGTTTGATATTTTCTGCATATATTTCTTATATTTTTCATCCATAATTTTCAAACATGAGATTTGTCAATTATTTTTGTCGCGATTTTATTTTTGACTACAGAATCATTGTGTAATATGATATTATTGGTCGTCATCATGGACTCGTGGATCCATCTGCACCATAATAATCGATTCGTAAATCGTGTGTCATAGGTTTTGATCCTCCTTCGTCTTTCGTCTAAGTGACATTCTATTAGCAACTCGGCGAGTATTTCTAGAAAAGCAGAGGGCGCTTACCCTACAGGTGCACATAAGTTTTAGTAGAGTCCGAGTTTCTCATTTGTGTGTGTGTGTGTGTGTGTTATTTTGGTTATTTCATGTTATCTGTTGTGTGTGTTCTAGTCGTTATTCTACGAATCCTGTTTTTCAGGGTTTCCCTTTCACCCCAGATTTTCACTAAATTGCAATGGTTGCTCTCTTATTTATACAAGTGTCGTGATAAAAATACACTTGACCATATAATTTTCGAGACAGTTTTTCGAACACGGCTAAGTTATCAGTATTTGGTCAAACGGGGAACATAATTGCGATCAGATGATTTTGCGTTTCCATGAAAGAGCGTCTTTAAGGTCAAATGGTTAAAAAGCGAAACTATACCGACTGCGTCGGAAAAAGTTTTTTTTTATGTGAAGAGAGGGGCTGAGGAATTCCGATTAGTTAAACGGAGTGTAGCGGAAATGGTAGAGTAGTTCCAATTGTTCTGCTTCAGGAATCCAACATGTTTAACTTTTAAAAAAAGCTTGCCGCCTTTGTAGCTTCTTATTTTTATGTTTGCAGTATATCAATGGAATTTTTGAATTTTTTTTTCAGGATGTTGAATATTATTTTCGTAATTTTTGCTATATGTATACGATTATTATAATATAATGTTTGCTGTTTGAGCTATATTATTAGAAAGTAGTGTCAACTTGAAGCTTTAATGTTGTGTTGATCTTTAATGTGCAATGCCTGACCTTTGATATCAAGGTCAGTTTTTCACCTTGACCTTAAAGCTTATTCGTGGCACATCTTGTTTTGGTAGTGAACAATCATGCCGTAAATGACTTGTGGATTTGGACCCAATTGGTCATATTATACAAAGTTATTGGAGTCTTATATTAAGGACATGGATGAAATCTGGACCTAAAATTTAGTACAAGACCTATATTTTCTCAAGCTTGGCATTATAGCTGCACATTCGACAGTTTATTCTGGATGGTGTTTGTTTACAGTCATACCAAGTGTCATGTATTAGATATTTTAGTATTGAAAATGTAACGACTGTAAGCATAAAGAGCCGCTCTTTCTTCGAATTAGAACAAAAATCAGAAGGAATTCCGAAGTATCGGAAGATCCCGAAAAGCAAACACCTGGTGGTTTTTTACGTTACCTTTCCCAGTCCGACGAAACGTTATCGGATGAAAAGTTTCCTGACCAAAAGTGTTATCCAATGAAAAATTAGGATCGTTGATTTTTATCCAATCACTGTACATTATTGCCGACTTCTGTTTTCCGTGGCAGATCAGAAGCAATCAATTTTAGTTCCCGTCTACGGAAGAATAAAAAAAAAATCGAAATTGGACCAAAAATAAAAAATGTAGTCCCTTTGACTCCTTATAATTTGAAGAGATATCTGAAATCTGATTGAAAAATAAAGGCAAGGATATTTATGAGGACCCCCCCCCCCAAAAAAAAAAAATAAAAATAAAAATAATCGAAATTTGAATTAAAAAAAGTAGATCTTTTTTTCAGGTTTGGCCCCGTTGACCCCTATAACTCGAAAACCGTAAGAGATATCTGAAATCAGATTGAAATACACATGCAAAGATTTATATGAGGAATAAAAAAAATATACTTTTTTGGGTGTTGCCCAACTTTGACCCCAAATTACTTGAAAACGGTTCAAAATACACAAAATCTGCTTGATACATTTTTGTTTACCAGAATTAAATTAGGAACACAATAAAAAAAGAATAATTAAAATCGGAAAAAAAAAAAAAACTTTCTGCGTAGGTTTTAATAAAACACCTATTTTTACCCTTTTGGTCCTTTTTTCTAAAACGGTAGGGCCATTAAGTTCAAATTAAATAGAAACATTCCTTGAATGGTTAGTAAAATCATATTAAAATTTCAGAACAATTGGTCAACTACAACCACAGTTAAAGGAAACGAAGTGTCCCCAGACGACGACGCCGACGACGACTGCGCCATAACATTATTCATAAAAATACTGCAAACAAAAGCATCAAGCAAACAATTCTGTTATGATCATAGATGTCAATTAAATTTGTTCAAAGTATTAAATTCAGTATTGGTATACATTGCTCTAAAGGATATCTGTATGTTTGTTATGCTCCCTAATTTTGTTTTACAGACGGCCATATCGGAAAGGTTTTTTTTAATTTTGTTGACATGTTTTACTGGTAAATACTATTGAATTTCTGGCGAATGTTTGTCATGAAAGTGTAATAATATAAATATATATATACATATATATATACAAACGTCTCAGAATGTGACGACTCTATTCGCTACACTGCTCCATCGGATCAAATTGATACAGGGAAGATATGTAAACGTACAGAAAGGTCTGACAAATTCCCAACAATGTTAGAACTGTCAAATTTGCGATACAAACTTTGGTCGTTCCCTCCGCGGGACTCGAACTCGTACCGCTATGACATCTATGGCAACACCGCCTGCACAAAGTCCAGCGCCCTAGACCACTCGGCCAGCTAGGCTATATAAATATAGAGCTTTCGCTGGCGGGGTCATTCCTCCTCGTAGGATTTAATCTAGGGCTGTAACTTAGTACACGATATATGGTAGTATGGGACAATTCATTTAGGTGTTATTATGTAGGATAGAGGATCAAATTAATGATGCACGTCACAACAAATCAATATTATACAAACGACTCAGAATGTGACGACTCTATTCGCTACACTGCTCCATCGGATCACATTGATACAGGGAAGAGTAAGTAAGTATAGAAGGGTCTGAAAAATTCCCAACGATGTTAAAACTGTTAGAGGTCGTTCCCTCTGCGGTAGTCAAACTCGTACCGCTGTGACATCTATGAATTGGCAACACCACTCGGCCAGCTAGGCAATATAAAAATATAGCTTTCGCTGGCCGGGTCATTCCTCCTCGTATGATTAATCTAGGGTTGTAACTTAGCACACGATGTATGGTAGTACGAGAGATAGCATAATAACACCTAGACGAACTTTCTCGTACAAAATGTTTAGGTATTCAGAATCATGCAGAAACGAAACGAAACGAAAATACAAAAGGTATAAGTTCATATTAGGATCATGTCGGAGCAACAACATGAAATGTTCAGTACCGTACAAGTCTTTCTGAAAGCCATGCGAGAACAAAGGTCAATGTTTCAACTACTCAAGTTCAGTTTTGTATACGTTTATCTGAGAGGATTGACAACAAAAATAAAAACAAATAAAATTCGGTAAGATAATTAAAGTAATACAAATGTCCACATGAATCGTGTATGAAGTAATAATCAAACTAACAAGTTCAAGCGTGTTTCTGAGAATCATGATGGATCGCTGATATTATACAAGCCCATCTAAGAAACGTGCGGGTTTGACACAAAAAAAAATGGCGAAACACGTTTTATTTGGAATGAACTTTATGGAAACATTATTATGAAAACAAGAAAAGTGGTTGGTTAGATAAGTTAAATATTTGCAAACAAGACTTAGTAAATTTTCAGCATACGGAAGTATATATTTTTCAGCGAGTGTCTCCCATTATAACAGGTCCATGTATGGTTTGTATTCATCATAGTGGGCAAACGTCATTATACTTATATTCCGTATTGTCAAATGAACAGTCTGATGACACCAGTAACTTCAAAGTTGTGTGTAAACTGAAAGTGAAATCAGAAACGTTAACTGAGAATGGACTTGGTCCAACTATTGGCTACATGAACCACCATTACTATTCGCATACATGTTTGTTAGCGGGTACAAGTTAGTTCATAACGTTATATTGGTTAGGCATGGTTCTTATAATGAGTTGTTCTTTGCTAAACAAGTAAATATAAGCACACAACATTAGTTCATGTATGAAAATCCCGTTTCAGTGAAGAAAAAGTGGAAAATAACCAAAGAATTAAATCAATGCTGCTATGTTATCAACAACACACTACGTTAACTCAAGATATCAAACTTTGTTTTCAAAGTTTTATGTATAGGATTGGCAGTTTTTAATCATTCATTCCGGGAGCTGACACAGTGTGGTTTTAATTCTTCATGTAATTCCTCGTATTCATGGCTGATCAATTTAACGTGAAAAATAAATTACATGTGACAAACATTGTATGTGCATGTACATTTAATATATTTTGCAGACAAGTGCCTTTAGGTTAATTATAATAAACGGTAAGATACTTAAAAATGTGCTTTTAGAAAATACATTTCCGTTTTAGCGGTCGAATTTGGAACAAAAAAGACACTAAATCTGTATTCATTTATAAGCAATAACACTTTCCTTCTGCTTTATCCACGCTAGAGACCATAGGTCATGTCTGTTGAAAAGCCTTCATAAAAAAGTAAGGTTACAGTAAAACGTTACTTATTTCCTTTAGTTTGATCATTAAAGCCATGCAAGGCACATAAAATATTCGCTTTCTTGTCCGTCAATATTCATTTTTTTCCATTATTATGGCCTAATGTGGCGCGCCCATCCAATTCTAAATTTTCTTGATCCCCTGCTATAAAAAAAACAAATAACAAAGCTCCACGCAGTGGTAGACATTCGTTTCCTCTCGCACTAACCGCTGCAGACAGGCCTTTCGAAAATATTGGGCGTTATTCAAATCAAACGTGTCGTTTGACGATCGTAATCATTCACTTTTTCTCGACTTAGCAAAATTCTTGCATATTCTGAGAGGACTGGCTGTCTAGAGTGAATTTCGAACTGAGACGCTGTTCAGAGCTTGCAATATTATAATTATGTTTACCTTTATTCCCTGGCCATGAGCTGCCCTTCTGTTTCCCATTCAACCTCTTGTGCTTCTTGTACCAAAGCACATATTCCACAGAACCACCACATGATTAAATCATTGAAACAGCTTCCTTCTATTCCTTTCTTTTCTCTAATCATTCCCCTGATCTTTGTCACGGCGTATAGATTCAGACCGGGAACATAGAGTGCCAGAGCACACATGATACAACTTTCCCCGACTTTCTCTGCATTTTTACCGAAAACGTAGCACGGAACGAAATATGAAAAAATGCATGTCCTACAGTCATTAAAACAACCAAATAGTCCGTTTTTCCATTCACCCATTTTGATGCTAAGTTACTTTGAGAACAAAACAAATAAGCTTTCGATCCAACTAAATTACCGATGGAGTTTCTTTAAAGAACAAATCCCGAATGCCTATACGTAAACTGGTTAGCTTTATTTATTCTTTTATTGGTCAGCTTGAAAATTGGACAAAAGGTTTGAATAAGTCCTTGCCAACATGATCTAAGCTACAGGACAAACAGTTGGGTTAATTAATAATTCAAAGAAGGATTTACTTAACAATAATACATTATGTTGTACAAACACAATGGAAAGTTTTAAAAATTAATTCAAATTGTAACACAGGTATAAATGGAAGCTTAAAATTACGGAAACCTGTTGGAGACATTTTAATATATATATATATTGATATTGATTGGTGTAACAAATAATGACTTTTACCCAACCCCGTTTGCTATAAAATATGTTTCAACTAAATAAATCACTTCTGATGAAAAAAATAGTAACGTAAAATATTCTACTAACCCTCAACAGGTGGGACAATTACGAATACAATATGGCACCGAATACGATCAGAAACAAAGATGTCTTTTTGGGCCCCTTATTCTCAAATTGTCTACGGCCCAACCAAAACCTTTTCACTTTGTGGTACAATTTAAAATCACCTACAGTCAATTTATTGTCCGGCATAGTCGTTAACCTTCGAAAGTCTCTCTATTAAAAGCAGTTGTGGATCCAGAGGGGGTACAGGGGGTTAGCATCCTCTTTTTATTGTGAAAAATTGACAAAAAATGGCAAATAATGTCTTAGCATCCCCTTTTTTTCTGAGAAACCCCGGCTGGCATCCACCTTTCAAAGTGCCGGATCCACCCATGCAATGTGGAAGATTTACGGAGGTTTTGTCCATTCGACTTGTTTTATATTTTGAAATTTGGCATTTTTTGAACTTGATATCAATTTCCCCTGTGCCAATTACTTGTGACATACTTTCCTTCAAAGGTGACACATGTATTCAAGGTTTTCCTTTACTACAATGAAAATATTATAATTCAAATAAGACAGGATAATTTTCTGAATGCGGCTAAATCTCCCGCTTTGACACTGTCACATAAGCGGGAGACGTAACATGTAGATATTTAAAAGTCCGGAGACCATAAGAATTAGTGTCGCTTGGGTGCTTTTTCACCCCTTTATTCCCAAACGGCTCAAGTCACAATCTCAAAATAGAATCCAGGCCTTTTTTTTGTGGTATGACACCTTGTGCAATTCTTATACAAAGAAACCCATTGACTTATAGTAAAGTTATTCACGCGTAACATGAGAACGTTTGTTAACTGACCCGTCCTAAACCGTTTAAGTCACATTCATCGTTAGGGGCACATTGTGGTACAGTGTTATAAAGATCTATTTTTTGGTCCGGACACAAAATGTCTATCGACGACGAAAGTGTGATTCCATTTTGCGACCGTGTTTACATACAACACAGCAGTAGTTCTGGTTTAAGTAAGCAGACGTTCTCAGTGAAAATTACATGTTATTGCTGAGATAGCTGGCCTAAAGCTAGAGAAGATTTACATACATGTCCATTATAAAAATCAGTATTCAGAGGCAGATTCAGAATTTTGGGTAAGGGGCTGTAAATAGAATAGGGGGTAGAATCTGTAAAATATCAAGGTTTCAAGCAATTTTTTGTCCCCTTCAGTTTTAGAGGGAGTGTATTGGGTCTGCTCCTATGAACCCGCACCTGTGACTACTTTCATTAATGACTTTCCGTTATGAATGAAGACTCCTTTAAGAATACTTTCGTAACAATAAAAAAATTCCTTTTTTTCCTTCTTTTTTTTGCAATGCCGTATTTATCAAGTCTGAATCTAATTTAAAAATAATAGTTGTCGTTATTAATAAGATTATATTGTTAAAGAGATTTAAACCATCATAATTATTCATTGTATAGAATATTTCATGTGTTTGAGCTAATACCAAAATAAGAAGGTAAATAATATTTTAATACTATATGTAAATATTATATTACTCAACTTTAAATGAGAATTGACCAAGAGGTCTCCGGCCAATGTAGAGAATTACGGCCAAGGTCAACATTCGGATGCCAAAGATTGTGAAACCCTCCGCATTTTGTATCTCCCTATCTCACAATATTTCGCTAAAAATATCGCTCTTCACTAAACACCAGTATTAGTATCAAGTATCAATATATAATAACAAACAAAAACTCTGTTTTAAAAATGACTTAGTTTCAACAAAATAAGAGAAAACTTTCTGTTTTACGATAATAAAGTGGTGTAATTTTTTCCAATTGCTCATTTACTTTCGTCATTTTGTACGTATTATTTTGGTTCGTTTATGTTCTTTGTTGTGTTTGTCTGTTTTCCATGTTTGGTCTTTGTCCCTGAATTACATTCTTTTGACTTCCGCTATAGTTTTGTGTGCACTCCATAGTTTTGTAACCTATGCCATATTTTGTTTTGTGTGTGTTCTCCTTATGGCGATTCACTGGTAAAAAATTGAGAGCCGTGCATACATGTATATATCAAATGAAAGCTAATAATAGACTTTTCAATGCATGAACTTATTAGAGAAAAAAATAAAAACACAAAAATAAATGTCACCATGGAAACCACACAGAAATCATGTAAAAATGCATAAAAACTGACAAAAACATACCCACTTTAAGCTTCAAAATGACAGATTTCCCGCGAAAAATACAAACATTTTTTTTCTGATTTTCTTGCTTTGGACAATGAGCTTTTTGAATAATTACATTTCCTATGGGCATTGCCGGTTAGATTTTAAGCTATTTTACCTCCAATTCCACTCACCAATTTGTACGGGGTAAAAAAATTCATTTACTTTCCTTTTCACATGTTGGACAGGCAGCCATTGAAAATAGTTCCTTACAACAATGAAAATAAATGTAACATAGCCAAACACTTGCCCTTGTTTACTTTTTCAGAAAAAAAACAACAAATAAAATAATATCTTTATTTATAATCACCATAGCAACCATCAATTTTCAATTATTTATTTTTCATCCCTAGCCAAAATTGCGAAACTGTGGAATGCTAGCTTTGGTTCCCATGATTATTCTTTTAAAGGAGATGGTTATTTCGTTAAATGTAACAATAACGCATATGAACGCGGAATTTGTTGTGCTGTTTGTAGTTCGTGATGAACAGGGTCTATTGTATGTATGTGTTAAATGTATTAATCAATGTTAACAAGTATTGAACACTTACATTGTATGTTTTGATGTTCAACAATGTTACTTAAGAAGGTAGACCTAGGTTAAGGGAAATAACTCTTGAAATCAGTTATATGTTTGTATCATATTCACAAAAGCATTTCAAGCTTTCCTTTGAAACAGAATGAAGTCATGAGATTGATGTAAAATGGTGAATACAAACGTTCAAATGATTTGTAAGAATTGTGTCCCTTACCCTAGGTCATCACCATGCAGGCACGAGACCTCAATTAATTTTCAAGTGCATTTCAATACACACATTTGAGCAGATTAAAAAAATTCCACCAGCGCAAACTGAATAAAACTTCTCTGGCCTAAAGATATGTATAAACAAGATTTTATATATAAAGTGTAGAAAATTTCACCATCATTTTCTGAAATTAATACATATAATTCGGAGATGGGGTAAACTTGCCAAATGAACGAATTAAAAGTCCTAAATTTTAACCTTCCACTGAACCAAATCACAACTTTTAGTCAGAGTTGATTAATGAAAAAAATCCCATGTAATTTTAACCTATTTTCTACCAATTAGAGGCAAAACTTCAGCAAATAAGTTTCCAGTAAAAATATGAAAAAATGTGGAAGGTACCTACTACCAAAGTTGGAACTATACTCGTATACAATGCTCGGACGTTAAACCCCAACAAACAAGCAAACAAAACGTATACAATGAAAACCAAGGGGAATTAATTGTGTTCTCGTGCCTATTAGATCAATAAATATGCTCACTTTGAATAAAAACTGCACCCATGTCAAGATGAACCTTTTTTTTACTTCCAGTACAAAGTTTCACCATGATTAGTTGAAAAATATATAAGTTGTAGCAAATTTAATATCAGTGGTACATTGCATGACTCACATGTCCAATGGTCGAAGGAAATAAGGCCCCTAAATTGATCAACTTCAAACATGAAGTGGTCTACACATATCAAATGTACATTGAAAACAATAAGAAGTGGTTTCAAAGCTAAAACTGTCACTCCAGATCAATTTAAACCAGACCTGTACAGAGCTTGTTCAAGTGTGATTGTGTCCCATATTAAAAAGCCTTTATTTGGGTTTTGAATGATAAAAAACTGAAACAAATGTAAAATAATGTAAGGTTCTAAGCTTATCAGGTACATAAGCAGACAGACAGCTGTATTTTTCCAGTTTTTCTACAATTACTTTCATTTTTGAACCTTATAGTGTATGTGGTACTCTAAAATTAGGTGTTTTTGAGACATCACAAGGTATATACATGTAGTGACTTACATTAGATGCATGAATATCGATGGAATGAATATATGAGGTTTTTTTTCACATTATTTATATTAATTACTAGCAAATACAAAGATTCAGACCAATAAAACACATGTCTGTGATTTTATAGATCCTAAGACAAGGCTGTGAAAACCCCTGATTTTGCCATATTTCATTGACTGGGTTCATAAAAATTACACTAAATTGTCAGATTTCTGCCTAAACCTTGTTCATAAAGTATGTTTTTTTGTTAATTTAATGTTCCTAGTGTACAGTTAGAGGAGAAAAACTCAAAGCTGTACAATATTTTCCCCACTGGTCTATATTTCATACCTAGCAAAAGTGCAATTTCAATGGAAAATCCCATAGAAACCATATTTTTTTTTATTTTAATTTCAGAAAATAGAGAATAAAGGGCAAAAATCTTATTATTTCATGTAGATTTACTGAATTCTTGAAAATAAACACCGAATTACCCCCAGCAAATACTAGCAAATAAAATTTCTGATACCCAGTCAACCTCCTTATTAGGCACGAGACCGCAATTAATTTTCGTGGAAGATTGAAAAATTGTACGTTTTATATCTGTGGCAACACCCCCTCAGCACCTGCGTATGGAGTGTTCATATCACAACTCATACGTTATGCCAGAGCTTGCCGAAACTACGCAGACTTTTTGTATCGCGCTAGAATCCTAACAAATAGGCTTCTGGAACAGGGTTATGTTGCTACAAGATTGAAGTCATCACAGAAGTTTTTGATGGTCGTCATCATAAACTCGTGGATCGTTACGGTGTATCCATCTGCGCCATGAAAACTAATTTGTTCAAAGTGTCATAGTTTTCCTTTTCTCTTTCGTCTACCACGGACTTGACTTTATTATGAGCAACTCGGCGGGTGTTTCTAGAAAAGCAGAGGACGCTTACCCTACCGGTACACCTGGTCCATGCTCCCAGTTTTTAGTGGACTCCGAATTGCTCATTTGCTTTTGCTACTTTGTATGTATGATTTTAGTTACTTTATGTTCTTTGTTGTGAATGTCTGTTTCCCATGTCTGGTCTTTGTCCCTGGGTTACATTCTTTTGAATACCGCTATGACCTTGGTTCCCTTGATTACTCTTTGATTATTGCTATAGCCTTGGTTCCCTTGATTAATCTTTGATTATTGCTATAACCTTAGTTCCCTTGATTACTCTTTTAAATCATGAAAAACACTCACTTCGTGATCCTCACTGGTGTTCCTGTCAAGTATTTTTTTGGGCCCCCACTTACCTTGAACTGTGGATCCGCCACTGAGTCTGATACTTTAGTTTTGTTGTTCACCTTGCAATGTTGAATGGAGTTGATTCATTACTTTGTTAAGTTTATGACTGAATCAACCGCGTCTATACAATAAAATATATTCCCCAATTAATAATATATATTCATTCAATTTACAACTTTTGCGATCATGATTCATATTTTTGGGCGGTTTATACATTGCTGAAGGAGCATTGCTAAATACACTGATGAAATATCGACGATGTTCGTGCGAGTGAATTTTTTCCCTTTGCATATTTTGTTTCTAAAGATATTCAATGACATGAGGAAAAGTTTAACAAAAATACAAGAAGAACTAAAACTTCCTTATATAAGTCATTGAAAAGTGTACAATTCGTCATTCCGTGTATGGTAGAGGTTACAGACCACCAATTCAACCAATGAGCATTTGGAACGTACGCAAAAATAGTCCTACGCAGAAATTACCCCTGTTCCTCATAGTGCTGTGGAAAAAGTTCTCATCTCATTTAAAAAATTTAAACAGTTTCTGAAAGGAAAAACATTTCTGTACATTTTATAGGTGCATTTTGCTTCTTGTGATGTGAAGCCTAATCTCCATAATGATTTCTAAATATACCCCTATTTTGTGAAAACACTGGGATTTCCCATGCTATTTATAGACACTTCACTTCCGGTGACCAGTACTGCACTGCAAGCCTGCTAACCCCACATGCCATTCTGAGGATTGTGAGCTGACATATGTAGAATCATGCTGATATATAGTCCTCTGCAGGTTAAAGTTAAGGTAAAGTCCAGAGAAGCCATTGAATATTGTGAAATTAGCATAGAAGCCTATGGGAAGTGGAATTAGTGGTTTTTAGCCTTAATAGAGGTCATCCTGAGTCCAATACAATAGAGGTCATCCCGTGTACAATAGAGGTCGTCCCGTGTACGGTAGAGGTTATCTCGTGTACCGTAGAGGTCATTCCGTGTACGGAAGAGATTAGTCAGTGCATAAAATGCTTCATTTTGATTTCGGTAGAAGTCGTATAGTATCGTAGATGCTATTCCACGGGGGTCATACAGGAACTTATGTGAATATTGCAGTACCAGTATATTACACAAGAAATTGAACTATTCCCAGGTTCTTTGCATTATATGTCTTTCATCCTGTACCTCACGCGCTTCTTGCACGAGAGCACATGGCGCACAAAACATTGTCAATACACAGTCGTCACTACAAACTCCGTCTATGTGAACAGTTTTACGAACGTGGTAGCGTATTCTTCCAAAAGCGATTAAATTTACAAATGGGATAAGCAGCAGGATTCCCCACAGTAAACAACTTTTGTCGACCGTATAAGCAACTTTACCAAACACATAACACGGACAGAACGTGGAGAGCATGCAGAGGTTTTTGTCCTCAAAACAGCCAAATAAATTGTAATTCCAACCAGCCTGTACTTTATGGTCCATTGTCTACATGTAATATATTTTTTAGTTTTATGACCAATTCCGTCTGTGTATGGTCATTCATATCATTTGAAATTCTTAGATTCCTTACAGTAAAACACATGCAAAAAGACCCATATTACTGGTTGAAAAAGGGTCAAGGAATATTGTGATCCCCAAAAACACCGTAACTGGTTTCACTCAACAAACTTTATTTACAATTCTTTCACTTTTCACTTGTTGGAGCGTCTTCAATTGTTCTCGGGCTGAAAGGGAAAAGATTAAAGCTCTATTTAAAACCGTCTTCCGTAAGACCGACCATGAATACACTAAAACTCGCATGACACAGAGATCTATGGCGGTCCGGGGTTCAACATGAAAATAACATGCATCGAAACTTGATTCAACTTTAGAAGGAATGATCTTCCAGTAGATGGCGGTCATTAAAATCATCATAAGCAAGTATTTAACTAATTCGAGGCAAAAAATGCATGCTCACGTACAGGAGAATAAAAAGTTTATTAAACTAGGTAATTGAAATCATCGAAGGACATGTAGAATTGACTATGTTAAAACATTGTCGACGCATCCGTGGTTCGAATGTTTTAACAAAGTACATAAACATGGTTCTGTAACTAAGTAATATTCAAAACTTTTGAAATGATTTCCTCAGTTTCTTGGCATTATGTGACCTTCGTGACGGACTTCACGCGCTTCCTGTGCCAGTGCGCATGGACAGCAGCAGACAGTTATTATACAATCATCACTTTTGGTACCATCAATTCTTAGATGTTTTCTGATGAGATAACGAACTTTAGCAAATGCATAAATATTTACACATGGAATAAGTATAACGATCCCGCACAGAAAACAGTTCTTACCGACGCGATTGGCGGTTTTTCCAAATAAATAGCATGGACAGAAAAGCACTTGTGCACATATCCTAGCATCTTCACAGCAGGAATACTGCTCGTAAGTCCATTCGACCATTCTTCCTCAATTGATTTAAAAGTTGAATATAAAATATAAAGTAAGTGCTTGCTATTGTAAGTGTTTTATTAGGTTGAATGCGTGCGCATTGTTTCGTTTACTAGACTTATCGTTTAATTTTAAAAAAAATAAAGAATTTAAATTAGTGAATATCTGAACAAAAACGGTTCAATAAGAACAGTATACGATTCTTACATCTTTAAGCTGAGTAAAAAATATTGTTTCTAAATAAACAGTGTCGGTTCCACCCTTTTGTTGGAAAATATTGTTAATTTCGTACAAAGTTTGGACAAGAATGTCTTGAGCAAATAATCCCGCTTTTTTCTTGACCCCCCCTCTCTTTTCAAAATTTCTGGATCTGTTCCTGCTACAAGTATTTGCGTGTCAAAATCAGTTTATTACTTTATAACAAGACAGCTCGGTTGTAAAAGACGCGTTTAGCATACATGTACGTCCATGTTACTCCGATTCCATGCCAATCTCTCCTAAATTCCTCGCGTTTAATAAAAACATTTCAATTACATGTACCGGTCCGATAATGTACAAGTATTGGCGTGGTTGATCACTCGCAACCAGAGGAACGTACTTTGTCTTCATTTTAATCATGTGTAACGTTTGCTGTAGTCGTTTTTCTCATCTTCATTTTTATACCGTGTATTTGCAATTGTTAGATTCTGTTGTTTATATTGTTTACGTAGTTCGTCTGTGTATTTCAAGCTATGTGTCTGAATTAATTGTTCTTCCATTTTGACGCTTCGGTATTCTTTTTGCCGATATTCACCATTTATTGCCATTTTCCACTTCATAGACGTCATTAATATAATTATTTGAGATAGTATTACAAATTAGGAAAATGCGGTAGTTGTCTTATAAGTTTTATTTTTAGGGACTACGTTCTTTCACTAACCAGGAAGTTTAATTTTCAACTATGCAAAGGGTTTTACACAGATAAAAACTTGAACATAAAAAAAAGTATAACAAACAATTTACTTCGACTTTTAATTTTATTTTTTTAAATAATGACGTTACAATTGTCTTTGGCACAGGGTTATTCGTACAAACTTATCAGAATCACTAGACTGAAGACTAGAATATTACAGTGTCTGTAACAAATGCTACAAGGACTTTACAAATGTACAAAATCTACAGTCAACAATTAGATTTCTACTTTTATTTGCTTAAAAATATGTTCTTGCGATGCTGTCATTGAAAACTAAAAAAAAAAACTCTTTAATTTATGCGATTTAAGAAACACTTAGCAACTAAGACGTTTTATAAGTTACATAATGCGAGTTTTTATTAATGAAATTTCAAGTCAGTGACATTCTTCGCAATTATACTAAAACCTCTTATTAGTTTCTTAATAATGAGATTTTACGCCATTTCTAAGAACAGAGTCTGATCCAGTGGGAAAATTTCTGGGGGTTAGACCTCCTCTTAATACTCTCTGGACAGGACACACCCAACACTTACAAATCCTTTTACAACTACACGGGATGTCCAATAGGAGAGCTTAAGACAATCTTTAGAATATGAAAAGAAAGAAGAGCGTGAACATGGAGACAAATACGTAAGGAACTGACAAATTAAATGAGACAACTGTCATAAATATAATGGTGTTTTCCAGATGTACATCACTGCATGACAAAGGCTGTATGAAAAAAATTTTCTAGCATGGCCTTATAATTCCAAAGTCTGGCTAGAACACGAAAGTTGTGAATTTCTATCTCTAAATATACATCTTAATAACCTCTTTAGAAATGGTTATGCAATCTTAAAGTGCTGAGCTCTTTTCTAAAGGTTCAATGCGAAGTCACGCACCTACAAAGCAATCCTTTGAATCGTACTTATTTAATCTAACTTCTATAAGAATTTAAGATTTAAAGCTCGTCCAAAATGTTACCTATTTATATGTATAGCTATTAAAACAATACGTCTTAACTGACATCTTATAAAGTTACTATGAAAACAAGAAATATATACTACTACGAAAACTTCTATTATAGATAATCTACCCCTACAACGTAAGAGGTTGCAATTCCGGCACCAAGTCAGAAAATAGCTTGCTAGATAACCTCTTGCACTGCTGGAATATAGATAATCATGACGTTTGCTTGGGAAAATTTATGTTGAAGCTAGGAGGGGTCTAAGCGAAATGAAAACTAGCTTCCCAAATCGACATACTTATTTTGACTAGGAATTTTGTGAACAAAGGGAGCATCCATGTTTTGGGCGAGCGCTTGTGATAGGAGTGATTTTATCCTCAGAAAACTCGGGATGACTCCCGTCTACTACAGTATCTACTTTATCACATCACGATAAAGTAGATGGCGACGGATTAACCACTGGATTACCGAGGATTAAAGGGACTCATGGTGAAACAAATCCAGGATAAGTTTTAAATCATATTATAAAAAAAAAAAAAAACTAGTATGGAAAGAGTCGGGACTGAAACAAAACGCACACAAAAATTAAAGAATAAAATGTTTGATCGTTTTAGAAAAGAACAAATGACTATCACTTACTTGTAACATACAGCACCATTTTTTAAAACAAAAGCATGTGTGAATAAACAGCAGCACAAAGGATAATACATCATTCTATACAAGTTATTGACAATAATTATATACAATACAAATCATCATTCACATTAAAGTTGTACAGTGAAACCTGTCTAAACCAAACTCCGAATAAACCTGAAAACTGTCTAAACCAACCCCTTAATAAACCTGAAACAAGTCTAAAACAACCCCTTAATAAACCTGAAACAGGTCTAAACCAACCCCTTAATAAACCTGAAACAAGTCTAAACCAACCCCTTAATAAACCTGAAACAGGTTTAAACCAACCCCTTAATAAACCTGAAATCTGTCTGAACCAACCCCTTAATAAACCTGAAACCTGTCTGAATCAACCCCTTAATAAACCTGAAACCTGTCTGAACAAACCCCTTAAAAAACCTGAAACAGGTCTAAACCAAACTCTGAATAAGCCTGAAACCTGTCTGAACCAACCCCTTAAAAACCTGAAACGGGTCTAAACCAAACTCTGAATAAACCTGAAACCTGTCTCAACCAACCCCTGAATACACTTGAAAACTGTCCAAACTGAACACTGAATAAACCTGAAACCTGTCTAAACCAAACTCTGAATAAACATGTAACCTGTCTTTACTATAAATCAGTCGATGATACCATTGAACCTGTGTAAACTGAACACATCCAACTCAACATTTCTCAAAGTCAAAAACTGATTCCTGTATACTAGAATTGTCCACAATATAAAACCGGCCGAGGTGCCAATTTTTCATCTAGCAGAAAAAACAATCATTTTTTTTACACATTACTCAGGTGCTTATTCATAAGAAGTGGACCCTACATACAACCCCCACCCCCTTCCCAAAAAAAATTAGGAAAAATATAACTTATTAATTTTTCATAAATTTTAAAATTCTACCTGCAAGTTTTCTGGTTTTCATCCCTCCAAACACAACCTGAAATCTTGGATCTGCCCCTGTTACCAAACACACTTTTCCAATAAAAAGGAGGGGTTTATAGTTTTTAAACATGCCCAATCGTATATTATCCATGTAAATTAAATACTCATACATACAATTTTTTAAAGTCCATTTGACACTATATTTTACAGATAAAATATCACCAAATCATATATACAAGGGTAAAAAAGGTTGACACAATTCAGCTGCATGTATACCATTATAATTTAATTTGATTTGTACCAAGCCAATGAATGATTAGTTCTCTTTAAGCAAGAGTATAACCAGGCTTGGTTTTGTAATCATTCACATCTATTTGTCCACACTCCACAATTCAAACGATCCCAAACAAAATCACATTTAGATTATGAATCAGTTATCTGTATTTGGACTGGAATCTATTAAAAATCTAATTATAAGGAATGTTTCAAATTTTTGAACAGGTTATACACGTTAAATGAAATAATCTGTTCTGAAATAAGAAATATTTCTGAAATATAGGAAGTGGACTCCCATGGATTCAGATAAAATCATCAAGAAGGTGTTTATCTATATTTTTGAGAAAATATTATGAATGAGAGAATGTGCTTCCTGAATATGCTTGTAAAGCTAGAGAACCAAGCATTTATTTTAGTTAGTCTATCTTACATATACTCAGGGGTGGATCCAGACACTTTGAAAAGGAAGGGTGCCAGCAGGGATTCCTCAGAAAAAGGGGGTGCAAGGACATTATTTAACATTTTTTGCAAAAAAAGTCCATGCACCCCTCCTTGATCCCCCTTTATATGCTGAAACACCAGAACCTTAAATTATATAACTTTGATCAAAAGCATATCAATTGCACCTTAATGCCCTAATACATACATACATACAATTACACTTTACAAGTTTAATGACTGGTTACATAGTTGGTGACAACCCTTCGATAACAGCTATGGATTGAATAACAATTACAATGTATTGATTTGACTATTCAGGAATCATGACATATGGGAATTTACAGTCATTTATAAAGCAAATTTTCAAAAGAATTAGGTGGAGGGTAACAGAGGCTGATCAATTATTCAGATTTAGAGGTGACAATAGAATTAAAACCTAAGTGAAACAAGGCAAGACAACTTTTAGGGGTCAAATATGTGAAAAATCAAGATTTTGTTAAAAAAAAATAATTGATTTCCAAATATTAGGGTACTCTGTGTTCAGCCCTTATTGCTTCAAATCTGTGACTGGGGGGAAAAAAAGCTAAAACCGTGAACATGATGAAATATAAATTAGTAATCCCAGTCTCAATAATATACTCTTCATGCAGCAGTTTAATATGATTGTTTATTTAAAATTGATACACTTCTAAATTTGGATTGTATAAAATACAAATGTACTTAATACAGCAAGCTTCTGGCAGGGAATGAATTTGTTAAAAAGAAAAAAAAAAATTGATAATTGCCCTTAAATCTTTCATGGTCTAAAATGAGTTTGATTACATACCCTTACATCCTTAGGACTCTGATTTGGACCAACATGAAAGGAGTCAAAAATAGAAAATTGAAATAAATTGTCGGATTCAACATGATGAAATCAAACAAAGTTAAGAAGGTAGCCCTAGAGTAAGGGACATAACTCCTGAAATCAGTGACATGTTTGTATCATATTCAATTTTACCAAAGCCTACCAAGCTTTCATTTAGAACATATTGAAATCATTCCAAGTTACTTTGATGCTTACATGAGATTGATGTAAAATGCTGAATACAAACGTTCCAATGATTTGTAAGAGTTGATCACTTACCCTAGGTTTACCTCCTTAAATTTTGTATCCAAATTTTGACTTATTTGAAAAATGAGCAAAAAAAATTCAAAAAAACAACAAACAAAAATCTTATATAATATTGTCAGTACATTCTGCATATCAAAGGACCACAAGAATTTAACTAAATTCAATATGGTCAAGAAAGTATATATTTTTAAATACAATATAGTTCCAAATTGTATAAACTGCTTCAATGTTCTAGGTCCTTTTTTGCACCTAATTCCTAAAATCTGGTAAGCAGATCCAAAGATATTCAAAAATAGGGTTCCAGAAAAAAAAAGGGGGGGTCCAGGCTATTATTTGCTTATTTTGCTCCAACTAGTCACAAAATTAACAAAACCTTTCCAACAAAAGGGGAATTCAAAACCCCAAAACTCCTTGATATGCTACTGAAGGTCATAACTCACACAATTTAAGTATAATTGTCCTTAAATAAATAAAAAACTCAAACTCTGTCTTTCATCTCAGCATTCAGTTTAAATAGGTTTCACAGTAACAAATATTTACAATACAACAATAAAGCACAAATTAGCTTTTACATGTACAATACTCATTGCATAAAGTCAATAAACAATATAGCCTCAATGTCAATAGATGAAAGAACCATAGCCCTAGATAGGGGGAATAAGATGACAGCAAGTTATATATATCAGAATAAAATTAGAAAAATATAAGGCCATTCAAAGTTAAATCCTTAGCTCTCAGACCTTTTTTTATTAAAATGAAATGTGGGGGAACATGTTTGTAACTTTTAATTATCCTAAGAAAGTAATTAGGATCATTTTTACATTGTTTATAGCCAGAGAATTATAGAGGGTAGCGTTTGTTTATATTTTTTATATACAGGGATAAAAACGAATAATGTAGTATCCTCAAAACAAGCATGGGAGGGCCAGGGAACTAAGAATTTTTTTGCTGGCCTTAGCTTAAAGAAAAGATAATGTTCCAATAGAGGTTACTTCCTGGTACCACAAACACATTAAGATCTATCTGAGTAAAAAACCTATCTATACCTCAGTAAGGCAAAACATATCAATGTCATGGTCTGTAGACTTGATCAAAAATAAAAATTTCTAGTAATCTGCAGATGATGCATAATTGAATTTCATGCATTCAGTTTATATTCTTTATACTGATATAGATTAAATTAAATTCATCAGTTTTTGGCATCTGTAACTCATCAAGGTTGACTCACATACCAAAAATCAGCTCAATAGCTGCAAGCGTTTAGAGAAAAAGTGTGGAAAACTTCAATTTTTTTCCGGATAGATAGAGTGTAAATCTTAAATCCCCTTCTGCTAAAGCTGGTAGGGGACTAATAAATAGAAGACCAAGTTTGATATTTAATATCAGTTACAGTGGGGACCAAACAAAAAATGAATGTTGAATGAAATTGTTACATATTTTACATTATGATTGATGTTAGTTACAATGAGGGTGGAAGGGGAGGTAATTCAAATATTGCACGATTAATATTTTCTGACAGGCACAAATTTTCCTGTAGGATCTTCAATATAATACTTGTACCATACATCTTTGTGTTGTGAGGCCCTGCCCCATGGTTTAAATCGTCCATTCCAGTGTAGTAACTTGGCCATTCCAACAAACTGTTTGGTATAACTTGTTCCAGATGTCCAACCTATAAAAAAATATTTTTCAAGGAATATATTTGGACAGGAACCCTATTACCCTGTTTAGGTACCAACCATTTAGGGGTTTGTGATTTAAAAAAAATATATATTTCAATTTACAGTCATAATTATTGTTTTACTCAGTTGAGGGGAGAAAAAAGACTTAATATTACCCTAATTATTCAACAATGTAGATTACAAAACAACATTTCACTCTGGCTGTTGCTGAAAAATTATTCTCCCTCAACAAAACATCCCACCCACCCCCTTCTAAGAAGAAAATGGTCTGTGTCTTAACAATGCGAGAACAGTAAATGTATCATTTAAGTATGTAACATTCATTGATTACTGTTATAAGCAAACTTCAGATCAATCACATTACAGTTTAATGACTAATGTGGCGGAGCAACAGGTGTGCTCTCAACAGACTGATTTATTGCATATGTGTCATGTGAGCATAATTAAAGTATATAAAACCACAAAGCTATTTTCAACTGCAACAAAACATTTATAAGTGGGTATTATTTTTTGCAGTTTGTTTAGCTTTTCACTCTTGGATTTAGCCAGATCATATAACTTTGCAGTGGAAACTAAAAAGTAACATTTTGTAGATTGTTTGAGCTTGGGCTTTGATGCAACCATGAAAAAAAAAAAAAAAAACAAGTACCCCCCACTCCTCCCAAACAATAATTCTTCCACGGGTTACACATGAAAATATGTCTTATATAAATTTGGAAAGTGGGTATAATTAATATGACTAAGCACTACTAATGTCGTCATGAATAATGGGCCATTTGGATTAGCAATATTTGGGGGCTATGTTGCAATCATCTTGTATGTCAGTCTGTTACACTTTTCTGTAACAGATTTCTCAGCTTTTGCAAGAGGGAATGCTTAAACATTTGGTACAATGCTTTGATAACTCATGTTCTGTGTCTTCCCTTCTAAAAGAAGTGTGACGTCGATAAACAGAATGTTGCCAATTTTGCACATCTCAACAGAACCTCACATCTTGCAGTATCAGGTTTATTATGATATTTTCTGTCTGAACATCACTACTGCCATTATTCTATATGTACATGCATCTACCACACCTTAGTATCTGACAGGCTCATTGTAATATTTTCTGTCTGAACATCAAACTGCCATTACTCTATATGTACATGTATCTACCATACCTTAGTATCTGACAGGCTCATTGTAATATTTTCTGTCTGAACATCAAACTGCCATTATTCTATATGTACATGTATCTACCATACCTTAGTATCTGACAGGCTCATTGTAATATTTTATGTCTGAACAGCACTACTGCCATTATTCTATATGTACATGTATCTACCATACCTTAGTATCTGACTGGCTCATTGTAATATTTTCTGTCTGAACATCAAACTGCCATTATTTTATATGTATATGTATCTACCATACCTTAGTATCTCACTGGCTCATTGTAATATTTTCTGTCTGACCATCAAACTGCCATTATTCTATATGTACATGTATCTACCATACCTTAGTATCTGACAGGCTCATTGTAATATTTTCTGTCTGAACATCAATAATGCCATTATTCTATATGTACATGTATCTACCATACCTTAGCATTTGACTGGCTCATTGTAATATTTTCTGTCTGAACATCAAACTGCCATTATTCTATATGTACATGCATCTACCACACCTTAGTATCTGACTGGCTCATTGTAATATTTTCTGTCTGAACATCAAACTGCCATTATTCTATATGTACATGTATCTACCATACCTTAGTATCTGACTGGCTCATTGTAATATTTTCTGTCTGAACATCAAACTGCCATTATTCTATATGTACATGTATCTACCATACCTTAGTATCTGACAGGCTCATTGTAATATTTTCTGTCTGAACATCAATAATGTCATTATTCTATATGTACATGTATCTATCATACCTTAGCATTTGACAGGCTCATTGTAATATTTTCTGTCTGAACATCAAACTGCCATTATTCTATATGTACGTGTATCTACCATACCTTAGTATCTGACTAGCTCATTGTAATATTTTCTGTCTGAACATTAAACTGCCATTATTCTATAAGTACATGTATCTACCATACCTTAGTATCTGACTGGTTCATTGTAATATTTTCTGTCTGAACATCAAACTGCCATTATTCTATATGTACATGTATCTATCATACCTTAGTATCTGACTGGCTCATTGTAATATTTTCTGTCTGAACATCAAACTGCCATTATTCTATATGTACATGTATCTACCATACCTTAGTATCTGACAGGCTCATTGTAATATTTTCTGTCTGAACATCAAACTGCCATTATTTTATATGTATATGTATCTACCATACCTTAGTATCTGACTGGCTCATTGTAACATTTTCTGTCTGAAAATCAAACTGCCATTATTCTATATGTACATGTATCTACCATACCTTAGTATCTGACAGGCTCATTGTAATATTTTCTGTCTGAACATCAATAATGTCATTATTCTATATGTACATGTATCTACCATACCTTAGTATCTGACAGGCTCATTGTAATATTTTCTGTCTGAACATCAAACTGCCATTCTTCTATATGTACGTGTATCTACCATACCTTAGTATCTGACTGGCTCATTGTAATATTTTCTGTCTGAACATCAAACTGCCATTATTCTATATGTACGTGTATCTACCATACCTTAGTATCTGACAGGCTCATTGTAATATTTTCTGTCTGAACATCAAACTGCCATTATTCTATATGTACGTGTATCTACCATACCTTAGTATCTGACAGGCTCATTGTAATATTTTCTGTCTGAACATTAAACTGCCATTATTCTATAAGTACATGTATCTACCATACCTTAGTATCTGACTGGTTCATTGTAATATTTTCTGTCTGAACATCAAACTGCCATTATTCTATATGTACATGTATCTATCATACCTTAGTATCTGACTGGCTCATTGTAATATTTTCTGTCTGAACATCAAACTGCCATTATTCTATATGTACATGTATCTAACCATACCTTAGTATCTGACAGGCTCATTGTAATATTTTCTGTCTGAACATCAATAATGTCATTATTCTATATGTACATGTATCTACCATACCTTAGTATCTGACAGGCTCATTGTAATATTTTCTGTCTGAACATCAATAATGTCATTATTCTATATGTACATGTATCTACCATACCTTAGTATCTGACAGGCTCATTGTAATATTTTATGTCTGAACATCACTACTGCCATTATTATATATGTACATGCATCTACCATACCTTAGTATCTGACAGGCTCATTGTAATATTTTCTGTCTGAACATCACTACTGCCATTATTCTACATGTATCTACCATACCTTAGTATCTGACTGGCTCAATGTAATATTTTCTGTCTGAACATCACTACTGCTATTTTTCTATATCTACCTAAGTATCTGATATGCCATCCTGGATCTATGTTGGTGTATTTCTTGTAGAACACAATCATCATTGGAGGTTGGGACCCTCCACCAGCCCTCTCATTACCATAGATTTCTTCTCTAAAAACAGAAGGGGGACATATAAGACCTTAGCTTACCCTTAAAATTACTATAAAGTTATATTCATTTGTTGGTATAACTGGTAT
Source organism: Perna viridis (assembly GCA_037379345.1). Classification (NCBI taxonomy): domain Eukaryota; kingdom Metazoa; phylum Mollusca; class Bivalvia; order Mytilida; family Mytilidae; genus Perna; species Perna viridis. Next base: position 5,137,263 of record CM074522.1, read on the forward strand.
AACTTCTATGGTTTGTAAAAACTTAGTTGTTCTCCCTTGACTGCACCAGAGCATACAAGCTTTCAATGTTAATTTTTATTTTATAGTGAATTTGTGTTATGATTAATGATTGACTGATGACTAAACTTTTCACACTAGTAATAATTCTCCCAAATTTTGATCCAAAACATGGATGTAGTGTGTACTAGTGACATGGCAAACTGAAAAAATAAAATATACTCCTGGACTTTCCTATGCATACAACTAAACAACAATTTTCAGTTACAGCCCATACACAAATCTGTCATGCAAAATCATTAAGTTGACCTTGAAGTCAAAGTTCAAGGTAAAAGGTCACCAACTATGGTATGTGCCTTGAACTATCTTCCCTCTTGCCAAATATCTAAAGCCTACACCAAAAGACAACAAAGTAACAGCCTGGACACGATTTGTTACAGACAGACAGACAGACTGATTACTATAGGACATCATCCATTTTTTATGGCGGGCCTTATTAAAGACTTACTTAGTATTTAATTTTAACCAATGCTCTAGCTTCTTTGTTATATTATACTTCCTCCACAGATCCAAGTCAGCTATAAATACACCAGTGTTAAAGGCACACTCTAATGGATCAATTTTCATTTCTCTGATATGTTTACTTTTAAAGTCTATATAATCAGCATAATTATTCTGAAATACAAGATGTAAAAAAGGTAACCATGTAAAAATAAAAGAAAACCAATCTGCCCATCACAGATATTCATGTATTTAACTTTTTAATGAAAGGGGCCATAACTTCAAAACCCACAATAGTAAATGCAAGAATACATATAAATTCAGAAATTATAATTCATGTAAAATTTTAAACTTTTATCATTATTGTGCAACTTTGGTTTGGGTTGTTAAAAACAAGTATTGCCAGTGATATGTATTTATCTAAGATGCTGCTGAGTTTTTTCAAGAGCTTTTAATGAATATATTAATTGTTTGTGGTATCAGTAAGTTCTGAATGCTTCATAGTTAAAGGAATGATATCAATGCATCTTTGTCAATTCTGAAAGCAAAAATTGAAATCAACATATAATTTTATACTTAGAGTACCAGCAGCTTAGGACAAAATTTCAACTACTGGTATACATTACAGAAGCAATAGTGGAATTTTATTGAAAAATGAAAAAAAAATAAAAATGATCAGATAAGGAAACTGTTCCGACTTTCCTGGCAGCTAAAAAGCACAAAGAATCAGCTCACAAAATTTTAATTTTTTCATGAGTAGACCTGAATTCTATATCAGAGGTGAACTGATGTCCCCTTTATGCTCCAAAATTTAAGTTGATAATATAAAAAAAAAACTTATAATCACTTGAATGCACCAATCCCCCCTTTTTGAATTTCTAGATTTGCCACTAGATTATAGGGTTAATTAATCTGCAAGAGGACTTAAAAACCCATCGAAAAATAGGCTGAACGATATTACAAAAAAACTGACCTTGGAGAGTTCTGGGCAATATTATGAAGAAAAAAAATTAAGAAAATGTTGGTACAGCCCTTGCAGTCTTCCAAATTGACCACCAGCCTGACAGCCATGGCTGGTAGAAATGCTGGTGAGATTGCAGAACATGTCAATGATTACTATATAAGGCTTGTTGTCAAGATATTTATACAGCAAAGACAGCTATTGACATCTAAATAAAGATTGCTAAGTACCTTCATTAATGTAAGTCTTCTGGATGCACTACTACATTCACTAGAGAATGCTACAGCATGGTGATTGGACAGCTTCATATGATACAGATCCTTTATATCACCTGCCAAATATATATATGTTCATAATATAATATAATATGAATTTGTAACAAGGTTTCTGATTGGTCGGTTCTCTTAGAACAAACAAAGTTACTATGTATAACTTGCTTTCAATAACAGTGATAGGTGCACATTCCACAATTCAAATAATCCTGAACAAAGCCATGTTTTGATATCAAACAAATTTGTAATATTTGGATATGAATACATGTACATGTATCCATTAGAAATTAAATCATAAGGAAACCTATGAATCATTTCCTCAATGAAAAAAACAATGCTTTCTAGGATTTCATTTTCTCATCAATAAAATTGTAATGATTAAGTTACTAAAAGTCTGTGTAATAGTTTGGAATTAATTTTGTATATAAAAATTGTAATTCTTGATAAATATGAAATTAGTATCTTAATTCTAGATAACTTCTCAACTCATGACTGCTGGATAATACAGTTTACAAATAAATGTAATAGTTTTCAGTAACATTTAGTAGTGAAATTAGCTAAACCAAACCCTGAATAATCCATAAACCTTTTAATGTTTTAAAACTTTAATCTACCTTACATCTAACTAAACTGAACAAATATCATAAAGTCCAAAAAAGGTTTAGTTTAGACATGTGTAGATTTCACTCTGGGTTTCATTGTTATTGAAATATTGGTGATAAATTGAAGAAAAAGAAGTGAAAGCATTTCACTATGGTGGGTAATTATCACAGGCGTGTAATTTTGTCGTTTGCTCTATGAATCTGGGTATTAAATTTTTGCAGTCTTTATTTATCCCACCCAAATTTATGTTTTACGGTAGATGTCTGTGAAATACATTTTTTTGTATCTCGAATTGAATTTGGTGAGCTTTCAATATCTGTGATTCCCAGAACCATGCAAAAATTTCCCAGCATAGGATGAAATATCATAAAATGATCATATCAAGTCACTTTTCAGGTTATCCCTCATTAGCCCTTGGTAATCTATTCTGCCCTAAGGCTTTGCTAATAAAGCTTGGAATAAGAAAAATGGTATGAAATTGAAATAATATGTAAATGGTTAAGTAATACCCAACCCTTTTTGGACTGTAGAATTTGTTCAGATTACTGACAGGTCTTGGATTGCCCAGGTTAAAAAAAGTTTTAACTGGTATACAGGGACTTCAAAGATTGTCTACTGAAGACAGGTATTTTTTGGTTTATTCATAATTTTTTTTCAATATCAAATGACAAACCTTGAACAATACTGTCATCATCAATGTATAGAATTCTTCCTTTAATATCTGGGAACAACTTTGGAAGATAAAATCTGGCATAGTTCAACTGGAAAAAATATCAGATATCAACATAAATTAACATTGTCATGAAAATGTCATTAATCTTTGGTTTTATAATTATCAAAGTACAACATTACCAGTACAAATAGGTCATTTTAAGCACTTGAAACAAAAGTAATATTTCAAAGTAAAGCTTTTCATTTTACTACATGTACATGTAACTAACATAAATCTGTTTTGGAAAAATTTAAAAAAAATTGTACCTTACATAAAATGCCATGCCTTCTGTCATCAGTGACTGATCCAGAAATACAAGGAATAGATAGGGTCAAGCTAACAGTCCTAAAGAGGTGGAGGCACTCCAGTGATATAATTAACTAAACGGCTTGTGCATGAGGTGGGGGGGGGGGGGTGGGGAGCTTACAACTACCAAAATTCAAAATTCTCCTCTCACAAGTTACTTACTGGTTTGGCTAGATCCTGTCTTCCACTCCAAACTTTAATTTTACCCTCAACCCAGCTCTCTGGAAAAACTTTTATTTGGTAACTTATGTCCTTCAACTTTGTTGTCTCTATCCATATCCTGTGGTACACAAAAAAAAATGTGTTTGTGAAATATTCAACTTTTGCTTCAATTATGAAATGAATTTCTTATTAAATGAAGTTATTGAATATGAGTAATGATTAGTATAGTTCTATCATTTGTCATTATTTTAAACATGCCCCCAAAAAACGAGAATACAATAAATTGCAAAAAACACTGACTAGATAGCTATGGTCATCCTTTTTTGAACTGAATACTGTGTTATAACAGAAAATTATATATATAGTGAAATTATTTACGTGTAGAAAAAACACTGAAAATTTCAGTGATATTGTTTTCTTTAAATTAACTCCGAAATAAGGTTGTTTCCCCTAACAAGAGTTTCCCAGCTTTTCCAAAAATAGCTAAAAACTATCCCAAATAATATACTGTAAATTATTTCCCAATTATTACTAAATTCAGCACTTAAACTAATATTATTAGTTTAAGTGCTGAATATATTGTGTTTCTGCTTTAAATTACACTACATAATTATTTATAACATGTTTTTCTTGATATCCTCAATAAGATAAATGATTTTAACTACAAAATCAAGGTTTTGTATCGTTTTTTCAAATTTCCAAAATTAAAAAAAATGACACAATAAGATGACAACAGGATAGTTTTGAAAAAAAGGCAATGATATCACTGAAAAATTGCATAACTCATACTTATTTCTGTAATATGAATACCTTAAATGGTCTTTACTTGGAGCATCAACTACAAGGTGGAAGAAGACATTGTGTTTTGTGTTGCTATGGATACTGTTGATAAGAGCAATCATTCCACCAAGGGTATTTCTATCTGAGGTGATACACACATGGATAGCATCTTTATGCAGACTAATGTTACTCTTAAAAGCATCAGCTTCAAGCCTATAAATACCTGGGAAAAAAGATGTAAGTACAATATACATGTATATTGTAATTGCATTTATTTCTCAAATTAGTGTTGTATTGAGGCTAGAACATTTTTTCTGTGTGTTTTGTCAGTACAAACAAACTGGTTGTATATTCAATTCTCTGAAAGAAAGTAAGTAAGCAATTGTGATGTATTTTATCAACATGTATTGTGGAACTATAGGAAATCCAAACAACAAAGCTCAGTATCATTTGGACATGATTTAGAGTGATTAGTGGTTGTGTCAAAATATCAATAAAATTAACATCATACCGATCCATAATTGATGGAAATGTTGCAATTATTTCACTTTGAAGGCCTTAATTGAATTTTTCAATATTGTAAGACATTAGTAATGAGGACAAGAACATGTACATGTACATGGGCATTGTTTGCTTACCTTTATCTATTACACTTTTCTTAGTGATAGAATTTGGTAGAAGCTCTGGAAACCATATCACCACCATAAATCCTAACCATACTAAAGTTGTAAGCAAAATTACTGAAAAAGAACCAATATGAATCATAACATGCATACCTTCACATTATGTTTACAGGAGCAAATACTCAGTATAAAAATAATAGATATAAATGAAAAGTATCAATATCCATAATATCCAAATAAAAAAGAGGAGGATTTCAGCATCAGTGGAAATTCAGACCCACAGCATGATACATCATATAAAGTTGCATAAAGTTTTTACTAATTAATATGCAACCTTAATGATGAAAGTTTTCAAAAAATCGGTGTTATAGGGAGCCAAATTCATTTTACCTGAGGGTCTTTCAGAATGAGGTACAACACAAGTACTGTGGTAAGCTGGACTAGCACTAGCACATGCAAGGCTTATGTTTCTTATGTCCCTTTTGGTGGTCCACAAAATGCATACATAAAGGCCATAAGAATAGTGTTGTTCCATAGCTATACTTGCTCAGAAAATCATGACATTTGCTGATTTTTGAAAATCTTAAGCTTATTTACTTTTTTTTCCATCAATGACAATGTCATTACAAAATTATAATAACAAAAATCATTTCATGCTAAATATCTAACCTTTCTTTGTTGAACAAAGTCCCATGCTTTCAGTTTACTCATTAACTACATCAGTCGCTTATTTAACCCATCGAATGAAAACAGATATCTTTGACACGTAAACAGATGCTGGAGGCTGACATTAACGGTACCCGGATTTCTTCGTACCTAGGAAAGAAAAAGTCCAAGGGTTTCGACAGGAAAAGATAACTCTGGTTTCACTACACATGTAGAAGATGAATTTGTACATAGAGGGTGCAAAAGTCCTAAATGCTGTAAAGCTCAAGAAGTCTTCCGTAAAAACACTAGTTTATTCTTCAGAATATGACGTAATTATTTTTTTTGGTACTTGTTCCAATACTTGGGCTTTATTAAAGCCTTTAGTTAAAAATGTAACAGTAACAGACTAAATAAACATTGACTTTCCTCGATATTTTCCATGACTCAAGATGCTGCTAACCTATAACCTGAGAGGATGCCAGTCATTGATTTGTCGGTTTCTACAACAGTGGGCTGACAGTTAAGCTCTCATCTATTTCTCATATGTTAGTGTTGTGTACAAACTATTGTTCTGTACATTGTATTATCACACATATTGATGTCTGTTTCTTTATATGTTTAATTTGCTTGAAATGAGCGATGTTCATTTTGTTTGTGAAATGAAATAAATAAATATAATGTGAATCAGTCTAAATAATAATGTCATCTTGGGAGGCTAAATTTTTATTTGCTTGTTCGTCTTTCTTTTACATAAGCATCATATACATGTGAAAAAATTCCTAAGTGAAAGTCATGATGATCTGGACATAACATAAATACTGTCAGATTATTTAAAGTTCTTCCAACAAGAGTAAAAAGCTCAGGAAGGCAGTGAATACAAAAGTAACAAAATCTATGGTAACAGAATGATCTCTGTCACAAAATAAAGCTAAAATAAAAATAATAATCCAAATAAATATGATCCACACAGGAACTCTCTTTGTAAACAGCAGTTTCTTTTTTTTGTCCAAAATATAGTCTATAGTTTACTTCAATAACAAAATCAATATCATTCATTTCAAGCATATTTAACATAAAAAGAAACATAAAGACATCAAGATGTGTGATAATCAAAACAATAACTTGTACTAAAGACCAACCAGTGAAGAGATAAATTCTATAACATTGACTACTACTTTCTGCCAAGAAGAGTGCCAACTGACTCAGAATTGAATACGTTTAAAGTTATCATTTATGTAGAATTTCTTAAATGATAAAAGTATGGTTTAAGCTCACTAATCTTAGAACTAAATTGAATGCCTTCATTAGACATGAGTCATATAAATATGTTATCTGTCATTATCAAATGAAGCCAGATGAAAGGTATCTGGTATAAATTTTACCCATGAATAATTTCCTTTCATTGTTAAAACATGGGCAAGTGAAAAAGAAATGCTGTTCACCCTCAAGCAAGTCAAATGAGCAAATTGGACAGATTCTCTCTGAACTTATATATAATGTTATTTTTTGGCATATTATGTTCATGATAATCCAACCATGTTACTAAAAAAACCTGCCTTCTAAAAGTATGCAATTGTTTGAAGAGTTGAAGACAATATAGTTGCACAATACAACATGCTTAACAATTTGTTATAGAAATATTAGGTATCTTTTGTACACAACCAGATACATTCAAACCTTGTTAAGTTGAAGGGACCAGACAAAAATGTATTTCCTAGAATTGAGTCGTCCAAGTTTTATTGTTTGTGCATATATGTGAACATTTTGTACTTCACTTTATTAGGGTACTTCCTGGTGTCTTGCCTATCTTTTCGAAAGATAATTTTCATGTGTTGTATATTGAATGAGTTCTAAATTCTGAGGCACATCACATGTTTTAGGGGAAATTGATATTTATTTTCCCTACATCGAAAATGCCGTAACGTGTTGCTTTCAATAATTCAAAAACTGTCAAACCATGTGCGCTAATTACAACGATAAAATTTACATGTAAGATTAACTAGGGAAATGAAGGTAGTTGAAAAAATTCTCTGTTTGGCGTGTAATTAGATTAAACAAAATTTACCACAATCTTTTTTTTTTATTATCTAAATATCCAATTGTATTGTTGATGTAAATTCTGAAGTGTGACTATTCAAATTCATTTCTTTTTACTACACAAGCTATTTTGTATCTATCAAATACACAAATCAAGATATAAAGCAATCAGAATTCTAATAATAAGTTCACTTCAAGACACCAGAGTAAATTAATCACGAAGGCCTCTGTAAGGGATTGATTGAAAACCTCAAGTAATTCAAAATTTTGATTCATCCCAGTTTGAGTTATTAGAGGTAGCATTGTTTCAGAGTAAGGAGATTTTTGCCGGGACTGTTAGTTCGAGTTATCTGAGATTTCGACTATTCCTAGTTCAACACATCAAGGTTCAACTGTATAGGATTATTATCAGAGATAAAAATTAGCAGTTGCCCAGTAGCCCATGGCTACTAGATTTTGTACTGTTATACCCACACTTTTGGGTAAAATTTAGTAGAACATATAGACAGTAAAAAACAAAAATATGGTCTGAACTATCAGCTTGTTTTTCCTGATTTTTACCCTTGATTATAGGTCAGGAATGAAGTGAGTATATTTATTAATTTTCTGACACATTTATGTATTTTTTTCAGAACAAGAAGCAGTTACTGGCACTGGTTTGTGAAACACTGAAGTATAGTAGTTATCTGTCCAGCATTGTCCAAAACCTGCGACTCCTGAAGGTTGAACATTTATTAAAGAATGACAGCTGTTTGGCAGAAGCTTTACTTTTTGACTTCATCATTGGAAAAGGTCTAGTCAGAGCTGGGAGGCTAAAGGTAGGTAGACCTCCCAACCAGTGATTCCATAGAGTCTTTACATTTTTTTCGATGACATTTTTGATTATAGCTTAGACCAAATAATTCATTGGGATGTAAGGGACCACTCAAATAGACTGGCATACATGTACTGGTATATCTCAGACACTCACTTGAAATATTAGGGGACAATGGAAGTGTGATTTTTCCCCCTGCTAATCTCCAAGCCTCAAGAGTATGCCTAAATGTCCTTTGGAACATCAAAATAATCCATGAAACACGCACTTGGTTTGCATTGAAAATAATTGTTTTAAGTATATATTTTATTTATTCATCTTTTTATTAAGCATTCCAAAGATTTTAAAGTCTCAAATTCACTTCACTCAGAGTAATTTGTGTAACTGATATTCTTGAATGACATCCAAGTATCGGTTTGAATTTAGTGATGTCTGTCCAGTACTACTTTTTTGTTTTACTTGGGTCAAAGTTCATTAGATATATTAGGCCAAATATTGAGGATTCTGGACCTTGGACCAACACTAATTTGAATCCTTGTCTAGTCCATATAATTTTCTGGTAAACTGAATGAAAATATTCAATTCACTTGTTTCATGTATACTTTTGTTTTGTATCAGAGTTCCTCATATCACAACATACTATTTGACAGTACAGGGATTTGCTCCAACAATAAAATATGCAGCCAGACTAATATATATTCATGATAAAGGGTGATCATAGATTTTGGGGTGCTTTACTTAACTAATTTTTTTATCCAAATCAAATCAAACATATTACTGCACTACCATTAACCTAAATTTTTAATTCACCACTTTTCACAGTGGAGTCACTATATCCCTCCACTGTGTCTCCACCAGTTTAAAAACTGAGGTAAAAAAATGCTTCATTCCAATACTTATTATTTATTTTTATGCATATGACTCAACTGCTTTTTAATTTTATAAATCATTAAATGTATTTTGCCATGTAAACAGAGGAATTAACTATTTCGAAATGGAGACTCCATTGTGTTGAGTAGAGACACTGTGACTCCACTTACAAAGTCTCCACTGTGAAGAGTGGAGAAATTAAAATTAAAGTTGACAGTAGTGTATTTACATCTTTGGGTTTCTCAGGGTTTTACCACACTAGAACTATAAGCCATTAAGTGTTTATAGTTTTCTCATACATTACATTTTAAGCCACAGAAAAACCAAGGATTGAATTTCAGAATTTTTTCCACTAGCTAAATTTAGCAAGTAGAGAAAATTTACATTTGCTAAATTTATGTTGTTGGGGTTATTTCTGGACTTCACATATTTTACATATAGATTTCCATTGGCAAATTTTAGCGAGTAGAAATAATTTTTACTAGCCAAATTTAATTTCAACCTGCATTTAGCAAGTATTTCCACTTAAAATCAATCACTGAAAAACCATAGTAAAGTCTAAAGAAAGAACTCTTCTTACTGTTTTGGTCTCAGGGAAAAAAATATTTTAATTTTTGTTACATTGTGAAATTATTTTTACAGCAAACAATGACCAGACACAAAGCCAAGGTAAATGCAGAATATAAGAAGTTATGTGATGAAGCTGGTGTAAGCAGTCTTAAGGAGATAATAGAAGATCAAGGTATTATAGCTAGTTAATAGAAAATAACCCACATGAAATTTAACCCCAAAAAGGTTGTTCCTGAAATTTTGTGTCTTTTTCTAGTTTTCAGAAAACAATTACTCACTCATACCCATTTTTACATCATATTTTAATACTATGAAAACATTGTGTTTCTTTTGTTTGAACATACATTCAATGACATTGTAGTTTCTTCAATTACAATAATAATTTCTGCAAAATTCACCTATTGCTTTTACAAACATGTAAGAAAATGTTCAATTTTAAAGAACTTTACGACAACTTTTCATTCAAAATATTTATATAATATATTCTTCTTAGATTATTTGCTTTTAAGTAGCGTTCCAGCTAAGAATCATGCAAAATGTGATACATGGTTGGGAAGCCTACATATTTTTATTTTTGATATTTTGTTTAAAATGCTTCAGTAAACAGAAATTAACATTTGGTTTTTCATATAACCTGTGCTCATAGGAGATAAAAATTGTATAGAATGCACCGTAGAATTCAAAATTAAGGGAGATAACTCTGTAATTGACACTAAAATACAATAGAATCTATTGAATTTTCAATGTTGATTATCTCTTAAGAGCAGGTAGATTTGAATGAATAATTACATATTTCATAATATAGACCCATAAAACAACTTAATCACAAAAATAAAAATATGTAGCATTTTTTTGGGGTGTATCACATTTTTCAGATTTTGCATGATTCTTATAAAGACAGCTACTTAAAAACATAGATACCGATAGATTTAATTGTGATTCTATAGAATATAATTTTCTTTGCAGAAACCAACCTACCACGTTATGTTAGAGTCAACTTGATCAAGACCACAGTAGAAGCCGTTATTCAAACTCTAGAACCTGAATGGGAATATGTTTTATCGCCTGCTACTCACATGAAAAGGTGAGGGATTTACTGCCAAGATGTTGACAGATTCAGGGGTCCCAGGACCTTCTGTTTCTTATCAAGGTCCTTTGAAATTTCTTTCCCAGTACCAGTAGACCTTTTAATTGACATTTTACAGTTGACATTTAATTCCCTATGTAGACAATGGATTTGAAGTTCATTGGTCGATTTCGCACAAAATTGTAAGTGTAAAATAAGTCATAAGTTTTGACGTCAAAATACTTTGATCTATTATGGCATCAAAAGGACTTCAGAACCTTCCACTCTTGAAGGTAAACTTGAACTCTTGAGATTTTTGGACCCTGGAGTTAGTAGTTTAAAAAAAAAAATACAGACAGATGATAAAAGAACTAAGTATTTTGAAAAGATATTGCTGTCAGTTTATAGTTGTATACATATTTTTAAAAAGCAGTTAACTATTTTAGCTGCAAAAGTAAACAAAATTTGGGGAATGAAACCCAGGGCTGACAATTTAGTCATACCACTGGTTGATATTATATAGTGTTTGTAATATTATGATTTGTATTGTCTTTCATTTTCTGTAGTTAGATAATATTTTTAAGATATTTCTAAAACCACTTAACCAAATCTTTGCCAACTTTTATCAGAGTGTTTTGGACCATAAAATAGACATTAACTTTTATTACTTAGCATATTAATATACCTACATGATTTAAAATTATTCTTTTAAATATGATATGACTTAAAAGTACAGTAATTTTAGTTTGAGGCAATTGTAACCTTTAAAAAGACAAGGTTGAATATACTGATATTAAAAAATAAATAATATGCCTTTTTCAGCTTCTCATCAACTTTACTAAAACTTTTGCTTTTGTTAAAAGTATTAAATCAAGTAATGATCCTTATCCAGTTTTACCCGGTGTATTACTGAAATGTGGCTCTCAGTGCTTCTAAGGTCAAAGGTTAAATTCATATTGATTATTGTTTTGAGGACTTCAAAATAAAGTGCTGTTTATAGTTGTGGTAATTTATAATTATATTCTTCAAATTAATTATTATTTTCTTTTCAACTCATGTATCAACTGATTTCAGATTTAGAAAAGTAGTTCGAAGTCTAGAAAAGCATCAGTTTACCAGAGACCTTCACCTACCAGATGTTTTAGTATTTCCTACTGGTACAGATTTCCATGATAATGAATTATTCCTGAAAGGGAAGATAATTCTGCAGGATAAGGTATAATTAAAAAAAAAAGTTCAATCAATACATTTGAACATTTGTTATTTTGTGGCAGAATCATCAGATTTTAGTTTACCTAAAAAGTATAAGTACACATTTGTTGAATTTTTATGAGGGGAACAGTAAATTTATTATCCCCATGTACCCGCTAATAGTGGATGCTATGCCAGATAGTATTTGGTATTATTGTTACACTTGATTTACTATAGAAAATTGTGAAGTAAACTGGTAAAAACAAACAGTGATGAGAGATCTAGAAAACTAGTGATCTGTATTTTTTAATAAATTTTTTAAAAGAAATGAAAACTTGATTTTCATATGGGATTAACATAAAAGTGTATGAAAAGTTATGTGTAAGATTCAAGAATAAATTCACAAAAAATGTGTTTAAATATGGCTTTAGAAATGTTAGTAGTTAGTATTCCCATATCATACTAATATATGAAAAGGTTTACTTGTGTGATTATGTTCCCCCAATGAAATTGAAGAACGTATTGTTTTTAATGTTTATTCTTCTTCCTTCTAACCTCCATCTTGTCCGTGGAATTACTCAGAAAATAGATTTAAACTAAACTTGGCACAAAAACTGACCACCATATGTAAATGTGCAAAAGCATTTTGAATTTCAAACATGGCCATTTTCAAAATGGCTGTTGGGGGAACATCTGTTACTCTACTCAAAACAATGATATCTAGTAGATAATTGTTTGCAATGATTACATATGTGACTTAATACTGTTATTTTATAGGCTAGCTGTTTTCCTGCTCATGTCCTAAATCCAACAGAGGGAGCTACTGTAATTGACTGTTGTGCTGCCCCTGGCAACAAAACCAGCCATCTTGCAAGTCTGATGAAAGATAATGGGTAAACTTTGATTGTTTTTTTCACATTTGGGACATTAAACACTAAACAGTGGGTTGGCATACATTTATCATGTGCCGAAGTATAGTTGTTTAGAAAAATGCAAAAAGATTGTTTGTAATATTTGCAGAAGCTCATTTGAGATTTGGTACATTAGTTTATCATGTAATACTCACAAAATGCATGTTATTTTTAGTGCCTTGCTTGATTCTTTGAAATCTGTAAGAATTTAAGATTACAAAATGAAACAAATGTATTGTATGTATGTATGTTATTCAATATTATCTGTTAAATATCCTGCAGTAACCAGTTTTTATACTTTACAGTTTTACTCTATAAACATAATGACAAATATCATTTACGTTAGTGACAAATGAGGCATGGAACTTCTCAGTTCTGTCATAACAGATAGAAAAGAGCTATTTATTAACCTATCAAAAAACCATTATACATATTTACATTAAGTTCAAATCCACTTGTAAGTTGAAATAAAATGATAAAGTACAGAAACTCTGCATAGAACATAACAAAAATCTTATAACAAAAATCTAAAAGTAAAGCAGAAGGGAGATAATTCTTAAAATTAGGCAAATGATTCAGTAGAATATGGAACATTTTTTCTTTAAAAAAAATCATGAATTTTCTGGTTTATTTAAAATTTTTAATCACTTATGCAGAATCTTCAGTAATTCATAAGTGTAGAAGAATTGTGTTTTTCTTTTTATGATTATCAGAATTTATCTAATTTAATTCACAGAGGTTCAAATTAGTGGTAGTACATGATCAAGGACCCTCAATTTCTCAACTAGAACCAATGACATTTTATAAACCTTGGTCCTGGACCTTCAACCCTTTCCACTTACACTTTATTGACCTTTAATTTTCTTCAAGTGGACCATTGATTTGAAACTTTGACCTTCCACTCTGGAAAGTAAATTTGATGCTTTGATTCACTAACATTTACAACAGGTACAATGTACATGCTTTGATTCACTAACATTTACAACAGGTACAATGTACATTGACACTTTGTTAGCTTACAGTTGGATCTTCAATAGCTGTATTTTATTTCTGATTTCTTGACGTTTTTTTTCAGACACATATTTGCCTTTGACAAAGATGGTAGGAGGTTGGCTACCCTTCAGAATCTTGTCAATATATCTGGTGTAATGTCTGTCACAACGCGTTGTCAAGACTTTCTGAGAGTAAACACAGAGGCTGACATGTACAAAGATGTAGAATATATTCTTGTGGATCCTTCATGTAGTGGTTCAGGTATGAGTTTAACCACCTTCTTGTCAAAGAAGTGGAAAAGATTGAAACTTCTTTTCACTAGTTTGAAAGAAGACTGGAAAATCTTAACTAGTTATTTTTAAATCCACATTGTTTTCAATTAACCCACAGCAAAAGAAAGAAAAAAAAGACAATTTTTTATACAACTGAAAACAAATTAATGGTATCATGCTGTTGCTGTTGTCGTAGATGTCCATTAAGTTCATTTATACACAATACCTTGTTATATTTTCAATGAATTTACATTTTTTAATTCTTCATTTTTGATTAAGTCCACTACCATAAGCTGCATACATTTGGATGTTTTCATTGGAAACAACAAATTATTAAATTTCAGTCTGTCAAAGTTACTATGATTAAATGTGTCCAGATTTTTCAGTAGATAGTTGACAAAGAAGTAGCAATAATGATAACATAAGGTAAACGTATCAAGCAAAGAAAAAACAAACAACTAGTTCTTTTCTTTTATCGTAATATCTTTGTCTGATTCATTGTCTTATTTGAATTTTGTCACATTCCTTTAATTGCGGTTCTGCATGCAGCTTTCTCAACTGGAAATATACAGCCATTTACAGAAAAAAGCTGATTCAGTGCATTTAATAGACTGAAAAAAAAGGTTTGTGTAATGGATAAAAATGGAACAATATTTAACTTTTACTGGAGTATTTTGTTTTGTCCATTTTCAGGAATAGTAAGCCGACTGAACAAGTTCACTGATGATGATGACTCAGCTGCTACTGACAGATTGGATAGTCTTTCCAGATTTCAGGCAGCCATTTTGGAGCATGCATTGAGATTCCCAAATGTTAAGAAAGTTGTATATTCTACCTGTTCGATTCATGTGCAAGAAAATGAAGAAGTTGTTGAGAATGTATTTCAAAAAGTTCAAGAAGAATTTGATTTTAGTAACATTATGCCTGATTGGTCTGAGAGAGGAGAAGCTGGTTATGAGCATGCTCAGTACTTCATGAGAATGGCACCAGAATCATCGTTGACTAATGGGTTTTTTGTTGCATGCTTTGTGAGAAAAAATGACATAGGTGATAAAACCATGGCAATGAATGGATCATGTGATCAAGAATTGCAGGAAGCAGAAACAGAAATTAGGGGAAATAACTGTAAGAAGAAATCCAAAAAGCACAAGAAATCAGAATTGGAGGACCCAGATGAAGAAGAAAATATACAAACCCATAAACATAAAAAGAAAAAGAAACATAAAGTTCAAGATGAAGATTCTAATGACGAGACATCAAAACATAAAGAAAATAGAAATGAAGATTTTGACAATAGCAAATGTCAAGACAAAAAGAAGAAAAAGAAACATAAGCATAAAGACAAACATGAAAATGATGAGATTGTAGACCTAGATTGCATACAAAATGGTCATAAAAAGCACAAGAAGAAGAACAAGATGAAGGAAAACAATGACAATTTAGAAGAATATGAGAGTGGTGTTAGTTCTGAGACACGTGGGCATCGAGAAAGTGGAGATTTGTCGCTTGATTGTAAAAAGCACAAAAAATCAAAACAGAAGAAGCACAAGCATTGTGAGGCAGATAGTGATGAAGAAAATGGAAATATGTCGGAACATTTAACAGAAAAAACTTCCAATAAAAAGAAACATAAGAGAAAGCACAAAGAGGGCAGTGAAACTGAGGAAATTGATGAACTGTGTTCTCCAAAGAAAAAAAAGGGAAAAAAATAATAAATGTGGAGAATTATGTTTTGTTTTTTTTTTTGCTTTGGTTTGTTCATTCGGTAATATATTTTAGTAAACATATCAGTTTTAAAAACCTGTTTAACTGCACACAAATTTAAACACACATAAAAGAATCATGTACAAATGTATCTGAGCATATTTAAAAAAAAAACAAAAGGAACTACTGGTACATGTATGTTTTGTCACAATAAGTACAAAGACTTGTACTTTATGTATTTGTGTTGAGTTAAAACGGAGATGATAGGGATTGAATTTAAGAAATATTTAAACTAGCTAATTTTAGCAAGTTCCAAAATATTCCACTTGCTAAATCTATTTGTTTGTTTGTTTGTGGGGGTTTAACGTCTGAGCAGCAATATTTCAGCTATATTCAGACAATGCTAAATCTAAGTTCCTTCAACTATTTCTTTACATCACTTATAAATTTTTCAAAATCCCACGAGCAAATTTTAGCAAGTCGGTAATAAATTGAATTTTAATAGGCATTTAGCAAATATTCCCTTAAATTTGATTACTAGATGACAAATGATTTTCTTGTAATTTCACATTAGATTTAATTGTACACAAAACTAACAGAAAAAGTTCAATTAGAATCTAGAAACAAGTACATCCTTTTACAAAAAGAGAAGCAATATCTTAGTACAGTTATGATGCTCCAGTTTCTAGGTCTTTAAAGTTCTTTTAGGTGAATTGTTAATTGTGAATTTAGCATTGCATAGCCATATATTGTCTGCAACAATTGAAAAACTATCTTATGTATGCTTGTTATATTTCTATACATGTGCGCCTTGTCTTGATGGACATACATGTGTTATGGTGTACCATTGTCCATCTGCCTACTTGCTACCAGTATATCACAACCATATACATGAAAATGCTTTTAATGAGGGATTTTGAAAAAAATAGATACAATATTTTTCATTATGGAAGGAAGCTCCCTTATTGTTGTTCATTGTTAGTTTTCTTTTTGTTTCAGAAATGTGGTCTAATAGCTTCCGATAGAAAGGGGTTGGCATATCATATGCCTTAACCCAGAAAAGCAAAAAAAAATACTAACATTTAGAGGTGTTTACCATTACTGTTTCACATTGCTTCTACAAAATTTCACTGCAAATTACCCTTTACAATTTTAAATCTCTCCTTAACCCATGTTAAAGTAGCACAAAGTTCAAGTTTTTAGGATTTTCTTCATAAAATACTAAAAAAATTTGTCTTAAAGTTGCATAAACAAGCTGATAATGTACTATGCTTAAAGGAATAAATAATACAATGAAATTTGCAACATAAACAAAATACTCTGAAGACCAACTTTGTCACTTTTCATTGTAGCTTCCAATCATCCATGAATTATATTGTTATTTTTCTTTATACTGGCAAGGGATGAGGATGGTCATACTTTTGCATTTACTAAGATTCTGACATTTTAAATTTAAGATAATTCCTCTTCCTTGATTTCTTTTTCCATTACAAATCAGAATTTATTTTATTTAATTATGGAATTTTGTTACCTCAGTGAAATTTAGGATTGTTTTGATGTTATGCGACCTTAGTGTTCGGTAAGGTTAAATAAGCTTCTTTAATTTTAGTAAGTGATAAACTAATTTATGTTTCAGCTATTGCTGAAAATCGTGTCGGTGGTAATCAGGACTACTAATAATATAATAATATAAAGTCCCTGTGGTAATTTATGAAAATATATCATAATGGAATGTTGAAAAAAAAAAGTTTATTTATACCAGAGACCTATAATTAATTAGCACTCCAGAAAAGAATAATGCAAAATGTGATTCATAGTTGAAAAGCCTACATGTTTTTATTTTTGCTATTTTGTTTAAAATGCTATAGTCATGGAGTTAAATTTATATAAATCCTTGCTATAGTGAACAGAAACTAACTTTTCATATAACCATTGTTCTTCGGAGACAAAAATATATAGAATGTACTGTAGAATTCAAAATTAAGGGAAATAACTCTGCAAATGACAGTAGAGTACAATAGAAACTGTTGGATTTTGAATGTGGATTATCTCCTAAAAACAGACAGAATCGAATGAATACAATCATGGAGTTAAATATATGCTATATATAAATCCTTTATACAATTGATCATACAGACCTATAAAGCAACTTTTATAACAAAAATAAAAATGTGTAGCCTTTTGTGAGTGTAATACATATTAAAGAATCTGCATGATTCTTACAATGACTACAACAAAATTATTACAGGTCTGTTTATACCATCAATATCATTGTTGAAGGCTTTTTTTTAATGCTAGGGTTATCTTTCTTGTCTTTGTTTACGTCCCCTGAAAGCGGCCATTTGTAAACAAGTGCTTGCCAACAAATTTAGAAAACTCAAGGAAGAGGAACATTTCGGTACGTTGTATCCACTAAACATTGATTTTAAACACATCTTACAGTATGCTCTTACTTTAATCATATAAAATGCGTACAATTAAAGTAATTTTCGAACTTTTAATGTCGTGTACATGTACCCGCAGATAAATAGAAATTACCTGGTATTCAGGGACGATTCAAACAAAAATGTACATTCTTTAAATATTGAATCAATGAATGCATATTTTTTACAGTAATGCCAATGCCAGAATGAAAGCACGGTTTATGACAATGTAATTTCATAGTATACAATGTATTTGAATTTTCTAGTTATCGAAATGTGGAATTAGTAGCTAAATCTTTTAAAAGTTTTAAACTATATGTAAATAAATGAATAAAAATATAAAATAAATAAATGCATGTAATAATGATGAAAATGTATTAAGTGAAGGATCTTATAGCTAAACAAGACTTGAATCTCATTCAGGAATGCACTAATTTAAATGCATACAATTCATGCAACTCCTTCACCGGTATACTCTTACGACTTAAGATAATGGGAATTCTAGCCATTTTTCCATACTCCAAGGATGGCACTTATTCAGAAAATAGCCTGCAAGACAACATCTAGCATCATCATTAAATTTTTCTTTGAACAGATTTCGATTATATTAGATTTTTTAAGGAAGTGAAGCCCCTGTTTACAGTTTACTATAAAGAGAACAAAACGAAACATAGTCTTGTATGGTAAAATTCATTAAAAAAATTCCTTGTAAGAATTGCTAAATGTGGAATGTTATCATACAGGGGTCATTGCCCTTATAAGGCGAAACATGATGAACAGTTTAAAATATTTTGCACTTTGAATGTTTTTAGAGCTATAATTGTTTATTTTAAAAAAAAATATTGTCCACTTTATGTAGAACTGTAGTTTGGTTTTATTTTGATAGTTCTCATACAAAAATGCCTTAGCATACATTTTGGTTACAGATTATCTCTGCCTAGTTTTGTAAAAAGTCTCGAGGTTTTCTCAAATCCTTCCATGAATTAAATTTCAACCATTTACCCGGTAGCTAGCTTGATATCGAAAGGACTTGAGGAAAATCTTAGTTATCCAAGACTGGATATGATGCCATTTAGAATAACAATTATAAATATTATACTTTCTTATTCGAATAGGATTAGTATAGAATCTTCTGAGACAGAATGTGGCATTATTTGTGGCCTCATTTCGTGTACCATCTGATGAGATGGTTTCCTAGAGATAACAGGAGAAAAATGTAAGTTGGACAGATCGAAGTACAAGATAAATTTGCGTATTGTTTTTATACTCTGCCACAAAAAGTTGCAATGTATTATGTGATATCCTCCAAGAGTTGATGTCCATCTGTCTATCTTTCCCTCAGTCCATCCCCAGACAGCTTCCAGATGATAACTTGAGAACACATTAATGTATTATTTTAGTCTAATATTGTTAGCGACTTGCACTCATAATTTCAGTACTTTACATTCACATATGATTTGCATAATTATATATTACTACTCCTCATTAAGCTGCTGATTGGTGCTGGTTACAATTGACGATATAGGTCATATACTTTATCATGGCCCCGATATGTATATACAGCCACTGCCAGTTGTTTAATCTGGTTCTTAATCTGGTTCCCTGGTCAATATCATGACCGACCCAAAGATCGCTTAAAATTTGAGAGAAACTTGTTGAACAAAAACATTACCCAAACTTCCTGGTAACCATTTGTTTTGATTGAAAAATATTTGGGTCATCACGGTTATGAAAGAGTGATCATATAAAGGGAACCAAGATTCTATCAAAATGCTAAAAGTAATTTTCATGTGAGGCCTTTTTGAACATTTTGCCATCCCCCTTTTTTCACCATAATGAGGGGGTTATCTTATAATGTTCTATTAATGCCCTATTTTTTGTGCTTTTAAATTTATATTGATCTTTTATAACTCCAATGTCAAAAGAGATCGAAAAATATAGTATCAAACACAAAATTCAGTCATATTTGTTCACTGTGCTTACATGTTATTCAAGACTGACTGCAAATAATATAAAAAATTATCTAAAAATACACTATTCATTTTTACTTTGGGTCTTACCCTTCAGTTAAAGTAGACTTTAAGAACAATGCTTTTTGTATTTTTGAAGTGTTTCTCTGGACATTGCACTTCTGCCTCAGTCAGTCAGCTGGTATGATGAATGCATATTTGACATTGTTTACAAAAATGTTTGTTCATTACATAACATCAAAATATACCTTTCATTTTATTTATAAAGGCCTTTTAACTGTGAAAAAGGGCAGATCGTCAACTACATTTCAATAAGTCCAACAATTCATACATATATCATATGTGAACCAGATTTTTCTCATATTGTCATGCACTTGTTTCAATATTTTTTGTCATATATTAGGCTAAGAAAAAAATATGTCTGTTTAATATTATCCTACCTACCCTATATTTTTCTGCCTACCCTTTGACATTTTATTTGTATTTTTTGTTGAAATGCCACTGAACTATTATTTTTTAGTTGAGCACTAGAAAGTAATGAAATCCTTCCAAAAGTGTCTATATAAAATAATTATAAAAAATAAAAAATGATTTTACTTACCTGCCTATCTACCCCATTTTTTTCACCCAATGTAACCTTACACAGATATATGTATTTTTTGGCCTAAAAAAATACTACATACTATACAAAAACTTCAAACAAGTGCCTGTGTGCTTATTATTGATATTTTTTTACATACTGCAATATTTCAGCTTTGCTTTGCTGGCCATTTTGACTATGGCCTTACTGATTCCACAGTTTTATGTACTGGCTCTGAAGAAGACGACAAGATGGTGCATTCAGCCATTATTTGAGCTACTTATTGTTTCTATTGTCTTCACCATGATAGCACTTGGTATGTTAAACAGTATATGATATATGAGCCTCATGTCCAGGGACTTGCTACCACTTTCAAAAATGCAGCTCTACTTTGACTGTAAAACTGTCATTTAACGTACCATAAATAATCTAAAAACTTGTCCAAACCAAACTGTTCTAAATTCCTTTGTATTAATTTCAGGAGGTAGACCTGGGGTAAGGGACATAACTCTTAAAATCAGTGATATGTTTGCATCACATTCAATTGCACCCAAGCCTATTAAGTTTTCATTTGAAATAGAATGAATTCAATCCAAGTTGCTTTGATGCTTACATGAGATTGATGTAAAATATTGTACACAAATGTTCCATTGATTTGTAAGAGTTATGTCCCTTACCCTAGGTCTACCTCATTAAGCGTATTTTGAACCCTGGTAAAATAAACACCTGTCTAAACTGTTCAGACTAGTTTCACTGTAATCACATAAATACACTAGCATTGCCACTATTGCCATTTTTACATTCCATTCTATTCAAATAATCTTCCCTAAAAAGCTGAGATTTTGACAAAGTTACCCTATTTATTTTATCACCAGGTGCTAGGTGACTTATTGATAAGATTGGTACATGTATTAATCTTTTTTGATATTGAATGATTTTAATGTTGGTATTAAGTTCATTTTATTATAAGAGGATGTGGTTGGATTTAAGTCTTAAAAGTTCAATATAATAATAAAAACATTGTAATGTATTGAAAGGAAAACAATCATTAATGGTACTATCAGTTTTCATATGTACATAAGGCCATATAAAATGTTTTTTTCTTTTAACCACACAGTTAACTTTGAATGGCCTAAGAAGTTTGCAAATTAATATACATAGGATCTATGTAATGAGTTTTCTGTTAAAAATTATCTACTGATCTTTCAGGGGTCACATAAAAAATGCTTCTACAGTCTTATTATGTTAACTAATTCACTTTGATTGTATATTATACCATAACGATTCTGATTCTTGAGATACCAGTCCTCAACATTCTCTAAATTTATACCATAATGATTTTGAACCTTGAGATACTCAACATTTTATAATTTGAAGATTTCTTTTTCCAAATGGCAATTGGTATTGTACAAATGCTTCTTTGTCTAACCTATGTTCTTTCTCCTATACATGTTTTTTACTCATGTACCCCCCATGTAGGTCCATAATTGCCATAAAATATATATGTTGTGAGGTAATTCTCGTCAGTACTTTTTGCCCCAACGAGGGCCATAAGGTCGAAAATGTGGGCTCATATTCTTTAATGTTTTGACGTTTTATTTATATTTTATTTGTATTTAGTTCCTATTTACCTTCTAAACATGGCTATTGTTCACTTGTTCATCATTCTCTATTTTCTATGTTTTCAGTAAAAATCTGTAAAAGTTATTGAAAATATGTAAAGGTCAACCTTTCAACGAATCATCTGTTTTAGGGTTTCCATTAATTATGCTTGAAAAGTTTGGTTCAGATCAAATTGGAAAAAAAACTGGAAATTACTGAACCCCTCCTTCTACACCAGTCAGGAAGTCTTTTTTTGGAATTTCTAGACCTGTCACTCTCTATATTTTATATCTCAGGTTTTTCAATATTGTTCATGGTAATGTTTCCAGTACCAAGGCAACTTAAAGTAGCATTTCATATCTTTGGACTGGCATGTTTCATTGAGAGTTTAGTCCATATTGGTCTTACTGCACAAGCTACAGAATGTGTAAGTTGTATATAATATAATTTGAGGATGCATTAAGTAATAATCTGTACTGTTGTTTCATTTATTTTCATGGGTATCAATATTCATGTTTAGAGGAAAAAAACATTTTTTGGATCCTTGAATTTGTGGTTTGCCTGTCAATTGAATCTTTCAAATAGACATATTTGTCTGCAATTATCACCATAGAAACCTATTTACTCTAGATTGAAGATAAAAATTTTGTAAGCATTTATTTTTTTTTCTTGTGTTTCACAACAGACATTTAAGTACTTCTCCGTCTAAGAATCGGGCAAAATGTATGCAAGGTGTGGCACATGAAGAAAAAAAACCACAGAAATTTTAATGCTTGATCCGAGAAAATTATACCTCATAACCCAAAAATAACCATCAAAGTGTTTGTAAAGTTTGCCTTTTTATGATAGTAAATCATCAAGTTTAGTTGAAATACAATATGCAAGAATGGTGGGGGAAATTTTCAGCACTTTTTCCCTATAAAGGCAATTGAAATATATCTATGTCAGATATGCTTCAGAATAAATTCAAATACCTTTTCAGTTGTTTTCTAGATGTATTGAATGTATTTTAGACAAAAGTGACTAAATAAGGGAAAATGATTCTTACACAGAATGGTACTTAAATAATGTTCAATGATACATAGCTTATTCAAATTACAAATGTAAGCGGAAGTTATATTTGTGATACAGCCTTGGAAAAGCAAGACTCTTGTTTTCATTTCCCTGCTTACAAGAAAAAATTACAATATGTCAAAATTCTTGTGTATCAAAAAAATAAGGGGCCATTACTACTTCTATAGAAAACCAAAATGGTTAAACCCGAGTTTACCAAAGACCACTTTTATGGCAAATGATATTAGTTATAATAGAGTTGAACAACATGGCCACCGTTACTAAAAATAGAATAAAGGGGTTAGCCGATGTTTTTCGCATACATCTCCAAATCCCTTGGGATTAGCCAAATTTTTATGGGGTAAAAGTGTTTAGCATGTGGGGATCAAAATGTCAGACTTGTTAGAGTAATTGCCCTTGAAAGGTAAAAAATGATGTTTTAGTAGTTTTTAGCCAATATCTTGAAAAATATAATAGATAGAAACTTACAATTGATGATATAATCCTTATGATAGGTCCTATCAAAGTCTTCTTTTGAGTCTTAATTGTTTTACAACTCCTTGTTTGAGTTATTGCTCTTGAAAGGCAAAAATTAAACCGGGTGAGTGAATCAGGCTCCTGGGAGCCTGTTGTTTACCCTTTAATTTCAATGCATTTTTGGGAATGCTTCAGAGAATTGCAATTAACAGTGGTTTCATAACGCCTTTCTCTAGTAGAAAGACAAAATTCATATAAAACAATATCAAATATTTTAGTGAAATAACCCTGATCTTGCATTATGTATTAAAAGCATTTTTCTATGCTGTATGTTATCTGCCCCATTTTAAGAGATCGGTAATCAGCCATCTCGTGAGCCCCACTGATGTTACTTTTGTCCAATTGTCAGATATCAGTTGACAGGGACAATGTTTTTACACTGAACAAAGCTGTATTTTAGACTTTTTTTTAGAAACTTACAACGAAATTCATGAATGTATGAAGAACAAAAATAGTGAAAAAAAAACCAGGAGTGAAAAATAACTCATTACTTGTGTTAAATCTGTGACAAATAGATTCAAATATTGCCTTAGTTATCAGCCCACAATTGAAATATCCCTCAGACTAAAACCCTTGATGCCATTATCAAGGTATTTGGGCTGATAACAAAGGCAATGTTAAAAAAGACTGAATTATTTTTCATTTAAAGGGAGATTACTTTAATTTGTTGCCTAATTCTGACATGATTACTACCTCAGATATATCTTTTGGTTGATATCTTGAAATGAAAAAAAAACAGTGGCCATTGACTCCAGCTAAGCATGCATCAGCATAATTTTAGCTAAATATACATGTGAATTGATAAGATCAACAAAAAATAATTTACTAATTCTAAGCCCTTCCTGGCCTCTTTTAATGGTGCAAATATATGATCATGACCATACTTTAAACAAAGGAGCACACCTTACAAATCTTGGACAATATAACATTTGAAATAATCAAAACCCCTGTTGACCTTAATGAAAATGGGTCTGATACAACCACACACCTAGCTTTGAATGGCCTGAGATAAAATGTACTGCTATTTTATAATCAATTAGTATGTATTGAATTTATCTGCTTTGTTTATAGAAAACAACAACAGTGGAGTTATATTATCTGAGTTATGGATACAGCTGGGTATCAGCTGCAAGTATCAGTAAGTAGAGGTTTAGATCAAGAAGATTTATTATCAGTTTATGGATTATTTTTTTCTCTGTTTGAAAGTTTTGGGAAATCATATCTGGTAATTTGAAAATAAGGTTATATCACAAAGAGTAGTCAATATTGGTATGAAATTCCACCTATGATTTTAGGTTGGAATCCATTCTTCCATACTCCAGGGATGGCACCAACTTTATTAAAGACAGGAAAAAATTTGCTAGACAATCACAAGCCTTGCTGGGATAGTTGCCCCTTAAGATGTAAATGCTATAATTTTGAATCCATTTGTTTTCAGTTTTCTTTTTTCTGATGTTTCCATTCTGGGTTATCAATGCTGTGAAGAGAGACTGTGTCCTAGATATGAGGACAAGACAAGGTGTTTGTTACGAGCCGGTGAAATGTTGTACCTGCCTTTGGCATGTGTGAACAGTCAGATTTGCTGTACATAAGAACATATTCAGAAACTAATGCAATATTTTTATGACTGAAATTCTTGTGTTGAAAATGAGGTAGCTTGGTTAATTAATGAAAGAGAATTGGATTTACTGATGTGACTAGTGTATTGGGTTTTTTGCAATAGGAAATTGAAAAGCAGACTTAGCAATTTTAATAAGCTTTAAAAAAAATGGGCAGAATTTAAGTCAAAGGTCACTTGAGATTTCTCAAGACTTAAGCATTTTAAAAAATGATTATAGTCTCTTAAACAGAAAAAAATTGCTTATTTGTTGATGTGAATTTTGAAAACAAAAAGATACTCTGACTTTGTTAAAGGCATTACAAGTTTTTTCCAATTTTTGTTTGAAATGACTTCCAAGATTTCATTATAAACAATTCTGGTAATTAATATTTTTATGCAGCTGGAATGGAGTATAGTCCAATCGACAGCAGGGTAGTCTTGGTGCATGCCCAAAATATACGTCTGTGGGGAAAATTGTTTTAGTTATTTCCCAAGCCTTGTATAACAGAAGTATATGCATATGTCACACATGCTCATTGACTACAAATTGAAAATCCTATTTCAAAAAAGAAATTACCTTAACCTGAAATTCTTATATGTAGTTCTCTAGTGGTTTCACCAGTTTTTTTAAAAAAGAGCTTAGAAAAAATAGAATAAGGGGATGACCATTTGATATTGAAGGGGACATGGAAGATTTCTTCTGGTCCAAATACAGATTTATGCAAATGTTAATGGTTAAAATATTTATTTTTCACATTCATGGATTCAAATTTATTTTCATTATTAATGTAAAAGCATTAGGTTTGGATCGGAGTGATTAGAAAGAATCCAAAACTTAGAGATCTAAGTATCTTTTTTTTTTAATCAAATGGTTGTCCCTTTAATTATGAGGACTAGTTTATTGGACAATTGATAGTTCTATCAAAATACCTAGAAAATGATAGAATTATTAAATTTCCTTGTTAATTGTTCATTGAATTACTGAAGCATTAATAGTCAATACTCTATACCCTGAAGATGGCTACCAGTATAAATATTACTGTGAAATGAAAAGGAAATTTGATTGATCAAAAGTGTGTTTGCCAATGCAGTTGCATATACTTTGTCACTAATTATGCTTCCAGGTCTGTGTGACCTACATACATTTTATTTTTTTATTTCAAGTTTTACATATTAACTAATGTTCTCAGGTAAATTGCATTTTTTTGAATTCATAAATATTCTATATTATAAGTGTATTTTTGCTTTTCTCATTTGAGAATTTTTTTTAACAAAATACCAACAGTAAAATTAATAATCCTCTTTGTAGCAAGTGTGGATTAATAGGGGGTTGACTCAGCAACCCCCCTTCCAATGATTTTCTTGTCTCCCTTTGATTGGCCTTTAACTCTATTCACTCCTGGATCTGTGTAGAACTATAGAAAGTGCAATATTGTTTTAATGTTACATTCCAGAAAAAGTTCAGGAAAAAGTAAAGTGTCTTTTTTTACTACAAGCAAAAATGTAAATTTTGAATAAAAAATCTTACTTAATTTTGTTTTAAATTACATGTCAATTTTTTACAAATGCTCAAATATTTTGAAATATCCAATTACTTAACATAAACATACACAATGTAAAAACAACTAAAATCACGTATGGGTTAGATATAATGCTGTATACTAATACAAGCATTTCTTATTTGTGAGAATCAGGCAAGAGAAGAAAAATCTAAAACTCAAGTGTTGTGAGCATAAAATAGCATTTAAGAATTTGTATTGGTTTGAAATGACTGCTATTTGAGTTAATGCATATTAAATAATTGAAGTTCAAGACAGTTATCTGTCCTTGAAATTTTTATGAAATAATACATGTATGGAAAATCTTGTCTGTATTCCACGATTCTACTGGTAAAAATAGTCCAATGACACGGTCAGGTGGTGGATTATTTTATACCACTGCCTGATGACAAATAGTAACAGATGGTTAAATACTTAACAATTAAAGTTTTCACTAAGATGTAGGATTTTTTTATTTTGCGAAAAATATGATGCATTATCATAAAATTAACTGTTACTAACCTATTTATAATTGTTTGACATGTATTTTGTTGTATAACTGTGTACATTTGTCATTTTCATATAGTTGATTTCTCATTTATTAGTTTTGTTAGTTATACCCAGCTGGACTGGATCAATAAAATAGTGAAAATTTAGGTGTATTTTCATTAAGTATTTTAGAAAAAGGTCTTCATGCTAAGTTTGATGACTTACTTGAATATTCTTGATTACCAGATTGTGAACTAGTAGTTTCATAGCTAAGTTTACAACAAAGCTCACATGATGCTTGAATTTAGTTACTGTGAGCAGCCATTTCCTTTCATTATCAACCACATGTGCACCTTGGAAACTTCAAGGCCCACCATTGGATATCTTATTGATAACTTTAGAAAGCTATAAAGACTACTTTTGAACAGGTGAGCGATTCAGACTCTTTAGAACCTCGTCTTTAAATATTTTTTTACAAAACTCAATATAAATTTGGTGACTCCTCTTAACTATAAAACTGAACATTTGTAATTTCATAGGTGATTCTAAAGGACACACACCCTACCAGAGCACCTGGTCCATCAATTTATCAGTTCCAGAACATTACTGATGCATTATCAGTTTATGTTACTAAGCGATTCCATGCAAATCAAAATCCTGGTCTAAATTAAGTATATTGTGCAATATGTATTGCTTAGAATCTCCTGAAGTGAACAAATCTACACCTGCTTTGTGCAGGTCATTTCTTAACCTTTAATCTAAATGCCCAACTTTTACACATTTTATGTGTTTGATTACCCCTTTCACGATCTTTACTTTTAATAATAAAACAGAAAAAAACCCCAAAAAACAAACAAACAAAACCCTACTTCAATGTAACTTCTTTATAAATAATCTAATGTACATGGTACCTATGCACCCAGTTAAATATGTCGAGTTGTCCACAAGTCAGAAACAAATTTCAGTATACAGAACATAAAAGGAGTCTGTCTTCAACAAAGACCAAATATTGCACCAAAAAAAATCATGTAAACATCCTCCCAGTGTATGGCTGCAAAGACAGGGGATTGGTATATTAACCATCAACCAAGGATGAATAAAAAATAACTGAGCAGGTCCTAAGAATTGAGTACTGTTAACATTAATTTTTTATGGATTCTGCAAAACCAACTTGAATCTTTGTGCCCATCGAAGTACTAAGTTTATCATGGTGTTAAAATTAAAAATCAATTTTATCAGTACTAGTTTTCAACTTAATGTCCACCATAAAACATAGAAAATCAATCTGTACATGTTTTTCCGGGGCAATGATAACAAAAAAGAAAATCTTCACTTGTTGCATTTATTCTTCAGCCACAAGTTGATTTCATTTATAATTTTTTTTATCAGTTGGTGAACCTGGTTTGTACATACACAATTCTACAAAAAATTCATTAATAAGAAAAATAGGTTATAAAAAACACCAGGTCAGACAACTCGTGTAGCGATAAAATACTTCTACACAAGGAGTATTTGATCCTCTTCTTGATGTTTTAACAATTGTTCACTAAGGTCTAAAAACTCTCCATGCAGATTTGGTCTAAAATACTTTTTCCCAAATAAAAAAGGTCTATCATTCTAGGTGTCACCCATGACTGCAACCATTTACTAAAACCATTTTGTGAAGTAATAAGAATGTAGGAGCATGAATCCATTAAAAGGAATTTAAGTGTCAATAATTCAAGCCCCATTATAACTTTGTTCCAATTTCATTTTGTTCCTTAATCCCCATAGCACTAATCAATTTATAGCATACAAATATAGTATTTTACAATTTTTTTTCTATTTTTTATACTAATTTTTTAAAAGGTTCATTACAAAAAGATTTGGCAGTTGTTAAAACATTTTCTTGCATAGTTGAATGAGATGGTGTTACAAACATTGAAAATTTTCAAAATACAAGGCCATGTCCACCAAAGTTACACAAAAATATTACAAGCTGCTTGTGAAGTAAGCGTTATCTACATGACTGATGGTCAATTTCTAATCACTCTTTTCAGCGTTTCCGGCATCTCCACTATCTCCATCTTCATGCTGTTCATTATCATGATGATCCTCATCCCTTCCACTGTTGCTCTAAAAATAGAATTCAAAATTTCAAAATCTGAAGAAAAAATATTACAATTTTGTTTACACAGTAACACGATGTTAACTGATTTTCTTTAAAGTATCTACATATTTCTACTTTTGATATTTTGTTTGAGTTGGCATAGTAAACCGAAATTAACATTCACTTTTTCATATAACCTGTGGTCTTAAGAGACAAAAATTATATAGAATGCACTGTATATTTCAAAATTAAGGGAGATAACTCTGTAAAATACACTCAATTACAATAGAATCTATTGTATTTTCAATGTTGATTATCTCCTAAGAGCAAGCAGATTTGAATGAATGATTCCACATTTCATAAAACAGACCCATTAAAAAACTTAATTACAAAAATAAAAATATGTAGCCTTTTTTGGGGTGTATCACATTTTCCAGATTTTGCATGATTCTTACAAAGATATCTACTTAAAAATACAATCCACCAAAAACAGCCTGTACGGTTTGATTCCTTTGTGTTACTTGTTTTTGATGCTTCAACCCAACTGTTTAGTCCTCAGGTTTCATCTCTTTTGAAAATTAATTTTCATTTGTTTTTATTTTAACATGTGAAACAAGTATGTGATTACAAAAAGCATTTTCCAAACATTTCAGTCTTTTTGATATTCCTACATCAAGCACACCACACATGCATACTTTAGTACTACCAATTACATATCAATGAAAATTCAGACAGCTGCTTCATATGTGTCTACATTTACATTTAATTGATTTAATAAATATGTAATAACATCTGTTATTTCTTTTTTTAGGTTTAAGAGTGCATTCATAGCTGACTCGTGTTAGAGAAACATACAATACAAGATAAAACAAAATAAATTTTCCTCTTTAACTCTTTTAATTAACAAACATAAATTAAAGAGACACTATTATATGGCTATATGATTTTTTGCTATAATTAGCCAGCCCTGCCAAAAAATAGCCAGTATCAGGATGGCGGACAGGCTACTACTTCTAACTCTGTAAAATGTGCATTTCCCCATTACTTCGTAAGTATTAATGGAACAACCCTTATCAATACTCAAATAATCATTTCTAATCAATCAATGTGATCTTAAATTTTCCAGAATTTTCTTTACTTAAATGTTTGCAAATAAAAAAACCCTTTATTGGTTGCTATTTCATTTTTACAGTTATCTGAAATTCCGATTCCCCTATACATACCCTCCTTCTGAAGTTTCTCCTGCCTCTGCCTCTTCCTCTACCTCTACCACGGCCGCGTCCTCTGTATGGGCGTCCACCACCATAACCATCATAGTCACCTTGGGGACCTCCACCATAGTATCCTGGGGGACCGTAATAACGACGGTAGAATGGTCTACGGCGATACCCATCGACGCTCATGTCGTACCTTGGGCCACCACCACCACCACCACCACTACCACGTCTTGGAGGACCATAAGCTCCATAACCTCTGGGAGAAAAAATATTTTGCATTCTAGATTGTTTCATTACAGTGAATGAATGCAAAGGTAAACAATTAAGTTATATAAATGTTTTAAGAATATATATGTAAGACTCAAATCAATGTCTGGTTCCAAAAAAGTTGTCCCATTTCACAAACAGGGCCGATCATATTGCGATGTCAATTCAGTCTCAGAAATTGCAAAACAAAAATATCTTCCACAAGTGTTTGTTTCATGAAATTTTTGGAGCTTCGAGATGATGCATCATTAGTATCTTCATTATTTGTGTGTGTGTGTGACTAGTACAATTAATATTCATCATTTTTCAGTCCTGGAAATGTTCTAAAGGTCATTAACCAACAAATATATATATATATATATATATATATATAAAAAAGTATTTTAAATTGCTAATATCTAATCACATATCTACTGATGTAATATACCTAAAGGATCTTAGGAACATACACATTAGATCAACGCAAGGAAATAAAAGAGCAGCAAATACTCAGATTAGCATTTAAAAAAAAGGCAACAACAAGAGGCTCCCAGGAGCCTGAATTGCTCACCTGGTTAAATTTTGTCTTTCAATGGCAATAAATTTAACAAGAAGTTTACTAATAATTTGGACCCAAGACAACTTTAGTAGGACTTATCATAAGGATCAATACATGGCTTAACAGATAAAAATGAAAATTTGACCACAGATAAATCTCATCATGATGAACACTTTTACTTTCATGTAAGAATTTGGCTTAACCAGACGGTTTGGAGATGTATAATCAAAATCTACATTCTAACACCTATGTTCTACTTTTAGTAATGACAGCCATGATTTTTGATGGATCAAAAATCTAAACAAACTTTTGTGCAAGATATCCCAATGACATTCATACAAAGTTTGGTTCCAGTTAGTCAAATAGTGTCAGAGAAGATTTCTGAAAGAAATAACATTAAAAATAGGAAAAAAACGTCGAAAAAGGGCAGTAACTCCTTAAGGGCTAAACAGATTTAAATGAAAATTTAACCACAGATAGATCTCATCATGATGAACACTTTTACTTTTATGTCAGAATTTGGCTTAACCTTACAGCTTTGGAGATAAACATGTATGTGAAAAACTACAATCTTGCCCCCTATGTTCTATTTTTGGCAACGGTGGCCATGTTTTTTGACATTTTCACTTTTTTGGTTTAAAATTGGCTTAACTAAATATTTAATTTATAGCACAAATGATTTAAGTTTTCATAGAAGATAAGTGGCGCAAATGTAATACTTGGTGTGAACAGACACCTCATACTCACTGAATTATGCCCTTAGGATGCATGGCACTGCTAAATTTTATGCAAATGTCTGGAACACCACTGTCCTGCACGTTTGAATGTCTAGCTGACGTTGTTTACTTGTAGCTTATTATTACAACAATGAAGTCTACGTTCATGGAAACAATTATTTTGTGATTGTGTGAGATTTATAAATGGAAATTCATAACAACATTATGTTTTCCTTGCCAAATACAATTATTTGATCACCAATACCATCAGAAGACTTACATTATCCAAACCTATTTCATTACAACTCATTTAGACTAACATCACAAGAAGTTAAAAATCGATTTGCAATGTAGTTTGTCTATTGTTTTCATGTTAAATATTCATGTTGGTGAAACCATACTTCTGATTGCATACCTGTATCCTCCCCTGAATCCACGGTAGAATGGACGACGACGAGCTGGTCGTCTCTCTCCATCACCTTCTTCTCCTTCTCCCTCCTCACCTTCTCCTTCTTCATCAGATCTCCTCTGTAATTGATATTTATAATCAACATGTATTACTTAAGCATAACATCCACAATAAAGTAACCTTTGTTTTATAAGAGAAATAACACATACCTTCAACATCATGAATCTGAAAGTGGTACACAAATTTTTAAAATAGCAATAGGATACTTACCAATTATAGTATCCAACACTAGATAATGAATTTCGCATATCAAGGAACTGCTTATAATAATACAAGTTTTCCTAAAATTTAACCCAAAGAACATCCTTATTATACAATTTAAAAAAAACGCCCAAATCCAAAAATATTCAGCCCCGATATTTAAATTCACAAATTTTATAGCTGTCAAACGATAATGACTCAAATAAAAACTATTTACGGTAGTAACATACCTGACGTGGGGGAAAACGGCGTCCTCTTCCTCTGTAGAACCTTCCCCTGAAACGACGGCGATCAGCAGCATACTTGCTACCCTGGACTGGTTCTCCGTTGGGTCCTGTCACATTACACGCTTCGTTTCCTTTCTCTCCTTCAACAACATCAAACTCCACTGTCTCTCCATCTCCTACGCTTCTCAAATACTTCTTCGGATTGTTTTTTTTAATGGCCGTCTAAAACCACGAAGAAAAAATTATAATTAATACAATGATAAATAACAAATAGTCAAGTGTTCAGGTATCATCAAGAACAAACATATTGGGTGTTGCTTTAGATTGATAGACTAGTATGAAATAAAGACGAAGATGATATTTGATGCATATAACACTCTTTGCAATATTATTTTCTGTCAAGCCCGAGCTCAAACATTTTCATAAATTTCATGAACTTATATAGCAATCATTGGCATGTAAGCCAAATTCAGCCAGCCCAATACATTTTTACAAGCCATGGCTGTCATGCTGGTGCCAATTTCAAAGAATGATAAAAATCATACTATAGGCTTCTCTATAAGCTTTCATTTGTAAGCCTTATCTATGTTTAAGCACATTCTAATCAATCTTTCAAAAAAAAAACTTGCTCAGGGCTTTCATTATCTTTTCAGTGAACAGGCTTAATAGAGAAAATGGACCATCTACACCTTAAAAATGTATCAAAGGGGAATGGGGTCCATTGTGATTTTGAACCATCTATTTCCACTTTTTGAACTGTCTACATTTTGACAGAAGCCGGTTCTTAATGAAACCTCTGAATGCTTATCTTTTTTCTAAAAATTTCAGTCATCTACTGTAAGCCAACGCAAATAATCTGGCAGATATTTAACTCTACATATTGAGAGTGTTGCAACAAGCTAATCACTTGTATATTCAAATGTCAAAATTTACCACTATTCATTTTTTTTAATTATTAATTTTCACATAACAAAATATTGAAAATTTATTGCTCACAAAAATAAGTTAGTATGCAGGATAATGACAGGAGCATGAAGCATTTGTTACCTACATGTATATCTGCTCTTTTTTTTCTGATCCCATTTAGATCTACATGTAAATTGTGAAGTACTGTAAACCTAAGGGACATGGAGTCAGTGGTTGTTTCTAACCTAATAATGCAAAGACCTTTTAATTGGCTATAGGTCTACATGTACTTACCTGATGGACAAAAACATCTTCTTTTGTATCATCTCTGAAAAAAATGTTAAGAATGCACTTCAATTTTTTTAACTTTAAATACAAAAGATCATACATCTAACTACAAGTGTTGGTACATGATCTTGACAATGACAGTCTTTCTGAAGGTTTGTCGGACCATCGGATATCCCCGGTAAAAATTTGACAAGACCGGTAAAAAAAACTGGAACACCACACACCTGAAAATTTCCGGTATTAGTCATTCTTAATTCAAGTCAAAATGACTTAAAACTAGGTTCGGTCTTGAAAATAGTATGTCATCAGAGGACCGAAAGTCCTGAATAAAAAAAATGAACCTACATGTAAGGAAAGACTGCAATGATACCATCATATAACAATGAAAAACATTTTGGCTTTCATATAAAAATGCTCGTCAGCATGCAAAGGACAAGTAAAAATCTACTGTCAATAAAATGCCTTGAATGTGAGAGAAGTTTCGGAAAACAAATTCATCGGTACATTGTAAATAGTGTGTTTATAGTATTCTATGTAACCTCATACTTTTCGTTTGTCTTGATTTCACTGTTCTGCTCTACGGGAAGTTAAACCTTTTGAAATTTGATTGAAAGTTTCTATAACCTGATATCCACACATCCCAACAAACTGAATGTACAGCATACCTGTTAATGAAACCATATCCGCTTCGTACATTGAACCATTTTACTGTTCCTGTTACTTTGGTTGCTGTAAATAGACCAAGCAAT
The DNA here is from genome assembly GCA_037379345.1 of Perna viridis. Taxonomy (NCBI): domain Eukaryota; kingdom Metazoa; phylum Mollusca; class Bivalvia; order Mytilida; family Mytilidae; genus Perna; species Perna viridis. Next base: position 5,172,715 of record CM074522.1, read on the forward strand.
ACATATTTTTGTGCAATCTCAGTCATGGCGAAATTCGTAAGACATTACCCTTACTTTTAGCCGCCAGTACGGTAAAATGTGCATGATTTCCGGCATGTTTTTTTTTTATTAGACACGCCTCAACCAGAACTTCCAAACAAGAAGTGCAAAAGTCTTGTTTTTTTTTGGTCCAGCAGATTTTGTTGGGTTGCCAGACCAAATGTCCAACAGGTTGAAAAATGATTTCGCCAGGTCTGCAATCTAAAGGTTTATATTTTAGCTTCAAACATGTTGCAATGTAAGACATAAAAAAAAAGAAACAGCATACTTATGATCCATGTAGAAAGAATTATTTGATGGATGCTATGCAGCCTGATAATTAAGGTCTGTACATCACTTAACTTACATTTGGGACCCACAAATTTTCAAAATTGCTTCAAATGTAAGTTATTGATTGATTGTTGGGGTTTTTGCTGCTCGGACGTTAAACCCCAACAATCAATCAATCAATAACTTACATTTGAAGCAATTTTGAAAATTTGTGGGTCCCAAAAGCAATGGCTGCAAAAGATTAGTTCATTAAAGTACTGTATCTCATTTCATCCAGGTTCTGATAATATAATAGCTTTTAAAAATTGCAAAAAGGAAGAAATATTACATTTTTGTTTGTAGATAAATTGATATTTATTGTATTTGTATTGCAATTACATATCCTAGAGAGCAGGGTTTCAAACCTTCTTTCAAGTTGAAAGTCTTGGGATATTTTTGCATGCCAAACAGTAAATTTTCAGTGAAAGTAACATTAATATGGTAGGTTCAGGATCTGAAAAAAATGATATTTAAAAGCCCCACATCAGAAATTAATGGTCCAAAGACTAAGACCAGTGCTAATTAGAACCACTGCATTGGGTGATGTTATCCTGAATTCTTTCTTAATTAGTTTCTCAACCTAAAAAATTAACGATAAAAGCTCCTATAACATAATGCCCTGTATCTACTTGTGTGACATGTGCAAGCCTTGCATGGACAACCACTGTAGAAAACAAAACAAAGAGTAACTAGTAGAAGATTTTTTTCTTTTTGTGAGTTAATCGTTTTTTTTTGTTTTTTGTTTTTAATTTTTGTTTGTACCTTCTGTCGCGTAATTAATGCATTTTCTCAATCATTCCTACTGAAATCCTAAAAAGTACAGATTTCATGTTGAATCAATTATGTTAAAAACAAGCACTACAAAACAGTGTGAGATCTATGGTTATTACAAGTATCCCTAGGGTCCCAAAATATACATGTACCAATGAAAAAAGTCATGTCCCGCAAGTAACAAAAAACTGACTGTCCATACAGAGAAAATTATGTATTTTCTTCAGCCAAATAAACAAAATGTTTGATTAAAGACCACGTCTCAGTAAAAGTAAGTTTCTCTTTTCTGATAATCTACCTCTTGGATATTTTTTCCAGAAAGAAATGAATATACTTATGGTGTAAAAAATTCAGGAAATGTACATAAAAGTATCTTCCTCCACTGCCAAGAACTTAACACTCCTCTTTATCTTACAAAAATGTAGTATCCAAATTGAAGTAAAGATTGGTACATTGTAGGTTATGTGTAAAAATATTCCCAACTTCTTAAGTTCTATAGAGAACTGATATTGAAATTTACAACTTCAAAAGAATATTACTCAATGCTGGAGCTGCTCATGAGGGAAAAAATGAAATTTAAAGTACAGTGAAACTAACTGTGCTAACTTCATGAGGCAATGCCAACTCCACATTTCTGACACGGGTCACTTGTTATTGAAAAAAATGTACTATTTTAAGGGACAACTAAATCTTATTCTCTGTATATCAGTTTAAATCATTATCTGATAGACTTTGCCCCCACCTGTCATTTGTACTCATAAGTTTGGTCTGCATGCACTTTGGTTCATTTGAAATTTTGAGAGAAACAATTGACTAAATCCATTCTATGCAATATCTTTGAATACTTTAAAGATAATTAAGATTTTAACAATAGCATGAATAAGGCTGCCATTCATCATTATTTCACTTGTCTTAAAGCCCATTGTACGACTGCTTTACCACACATTCTCTTAGCCAAAGCTATTGAAAGGGGGTATTACAATAGTATCGGTCAATGACTCCGTTGCATGTTTTTTTCGATGAATGCACTTAGGACGACTGATAACCATATTAGGAATGTCCTTAATCTTCATTTCAAATAATCAGCAAATGAACCTTCTAAATATTAATGCCATTTCGGATACTTAGAATAAGGAAATTCCGCCGGCAAAACAAGAATGAACGGAATCCAGCGTGGTGACCACGCGGTTTTATGACCTAATTTTTCGCGCCGGTAAAATTTCCGATTTTTTCGAACTAAAGAGAATATTGCACTCAAATTATACCTATGATCTTTTTATCTGGGGCGGCTGCTGTCTCCGGTTCTTTCTCGGAGTCGGACATGGCCTCTTTAGGTGGTAAAAAAGGTGTTAAAATGTCCTGATGGCCTCTGGACTTCTTGTTTCTTCCCTTTGTTCTCACTGGGCTGAAAGGCCACCCCCACTTCCAATGAAAATGCGATACTCCATTTAAATGATTGGCTAATAAAAATAAATCGCGTGTTTGATTGGATATTATTTTGATCATTAAAATTTTTAAACTGTTTGCGAAACGAAACAAATTGTAGACTTTCAGAGAAAACGAATTTCAACTGATTTGCAAATACTTCAAAGAAGACTTTCACACGTGGACGTTCATAAAACTGGATTTCATTCGATCAACGAAAAAAAACCATACTGTTTTAAGAGACAAAACCGCAATATTGAAGATCAGTCACAGTTAAATCTAATAGCTTTGACGGAAGTCATTAATGCTAGTTTTGACGGTTGGGGTGGGACAAAAGCCGGGAATACCCCATATTTTCTTTGATGTTCCCCTATTTTCGGACATCCTGATCTTGTTGGTATGCGTAAAGAAAAACATCATGTAAGAAAGGTTGTACACGAGTTCGGTATTTTTTTAATTTTCGGAAAATAATTCCAGTATTGAAGTTTAGGACTAAAAAATCAATCATTCAATCAATCTTCTCCTTTTCCTCGTTTGTCTAGCCCGGACTTGACTTTTTATGAGCAACTCGGCGGGTGTTTCTAGAAAAGCAGAGGACGCTTACAATACCGGTGCACCTGTTCCATGCTCCCAGTTTTTAGTGGAGTCCGAGTTGCTCATTTACTTTTGTTACTTTGTATGTATGATTTTAGTTACTTTATGTTCTTTGTTGTGTATGTCTGTTTTCCATGTCTGGTCTTTGTCCCTGTATTACATTCTTTTGATTACCGCTATAACATTGGTTCCCTTGATTACTCTTTCTGAGAACATCTAGTGTAAAATAAATATTGATACACTATTAGAGGAATAGAAATTATCGCGGGCGCAGATTGATACCACTATGCAGAGAGGTAAAACCCTGCATTGTTCGAACCGAAGTGTGGATACAACATTGAACTTATACACATTTTTATTTGGCCTGTGCTTATACACTTGGCTAGATTCTGACCTGGTCAAAGAACTTTAAATGTGTATTTAAACACAGAAAATACTGAGCATTTGAGTAACAGAAAATGCGTACTTTTGGCCTATTTTTATTATTCAATCCAAGAAGGTAAGTTTGTTTGTTTGTTGGGGTTTAACGCCCTAGCAGCAATATTTCAGCTATATTCAGGCGACCACAAAGGTAAGAAAAACATTAAGTATTTTGTTAGAAAGGCTGTGTACGAGTTGGGTATTGATATCCATAATGTTGTGTTCAAAACTTAAAATACCTATATGTAAATTATCATGTGACAAACTGTTTTCCGGTTATGTTGGTTGGCATAGGGCCTGTTAAATGGGAGAGGGCTACTGCTCAGATACTTTGGTTGATAAGTTTCAAATCAACTGAAGGGAAATCAAGAAACCCAGAATTTGAATGGCAATAAAAAACGCACGAGCGGACCCCTCACTTAGGTTTGTCATGCCCCCTATCCATTCTTAATTTCTGATTCTGTCAGTGGATGTAATAAGAGTATTTCATATTTAGATTTTTTAAAAAATACAGAAAAAAGAAATTGCACAAGTGTCAGGTCAAAAAGTAAACTAAAACGGGTGACATATTTAAATACTGCAATACCTCCTCTCAAGCATTTTCCCTAACCAATCAATCTTTCTACAATTCTCGAAGGAAAACGTACCACAAATTACATCATTTGTATCCAGCTATCCAGCACCCCCTTCTAATTCCAAAAAAATATGTATATAATGGACGAGTTGTAATTGAGTTTAATTACTTTCATAGAACAGACATCTATTTGCATGCACGTACCTATTATTTATAGACACAAAAATGCATATTATTCTTGACAATCTTAACAAATTAAAAACAAAAACAAAAACAAAACATTCCTATATTTTAGTCCGGGCACACAACATATAACCATAATTTCCCCTATGAAGTATAATAAGAAAAAAAAATTCAAAATACTTGCATAGTTGATATGCTGACACATGAAATCACGGACGACTGTGCCTTTTTTGGTAAAATAGTATTGAAACACGTTTCAATCACTGTTTTATTTCTTTAAAAAGATAAGTAAAAGGCAGATCTTGTGCTGTAACAAGACTTTTTTAATGACGTTAATTGCGCGTTACGTTATCTCGTGTGCAAATTTACATTTATTTATATACATCTGGTCCTGAGGTAATGTAAATTTACACATGGTGTAAATTTTTGCAGTAAATTTTACATGCAGTATTTTCACACCCATGTATTTTTACACACGTTTAAAAATACACACACGTACATGTACGTAAAATTGTGTATATAAATAGTGATAAATAAAAAATAATTTTTCTTCTTACATACGAAGACACTCAAGTATTGGCGACTATTGAAAAAAATATTTTATATCAACTGACTGAATTAGAAATAAACATCAAACAGTCTTCATGACCTGACTCAATCTGCTTATCTTGCGGGTCACTCAACTGAAACTGCATTACTTCGAGTTCACCATGGTATTGCAAGTGCACGCTCGACAAAAATAATTGTGCCATTTTACTGATGCTTGACCTGTCTGGGGCGTTTGACGCGATCGACCGTAATATCATTCAATCTAGATTGGAATACTCTTTTGGAATCCCAGGTTCTGCTCTGAATTTAAATAGTTACTTTTCTACCTCCGAAATAGGACTCAGCGTATATACAGCTATCGGTTGCACCCAACTCCAACGTATTTCGTCTTAAGTGTCGTGTGCCAGAGGGCCCCGTACTTGGCCCAAAGCTATATTGTATCTTTTCGAAGCCAATTGCCGAAATCTGTAGACGTCAAAAGATGTCCTATCAATGTTACGCCGATGATACGCAGATCTATTTAGTATTCGAACTTATAAACAACTGAAAAAATACATCAAAATGAATCGAGGACTGTTTGTCCGATATAAGTTCCATGATGTGTGTAAACATGCTTAAACTGAACGATAATAAAACAGAACTGATGCTTTTTGCTCCGAAACACCGAGTGAAAGATTTGAAGGATTGTCATCTCACGTTTAAAGGAAACATCATTACAAGTTCAGACTGTACAAAAAGAATCTAGGCGTTCATTTTGATAAGACTCTGTCAACGCATCAACAAGTCAGTTCACTCTCGAGATCATGTTTTTATCAAACGCATACGTCCGTACATCAACGATGATGCATGTAAAACTTTGGTCAATTCATTTATTATCTCTTGATTGGATTATGGCATCGCATTACTCTATGGCCTACCAGCTTGTGTCATTTAGAGACTACAAAGGGTTCGGAACACTGCTGCCCGAGTGATAACAAGAAAAAAAAACACGAACACATTACTCCGACACTTGAGTCTCTCCATTGGTTGCCTGTACAATACAGGGTGCAACACAAAATTCAATTGTATGTTTTCAAGTCCATGAAAATATTAAATTCCGAAAATTCCCCTTTTTATGAAAAACTCATTATTGTTACATTGAAACTGAAAAAATGGCGCCCGAAAGGTACGTTATATACATCGCTAATTGAAACAAAAGAACCCAACATAGCTATCGTACACCCTTTATTTGCTAAAGATATCATTTAAATTCATGTTGGGACATTTTTTTCATGGGTAGGGTGGCATTTTCCCACCTAACCTGACAGAACCTACGCGGCAATCGAAGATTCGATAAAGCAGCGGCCATTCTTTAGAATGCATTACCAAAAGAACTGCATAATGCAAATCAGTGTCTATTTTCAAAACGAGGTTAAAAACTCACGTTTTCCAACATCATTTTTAAGCCCTTAATTTCGTTTCTGTGATATTTAGTGCCATAGACGTTTGCTTGCTTTTGTTTATTGAACCTTTGTTTTAAATCCGATGTACGTTTATGCACCATTCAGGGAGGCGACCACACAAAATAAAAACAAGTGCCTCCAAAGGGCATAATTTTTGGACTACGTCAGGGGTGAATCCAGAAATTCACAAGAGGGGATATAATTGAATTAACCCACTAATAAGCTTTTAGTATTTATTATGTTACCATGGATACCGTACGTATTTGATAAAAATATTACACAAAGCATTTAAAAGTTCCTACACATTGTATACTGTGTCTAGGATGGACATAGAATAGATTTTTTCTTAATGGAAACCAGCTTAAAATTACAGCATGTTATAGATCATAAAAGGTTGTTTGAAGTAGGGTACTTGAAAAAAAATGCAAAGGTTAAATGGAAGAAATATGAAATTCCGAAAATTCCCTTTTTATGAAAAAAATTATTATTGTCACATTGAAACAGAAACTTACGCACCTAAAATGAGCAGATATGTTAAATACATCGATGATTAAAACACTAGTACCAAATATGTCTTTTTTACATCAATTATATGATAAAAATTAACATTTTAATTCATGTGTTCAGTAGTTTTTTTTCATGGTTAGGGGTGGCAATTTTTCACATAATTGGACTTGGAAAAGTTCAAATATTTATTACTTAAGCTCATCAGAAAGCTACTACTTTATATAATTGTATTGGAACATACAAACGCTTGTTTGACGTACGATATTTGAAAAAAAAATGCTAGTTACCGGTAGAACATATGAAATTCTAAAAATTCCCTTTTTTATGAAAAACTCATTATTGTCACATTGAAACTGAAAAAAATACGCACCTGAAATGAGCAGACATGTTGGATACATCGATAATTATAACAATAGTATCCAATAAACACTAGATCACTAGAAAACTACTACTATATATAATTGTATCCAAAATATGTCTATTGTACACCGTTTATAAGCTTAAAAAACGGCATTTTTTCATAGTTAGGGTGGCAATTTTTCACCTTACTTGACATGGAAACGATTAAATATTTATTACTTGGGCTCAATTGAAAGCTAAGACACTTTATATGTACTGTATTGCACAAAAGCTGTTTAAACCATGGTATTATAAAAAAACTGAAGAAATTCTGAAATTCTGAAAATTTCTTTTTTTTACGTTTTATAGTAATTGTAACCCAAAAAAGAAAATCTATGTTCGTGAACTGGTCAGCTATGGTGGGTACATCATTATAGTTTTACACTGTCGGTATTCTGTGAATGAGACCAGGAGTGGGGTTCTCGAAGCTTTCTTTAGATATGTCCTAACTCACGTCCTAAGACCAACTTTATGATGAAGTTAGGATCATCTTAAATGACAATGTTAGGTTGTGTCTCGAAGCTATCTCAGACATGTCTCAAGTAAAGACGCCATACAGACATCCTAAGTATATTTTGTAAATAAACAAAAATGCATAAGGCAAAAAACATTTGATTATCATTGTGGGGGGGGGGGGGAGGATGGTATGTTTTTTTTGTTTTTTTTGTTTTTATTTTTGATTCACATTTTTGGTGAAAAAATGAAATGGTTGCTTCCTAATTATACATGTATGCATGTGTTTGAAATTAGAAAAACGAATGAAGTTATTGATTTTCGATTGTTACATGTATGTATTAGAAATAGAAACAGTAGCAAAATTTGTTTGAATAAAGTATCACTGAACCGTGAAATATTCAGGTCAAAGTTTAAAATCATGCACATTCCTTGACAATATGTTTTAACCGACGCGTGCCGGTCATTCTGTGGTAAATGCTTAATGGGATTAAGAGAAATGGCGATAAGATGATCCTAAGACACCTATTTAGTCGTCCTAAAGTTAGAATAAAAATTGCGACTCATCTTAACTTATGATGGTTTCAAGAACAGGACTTATGACAGAGACGAATCATAAGATAGTCTTAGGACGTCTTATCCCTAAGATAGCTTCGAGAAACCCACCCCTGTTTTCTAGGGGTAGGGGTAATATTTTTAACATTTAAAAAAAATGAATATTAGTTTTTTGCGTTTATTTCTGTAACCAATTAAATTATCCATCGAATAATTCCAAATTCGAGGCGTTTCAATTGAACGTAACTTGTAGAGTCAAATTTATGTGACTTATTATTGTAAAATCGAAAATCCGATTTCTTGCATTTTTTGAAAAATTCTGACTACGGAAATAGCCACAAGTCATTAAAAGAACCCCAGGAGTATTATTTTGGACAATATTGAACGGAAAATACCACAAAAGCCATATTTTACAGAAGCATAAATACTCTTGACTAGGGGTTTTGACATTGCAAAATATGTAGATTTTAGCAACTTTTCGGTGGGCTGTTTAAATGCGTCTGGTATATATAACCATAGATTTAATTGGCTTAGTAACACTTATATGACATAGTTACATTTCAACTAATTCTTTTATATTAGCCTTTATTCGAATGCATGTCCGCAGGATATAGAGAATGGTTAAATTTAGTCCTGTTAAACGTATTAAAAAATAAAAATCTGTTATTTGATTGGTTGGTTTTTATAATAGGAAAGGCTAAGTTCTAAAACATTTCTAACACAATATGTATAATACACCAAAAAGATCCCGGAAGTTTATTTTAAACGACAGCAGACCGAATTTAGTACAACCCAAACTAAGAATCAGGTAGAAATATGTAATAAGCTGCTCATTCAAATTGTAATACCCATGAGATATCGAGCTTTAAATGACATCTTTGTTCTCTATGACCCATCGATAATTCAGCGAGAGTTTGATACTTTTTGTTGAGTATAGAAATTGTCGCGCTGCCGCAAGAGCGAAAATGAGGTATTATTTTTTTTTCAGCAGCAGCCATAGTTAAAACTTTTATTTGAAAATCTAGTGTTAAGTATAAAATGGCAGGTACCTTTTTCAGTTTTATTAAACTTTAGTTTAAAGATTTTATCACAATCAGTTCTCTTCCTTAGTCCTGCATGACTTTTATACAAGTCTATATATTTATAAGACCTTAACCTACCTTGTATGTTCTGATGTCATATATACACACTTTTTATAAATACAAGCTTTTGACAAGGTATGTTTGAATTATTAGTACTTCAAGTAAGAATTTTTAAATATTTTTGCAGTAAATCTTATCAGTGCTTATGAATTACTTACGACATATGAGGTTATGCGAATACTTAGTCTAGTTTTTACATTTTTATAACTTCTTGCGTGTTAACTCAAATACCATGCCTTTAGTTAAAATTGTATGTGCTGAGCTAGTATGACGCCTTATCAAGGAATTCTTAGGGGACAGTCGTGAAATATTTACATCTGTATTTTCAAAATTTTAAGAATTTAGGCACGGCGAAAATTATAGGCCGTACCAGGCGCTCCGCCCTTGATGTTTTTTTCATTAAGAAAACAAAATTTATATTCATTAATCTTCAATAATGTCACTTTTAGATTTTAAGAATTTATTTATGCTACAAACATATTAAAATGCAAAAAATACCACTGTTATAAATATTGCTACTTTCTTGCTGTACGCGTGTTTCAAGGAGATTATCAGCACTATTAGGGAACGACCGTGATCTAAGTTTAGAGAAAAGGGGGTATCTTGAAAGATTTCGTCGGATCAAAATTCAATTTTCATCATGTTCAAGGTTAAAATACGTTTCCACATGTACAATGTATGAACTCAAATAACTAATTTTTATTATGTAAAATCGTAATTATCGGGTTACAGTGATTTGTAATGATCAAATATTATTTTCTCCTATCTTTAAGATCAAAATATTTATTTTCCAAAAGTTCTGAGTCATAATATTTATTATGAAATACTTCCAGGACCCCCTCTCAATATCAAATGGTCATCCACTTATTTAATTAGAACCAAATATACATACAGGAATATTTAAAGTAATGCCCAACCCCCAGTATGTATATATACAGAACAAGGGGAGTAATGTAGAGATTATAGAAATAAAACCCAAAACCACAGAATCTCATTTGAATGTTAAGTAACACTCCGGTTAAGAATCATGTAAAATGTGATTCATGGTTAGAAAGCCTACATATTTCTATTTTTGATATTTTGTTCAAAATGTTACAGTAAACTGACAATAAAAAGTGGTGTTTTATGTAACCAAGCATGTCTCATATAGGACCCTTTGATTTGGAAATAAATTCATCATCATAATCATCATCATCATCATCATCATCATCGTCTTCTCCTTCTTCGATCTTCTTCATTTCTCTTTCTCTTTTATTACCCTTGGTCTAAGAAAATACAAATTATATAGAATGTTCTGTAGAATTCTAAATTAAGTTGTGATAACTGTATCTGACACTGAAATACAATAGAAACTATTGGATTTTGAATGTTCCTCTTAAGTCCTGACAAAAATAGTTATACACTTCATCACAAAGACAAATACAACATATATAACAAAGACATATATGTAGCTTTTTTGGGGGTGTATCACATATTATAGAATATGTGATGATTCTGTACACTTCTTTAATTTTTAATTAGTTTGTCATTTAATGTAAGTTTTTCTTTTGTTTTTCCTTATTTTGTTCGACTGAATACTGCCTTTACATTACAAAGTTTCTTTGTCTTAGTAATTCGATGTAAACTGTTAAGACATTTTTGGAGTGATGAGATTACTTAGTCACTCTTCCGATAAATATTGATTAATTATGATAAATGACCGATAGCATACTCAACCATGATATACTCACCGGGTGTATGTTAATTGCGTTCACTGAGACAAACCTTATATTTCTTTTGAAATTTGGCCCTGGGTCGGTTTTACTTTTGTCAATATCGGATGTTTGTCCACTATTTCAAAGTTGTCTGCTGGGCTTGCAACAAAATACTTGGTTAAAAATGAATGATTTCGCCCTTATGTCACTAGCGTTTGTCATAATGTGTCTTCGTGTTCGTTATTTGTCTTTTTATTTTATTTTGAAGAAATGTCATTGTTCTGTTACCGTGGATTTTATTACTTTTGTAGTCGGGCCTTTAAGAGCTTAATTCAAGTTATGTTTACGCTTATTAAAAACCTTTTGGTGATCTCTGTAAATATTTACTATTAACATTTTATAAAGGTTATACGATGCTGCATTTATTGCGTTTCAAAATTACATGCTCCTTTTTTCACCAGAAACTATTATTAGTATCACATTTCTTCATTTTCTTCGTTTGAATGTGAAATATGATTTTTCAGAGATTACACATAACATTTACTTCATCAAATGCATTTATATTCGAACAGAAATATTTTATATACTAAACAATTTTTTAGGCTACATAAAGATAAGATGTAAATATTGAGATTTTGAAGAGAGGGAGGGTTCAGAAAACGGAGGTTCCTGCTAGTATTTGCTAATTTTTGCCCACTTTTTTACACGAGTTTTTCTAAAGTTTTCCAACAAAAGATGCAACTCACGGACCCTCTTCCTGTCTCTGCAATTGACAACCAGGAACAGACATTAAATCATCCATGTTTTAATTTGTATATAATAGACAAGAATGTAGTTTAGGTTTCGACCAAAGGTAATGTAATTTTTTGTTTGTTTTTTTTATCTTGATAATTATTTTTTGTTTGTCTTTATACCATCTAGTCTACACACCGTTATTTTGACAATCAAACATGGAACAAACGTGTCACTTTATTAAAGTAAAACGGGTGTTCCCCTGGGCAGTTTTAAAACCTAAAAAAGATATCGTTATGATTTGGAAATACATTTACAATTATATTTAGAAATATGAAATTTTTAACTTGACCTAAATCTACATAAAATGCAATTCACTTATTTTCAACTCTAAATCATGATTGTAGGCGTTAATTCTTTGTAAAATAATACGTAAATACTGACGAAAGCGTGACGAAGTAGACAATACAACTGCATATTAATACACCACCTGATACATTATGTATTGAATTTGAATGATACAGACCCAAGTATAGGTTAAGTGTCAACAAGTGGGGATTTCTGAATATGTAGCGTATACATTGTTACCATTGCCAACAAATGAAAAAGAAGAGAGACATTTGGTTGACATATAATGGTCAAGTGGTATAGACATAATTCCAAAATGATCTGTCAAAAATATTCATGCTTAAAAACGTACATCGGTGGTTCACCGGTGAGGGAGGTGTCAACTTGCTCCTGAGAGTACGTAAACAGAATTAACTTTTCATCTTACTGGGTAAGGGGTTCGGGGATAGGGAACCATGGGGGATAGAGAAGAGAGTCTGAAATATATAATTTTTTAAGAAAGATTTGAATATGTGAAATATTGTATAATGGAGAAAAAAGGTAAGATTTAATTCACTACTATACCTGGGCTACGGAAAGTTTGACAATGACCAAGTCGAATTAATCTGCTAAATAAGGCATTGGGCAGTGCAAAATAAGGCCAGTTTGAAAACTATCGCAAAAAAGATACAATTTAAGTATTTGAATTTCGGTTGTGTTAACTACCTGGTATACTAATATAGAAAAAAGACTATTTTCTGTACTTTTGCATAGTAAAATACAGCTAAAAGTTATTGTTAATACTGCTAGACAAAATCATTGTCACATGACCGTCTGAAGAATTCTTCAGTTTTTTTTTGACAAAAGATACGTATGTATCAAATGACTGCTTTGGCGTGATTCATAGTTTGAGTTGTATGCACCGTACTTAGATTGTTTATTTTTACAGTTGCTGCATGTTGTATTTTTCAGAGCCTTCTGCTTTTGATGATGTTTTTGGACGTGAGCGTAATGCTGTAAACAATACAGTAACGGTAAGGTAAAACATACAGTTATAAGGACAAACACCGTACACCTGTGTATTTACTTTCATATACATCCTTTATTGTGTAAAGTTAATTCATGCATAAAAAATAACATTGTGTAATCCTTACAACATGGCAATGTTTAATTGTTATGTAACTTTGTTCGTATTTTATAAATCATCTTTTTTTTCCTGTAATACTACCCTCGCTTCATATGATGTTTCATTGTTAATGTAGCTCTTTCTATCTGAAACCACAGGGACTTGAGGTCACGAGTTAGATCGATTGAATGGGTAGAAATTATACTCAAATGCTGTTTAAACTATTTTATATATTTTACTCTCCATGGCCATACACTGCAAGCCACATGACCTCAAGCCCCTGTGTTAGAAACCCCAGTGAAGGATACAGAAATTCCGAAAAGGAGGTCCAATGACTGGTCGGAACGTGGGAGACACACTATAATTTCCATTGTTTTTCTATATAATTAACTTTTCGAGCTTAAAAAGTTGGCACCTGTTATCCGGTAAGATATGAAAATAAGAATGCAATATAAAATATTATATATCTGATCTTTTATAGTTGTGTACAATGATAATGGCGACATGAGGGGGTTGGATGAATTTGCATCCATTAACAAAATTGGTACGTACATGATTACTTTGAGGTAAAATGGTATTATATGAACATGAATGAATTGACGTTGTGTAATGGTGCGCCTGTCAATTGTAAACGCTTTCGACCTTGGGAGTTCTGTTTTCCGCCTTTTAAAATTTTCTGTAAATTTAATGTGAGAAATTAATTCTTCTTTATCTAAGTCTAGGCCTATATCAGTTATCAAAGAGAACACAATCCAGGGAGAACGATCAAACAACGAAAATAGACACATACAACAAAGAACGTGAAACTACCCGAGTAACACGTACACGGAAACAGAAGAAAATGAGCAACACTAAAAATTGGGAGCATGGGCCAGGTGCATGAACAAGGCAACCGTCCTCTGCTTTTCTAGGAACACCGGTCAATTTGCTTAAATAACATTACGTTATTATATAAACACTTTAAAACACCCTACCTAAACAGATACTCGAACTACGTGTTCATCATTTACAAGAAATGATTTTTACAGATGGTACAAATTGACATACTAATTATGCGATTTGAAAAAAAAAATTATTTTGGACGATTTGCTTCTGTTCAGTAGTTACATGTTTTTATTACGTTGTAACTACATCCGGTAATTTTATATGTCAAGTTTATAAATCAATTTTCAGATAATGCTTAGTCATCAACAAATCTATAATGAGAAGGGCGATTATAGTGTATGAAGTATGTCTTCTGGTTCTATCCACTTGTTTCATTGACATCCACTCAGAAGCAACATGTGAATTTACTGTGGAAAAAGTTCATATGCCACCCCTTTTCAGCCGTGATTCAATCCAACTAAAAACTATTGGTCGACACATCAAAGTCCTATCACCTGGAATATGTATACTTAATTCAGAAGATATTTTCAGACATTTTCAGTTCTCAAATAGCACAACGATTGTTGCATATTTTCTTTTTGGGTGTGTGAAAAACACGTCAATTCGTTTTAACAACACTGGACATGAAGATTCTATTCTTGAGAATGTTATTGGTTATTTTCATGCAACGAAGTGCCTAATTGATGCATCTGATGGAGGTCTTTATACGTTTTTAAAATTGACAAATAATAGAGTATTTACACTACGTCACAGCAACTTTAGCACAACGTCCGGTTCGTCAAACATACCACTTTCTTGTAATACAGGCCTATTTGAGGAGACGGTATCATTGGTGATAAGTAACGTACCGACAAACATTAATTATCTTATAGACCGGATGTTCCCTTGTAAAAATAGCGTTAAAGAAATAATTATCACGGACTGTAAAGGAATTGTAAATCAGACCTTACTGGAACACATATTTTCAAACCTACAAACCATCGAAATAAAAGACTGTACATTATCAGGTGTTCTCAACTTTCCATGGAAACCACTTGCAGCTAACTTGCCGGACAATCTATCACGTTCAGACTATCTGCAAGAACATTACAGCCGAGCATTACACTTGAACATCCCCTCGCATAATTTCCGAAGACAATTTTCCTTAATCAACACTACGTCCAATGAATCGAATATTTTTCTTAACGGTAGTTTAGACTACTTCCAGTTGTCACGAAATCCAATATCAACTATTGATGAAAAACTATTCAGACACACTCGAAGTATTCAAGTTGTAATTCTATCCAAAAATAAAATAAGAGAAATAAACGAAAATGCTTTTGATTCGTTAATAGAATTAACACTTCTCGACATGAGCAGAAACGAACTTTCATTTTTATATCCAGGAACATTTAGTAAATTGAAAAACTTGGCTATATTGGATCTCTCGCATAACAAGCTTTATAAATTGGCGGGAAAACTTTTATTTTTTTTAAACAACTTGGTGGAACTTAACTTAGATCATAACGAGATTATTTCCATGTCTGAAGATGTTCTACCTACCGATAACATTAAATTCCAACGTTTGACCGTTAACTTTAACCCTTTAAAGGCTTTTCCAGTGGCCGTGTTCTACATACGAAGTATAAAACTAGTTGAGTTTCGTCATACGAGAATAAATTTCAGAAACATGTCGAAGATTCTTGAACAGGTCGACAAAAACAAGTTGGAAAGTAGTGTTATTCCATCACGAAGTTCCTTAAGCGAGGACATTTTAGAAACTACCGATGAATGGAGGGTCATTGATTTAACCGGAAGTGACGTCACTGGATTCATATTAGACGGAAATATAACGTCTTGCATACGAGATATAGTAGTGATAATTCTTAAACATTTTAAGTTTGTTTTAAAAAACAACCCTTTATCTTGCTTCGTCGAAATAATTCCATTTAACAAACTACTCGTTTACTATACCTCAAAAGGATACTTTACCGGAGATGAATACTTTTACAGAGAATGGTTATGTAAGTATCCAACAGAATTCGAAAATAAACACATGCTGAAAATTTCGGAGAAAGAGACATATGGGATAATACACGACAAAAACTGTCCATCTACATGTTCATGTTACAAACGTGCTGTAATTGATGTAAATATCGTCGATGGACGACGAACAGGTGCTCTGTCTCTCCCGGACAATGTTCCGAATGGATATCTTGATATCTGGATGTCTCATAACAATATATCAGAAATCAGTGTAAAGGCTTATTTTAAGCGTATTCGACAACTTGATCTTTCAAACAACACCATTTCCTTTATTCCTAGAAACGTTTTCTTTGCCTTAAAGCGGTTACATGTCCTTAAACTCGACAACAATTTGTTGACTAAAATTCCCGAAAATATCAAATTGAGGGAACTCGTCTTAATAACTTTGAAAAATAACCCGTTTGTATGTGATTGCAAAATGCTCTGGTTCAAGCATTGGACGAGACGACAACACAACTTTAAGAATGATTTTGATTACATTGACTGTTTTACTGAAGGTAAAGAGCTATCTTTTCGTCTTTTTACCCTTCCCGACAGGCAATTTACATGTAAACATCCCCCTGAATACGATGACAATACTCTGAAGATTGCCGGAACTGGTATAGCGGTCTTTATTGTCCTTTTTGTTATTCTCATAATATTTATATGTAAAAAAAATATTAAATTATTCATGTTCACAAACCTCCATTGGCACCCCTTTGATCGTGGAAGATCCGAGGCGCATGAATATATAGATCTAACAATCATTCATGAAGTAGATTCGTCTGAATTTGTAAAGCAGCGATTAATTGTACCACTGAAAAGCCGTTTTACTGTGATGTCAGTATATAGTGATTTCATAGCCGGATATTCATTCCAGGAAAATATTCGTTCTGCAATTTATCATTCCAAACATATTTTATTGGTTATTTCGGATAAAATGGTAGCTAATAAACAACTCCTCGAATACACATGGAGAGAGTGCCAAAACAAAATAAAAATGACGCGTATGAATTTTCTGTTGGTGACTAGAACTGAAGGTTGTGGTACCATTTCCCCACTTAGCAGAGACGTAAGACGGTATCTAAAACACCATCCTCAGTTAAATCCAAAACGATCCGTATTTCAGAATGAATTAAGATACATTTTGTCGTCGTTCTCAACAGTATCATGGACTGTATCGTTGACAGTGGAAGAAACAGGAAACGCTCAAATATTTGATGATATTAGACGTCAAGGACAACTGCTTCTACATCCGATAAACGATGCAATGGATAGAAGACACGACATTTTCTGTTGCTACGGAAACGGCGATAGGATATTCAGCCAAGACATTCTAATTCCATATTTAGAACAATTTGGATATAACATAATAACTCCGGACGGAGATTTTAACCCCGGTGAATGTATCCTGAACAACATTGGTGAAGCAGTTGAAAATTCTGTCCATACTTTATTCATTACATCTAGTCTGAGTTCACTTGACGACATTCAAGCCCTTGTCTTTCAGAAAGCATTAGAAAAGACAAGACTATTCTCTTACAATCATCTTGTTGTTATTGTTCACAACGATGCAGTAACTGCGACGGATAACAAAGAAATAAGTGACTACTTATATTCATTCGTCTTCCTTGATGCAAGAGACAATAATTTTTTCTCAAGACTCAAAATGGCATTATATAAAAAGCAGCATAGGTAGCATAGATACTAGTGATGTAGCTTTACATTTACATAGAATTGTATCACTTAAGGTAGACCAAACCTTTTACACAGAGCATTCTTGTATGTCATCTTGCAAAATCATACAGAAGTATGTATTTCCAATGAGAAAATAGTGTTTGAAATTGTCTTTAAATTATTCAAAAAGATTGTTTGGCATGAATCTATACGTAGTAAAATGACAAACATTAATTTAAAAAAACCCTCTTTCAATGTCAAGATAATTGGCGGGAAAATGTTCTATGAAAATCTAAGGTGTTACAGTAGTTTAGTTTTCAATATCACAAGAAAAAATGTTCGATGACCCTCAATGTTCTTTATGAAATATGAAATAATGTCAGATAAGTGTAAAGAAGCGTATTAATTTTTTATATAGTAACATAAGTGAACTACATTACCGAAAAGAGTTTACCGTACAAGAGCCATATTGTAACAACACAGGGTTACACTATATAAATGATTTTCCAAATTTCCAAATTGGGTGTGTGAGAAAATTAAATTTCTAGATTATTGTTATTGATATAAGATATAAGTTTAGGATATAAGTTTTTTGAGGTTATCTCATGAAATAGGCTCATACCCTGTTCTTAACTTCAGTAAATATAGGTTGTTAACTTTTTAATTTTCCCGTCTCTATGCTGAAGATGCTTAAGGAAATGAGTATTCAAATAAACGAATATCGATAGTCGTACATGATTGATTATCAAAATGATATCGAACTAATCGGTGTTCTGTAAGATATCGTTCCCGTCCAGATTGATAGGTTTAAATGGAAAGATATTGTATAGTAAGCCATCATGACAATGTGTTTATGCTTTAAAGCATATTAATTCGAAATATGCAAAGGTAGATAAAATACCTACATATCAGACAGCATTGGTATTTCTTATTTTCAAATTGCTGCTTGATCAAGAAACTGTTTATATTTATATTCATGCTAGACCAGACTTCTTAGTGATACATTATGTATGCAAATTATTTCTTACAGAGGTTTTCATATAAATTTTATTAAATAATTATTTTCATTATTTATTTATTTCTATTATGTGGCAATTTGATATCACGTCACGGTTATAAATCATCATCAAGTGACACATAAGGCAGTGCCAGACCCAGTGGAAGGATATGATATCACGTCACGGTTATAAATCATCGTCAAGTAACACATAAGGCAGTGCCAGACCCAGTGGAAGGGTATGATATCACGTCACCAGTAGAAGTGTTTGATAGTTGATACTTTCCAGTGTGTGAAAAAAAAATTCAAACGTTTAAAAAATTGGGCAAAGATATTGATTTCTTGGATCCGCTGCTGAAAGGTGTATAACCATACTTAATGTATTGATTTTCAGCCAATATGGAAACATCGTCGAACGTTCGAAACACAATCCGGATTCTGCATAAATCCCTCTAAAAAGAAATATAAAGTCGGGAAATAGTAAGCGATTTAAATTTTTATCTGACGTTTTGTTTTAATATTTTAATATGACGTGCTTCGAAGCTCTTTAGACCACAGCCATGATAAAAAAAATGATATACACATGATTTTGTGCAACTCACAGGCTGTGTCTATTAAAAAATATGAATAAAACTAGAATAAAAATCGAAATAAATCACGGAAACTCCATTTTTTCATCTTTTTACCTCGGGCTGGCCATTTATGTCTTTATTTAACCCTGTTACACTATAGTTGATAGCCCTTTATTTTATTTTTGATTATTTTATTATTGACAAAAACTAAGCACCATTATAATCAATACTTTGTTAAATAAACATAAAAAAATAATTAACTTTTCTAACATTAAATATCAACAGGGTAAAAGTTTTACCATGTTCACTGGCATTGTGATTTGTCTAAATATCATTTTAGAATGATATTCAAAATCGGCATTTGATATATGAAATGCACTTCCTTTTTCATATTTAAACAATAACTCCCACTACATAGGAAAATAAACTTTTACTACATAGTAACAGTTACTCTCATTACATAGCAACATTTACTCTCATTACATAACAAGGGTTACTCTCATTACATAGCAACACTTACTCTCATTACATAGCAACAGTTACTCTCACTACATAGCAACATTTACTCTCAATACATAGCAACAGTTACTCTCACTACATGGCAACAGTTACTCTTACTGCATAGCAACATTTACTCGCAATACAAAGCAACAGTTACTCTCAATACAAGGCAACATTTACTCCCAATTCAAAGCAACATTTACTCTCAATACAAAGCAACAGTTACTCTCATTACATAGCAATAGTTCCTCTCACTACATAGCAACAGTTACTCTAACTACATAGCAACATTTACTCTCAATACAAAGCAACAGTTACTCTCAATACAAAGCAACAGTTACTCTCACTACATAGCAACAGTTACTCTCATTACATAGCAACAGTTACTCACACTACATAGCAACAATTATTCTCACTACATAGCGACATATACTCTCACTACATTGTAATAGTTACTCTCATTACATAGCAACAGTTACTCACACTACATAGCAACAGTTACTCTCAATACAAAGCATTATACCATACACCAAGGTTATACCATACATATACATATAATTTTGTTAATCGCAATATAATAATTTAATTTCTGTTGCAAAACTCTTTCGGATTGGATGCAAACATTTGTCCATCATCTCATTGACCAAATTTTGTAATGTGACTGTGACGCCATCAACCATTTTTGCTGATTTACTCCTTAAATTTTGATACTAAAAATTAAATTATAAGGAATGACGGTTATACTTTTTTCGGTCTATTTGAAATAATTTCAATGCTCGTGATGCTCACTTAAAAATAACCTGTTACACAGGTTATTTAGTATGCGCCACGAGATTGAGATTATTTCAAATAGACCGAAAAAAGTATAACAGTCATTCCTCTAATAAAGAATTTAAATGTTTTGTTGGGGTTCATTTTGGAAGTGCTTTTAAATATTTTTTTGTGTTACGTCTTGCTGTCGTTTTTTTTTCAGTTCTTGTGTGTTATCTATTTTATTTGGTTCGCTACATTTTGTATGTTGATCATTTTTGTTTCCGGTTTTCACGTTCTATTCATGTGCTTGTATTTTGACGTATTTTTATTATTCAATAGTTGACGCTTGGCCATTTTTTTTGTAAACAAAATACCATTTCTTAATAAAACTCATCTACTAGTATCTAGGAAACAGAAAATATTAGATTTATTTTGCAAAGAACATCGTATTTACTAGCAATAAAACAAAACACGACCGAACATCCCTGAATCAAAAATAATAATAAAAAAAGACAAATCTTAATCTTACAAATACATTGTATATATTAGTTTTGCGAATTTCGCACAGGGATATTAAAATCGAAAAATAAAATCGCAAATAAGAAGTATTTAAAACAAAGATACCGAAATAGGAATCTATATCCAGTACATTTTCTACCAAGTTCAAAAAGTCTTTTGAAAAAAAAAGTGTACGATTCCACATGGGTCAGATAGTGAAACTACTAGGTTGGTCAATACCCTCATAGACCTTTGGTAAACGAGTCTATTTTGAAGTTCTGTGATTTCATATTTGATAATTGAGACAGTGCTATTTTGGTACGATTAAAAGAAAATATTTTTCTCTCAATGGTACGTGTAAGGACACGTTACTATTTCTTCCGTAAAAGCTGTAATTTATCACCATTTCGCACTATCGTTAGCCTTGCGTTACGTTGTACAATCACAGATCGCCTTTGACAACGCCAATGCCATAGTTTCTAATAGATTTCACCACCACAAAAGACGAGATCCTACCTTGGTTCTTTACTTGGAAAAGCTGATTTATCGAAAAAAATTTTGTCAAATCAAATGTAAGCATTTAGTATTCCACCATTTCAAAAAACTATCTGGAAGACATTTTGGTGATCTCCGTAAGTATTAAAGAGTAATCAAGGGAACCAAGGTTATAGCAGTAATCAAAAGAATATAATCCAGGAACAAAGACCAGACATGGAAAAAAGACATACACAACAAAGAACATTTAAATTAGGGTTACGTGATGTGCATTTGATGCATTTCCCCAGATCTGTTCCTTTTCCTATCACTAATATTACGTAAATACAAACGAAACAATATTTCTCAATGCGAACTGACACCGTTGTTCGGAAATATAAATCATTACAATGTAAAATAAATCTACAATTGAGTTATTTCTCCTGGATTGTATCTGGTGTTAAGCAACATTCCAGATAAAAATCATGCAAATTGTGATTCATGATTAGAAAGCCCACTTATTTTTATTTTTGATATTTTGTTTAAAATGCTTTGGTTAGCGAAAATTAAGATGTGGTTTTTCATATAAACGTTAAACAAAATTAAGGTAGATAACTATGACACTAATATTCAATAGAAACTATTGGAATTTCAATGTGAATTATTTCCTACGGGCTATTTGGAATGAATATTTATGCATTAAAAAAATAGACCTATAAAGCAACTAAATAACAGAAATAGAAATGCAGGCTTTTTTGGGGGAGTATTAGATATTACAGATTTTGCTAAAAAAGACATCTTATTCCTTCCGGTAGTCGATTTGTTCAAACGTAGTAAGCATATCTATTCAATATCATGACGCCATTACTTACGTTTAATTTAAAACTTTCATCTTTTTGTGAAATCTACTGCGTTGCCATTAGGGACACTGTTTTTGAAAGATAAATAGTTTTACTAATTGTAAACAGATAACAAACACGTGAAAGGTCATACTATATTGGAAGTATTAGGTTCATAATATAATAACTTATTAGTTTAAATTGTTTAGCATCAATAATTGGTATTTTCTCAGGAGTCATATCTATTATGATAAATAATGGGAAACTGAATGGTTTATATTTGTTTTAAAATTTCATACACGCAATCTATCGCAAATAATTATCGTATATGTATAAAGTTAATGATATAATAATGAATAAGACAAGATTGCTTGTCATCAATAATTGGTATTTTTAAAGTAGCCATATCTGATATGATAAATAACGGTACATGCATTTTTAGTAAGATTGTCAAGCCTTCTTTTGTCATGTTTTTGATGCATGCATAGGAAATTATTATCATATATTTCATCTGGGAATTCTGTAGTACCAATATTTGTCAATATATTTTGTTTCAAAACAGACAGAAAATTATAGAGAAAAGTAAACTTGTTACACTTGCTCTATGTAATGTGTACATTATTATCCACCCCAACAAAGAGACAGATGGACATGGTAACTTTATCTGTACATCCCTATAGTTTTGTGTATATGCAGCTCATCTGAAGTATCTTGTCAAATTCCTTTCCATATTATTTACTAAGTATTGTTATATTGTTATAAGGGGTAGATGCGTATACTGATTGGACAAGTTTTCTGGAGGGCATGATATAACTTTTGACATTTCTCAATTAAATAAAACCTTGCTGTCGAAACTCCATTGAAACCCTTTGTCAAATTCCTTCCACATTCAGTAGGCTGTATTGTCATAAGTTATCATGATTGGATTACTTCTGTAAGGGCTACGGAAGTTACTTTATTTTCAAGGATTCTCATTATAAAACCTTTTAGATGCGTCTCCACTAAAACTGCTGCGAGCATTTCTCCCTTATTCTATGGGACGCATTGCTAGAAACAATTTTGTACGTGTAGGAATCATGAGCTATTTTCGACATTTTTCATTCTTTTGATTACCGCTATAACCTTGGTTCCCTTGATTACTCTTTCAACCAAATGAAATTCCATCTAAACCAATTTGTTGGATTTCTTGCTTTTCTGTAGGTTTATTCTGAGAATAAAATTTGGATGTGAAAACCATATTCTAGTGATTCGTGAAATACATTTAGTAGGCTTTGTAAGAATTACTTTATATTTCTATGATCTAGTTCTAATTTTCGCAAAAACAGATCTTATATGATATTTAAATGTACCAGATATATATCGTGAATGCAATTCAAATTTATATTTTGTTTTGACGTCGAATTGCAGGCGCGAATCCAGACGTATTGAAAGAGGGATAGGAGAGCTCCAAGCTATTATTGATTTAATTTGGCTCAATATGCACAAAGTTAACATAATTCACAAATAAATTGTGGGGGTTCAACCCCGAAATCCTTAGGGTCTAAAATTAATGACTTTTAAATGATAATTTATCATAATATAACTAACATGTTGGTGGCTGCAACCCATTAATTTGAGCCAAAATGCTTTAAAAATGTCATGTTATTGCAAAATGTATGAATGGATTGTAATATCCCTACATTTTGTCTGACATGATTAGCAATTAGTCGACTATAAGACATGACGATTAGTCAACTGTTATACCTGACAATTGGTCAACTGTAATACTTGACAATTAGTCGACTGTAATACTTGACGATTGATAGTGACAGCATATTATCTGTCTAAAATCAAATTTCTGAAACTTGTGCACTTGTTTAAATTCTTCAATAACTGGGAAATTACATTAATCGATTATTCCCCATGGAAATTACATATCATTGACTTGAACATGGCATGTACTTATCAAAAGAACTGACATATATTGATTTAATAATGCTTTTATGGAAATTGATTGCATAACCTACGATTCAAAATACTACTTATAAAATCTTTTCAGAAGGTTATGTAACAGTCAGGATTTGTGAATAGAAAAATAATATCAGTTCAATATTTCATGACAAATTTGACACTCCGTTTTCTAAGCAACAATCGTAAAATTGAATGGACATAACCGGATAAGAAATAAACAAATAATAAAAAAACAATGCAACAAAGACATGTACAATTTAAGTATCAGTCTTTCTAAAAGTCAGACAGAAGGTGATTTATGCATGTCGAAAACCCACCACATTCAGTCTTATTTCTTTTTCAGAAGCAGTTATTGAACACATAACCAGTCTTAGTTTTTATTTTGGTTGTTGCACTTTTGAGATAAAAATCATATAGTTTGTACATGAAATTTGCACTTTGAAAGAGTTATCGTTCTTGATTTAGCTTCATTTGGTTGATTTCAGTGGGAGATGAATGTATTATTTTCTTAAAACCGCAATTCTGGATGCAGAAAAGATTGTTGTTATGTGAAAGTATAGCATAAGTAGACTGAAAAAAAAACATCGTTTGTTTGATGGGTTTTCTTCACCGTGAATCACTTTATCATTGGCACTGTCTGAACTTTATATGGACTGGTACTTAACAACTTTATTGTTTGTTAACTTAAGTCTGAGTTGTTATTAAAGTTGAACTGTCATTGATTGTGCTTAGTTTCGAAATCTTTATGTCACTATTGTGTTTTGACTTATTACATTGTTGCTAATCAAACAGTGGGATTCATAGAATTTAATATTTGTTTATATCTTGTCTTGCAATGTAATCAATTTGAAATTAGACCACAACATGCAATGACTGAAAGAAACAATTTGATTTGTAGACCTTATTCCAAGTAGTTTGCATAATATGCTCAGGTTAAATTATAAATTGATAATATTTAGGTTCGGTGCTTTACGAATAAGGTTCGCACTGTTGTGTTTAATGGATGATGATAAACCAAATTGTTTTTTTTAAGAGTTTTTTCAAATTTTTTGAATAGCGTTTATTCAAGCCTTTACGGAGGAGTAATCAAGGGAACCAAGATTTTAGATGAAATCAATAGAATGTAATCCAGGGACAACGACCAGACATGGAAAACGGACAAACACAACGAAGAAATAACTAGAAAAAATAAATACAAAATAACAAAAGTAAATGAGCAGCTCGGATTCTACTAAAAACTGGGAGCAACAGTATGGTAAGCATCTTCTGCATTTCTAGAAACACCAGCCGAGTTGCTCATAAAAAGTCAATTCCGGGGTAGACGAAAGAAGAAGGAAAACTATGACACGTTGAGCAAATCAATTTTCATGTTACAGATGGATACATCATTACAATCCACGAGTTCGTGATGACGAGCATAAAACTTTTGTATACTTCAATCTTGTAGCAACATAACCCTGTTCCAAAAGCCTGATTGTAAGAAGTCTAAAAGTCTGCGTAGTTACGACAGAAGTACGAAATAAATTTATGCAAATATTGATAAATGATCAAAGGTACATCCCAACAGGTACTGAACGTAGAATCTTTTCTACGCAATATTACAATTTTGACTTTGGTAACACACGTTGCTGTTAATGCCGTGTGAACTACATGAAGTCAGTAAAGTTAATTTGCATATTGCATACAGCGCACACAAGGACAAAACAGTCTACTGTAACGATATATTTAAAATGGATATTATTTAAGTGTTAAGTAATGAGTGAATGGGTAGTACCACCTGGGTATATGGGATTTGAAAGGACGCACTCCTAACTACTTCTCTGCTTTATTCCATTTTAATACTTTTTTCTGTGTATTTAATTTTGATATTTTTTAAGGTTTCAATCCCTTTCTTTACAGTACAGTTATAGATATAAGGTTTCCTTTAAAAGTTTAAATAAACAACGATTTCAGAAGAAACTGGTTCACACTAACACTGATCCAGTGGAGTGTACGCTCTGTAATAAAGCAATTAAAAGTTGGTTTTACATTCTTGATTGTCTTTTGACATTTGTACGACCACGAGTAAGGGAGCCGTTCCAAAGAAAGGGTATTCCGGGCTTCAATGGTCAATTGTTAACCACAAAACATACAAAATTAACAAATAACAACACACAAAATGGAACAACAATATAACTGCCAATGTTCTTTAGAGAAATGAATACTTGATATAGATCATCACAACAACATAACAGACAGTAGTATTCATTTTATGTACAATAAAAGGTTTAACCAATATAACTATTCAATGATGCTATTGTACGAAAATATCATTATTTTGATTCTAGTGCTCTATAATTTTATCCATTATATTCATATATGTTAAAGTACCGCTGTCATTTCTAAAAAAGTAACTTTTAGAAATGACAGCGCTGCTTTAACATATTTGAATACAATGGACAAAATAAACAAAAGTAAATGCTATGTGAATAATTTTTTCTCCAATCTGTCAATAACAATGGACATAACATGGAATGTAGAATTAAATCCATTTAAAATGCATATCTATGGAAGATGCCTCAATAAGAAGTATATACAATGTAATCCCGAGTTACCAAATATATGCTTCATTTGCATCCATATTACTTATTCTATTAGAAGGTCAAAAACGTTACTATATCTAAAAGAGAATTTTGTTCATAAAAATGTGAGTCATATCTATATATGATATGGGCATTACGAACGTTAGTCAAGACGTATTTATAAACGGGATGTTGGATATATGCTGAATATTACATATCACAATTTGAGTTGAAAAATATTTAATAATCTGTTCATCGCTATATTGCTGAATTGTAAGGTATTAGTTTTCTTTTATTTTCAGTTTTCTTTACCTAAATATTTTTATAAGCGCTGCAAAATTTTCTTTCGAGACTATTTTTCAGCTTCGTGCATCGTGACGTCACGTATGTTGTGCAGCTGTGATACACATTTTTTTTTTAAAATCGATTAACTATGACTGTCGCGTTTAAGATTTGTGGAATTTTTGTTTAATCATTTTCAATTGTAGACTAGAAAATAATTGGCCATTATTTCATACGCAGTAAACAAACTGACGGTTATTTGGGTCGTCAAATATTCCTACGCTGTTGCTTGTATGTCACTCGACTGGCGTGAGATTGAAAATTATCATATAGAAAGGTCAAAGGGATTTTAAACAAAAAAGCGATAATATTCTTTATTTGCAGGATGTAAGTAATATTATTTTTGAAAATTGTCAATTTGCAATACTTGTTTAAGTTAAAATTGTACTGTTTGTATTGCATCCATATGGTAATGTTGCAATGGGAGTACCATGATCATGAATTACTGAATAAGACAACATTCACTGGCAGAGCTAAATGACGGGTAAGTAACAAAATTCTGAGCCGATTTCCTTTACGTAATAGTGAAAGGGTAATCAAGGGAAACAAGGTTCTAACGGTAATCAAAATAATGTAATCCAGTGACAAAGACCTGACATGGAAAACAGACATATACAACAAAGAACATAAAATAACTAAACTAATACATACAAAGTAACAAAAGCAAATGAGCAACTCGGACTCCACTGAAAACTGGGAACATGGACCAGTTGCACCGGTAGGGTAAGCGTCCTCTGCTTTTCTAGAAACACCAGCCGAGTTGCTCATTAAAAACTTTAGACCGGGGTAGTCGAAAAAGGTAAGGAAAACTATGACAAGTTTAACAAATCAGTTCTCATGGCGCAGATGGATACACTGTAACGATCCACGAGTTCATAATGACGACCATAAAACTTCTGTAGTAATGACTTCAATCTTGTAGCAACATTACACTTTTAAGAAGCCTAGTTGTTAGAAGTCTAGCGCGATACAAAACGTCTGCGTAGTTTCGGAAAGCACTGGCATAACGTATGAGTTGTGAGATGGGAAAAAGGAATAGCTAAAAAGGAAAGTTCATATAACAAATGGCAATATCAAGGTAAAAAAACTAGGAAATATATCAATAAAATATATATTGGTATATCATATATATATTTATTTTTGCATTATTGTAATTCGTATTTTTATTCATTTATATGAATGTTTACCGAAAGAAAGACTAACATTAAAATTAACAGCGATTAAATCGACTGCGTGAAAATGGTGTACACTTTCCATTTAATTAAGAGTAATCAAGTAGAGGGACCCAAGGTTATAGCAGTAATCAAAAGAATGTAACCCAGGGACAAAGGCCAGACATGGAAAACCGACATACACAGCAAAGAACATAAAGTAACTAAAGAATAATCAAGGGAACCAATGTTATAGCGGTAATCAAAAGAATGCAATCCAGAGACAAAGACCCGACATGGAAAACAGACATACACAACAAAGAACATACAGTAACTAAAATCATACATACAAAGTAACAAAAGCAAATCAGCAACTCGAACTCCACTGAAAACTGGGATCATGGACCAGGTGCACCGGTAGGGTAAGCGTTTTCTGCTTATCTAGAAACACCCGCATAGATGCTCATAAAAAGTCAAGTCCGGGGTAGACAAACGAGGAAAGGAAAACTATGACCCGTTGAATAAATCAGTTCTCATGGCGAAGATGGATACACCATAACGATCCACGAGTTCAGGCTGACGACCATAGAACTTCTGTAGTGATGACTTCAATCTTGTAGCAACATAACCCTGTTCCAGAAGCCTATTTATTAGAGTTCTAATGTGATACAAAAAGTCTGGCATCACGTATGAGTTGTGATATAAACACTGCACACGCAGGTGCAGAAGAGATGTTGCCACAGATGAAAGGACATTTGACAATTCTGAATGAAAAGTCTTCACGTTTGTCGTAAAGTTTGGTCAATAGTTTTCCTTTACCATCGATTTCTAAGTGTAGGTAAAGATATGAGGCTGACTTTACAGTGTTTGTAGTATCCTTTATCTCAAGTTCTTTTGGGTAGATGCGATGTATCAAATCCCCGAAATAAGATTGTTTAAAGATAATACATCATCTATATAGCGGAAACTGAGATCGAAGGATCTAGCCAAACGGTATACTTTCTTTCTGATCAGATCAGCTATAAAGTCAGCCTCATAAAAGTGAAGGAATAGGTCAGCAAGTAAAGGAGTACAATTTGTTCCCATTGGGATGCCGACCAATTGTTGAAAAACACGTCCACCACACTGTTCAAATATGTTGTTGATTACAAATTCCATCATTTTGTAAACATATTCCTCTGTATATTTGGAAGATGATTTTGAGTTATTTCTTAAAAAGTATGGGGAATCTCTACCAAGACCTATATATTTGTATCTAGGTGTACCATCTTTTTTGGAGAAACAACGATGTATAATGTTTTTATGTCGGGATTTTAACTGAGTATTGGGAATAGAAGTACACAGTGCTGAAAAATCATAGGTTTTAATGCTATTATATTCCGATAATAGTCTTGAACTAATTGTTTCCAAAAGATCTTTCGAATTTTTCAGGATCCACATTGAATTAATACCATCACGGGAGTAACAAGTGTTGTGATAGGACTGCAGACCCTCTTTGACAGTTGTGAGTGCAGAAGTTAAAATTTTGAAAGAGGTTTAATGGTATATTTTGCAGATCCAGCTATGAAACGGTGTTTGTATGGATTCTTGTGGAGTTTAGGAATCCAGTACATAGATGGTAAATCACAATCATCGTCCTTGGTAGAGAGACCAAAAGAGAATAGCACAGATTTATGGTTTTCCTCAATTTCTTCTTTCGAGAGTGTGGTAGCAGTATAGGTCTTATCACTGCTATTATTTTCTACGTGTACCTCTGATAATAAACATTGCAGATGCAAATCGTTTTGCAGACAAAAACAATGTTGTTTTTGGCTTTGTCTGCTGGTATATAAACATATTTGTCATGTATAGTAGAAAATGTTGTTGCTACATCGGGGGCTTTGAAAACTGATGTAGCATTGGCACTCATTGACCGACTTAATACACTCATTCAAAATTAAAGACCTCACGGCCTTATTAAACTACTCTGACAGAGAACAAATGTCTTCTTGTTTTATCCATTTTCTTGCGTAGTCCTTCACGGCATCCATAAGAACTTTAAAGTCATAATTCCAGTTTAGGGAGGGTGGCTCACGGTAGTTAAGACTTTTAGAAAGGATATTACGCAGAGATCCGTTTTCGATGATGGACTAATCTCCCGTAACGACGTGACCGGAAGGACCAGATTTGAAGAGAGAGTTTTTGCAAGAACAGTCAGGTGTTTTAGCCTTAAAGTCCTCAATCTCGAGGTTCTGCGATTGCCTTTTAAAATTTAAAATTTTGGATGCAATTGATGAAGTATAGGAATATGAAATAATTCGCATGGATTTGTCTTTGAAATATGGGGGAATTTTGTTGGTAACGAATTAGTGATGTAGGATGTTAGCCAAATTAATTGCATCTATACCTTTGTTGACAAACGGTAGTGAAAGAAATGATCGTTTTTCTTCATCTTGACTTTTCACACAAACTGGTTAAAAGATTCTGTGGAAAACAATATCTAAAATGATGGCAACAAGTCTGTATAATGATGAGGTAGGGTCAGAAACAAGAGTGTCAAGACTTGTTTTGTAAAGGGAGTGTAGTAGAGTGAGAGGTATAGAATAGAATGCGATGTAGTCCAAGAGGTTTTTGTATGAAAAGAAGGAGACCATCTTAGGTGACGTATAACGGCGATGGCCATGACTCCTTTGCCGTCTTGGAGTTTTGTCAAATTAATTCATCACAGTTATGCTATTGGTATATTGGCTTGAAAGGTTTCCTATACTTTTAATGTTGTCATTGCATCCGAAAGATATTGCAGTACCTAGTCTGCGTATCCAGTACTCCTCTCTTTCCCTACGACTGTTTTACTTAGAACGGGACTGTTCGTAGGATGGTAATTTTTTTTCTATAATACGAACTTTTATAGAGAGTATTGAATAATCTTGTAGAATAAAATGTTGATAAACTGTCGGGAATTTGGTGGTATTTATTCCCGAATGATGACCGCACATTCTTTTGTTTAATCGTTCTTGTGTTTTACCGACATATATTAGACCGCATAAGTTGCATTCTAATCCATATATTAAGTTTGTTGATTTGCGACTAAAGTCATCGTGACTTCTTGTATGGAAGGTTTTGTTTGTAAGGGAACTAGAGAAATAAGTCGGTTATAAGAATGTTGCATGTTTTACAATTTTTAATACCAAATTTTGATACAGAACAATGTGGTTCGTCATCGTTGTAGTCAAATATATCATTTAAAGTGATGGAACATGGTTTGATTATTTTGAAATAGTCAGAATTTTTGTACCTGGACATCATCCGGGTTCAGGATCAGGTTCACATTAAAATGCATGAATTAATTATGTTTTCATTGTTCTAACAAACGAACTCAATCTGATATGGTTGTTTGGTTCTTTAACCAGACATGACCTTCAATGAGGAGATTAGCGTGTGCTTCGAAGAACCAGTAATATTCACTCTCCAGGAGAACATGTTCTATGCTTGTTTTTCACGAGGATTTGTGCAGTTCTTTTCCGTTTATACCTTTTTAGTTCCATTTTTTTGTAATTAGTTCTTCGTATGTTTCTCTATTTATTTTGTCTACACATTTGTCACGTTTGGCACCTCGACTATCAATTCTCCCCCACGATTTTACAATGAAAAGTACAAGGCAAGAAAGTCTTTCAGACATCGATAAAACATATCACATGGTCCTACTTTCTCAGATAGCAATACAATACAAAGAGAAATCAAGGGAACCAAGGTTATAGCGGTAATCAAAAGAATGTAATCCAGACATGACCAGACATGGAACATAAAGCAACTAAAATGATACATACAAAGTAACTAAAGCAAATGAGCAACTCGGACTCCACGAAAAACTGGGAGCATGGACCAGGTCCACCGGTAGGGTAAGCGTTCTCATAAAATATTAGTAAAGATGAATGACTCTTTATAATCCATCAATTATTATTACATGGTAAATTGACAATGATATTAATAATTTGCTGCTGCTTCATTTATCAAAGTACTATTTTTGTCAATTTAACTCTATTTGTTTCTTCAGTATATCACCACACGAAATTAATTGTTTAATAGATCGTTATTGGTATTTTAGGAAAATTTAATCATTAAAATCCTGAACAAAAATTATTTTATACATTTAAACTAGGAAACAATATATGAACCACATAAAATACTTTCTGAATTCCGAATTGAAAGACACCAATTAAGGTTTAATGTACTACATTTGGGCCGCTGTTTTGTGTTCACTTCGCTATCGTCATTGGTTGGCTATGACGCAACGTTTTGTTTTGCGGAAAACTTACCAAAAGAAAGAAATAATTGGTTGATTCTGGACTTATCAGACAACGAATACACAGTTTGGTCAGTAGGATTTGGAGAGTTATAAAGAGCTGAAGAGCAATTTAATATATGATCGTTCACCAGAACCTCTATGGTGCATTGCAAATATTGCAGACGACCTGTCACCGGTCAATCGCTAGTAAACAAATCCATTTGAAGGACAGATCTAGGATTTCAGGATCTTCATGTTTTGCAGGTCGGAATGGTCTTTGACAGTTATTTGTTGTATGCATTGTGTGCATCTATTAATTAATGAAAAGAAAAATTTTGAACCTTCAATAAGTGTCTGAACCGCATTTCAGATTTGTGATTTCTGATTTTCAGTGCGATCGATTAATCAAAATCGAAAAACTGAAAATTGTAGGACTTGCTTGAATTAAAGAGTGATTGTTATATATATTACGTCTATTTTACTTCTCAGGGTTTCAGTTCAGTATTCAGTTTAAGTATCAAGTATTTAAGTATTATGCAACAAGTAGATCAGAGAAAAGATGTCATATTGACATTAAAAAATCGTCCTCATGATAGATGATTTTTTTATCCTATCAGAAAGCGTGTAACGTCTGATGTAAATTTATCAAAGAGTATGAAGATATTCATATTCGTATTTAACAATATTTGGACAATATCGCACATTGTATTAAAATGCATGCTTATTTGTGCCATTTCATACGTCGATTGCACATCTGCACTGTAATTTGTTAGTAATTCCAACAAGAAAACAAATATCACAATTAATGATAGATTATCTAATTATGTCACATAACTTAATTACTTTGAGCATTTTTCTGTCCTAATAACTATTAACCTTATTGGCAGACATTGATTTTTCCATTATGTTCTCAAATAATTAATTGAATTTCATAACACAGAGAAACTGTTTCAAATTTTCAAAGACCAGCATCCCATGGAAACCTTTTGAAAAAAAGCAGTATTATGCAAATGAGTTGTTCTGATAAATGTAATGGAAGAATTGTAGTGAATTGAAGCTGAAAAATATATATATATAAATCGTTCCCCTTTTTGTGTTTAAAATTCGGTTTTGAAGAAAAAAGTAACTGAACACTTTATTTTGAAATTTACAGAAAAATACTCCCCTTTCATACGTGTTTTGTGGTCCGATTTGTTCCTCTTATAAAATAAGACGTCAGTGAATATGTGAATATAAAATACAAATCTTAGAAAGGTGGCAACTGTGCAGTGAGTGGTTAATTTAGCTGCATACATATTTCAATGAAAATGTGTCAATAATTCACAATGACCTTACAATAGCGTACCGAAAAGTATAATTTTAGTAGTGCAAAAAATGTTTTATTTAAGATGCAGACACTGTAACTGTTCTGTAATACGACTTGTTATTTGCAATTAAATCTATCCAAGAAAAGAAACAATCGGAAGACAATAAGCATGCTTAAGCAAGCCATGTCAGACATTATCGATGACAAAAATGTCAAATAGACATTATGCAAGAGAAGAGACGACAGTTAATAGATTGGGACATCTATTATGTAAAGTTTTGTCGTTGGTTAAATGTCCTAAAGACAGCGGTAAGTCAATATTGAATTACACAACAAGAGACTGCAATTTAAAGAATAATCAAAGGAACCAGGATCATAGCGGAAATCAAAAGAATGTTATCCTGGGATAAAGACCAGACATGGAAAACAGACAAAGAACAAAAACTAAGTAAAATAATGAAAACAAAGTAACAAAAGTAAATGAGCAACTCGGACTCCACTAAAAACTGGGAGCATGAACCAGGCGCAAAACTGCCCTTGTATGTTAAACTCCTAGTGTGTTAGAACAGGTATATATATAAATTGAATAATAAAAGACCTCATTTCTAAACTCACAGTGAATTATGCTGTCAAATACAAAATATTTAATTGTAGAACATAGGCAGACAGACGGGACATGATAAGAAAGCGTAAAATATGGGCTCTGATACATTAATAAAAAGTATTATCAAAAAAAGTTTTTTGACGGTCAGTTGCGTCTAAAATGTTTGATACACATTTGTTTACCTTCTAGGATATATAAATTACCACACAGAAAATGCAAGAATCTAGAAACGTCAGGAAAAAACGAATGATTTTATCCGATGTGATCCGATGTGTTTGTCTTTGAACGAGTCAAAGAATTTCGAAAAGCCTGTCTGATGCGGTACGTAAGAAAGGGAACGGACGTCTGCCGCTGTGTGAAGCTTGACATTAAGTGTAAAATACTACTGCCTTCCATGGAGAACTGATACTGTTCTGGAATATGTACAAATTACGAAACTTAAAAAAAGATAGTGTTGAAGCTGCTCTGAAATGAAATTTAGTATGATGAAACTCATGGTGTTTTCTTTTTTTTTACTTTTATCAGGCAATACCTTCTCTATACTTTTTATTAATAACGAATTTCAAAGTTGGAAATGCAACTATTTCAATCAGTAAAGGAATAGCCTTCTTGGTATACAAAAAGAAAATCGAGTAGCTTTAGCACTGTTAAGCTCTGTACTTTGTAAGAATCAGTAAAATAATTGAAAAATAATGAATCATGATAACAAACCCACACAAATTTGACCATGTGGGCACATAGTTTGTAGTCTATTGAAGACGAAATGAGAGTTCGTTCGTCTTAGAAATGCATAGGATGTAGAAAAAAGATTTCAAGGTTACAATAGAATAATTAGAGAAAAGTGAGTTATCTCCCTTTGATGATGAACTTTCAATGCAGTTTAAATAATTTATATATAGAAATACTGTCTCTTGTAAGGGAAATGAACTTCTGCACTTCAGATAACATTTCCAATAAGATTTCATGGAAAGACTTGTATGCTACTGCATGATTCTTACAGAGAATAGCACTTGGAATGTAGGTTTTTCTCATTGAAATACCCCAGTGCAGGTCCGGGTGTTAAAAGAATAGGCCTGCAGCAGCCCTAAGCTTGTCGTAAAAGACGACTAAACAGTGCTCAGAACCCTAGCCGGGGGCTACGGTGCTTTTCCCACAGAGCAACTGGGATGTGTGCCCCAGGTGGTGGAATGGGGTACCCCTGGCGTGTTACATGCTGGAATTGTCAGGCTATAATACGGAAAACCTGACCGCAAACCATCATGGTGCACCGTGTCGGGAAAGATGCCACGTTCCTCGCACGTTAAAGAAACATACTGTGGTATTCTCCCGGAATAGGAACCATAGGGCTCCGCCACAGGAGGCTAAATCGCCCAACCCTACCCACCTCTTCCTATTTCCAGTGGCAATCAAAATTTGTCGACCCCATTGTCCTTGTGTCCCATCCTTTTTTCATTTCATCATCATTTCATGTTCATTTTAAATATTGCTGCTCGGACGTTAAACCCCAACAAACAAACAACTAAACTCATTGAAATAATTGATTGGGAAAAGTCAGACCTTTTGATGAATTTAAGTATGACGACTTAAATATGAACATTTCGATAAACGAACCATTTGTGGAATGGAAACATAGTGTTAGTGTATTTTGTATTGTATTTAAATTGTATACATAACAGAAAAATGATATACGTTGTTGTTAGTATTAAAAAAACATTTTTAGTTTATAACATTTTTTTTCCCAATGCACATGTGTTCTTGTTCTAAGTATGACCTTTCTAACACTTGACGAAAAATGACTTTTCGCATTCGTCGCACAAGTAGAAAAGACACTCCTGGTTTGTCTTATGCGTCAACTTATAAAACATTTACACTAGCAAAACGTTCTATTACCTGACTTACGAATGACATACATATCTAAAAGATGCCTTAATTTGACTACAGCAGTCAAGATGAAAAAAATCAGGACAAAAAGTCACCCGGATCATTTGAAGGATTAGAAAGTCTTTATCGGCATACTTCAAATTTGTTATGTAACATCTCTTACGCGCATAAAAGAGCTGTAAATAAGACGTTGAGGGAATTTATCTTAGAGTAAATATTTTATGTTCTATCATATTAAAATGACAGTAATTGATTAATTCGCATGTTACATTACATAAATGGATTATACGGAATGTTCATCATTCACACTCTGTGATTGGCACAAAGAAAATTGTTTTAAAAATTTTATTATGAAGGTTTCTATTGCATAATCGGCTATCGACTCTCCACGAAAACAATAGCGATTTGATGGGAATCTTATAATCTTATAACAACTAGAAGGCATATATCTGATCAGTAACTTCCTTCCCTTTCCAGATCTTGCTTAAAGGTGTTAAACATTTGTTTGTACGTTTTAATGTGACCTTTGAATAGAAAAGGAACAGATATGGTGAAACGCAACAAATACACCATCGAATACCCTTTATAAAAATAGTAAATACTTACTAACTAAGATAATCAAAAAGTCTTCACAAGTGTAAATACACCTTTAAGTACTCTTGATTACTCTTTACGTAAACTCTGAAAGGCCATGAGAACAGAAATGATAAACCCTAGAGTAACAGAAGAATGACACTTCTTCAAAATAAACTAACGAGTCATTTACCGTTTTATATTTCAGTTATACGGTGGAGTATTTTATGCGTATAACTATGTCCGTCCTTCTTTGCTTTTTTAAGAAATAGAATAACTCAAATTTTGAAGATGACAAATCATCAGTATCGCAGAAAGTACGATAGGACCAGGCATGAAACTTGGGATATTTTTTGTGACGATCTTCCAAATCCGTGCTTTTGAAATCGGTGACCTCGCATAAGGACTGTCTCCATTTAATACCACTGGAAATGTATGTGTTGTCGCCTATGGTTACCTTTATACATCAGGAAAGTACATGCAATAGTTTAGAAAGTTTATATTATCAACAATACAAATTTTAGTTAATTAATATTTTAAAACTGACAGATTTAAAGTCTTTTTATCCTATTGCTGATGTATATATATATTTTCTGATTCATTTTTTTTTATATTCCATACAAAACAACATCTATATCTTTATTTAATACTAAAAATTAATAAAAGAGTAATCAAGGGAACCAAGGTTATAGCGGTAATCAAAAGAATGTAATCCAGGGACAAAGACCAGACATTGAAAACAGACATACACAACAAAAAACGTAAAGTAACTAAAATCATGCATACAATGTAACAAAGTAAATGAGCAACTCGAACTCCACTAAAAACTGGGAGCATGGACCAGGTGCACCGGTAGGATGAGCGTCCTCTGCTTTTCTAGAAACACCCGCCAAGTTGCTCATAAAAAGTCAAGTCCGGGGTAGACAAACGAGGAAAGGAAAACTATCACCCGTTGAATGCATCAGTTTTCATGGTGCTGATGGATACACCATAACGATCCACGAGTTCATGATGACGACCATAAAACTTCTGCAGTGATGACTTCAATCTTGTAGCAACATAACCCTGTTCCAGAAGCTTATTTGTTATAGTTCTAGCGCGATACAAAAAGTCTGCGTAGTTCCGGCAAGGTCTGGCATAACGTATGAGTTGTGATTGAAAGGTCATCACGTTTGTCGTAAGGTTTGGTCAGTAGTTTCTCTTTACTATTGATTTCTAATTGTAGGTCAAGATATCAGGCTGACTTCACAGTGTCTGTAGTATCCTTTATCTCAAGTTCTTTTGGGTAGATGCGACGTATCAAATCCCCGAAATTAGGATTGTTTAAAGATAAAACGTCATCTATATAGCGGAAACTGAGATTGAAGGATCTAGCCAAACGATATTCTTTCTTTCTGATCAGATCAGCTATAAAGTCAGCCTCATAAGAGTGAAGGAATAGGTCAGTAATAACACTGGAAAAATTGAAATTTCAAAAGAAAAAAAAATAGGAAGACAGGATTAAGGAAGTATAAGTATTCATTACACACAGAGAAGAAAAGTTTTAATCACACCCAGAAACAAATCATTACGAACAGAAAGTTGCAGCATGAACCAAAATAAAAGCAGTGTGAAGTTATTTGCGCTGGAAAACTAAGAAGTTTATTTTCTGATTTTTTTTATTTAAGGTCCATGGATAAATGGTTTGAGAGCTTTGAAGGCGCATTTTAAATGCCAGTAAAGGACAAAATATCTTGTGACCCCCACATAGTTCTAGTGCGATACAAAAAGTCTATGTAGTTTCGGCAAGCTCTGGCATAACGTATCAGTTGTGATATGAAAACTCCATATGCAGGTGCTGAAGGGATGTTGCCACAGATGAAAGGACATTTGACAATTTTAAATGAAAAGTCATCGCGTTTGTCGTAAAGTTTGGTCAATAGCTTTCCTTTACCATCGATTTCTAAGTGTAGGTCAAGATATGAGGCTGATTCACAGTGTCTGTAGTATCCTTTATCTCAAGTTCTTTGGGGTAGATGCGATGTATCAAATCCCCGAAATTAGGATTGTTTAAAGATAATACGTCATCTATATAGCGGAAACTGAAAATAAAGGATCTAGCTAAACGATATTCTTTCTTTCGAATCAGATCAGAGCACAATTTGTTCCCGTTTGTTGAAAAACACGTCCACCACACTGCACAAATATGTTGTTGATTAAAAATGCCATCATTTTGTAAACATCTTCCTCTGTATATTTGGAAGATGATTTTGAATTATTTCTTACAAAGTATGAGGAATCTCTACCAAGACCTATATATTTGTATCTAGGTGTACCATGTTTTTGGAAAAACAACGATGTATAATGTTTTTAAGTCGGGATTTTAACTGAGTATGGAGAATAGAAGTATACAGTGTTAAAAAATCATAGGTTTCAATGCTATTATATTCAGATAATAGTCTTGACCTGATTGTCCCCAAAAGATCTTTCGAATATTCCAGGATCAACACTGAATGAATATTACTACGGGAGTAACAAGTATTGTGGTAGGACTGTAGACCCTCTTTGGCAGTTGTGAGCATGGAAGTTAAAAGTTTTGAAAGTGGTTTGTTGGTACATTTTGCAGATCCAGCTATGAAACGTTGTTTGTATGGATTCTTGTGGAGTTTAGGAATCAAGTACATAGACGGTAAATTACAATCATCGTCCTTGGTAGAGAGACCAAAAGAGGATAGCACAGATTTATGGTTTTCCACAATCTCTTCTTTGGAGAATGTGGTAGCAGCATAGGTCTTATCACGACTATTATATTCTACGTCTACATCTGATAATAAATAAGGCATGTCAAGCAATAATGGAAGAATGGCCAAAAATGGATGGTTCGACACAATGCTCACATTATATTTTACGCACAACGGAGGTATGAAAATCTAAATAAAGATTATTCAACTTGGCAACCTCTCATTACTAAATCGCTTGACCATAACAAAAGGCTATCTGGCGACATACATCGAAACCTTTATTCATATCTCTAGAGTTACAAGAACGTTTTAATATTCTAAGCACAATTGTATCAACAATAGAAGTGTATATTACTGAATTTCCCACGTGGTATGTACAACCGCAATGAATACCAACTAGGTACAAAGAGTTGAATGATTTACTGCGATATATATACTTACTAGTATAAAGCAATATTAGAATCTGGTATTTCAGTCTTGTCATTGCCAATGATATTAATTAACTAGATGCAAATATGTTAACTCGTCTGTCGATTTAAGAGTATATCCATTTACACAATGTGCTGCATAAATATTAGAAATATTACACCGAATTTAATTTCATTTTTCGCTTTTTTATGCTTCAAACTCGTTAGTACTCCTTATCAGTTGTGAATATGTAAATTCGGGTCAGAGCGACATTTCTCTAACTTTCCTATCGTATACTTTACTCACACTTTTGCTTACTTTCCCTTTATAATTATAAATTTCTATTTCTGGTACTTTTAAAGAGTAGTCAAGGGAACCAATATTCTAGAAGAAAATTAAAATTAAAGAAATTAAAAGAAAATAATCCAGCGACAAAGACCAAACCGGGAAAACGGAGAAACACAAAATAGAACATAAAATAACCAAAATAATACATACAAAGTAACAAAGGAAAATGAGCAACTAATACTTGGAGCATGAATCAGGTGAATCGGTAGGGACAAGTGTCCTCTGCTTTTCTAGAAAACCGCCGAGTTGCTCTTAAAAATTCAAGTCCAGGGTAGACGAAAGAAGATAGAAACACCATGACACATTGAACAAATTTATTATGGTGCAGATGGATTCACCGTATTGATCCATAAGTTCATGATGACGACCATAAAACTTCCGTAGTGATGACTTTAATCTTGTAGGAACATAGCCAAGTGTGAATTTTGTACTATTTGTTGTTATTTTCGCAATGGTCAAATAATATCGGAAATAAGTACCTGCAAACTGGAGGTGTTTTTACAATGTAAAACGGGAATATTTATGCCCGATAATCATATTAGTTTTGACGAATCAACAAAGAAATAACTGTATATTGACTTGAAATAAAAACAATAAAGGATGAGGCTTAAAACTGGTGTATTTCCGATTCGAGCTGAATTGGTATATCGATTTTATTTCTAGTCAATATAGTTATTTTCTTTACACTTCAAACATTATCATTTCTTAATCAGGTAAAATTTTTATACGACATGTGTTTTGTTATTTTTATTTTTTTATATTTCGTCCCTATTTGTGGCCTCCGATAGTGACACTACGATAAACAAGGGTAGGAAAGTAGGCGGAGCCTATATATTATATACTGTCATTGACTGTATGTATATCACCATTAAATATACAGTGAACACATTTTGGTTGCTCAAATAGTACGGTTGTAGTATAAAAGGATTTGCGAACGCAAATTTGATACGTTAACGATTACTTGATTTAAGATATCTTTTATGTACAAAATAAAAATGAAAAACTACAATATTTTCTCTAAAATTTGTTATATGAAAATGGAGTTTTCTATAGTTTTACAAATTTGTAAAATACTCACGATTCCGCATACTGCATCTTTTCGACAGTTTTCAGATATTGAAAGCAGGTTGAACACGTGCTTAGTTAGTTCTAAAGTATACGAATATAATATGCACAATGTAGCAGGAAGGGTCCACATTTACCATAAGTCATACGTCATCACAGAACATGAAGAGCTACATGTTGAAGTAACTCACTTTTTCTTTCAAATGAGGACACAAAGAGTGACTAAAAGAGTTTCTAGAACACATTTATGTCAACATGGCGGCAAATAATTAAACAAAAGGGAGTATAAATGAGGTAAAACGTGCTTCATAAATGATTGTTTGGATTTTCATACCCATGTGCCCCCTTAAACTTATCACGATAAATTCAACATGATATTCTAAACTGTTTTACCCAAACACTTACAAAGAACGTCGATTGACCTGATCAAAGTCAGATCCTCTATTTTCTTGAATGGGATGGCTAATGGTTTCAGATTATCCTTTCATCACATTGATGAAAAGTGAACATATAGGGAATTTTAATTACTTTCATCTTGAACTTGACGCGTTTACTTTGGATTGACAGTTGGTGTCTCCCTCATATGACCCTAACGGAGGCCGAAATTGTGTGCCTTCTTTTTCTGTGTTTTGTTACGTTTCGTTTGTTACTTGTTTGTAAATGGTTCCTTTCTTACCTTGTAGATGTTAATATTTTTACTCATTTATTATTCATATGTGCTTCAAAAATACATCAGTCAATATCCCATATTCCAAACAAACAAACTAACTGTTGTCTATTCGAAGCCCACCTCCACTTATGGCGCTGTACCTGCTTCAACTGTTTTGTTTTGTACGTGATTTTTCTTATATATAAGTTATATATAGATTCTCCCTCAGTCTCGAGGGGATTACAGGATTTCCACACTCGATATAGTTAAATTTTAGATTTTAACCCACGAGCTTTAGGGAGAATCTGTTTCTCCCATGAATAAAACCATAAAAAGTAAATAAAACAATACCCTAAATTCTCCCAACATCAACTACGTCATCAAGCCTTGAATGAAGCCTTTGAATGGGAGAAAATCTTATATCACATATAATTCTACATTTTCATTTAATTATTTTGGTATACAACCCTTCCATTATAAATTCTACTATTCCGTCTTAAATACCACCTTTCTGTCAGTAATAGCACCCGCTCCAAACACGAACTTAATAATATTCAGTAATATATATCATTTTATGTCATTCATGTGGTAATCTAGCATACAACCCTCGACTGCAGGCAGTATATGTAAAATAACTCATTATTTTAATATGTATTAATATACTTAAATTATGATTTAAAATATATTTGTTTCATAATTTATAATATATTTTGTTTATGATTTAAAATATATTTAACTCATAATTTATAACATATTTAATTCATAATTTATAACATATTTAATTCAAGGGATTGTTTGAAACCTTAACTTTTTTTGTATAACTGACATCAAGCTTGACTGAATTGCATTACCTTGGTGCTATTGTACACAATGTGTGCTTTAGTTTATGAAGAAACTATTTCTTTGTAACTGTCATCGGTATATGTCTACACAGACAAATATTTTTCACGTGAAATTCATGTTAATCGAGCTTCACATGAAATTAACATGATTTTCATGTGAAATTCACTAAACACGTGAATTTTCACGTGAAGGCTCCATTCACCCGAATTTCACGTGAATTCTGTCACTTAGTTTATTTGCTCAATTCAGAGGAAAATCATGTAAAATTCGTTTGAAAATCATGTGAAATAATTTTGCCTGTGTAGCAAATACCATGTTTTGACTAAGTCATTTTATATCTGAAATTAGCAATTACTTTGTTTCTTATTCCCATATATAACAAATTGTGTTTATATCAATTTTAGTTTGCAGTGTCATAAAAAATACTTGACATGATATCATTACATAAAAAAAATGTTAAGTGTCAGTCCCTGTAAGAATCCGGCAGTAGTTGAAAAGTTGAAACATGGTTTAAAAAAAAAAACATCATTTTGATTGTGTAATTTGACTAT
Source organism: Perna viridis (assembly GCA_037379345.1). Classification (NCBI taxonomy): domain Eukaryota; kingdom Metazoa; phylum Mollusca; class Bivalvia; order Mytilida; family Mytilidae; genus Perna; species Perna viridis. Next base: position 5,216,372 of record CM074522.1, read on the forward strand.
TTGACGAATTAGAATCAAGGAAAACAGACAAGATGTTCCATATCATACTAGACCACTGAGTTACAATTTCATTGAAATGCACTGAAAACGAACATTTTAAGGGCAGATAACTCTGTCAAAAATCTCATTTGTTAACATTCTATTGAAAATTTCTGAGCAAAGTCAGTGATGCATAGATCAATTAACGGTCTTTTCAAATAGAGAAAATATCCTTGAGTGATATAAACATTGTCAGATTTGTAGGGTTTTGACATGCATTTTTCTGATTTTTCCAATTTTGCCTGATTATTTAAAAAAACTTATACTTAAGAAACCCATAATAAACAATTTTCCAATACATACTTCAAAACAAACGATGGATTAAATGTTTGCAATCGAAAACAAAGCCTGTTTGCGGGTTTCAAATCAATGGATCAATCAAAAAAGCAGGGGCATGAATCTTGTACTTCCTTAGGGTGAGCGTAAACTGGAATTATCAGACGAAAGATAAATTCTTTCATAGAACATATAGACATATAGTCATCCATATCATATTAGTAAATGTAAAAGTCGTCAGTATAATTTGACGCCAATTCCATTACAAGTAACATATAACAACTAAATTATTGTATGTAAATATAAAATGATTCAGAAAAGATAAGGAGATATTTTGAGACAAGTAAGGGTTACAAAATCGTTCGTGGTGCAAATAGTTTTCCTGCATGATAGGCAGTGATATACATTTTTCATCCCTTTATACATAGCTGTATAATAGTTACCAGCTGACCAAACATAACTCCATTAAATATGACAACATGGGCATTTATAGATATATGATAAGTATGGGCTGTTATCACTAAAGTGCAAATGCTAGTACAGCCTTTAAATTGTTACATGTACATTTTCTAATTCACATTAACACCACATTTCTTAGTCCACAAACATTGTGGGTCTAGATGTGAAATTAAATCCATTGCATTTACCATATGAAAACTGAAGTGAAGGACAAAACAGATACTTTTAAGTCTCACATCATGATATTAATCAAATATTAAACAAAAGAGGCAAAAAAATTATTATGCTTTTTTGGAAAAGGATGTTCGTATTGTCAAATTTCCATTTACCTTTCGCATTGATATCATTTGTATATCCAGGCTATATATAAAATATCATTTGTTTATTCGTAAAAATTGTCTTATTCTGTATATAGCCCTTTTTGTCTCACTTAGTCCGTGCTATACAGATCTGTCTGTTCTTTGGTTGCTCACTAACTATTAAATAATGTTTGTCATTTGGTTTCCCTTAGTTTCTTTGTTTTGCTTATGGTATCTCTCTGCACTTGATATGCATAAATGAAGTAAAATTAAACGTACGATACTTATGATATTTTGACAGGTGAGAAATGTAAATGAAAATGTTATGTTTTAATGCAAACTGCACATGCGTGCGATTGCAAAGCGATTTTGTCGGTGAATGATATAGGTGTATTTGACATACACAAAATTAGAGGAACGAATAAATATGTTTCTTTAAAATTTCTACCCCATAAGCGTGAAATTATTTGTCAAAGAACACTCCTCAAAATAGATATCTACAAGGCAAAATAAAACCTTACAATGATAATTTAATTGAGGTTTTTTTTTTATAGAATTTGCATGCAGACATTTAAATGTATAATTGACTTAGGCAATTTATAAGCCGTTAGAATGGAACGGAAATAAGGAGAACAAAAAGACGTGAAACGGCACTCAACATCAGACATCAACAATTAAAATAGGAAGCTTTATAGTCATTCACGCAACATAGAGGAATAAATGGCATTTATAGGGAAAGATCACGACATTTTCCTTAAGCATGTTGTCATTTTGGTTCATACTTTTTTGCAGGTATGCATATCTAGTAAAAATGAAGCAATCTTCCTATAAATGAATCTCTCCAATAAAGGGTTCCGATTTAAATTTAAGATGTATGGCTACTTGCCATTTAATTACATGGTCAAGACCTTTATAGTGAAATAGGGTAATATTTATTTCGTCATTATTTTTTTTTATTTATATACTTTTTCGCTTTAATAACAAAGTCTAACAAAACAAACACATTTATGGTAGATTACAATTGTTAGATATTATTGTCTTTTACGCCTCAATAATATTCAATACATCAAGAAAAAAAAAACATGTTCTATTTACCCTGAAGCATCGGTGGCATAGGTACCCCCCCCCCCCCCGCCTTTTTGTCCATAACTCATGTCCTACTACACTTATTATACTCATAGTGGTATTAATTCAATGTGGATCATGAAAAGTTCGAAAGATCTTTTGGAAACCCACAATTCAAGGTTAATTATCAGAATACAACAACCTATAATTTTTCATCACTTTAAACTTTTATTCCCCTCACCCAGTTAAAAGCCCGAATCAAAAACATTATACATCGTTCTTACTCCAAAACAGAAGGAAAAACTAAATTCAGATATGTAGTACTTGGTAGAGATTCCTCATACTTTGTAAAGCACGATTTCAAATCATTTTCCAAATATACGGAAGAAGATGTTTTCAAAATGCTGGAATTTTTGATCGACGACATATTTGTCCAGTTCTAAAAAGAACGGGACACTTGCCAATGGTCCATGCTTACAGTTTGTTAGTGGAGTCCTAGTTGCCCATTTAGTTTTGTTGCTTTGTACGTATCATTTTGGTTATCTTGAGTTCTTTGTTATGTGTGTTTATTTTCTCTATCTGGTCTTTATCCCTGAATTTCATTCTTTTTATTTCCGCTAGGATCTTGGTAAACATTAAAAACAAACACTTTGATATTGTTATTTCTGGAAGAGTAATCAAGGGAACCAAGGTTATAGCGGTAATCAAAAGAATGTAATCCAGGGACAAAGGCCAGACATGGAAAACAGACATACATAACAAAGAACATCAAGCAACTAAAATCATACATACAAAGTAACAAAAGCAAATGAGCAACTCGGACTCCACTAAAAACTGGGAGCATGGACCAGGTACACCGGTAGGGAAAGCGTCCTCTGCTTTTCTAGAAACACCCGCCGAGCTGCTCATAAAGGGTCAAGTCCGGGGTAGGCAAATGAGGAAAGGAAAACTATGACCCGTTGAATAAATCAGTTTTCATGATGCTGATGGATACACCATAATGATCCACGAGTTCATGATGGCGACCAAATGGAAGTTATGAGGTATACTTGGATAATGCAATTAAATCACTGCGTTTTCTTTAATCATGTGCCACACCTTATACTCATTTCGTCTGATTTGTAGATAGTACTTAAAACCGCATGGTTTCACAAATATGTTTTCAGAACGTCAAGTTGTTTCTAAGCATTTTACAAAGAATAAAAACATACACTCAACTTTATTATGAGAAATTATGTGAAATTATAACAAAAATTGTAAAGATTATGATCGTCATTTAATTTGTGTAGAGCACCATAAGCATGATCAAATCTTCATCGTCATTCTTTAATTATGGTTGATCAATTTTATTATACAGAGAAGATAAAACATATGAGATAAAATAACTAATAAACAATAAAAATAAATAAAAGATATTTTGATCTTTTTAAACGGTGTAAAATAAGCATTCTTGAGTCTGTTTTAATTTGCTGTTGAAATGACACTTTTAAAGGTTCAGCAAAATGGCCATCAATGTATATCCTTAGTACATAAACTATATAGACTAACAAAAAATCAAAATCACAATAGATTTATAGAGACTAGAGATTTGAGACTTAGGAGTTGAACCATTTTGAAGGGTCCTATTTCTTCTTCCCTAGTAAATATAGGTAATAAAACACACAGTATCACAGTATACTACTCAATTTGAAAGAAACCATAGTTTTATTGTTATATTGGGAATATGAAACGAAATGCATTAGACAAGCAATTAAACAATAAACACGGGAAAAATGGCAGACCCTATTCAAAAGGTTGAAGGTATTTTGCACCACGGTATAAACGCCAAACACAATCCTTCCTATTTTCTGTTTGAGTACACGATATCGTTAACAGTATAAGGAAAGCATTACGCGTGATATACCAATTGTCTCGTATTAAATATTACTTAGGTGTCTTCGGTAATTTTGTTTTTTGGGAGGGGGAGGGTGGTGTTGGTTTTTTATATAGAAAAATATTGATTTTCTAGTAGCATCGAATAACATACTGTATTCGGTATTAAAAACTCTTTCGAGTTAGCTGTGCGATTATAACCTCTTAAAGGTTTACATCATTTTTGATCCTACTGGGAATTCGAAACAATCACCATCTCCGAATGATTTCTTCAGACTCAGACTAAGTCTAATATCATTATGACAAAATGAATAGAAGCATTTAATTAAAAATTGTCTAAAGTCTTGTCCTTGTCTGGACGAGATTTGATAAACTTAAATTTATTGCGTACTTGTCCGTGATTTCAATTTCGTATTTTAATTTAATAATACAGACTGATTTGATTGTTATCTTGATATATATAGTAGCTGTTAATATAAGACCCATACAAGGGTGATTCACGGAACGAAAGATCAAACTTTTTAATATTTGTATTGTAGAGAAAAATGCATTGAAATATTTATTTTCAACAATAGTGTTATAATTCCTTTCTTTTTGTATGCAGATATCAATTAAAGCAAGTGGAATGATCTATTATTTTCCTTCCAAGGGCAATAAGATGGCTGAATTGATGTATCGGGAGATACATGTAGTAGTTGTTAATCAAAGTTACATGTACTGTTGATTTGTGGATCGTAAGAGCATTTTCCATATAGTAAAATGTTGTTAAAATGCTTTGAAATATTTAATATCAACAATAGTTCAATTTGTTTTCCATTAATGACAAGATCAATCGAAACCATAATTTGTTTTTTAATGATGTGAAAAGTGCTCCAAATCCCAAAATATGGTATTCAATATTCATTTCATAAAGTCTTTCTTAGTGACGAGATCAATTAAATTCAATGAATTTTCTCTGTCAAGGGAGGTCAACTAACTTGATTGTTGTCTCGAATCTTTCAGGATAAATTTAGTAACTATAAATCATCGAACATGTACATTTGTATGAAAGAGTAATCAAGAAAAAAAAATGCTTTGAAGTATTGAAATTCAATAAAAGATTCGTAAACTCTTCTGCTAGCGACGAGAATGTCAATATATTGGTCTATTGTTGTCTTTTGATTAGATATTACCCAACCCATACCTTTCCAATCTATTCTTACACAGCTTCCATTTCCAAACATATTTTCCAAGTAGGCTTTATTGGTATTGTCCATTTTTTTTTATTGAAAATGATATGAGCTATCTTTCATCAGAATTACACAAATGTAGCCTTATTCCGAATGTATCAGTTATTTTTATATATAAATAGTTCTGAGCTGCAATCAACCAATCATATCGACGGGACACCTAACATAAAAGACAAATTGATAAATCAAAATTGTTTTTTTTTAAAGACAAGGTACCTAGTGACTGAGCAAGTTAGTATATGGTTCAACTATATATTAGAAAAAAAGTCTAGAATTTCTGAATAATGAACTTTCAAGCCAACTATGTCCAATATATGTGCGTTGTTATTGATGAATATGCAAATTTAGTATAAGCAACTATACACAGAAGTCCTTCTTAGCCTATAGTAAAGGTTATTCCTAAAACATTCATAAGAACAGTCATCGAGACAAAACCTGATATTCCAAAGCAAGCAAATACGAAGTAAAAATAAAAATTTGATTAGAAATGTCAAATTTCTTTAATAGCACATGTTTAACAGATGGAGGATTAAACAAAATTCTCGTCTAACATATTGATATTGCAATTTTAAGGAAAATTAATAAAAAAAAATAAGTAATTAAAATATCAATTTTGAAATTATTTCCTTCTTTACTCCATTTTTCAACTCTTTCTGTATAGGGAAATCGAATGATTATTCGATATTTTTGCGGATATTAATTTCTATAGAAAAAATAATGGATATCGTGAAACGCAACGAATTCACCAGCGTATACTATAAATACAAAAATGTAGGATGATAAATAGATAAGTGTATTTGTCCTAAAATGACGTAATGCATGCATGCTGATTACTGCGTACTTTGCAAATCCACATTTATTACGATGCAAAGTAAAAAAGTAGGTGCTAATGGCTATATTACTATAATATACCGTTCAACTTTCTGCACTAAACTCTTAACGCGGCTACATGGCGACGATTTATTGACAAAAAACATCTCTGATGCCATTATAAGAGGAAAAGTACAAGTACAAAGAATGCTGATACTAGAATACAGTGAAAGGTCTAGTAAAGATGCTCTTCACAAATTGCAAGTAAAGCCATATATGAATCCCTGTGCCGCTTTCAATCTAACTGTCATTACTTGCTGATTTTCTTTTCAGATATGCTTTAAAATTTTGCAATACTTGTTTTAAAAACTTGTATACTATTGTAGGAGCTAGTGTGAAAAGTTCATTTTTATTCTGAAAATCTATGGGTTTGTTTTTGTTTCAACTTTAAGGAAAATTGCAAACATTAAATTACCGATGATTTGTTTTAGTTATGGAAATGTTTTCCCGGATAAAGACGTTTGTTTTCAACATGGTTGTAATAAAATACGCATATAGAAACAACAAAAACAAGCAACCCGTGCCGATTAAACACTGGGATCATGGATTAAGGTTGCCAGTAGAGTAACGTCTCCTGCTTTTCTAGAAACACCCACCACCGAGTTGCTTTTAAAATGTCACATCGGATAGATTGTATCTATTTGCGAGCATCAGGCCATAAAAATCAATGTTTGATGCCCAATCGTCTTTCAATGTGTCTTTAAACGATAAAACAATTCTGCTCTAATGTTCATTGACAGTTAGGTTGATTTCTTTATACCATTACACCGTTTTTAAATAGCAACAAAACATTTGGATATTTGACTTACTGTACATGTTGAAAATTTCGAGTGGCGAATTTACGAAACCCGCACACGCTAAATGCTCAAATCACATAAAATCACATCCTGTTAAATTTCAATGTGTACAGTAAGCCTCTGCTTGTAAAACGTTCTGTTAAAATTAAGCGTCCTTTATTTTAGAAAGATAATGTATGAGACTAGTAGTGCAATATTTAAGCTTAAGGGGTGACAATCTAACTATCGGTAGTCTACATTAAATGTACGTTTTACATTTTCTGAAGCTTTAAAACAATGAGGCTTCATTCCTTATATCACACTTTGCTAACCTGGATTTGACTTCCTTTTTTGATTTTTTTGTTTGTTTTGAGTGCTGCTTGTATACTACTTTTTCGAGATTGAGATCTTCCTATGTATTCGATTATAATACTCAATCGTCATGATGAGAAGTAACTCCTTGAAACACATGTACAGCATAGTTTGCAATATGCTATATTAATTTGTGTTGTCTTTTTGTATTTACACAATAGCTATATTTTTCTATTGGATATGATTATTGTAGCAATACAATGATCAATCATATATCTATTAGTTTTCATTTTGCCATTATAAACGAAAATCCTTAGTATAGGGTCAAACATCATGTCATGTATAGTAATGTGTAGCGATAAAAAGTGGCTCAGATAAATCGAGCATATTTTAATAACACTTTCAAAATCTCTGTGGAAACGTCTTATCCGATTTAATTGTCTTTTGTTACATGATAGAAATTAGCGTTTATGTAACTGACAAGCGTTAAGAATTGGAAAGTATAGAATTGTATCGGCAGTTTTGAGCTTCTGATAAAATAAAATGTACGATTTCGTTTTACAGGCATACATCACGTCTTTATTTGATTAAATGTTATGGTATTGTATTTAAACGGAATGAAACAGCGAAATGATATACTCAGGAACAAAGAAGATGCAACGATTTTTGTTATAATTATTGCTGTTGCGAATTCGAAATGATTGCTTATTATAAGCCAACTAATCAGATAGAGACAGTTTATAAGTGGCAGAGAGGAGCACCAAAGGTCGGTTTAAGGTAGAAATGAATCAATCAGAGAAAGATTAAGTTTTGTGTTAAATTGTTAGAAGTTTAGTTTCTGTTTTCAGACACATATGTAAAAAGGCAGGCATGCATACTGAGAAGATTAAACAAATACAACTTTGTAAAAATAATAGACAACCAATGACAAACAATTTCCTACATAACTAATAAAAAAAGATATCAAACGTAAATTGAAAACAATGTTCATATATTTGAAACAATAAATTTATACATTAAGGGACACTCGAACATTTCGTTTTAAGAAATAAGAATACTATTTACGTATTGTTCTTCTATTTCGATACATCCTTACCACATACAATAAAATTTAATATTCATTCCATGGACCAACACAAAGGTTACATGTTTCACAACAGTTCCTTGTTCTAGAGTAATCAAGGTTATAGCGGTAATCAAAAGAATGTAATCCAGGGACAAAGACCCGACATGGAAAACAGACATACACAACAAAGAACATAAAGTAACTAAAATCATACATACAAAGCAACAAAACAAATGAGCAACTCGGACTCCACTAAAAACTGGGAGCATGGACCAGGTGCACTGGTAGGGTAAGTGTCCTCTGCTTTTCTAGAAATACCCGCCTAGCAGAAAATTGTAATCTAAGGACAAAGATCAGACATGCATGGAAAACAGACATACACAACAAAGAACATAAAGTAACTAAAATCATACATACAAAGTAACAAAAGTAAATGAGCAACTCGGACTCCACTAAAAACTGGGAGCATGGACCAGGTGCACCGGTAGGGTAAGCTAGTTTATTTGCAGTTCATTTGTAAATACAAAATACACATCATAAACATATTGTCAATTTTCGAATGCTATTTTTACTTGTTTCACTGAATAATCTTTTATCAGGAGTATTGAAAACAAATACTTCGGACGTTGAAGATTAAGAAATTGATCATATAAAAAAGTACTCAAAAAACAACATGTCAAGAGGGAAGCCAAATCTAGCGATTATGAGGTCTACTAAAATATGACAGGATCCTACAACATTTTATTTTAATGTTTGATAAAGGAATATAGTGTTTTAGGCATTTTGAATTTTGTGCTACAGAAAATTTCGGTAAATAATATGCTTGTATAAAACATAGTTCAGATCGGACAAATATGTAAATTGATATAATAAAACATAAATCATTTTAATTTTGTCCATACATTGCTAAAAAGATAAACCCAAAACATGTGTAAACCGACGTTTCTGAGTGGCTAGTAATGCAGAACACCTGTTCAAACAGGAGAAACCCAAAAGTCCAAAAGAAATTCGGTTAAATCACTGTCACTGAATGATAATATCAAACGTAAAAAGGAAGACAAACATTATTCATGTAGTACTTTTAACTTTTGATTCTGTTTGTGTCATTTAGAAGGATTTACCATTATCTTATTTTAACGAAATTAATTAAACCAATAAAGTTAACAAATTTCTAACGTATATTTTGGTAAACCCTCATTATGGATTTTTTTAAAAAGTCTTCACAGTAGTTTATTTTTATCAGTTTGACTTTTGTTTCAGTTTGGTTGATATTTCATTCAATGTATTTTGCTAACATTTCCATTGTACAAGTGTTCTAGATATAGATGACAATTTTGATAACCTTTCCTCAAATAAAATATAGAAATTGAAAGCGCGTTGAAATATTAAATTTTCTTTAATTGACCGAACACTCGCTCAAACATAAGCTTTCTTCATATTTGCATACATTCTTTTGTGATATTTTGCAACAGTTTTTATATATAAATTGACTTTGTAGTACTTTTATATTGTGGACAAATACTAATAGGATTGTACAATCCAAACGTGGTGCAGTTTTTACGGTGATCAGTATAGAAATAGACAAGGGAACGAAACGACAAACATGTAAAAAATGTAAAAAAAAATGCATTGAAAATCGATGTAACATCGCTTCGTGCGGACACATCTGTAAATACAAACGTAAAAAGGTATTTTACACCTGATAAGTTTGTAATAATTGAACATGATTAGGACCACAGCTGTGTAGATTTCATACTGACTTACACACCATGACATTAGTAATACAATCTTTATATGTACATCAATGGTGTTTAGCATGTTACCGAAATATACATTTTAGGATAGCCTGATTTCCATGACTTCAATTATTTTTGTGATTTGAATGCTTTTTGTTATTGACAAGTTTTTGTTAATGAAGGTAAGTGTTTTCTGTAATATAAAAAAATTACAATGTCGTGTACCTCCTTGTCAGCGAAAGTCGGCGAGAGTTTGTTTATTGAGTTAATGATGCTATTTAAATGACATTATATCTCATTGCGTTAATCTTCCATTCCCACAATTAACATACTATTAAAGTTCTTATCTACTCGGTGGTAATCCTATAGATTATTCAGTGCTTTAAAACCCTTCAAAATCTACTTTAAAAGAACAAGTTTATGTTTATTTTGTTTTGTTTTTGTGCCTGTGGCATAATTGTTTGTTATTATAGAGTTTGAATATTGTGAGTGTCCATTAATTGTTTGAATGTGTCTTTGAAAGCATTTGTATTATCTTATTGCACGTCTATACATACTAATTTTAATTTTACTGCTCCAAATTTTCCACTAGTCATGGTGTCTTGTATTTTTATTAATACGACCATTCATCGTAAAGTTTGAAACTGGCGATAACATGACTTTGATATATGTACAATGTAATTAGAACCAATCTGTAAAGTTTGTCTATTTATTAAGATGGGTGTTGATTATCCATGTTCCTAGCTATCTTATTTTTCGTAACTGTCTCCCTAAGGACTATGCAAGTTAAAATCAAGTAACTCTTTCAGTATCCATCTGCACCATGAAAACTGATTTGTTCAACGCGTCATAGGTTTCCTTTCCCCTTTCGTCTACCCCGGACTGAACTGTTTATGAGCAACTCGGCAGGTGTTTCTTGTAAAGCAACGGACGCTTACTCTACCGGTGCACCTGGTCCATGCTCCCAGTTTATAGTGGAGTCGGAGTTGCTCATTTACTTTTGTTTCTTTGTATGTATTATGTTAGTTACTTTATGCCCTCTGTTTGTCTGCTTTCCATGTCTGATCTTTGTTCCCGGATTACATTCTTTTGATTTCCGCTAGAATCTTGGTTCCCTTGATTGCTCTGTCAAAAAAGGCCACATTTATTTTTTAAATTTGTTTTGAGGTAACTTGAGGCAATTTACTGAAGAAATAGACATTGCTTTGAAAAATATGAAAAGAATGGCTTACCTCCCTTAAATGAAAATGATGGTGCATTTCATTGATGTTTTTGTTCCGCTTCTAGAGTAAAGAACACTTGTTAATATCAATATTCTGAATTATCATATCAACAAGTGAAAATAAAGTACGCAATCTTTTGATCACGAAATCTGCGAGCATAGTTCTCAGAGGTGGAAACCTACTTGAATTCAAAAGTTCAAATCATATTAGTATTACAAATCCCGAAATGCTATACATGTGTTTCAAGTAGTAACCTCTTATAAGCAGTATTATAATTAAATTTAAAGGAATATCTAAATCTAATGATTAATTGTTTACAAGAAGTACTAAAAGTCAAAAGAACCGAAATGAAATACGAAGCCAAATCCAGCACCAAGTGTTCTTCCATTTGAAAAACAATAAATGAAATATGATATAACACATGGCCAGACAAGTCAAATTACTGGGTAGGCCAATACCTTCTGGACCCTTGGGGCCACAAGCATTGTTACTGACCCAGTGACTATTAAGTACAAAATGGATTCGAAATATGTTTTATCATATTCCATTAGAACATACATGTGAAATCGGTACGCTAATATAGGATATTAAATGTCAATGGTATGTCATTGAATATAGTATTGCAATAATTTCCAACGCAGCTACGTTATATTTTTGTAATGAAAATATTGCTTTTATTTTGCTTCAACAACTAAGTGAAGTATTCAACCAATTTGAAACTTATTTAACAAGCAGCTCTTAAATACACGTTAAGTTGAATAGCTGTTGAAATGACAATCAATTCAATTGTAGTTTTTGATGTTTAGACAAAAATCATAACAGAGTTCTGATTTTCTGTCGAGTGTAAGAGCTATGATAAGTTCTGTTTATCTGTAAAATCACACTTGATTTGTGACACAATCTTTAATGAGAAATTGCAGATATTTTTCTGTTTTACAGAAGAAGACTGAGATGAAAAATGATATATTATGTCTTAAGAACAAAGAAAGTTTCTGATAAACATCTGTTCTATATCTATGAATATTAAAAACAGAACATGAAGTCGCGTGCAGTGTGCATTTGAAAATTGTTCTGTACGTATATTTTATAAAGTATAAATAGAAAAGGACGCAAAATCACGACTAAATTTGGAAAACACTTAAATATGAAGTATTCGACGATACTCAAACTGGACAGTTGTGCCATATTTAAACCAACAATATATACCCAAACCTTATTTTTGTATATAAAAGTGCAAATTCTTAGGGATCTGGTGATTAAAGCAGAAATATGTAAAATGGGACATAAATAAATTATAACCTTTGACGTCAGCAAAATGCATCAGACCTTTATCTTACAACATGCTACTTAGTCGCCAAATCATTCCAATTTTGTGAGGTGCGTGTGGAAAAGCCTTATTTCATGACGTTTCTAAGCGTTAAAGAGAAAACCATTAATAAAAATTGATATTTTTCTTTGATACTCAAGATGATTAGGTATTACCAGTACTTGTAACAACGCGATGAATGGCATTTGAATTCAAGTAATGATATCCATGAAACTGAAGTAAACAGTGTTATATGGGATGTAATGTCTGAATGAGATAAATCAAGTGGTGTCAATAACCTTCTGTAATACGTAAACAGTACATTATATGTTAATACAGCAAAATCTGTAATCAATTATTCCGTCAATTATTTCTTGCAAATTCCGTTGCAAACACATATGTTACATCTTTCTGAAGTATAAAAATTGTATATACTTTAGTGGTATTCGTTATTGTATATATTATTATTGATTTGTTTCGATTTTCTTGACACAGTAAATTCAAATTCTCTTTACTTCCCTTGCTCCATTGCCCATCCCATATTGCCCTTTTTACCATACTCCATTGCCCATCGTATATAACCCTATTTACAATGACTCATTCACAATACCCCATTGCCTTTCCCATATTTACCCATTTGCCATGTCTCATTCCCCATACCACATTGCCAATCCCATATTGCCCAGTTTGCTATGTCTCAATCCCTATTGCACATATCAAATTGCCCGGTTTGTAATGTCTTATTCCACATAGCCCATCCCATATTGCCCCTTTTGTCATGTCACAGTCCCCAGTACGTAATAAACACGAATTGTACATGTAAAAATAATATTATTGCTGTTTGTTTGATTCAATATTTAACAATTATAATTAGAATACAAATTTCTCCTTAATAAGTGCCTCATTAAAATCGATTACCTATCCCTCTTGCCCCATGCCCATTGTACATGTCCCATTCCTAATTGCAGTATGTCCCATTAAATTTGAGTTTACCCCATGTCAGACCTGTATCTTTTAAATTGAAAAAAGTATTTTTAATCTTGTTAATCCTGTAAAGTTGATTTTTTATGAGAAAATTATGTGCCAATGCTTCTTTTATTGAAATATTTATTAGATTGAGTAAAGTGAACAAGAAATACATATTTAAGGTTAATATGCAGTGTTTCTATATATACAATGCAACTTGTAGTTTCAATGGAGTGTCCATGAAATACCCATGCAGAGGAAGGCACGTGCCAAAGAGTGGATAACTCATGTTTTCCTAAGAAAAAAAAATACTGAAATAGCACGCATGAACTAAATAACATAGAAAGCACTAGAAATATTCCCTTTTACTCTATTGATAACTTATTTGATATATAAATATCTGCGAACAAATACAGAAGTGTCAATAATAGGACAACTGAAATATGTCAAAATACAGGTACATTGCCTGGCTCCTTTGACTTGCTCCGATACAGTTATGTCAAATGAACTACACCACTACAAGTACAAATAGTAAGTGTCAAGTTCTGTACGTTCTCAATCCGGTAACACGTGGAATCTAATTCAAGTTTTTTTCACTCACCTGTAAAAGAGAAACTAAAATGCGGTCATTTAAGTTGTGATGAGGATTGTAAAACGTCTGTAGTGAGGTTGAACGAACCTCTGTTTATGATATCTGTGCGCTACTAAGAAAGTTCGTGTACAGATCACATATTCCACCGTAACGGATCAATTGTGAAACGTATACTTCATAGGCCGGAGTGTATTGTCCTTTAGAAAGGGGAAAGTCTACAATTTGGAAGTAAAAATTATCACGTTTGTCCTTATGTATCGATTTCAAACGTTTTGTATTATCTCCTGAGTCACCTTTTTATGCAGCTAAATTCCTGTTTTCCCTGATATTATACTTTCCGCCCATATATTATGTCATATTTCTGGTTTCTACGTAGATAGTCTCTTAAAAGAATGATATTACAGTGTTTTAGTTTTTGTTTCTCCAATGCTCAGGGAAATTGTAATTGGCCTTAGGCTAGGAAATCTTGAAATCTTAAATGGGTCAATGTTTCATTGCATCATTGAGTGTTGTTGGATATATCACTGTGTAATTGCCAATTTGTCTTAATAATTAAATGTCAATGACTTAACTTGAAGACCTTGAGGAATTATGCTATACCGCTTTTCTAAATATCTTCCTGTTTTCGACGCCTACAATATTGTATTGCAAGATTATATTGAATTACACAAAACTTAAGAACTAACATGTTTCTTATTGAAATTTAAATTAAGTAGTAATGTTATCATTAATGATAACACTTCAACTAAGATCTAAAGCTATAAGGCTACAGTCAAGCACTATTTATTGGGACAACTTAGGTATAGTAATACTACATAAAATGAAAGAACATACATCAAATAAGCACACGAACACATTTTGTATCTGGGACAAATAGGCGTTATTCACAATCCAGCAAAAGGAACGAACATTCTAAACGAACACAAATATTAAACGGAGCATTGATACCCACGAAAACAAATTGGTCCACGCTCCCATTTTTAGAGTCGTCCAAGTTGCTCATTTACTTTTGTTACAAGATTGAAGTCAACACTATAGAAGTTTTATGGTCGTCATCATGAACCCTTGGATCGTTACGGTGTATCCATCAGCACCTTAAAAACTGATTTGTTCAATGTGTAATAGTTTTTATTTTCTCTCTTTTATTCTGGCCTCCACTTTTTATGAGCACCTCGGCGGTTGTATTTAGACAAGCAAAGAATACTTACCCAACCTGTGCAACTGATCCATGCTCCCAGTTTTTAGAATCTTGGGTCCCTCGATAACTCTTTGTTAAGAACAAAAGAAAGTACAACTAAAGAAATTGTTAAGAATTGTTATATATGATGCAGCCATTGTGTTTTACATCTGTCACCTGCATATTCCAAATGTTGCTTAGATATCTCTTTTATTGGAATTTTTAACTTCGGCTCGAATCATGGTTCCCTTGATTACTCTTTGACAAGTGCTGATATGACATATATACATAACATAATGTCTTTGCATTAACAAAAATTACTGAAAAAATATGTTTTAATATAATTTTTTATGGTGCCATAACTCTCATGAAAACTGATTTGTTCAACGTTTCATAGTTTTCCTTTGCTCTTTCATCTATCCCTGACTTGACTTTTTATGAGCAACTCGGCGGGTGTTTCTAGAAAAGCAGAGGTGCGCCTAGTCCATGCTCCCAGTTTTTAGTGGATTCCGAATTGCTCATTTACTTTTGTTACTTTGTACATGTATGTATTATTTTAGTTACTGTATGTTCTTTGTCGTGTTTGTCTGTTTTCCATATCTGGTCTTTGTCCCTGGATTACATTTGTTTGATTTCTTCTAGAATCTTGGTTCTCATTTTGTCCTTTGCATCAAGACTGATAGATCCCTAGCCTGGTTGAGTTATGGTAAAGTTGCTGAATCGCATTTTTAAGTTTCCAGAGTTCTGTTCCACTGAACGTTTATATAATTAAACAGTCCAAGAGACAAAGGTCAGATATATTTAATTTTTTTTTCATTGCAAAAATACAAGACTCTAATCTGCTCTATTAAATAAAACGTAAAGGTAAATACATATAGCCATTGGGGTCTATAGACTGAATTTAAAGGGATAATGTTATATGCATGCTAGTCGATAAACGTAGTAATCTTTAGGAAATTGTATTGTTTCATACATAAACATTTCAGATTGAACATTCTACTACAATTTATCATATTTTGTTACTGCAAAAAATTGCAGTGAATATCTAAACCTGCTATATTTTTCCTTAATCACTTGACTTTGAACGATCAGCATGGCGTTTGACTCGCAAGAAGCGGGAAATGCTTACACCCCAAAGCACCTGAGTGTGTCATAATTACTAGTGAGTTGCATGCTGTTCATTATTGTTTACTTGTTTGCTGTTTAAATTCGTTTGGTACTTTAAATTTTTTCTTCGTCTGTTTCTGTTTTTGGGTTCAAAGCGTCATTTTGGTTTGCATACGGAATATGTTGCTTTGGTATTTTGTCTCATTAATGCATACTCCTATACATTGGGTGTCCTATAGAATCTCTTACATTTGTTTTTCGTGATTGTTTGCCACAGTGTAACACTTTTGATACTTCAGATCAGACTTATTGGCAAACGACTAGACCGCTTAAGAGTTAAACAGATTTTTTTACATTACCATTAAATTGAAGAGTTTTTCCTGGAATTCATTTCATCAGTTAAATTCTTTATGTATCGTTGTAAAACAAGGAAGTTGTTTATTTCAAATGAGGAGGTAGCTCTTGTTTTAAAAATGATGTTTACCTCACGTTTTTAGCCAGCCATTACATTCAATTGGAAAAAAAAGGTTAGACAATTTAAAATACTAGTAAGATTGTTGTTATGGCATCTTTACACATTAGGAAGAGTTGAAAACCACTTAACAGCAGGCCCAAAAAAGTGTGCAATAATCTGATAGTCATAGTTTTAATTTTTTAAAACCAAAAGCCATTGTTAAAACAGTGAATGTGGCAGTACATAGAATGAATTACTGTTTCAATTAAGTTCAGAATGTTTTTGTCAAATCATTCAATTTGTGGCGTCTTTTATTTTAGTCTTGTTCATAAACATTGACATCTAATACAAATCATACAATACGATTGGTTTAAATGAGGTTTTGTTAATAAAGTAGAAGTTAAACTTTACCTTTGATTAGGCTAGCATGCATTTGATATTGCGTTTGTTTCATTTCTTTGTTTAATTTTGTCGTTTTTTGTAATGGAAATTAATAAATTCATTGTTTGTCAGATGCTTTTGGTTTTTTTTTCTGAACAAGATGCATATCTTGAAGGTTTTATAACTATGGTACAATATTATTGTGCATTTTATATTAAAGGATAGGGAATATGCTATAGTATTATTACTATATTAATCGGTTGTTTCAATCAGTTTTCATTAGCAACCTCCTAATGTTTCAGCATACAGGACATAACGGCAAAAGACAAAAAAAAGTGTTTGATAATGATAATGGAGCATAATTTATAATGAGTTTTCGTCGCGAGAGATTTAAATATTAACTTTTCGTTATCTTATATTTGATTGATCAAAGTGGGGTTTAGAAGATTGGACTGATGTCTAATTTACCCTAAGTTGTCTTTTGTTTCGTTTGAACTGCTTTTATGTCTATAGATAGTCTTGCCCATATTCTACGCAATTTCATAATAATTCAATTCCCCTTCGGTCAAACGTTAGAATTATATGATATTTTGCATGATATTTGACATATTTTTGACTTTTTAGCCATTACAACACTGCATCTGCCAACAGTATTTATAAGGAATATAGAATGTTATTGAAATTTTCACTGCACAATTTGGTTAATAACTGAAGATAAAGTATCTCTTTTTTTAATTTTGACGTATTTGAATATCCCACTGTTGACGCTTCTGCATTTTTTGCAGTTTTTAGTGATATAGCTCAGTGAGTTTTGATAATATTTTCTTTTACAGACAAAATCCCATTTTACATATACTAAATCATGACAAAAAGAAAATAAAAACAAAACAAACAAACAAAATTTGACAAAAAGTGCAAGAATATCATTGTACAATTACTAAAATATATAGATATATAAGCATTTTATATATATTTGCTTTAGAATCAAGATAGAAAAATGATAAAAAATTAAAATAATTTGATATTATATATGCACGTGAATGTTTGTCATATCTTTTATAGAGGGCAGTCTCGTCAAAACGCTAATCAAGCTATACGAATTTAACCTGTGACCTTTAAGTCACCGCGAGTCTAATTTCAGTGAAACAGATTATCAAAACCAAAAAAGAAAACAAAAGAAAAGAAAAGTATCCGTCCTATTTGACCTCACTTATCATGCATGAAAACACGCGATACTAGACTCATGGCTTTCAGCTTGAGTAGTATGACACGCAGGTCCAATAGATAAGGCACTATGACCAGGGTTATAGTTAGAACGGTACTATTTCTCATTAATTTTGGTTAGCCTTTCGTTAACCCTTCCTTAGTAAATACTTCCGAACACTGTGATTGGACAAATTGTGCTGAAACTCGGTTATGCTCACATTTGTAGTTAGGAAAATGAAGATATAACTGGAAAAAGTCAGTTTATAGCTCCGTCTTTGTTTTAAATAGGTGAATTTTTAAAAAAAGTTTCACTATTGCCGAGTATGGTAAATAAACCGTACCGTTCTATATATACTGATACTCGGCGAAACTGAGGGAACTTATGTTCCAGATTTTTATCAGATGTCATTTTATATATATCGATACGATTAAGCGTGTATTATAAATATGAATTATATTGTGGAAAATACCAGAGGGAAAAAACGAATATCGAAACTAATAGAAACGAAGTGCAAACGAAAGAGGCTTATAATACACGCACAGTAAGGGCGTAGATCATAGAAATCAATTGGGTGTTTAATAAACCTTTTTAAAGTGATGAATTGTATTTACATTTTAATCAGTAATTAGCAAGGCGATATTTCTTTTTGCACTTGCTTTAACTTTTTAATATGCCAGCAAAGCTGGCAACTATAAATATCAACTTAGGTATGCCCGGTGCTTCTATAATCGTGAAGTAACTTCCGAGTATGTGATCTCGGAATGTTTTGTTGCTCATATGACCACTCGGCACAAATTAATCAACCTCCCTGATCAGCTACAGAGTTACGAAATCTTCCCATTGCATTTTGAGAAGTCTTTGACCAGTACTGTCATCGGATAACTTTTCGCCTGACTATTGTATATGCAGTGGCTAATCTACAAAATGATTCCGGGAGTTGGAATTACCTTTTGTTTGAGAATTTGTTGATTTAAAGTAAAATAATAATATGAGCAATAATAGTCTTAAACCCCATTTGAGATACCTTACTTCAACCCAACTTTTAAGAAAAGTGATTTTCTGAGGAAATTTAATGCTAGTATTTTCTTTGGTAAATTATATGAACATTGAAATATTAATGGTTTGAATAAAAGAGTCTTTTAATAATAATTTGGTACAGCATTTTATATATAACAACAATTAATCAGTTTCATCAATCTAAGTATATTTGATTTACATCAGTTTTCTATGGCATTAACTACATTTGTGGTGTTGGTATGTTTTGAACATAAGGTGTGTCACTACTTGTACGAGCTATTATCTTTTTAGTAGTGCTATTTCTGACAGAAATGAATGAAATCATCATCATAAAAGCCTGACTTCATTTGCCATTTCGGATCAAATTAATTGTTATAGAACCAGTTAGGAAATTATGGCTAGACAAAGCAATAGAAAAGGGAAAGTGTTGTCAAAATTTAAGCATCATTTTTATTTACAATGACTTTTGTACACTGAAAATAACTTCTGGATTTGGAAAACTATTCTTTTGAATCTATATAAAAGTGGTTAAATGGATTTTCTATAACAAAATGTCACTTAATGTAAGACATCAGAAATGTCTTTGAACGATTTCAACACTAAACATAACTAATTTTTGCATGTTCTCAGAGAGCTCACTACAGAGTCTAGAGAGAACCTCAGACACTGTTTTGGAGCTTGTTACACTGAAATTAATGTCTGTATGATTACAAGGTGATAAATACGTAAAGGGGATAATGGTAAAGTACACGAATATCTCTATCTTTTGAATAAATTTAACGTGTGAACATGTATTTTGTAATACAGAACCAGTGTTACAAAATTGTTTTGACAGTGTTTCGCATCTATGTATTTTCTTTTTTATCAATTGATTTCATTAATAACTTCTTCTGTTAAAACATGTAGAATGATATTATAAAACAAGTGAATGAATCGTAGTACACGTAATACTTATAAATACTCATTTGCATTTGTTACTTTGTTTGTATGATTTTAGTTACTTTATGCTTTTTGTTGTATATATCTGTTTTCCATGTCAGTCTTGGTCCCTGGATTGCGTTCTTTTGGCTGTCGCTATAACCTTGGTTCCATTGATTACTCTTTCAATATCGTCATAAGACGTTTGTCAAGAGTAATTATTACCATATGTAAATGGAACATTTCATCATGTTGTGGGATTTAAGCACTACAAAAATGCATTAGACTATTGTAGACACAAATATATGACAATAGTTATAGGAGTGAAATATTTCTTTTTGATCGGCCAAGCCACATATTTTTTCCCACTCAGGAAACCTTATGCAACATTTGTATTGAATATTTTCAATATCATTTACACCAGACTAATATCATGTATACAGTACCTGAACCGATCCGTGCAACAAAAATTGCGATCGGTCATCAATCACCGGTCAGTTTCATATCAGTCATCGATCCGTCAAACTGACCCATTAAACCGTTGATCGCATCACTTGACCACAGAGCGGTCATTATATTTTATGGTTTTCGTTGTTTTCTTTGCCAATTTTACACATTTTCCCATAATACAATATATTTAAGATTCAATTTATACTTCTATTTCACATTTCTCATTTTCAACAGGCCATCTGTCATTTAACATAACGAAACTGCGATCAGATCAGTCACCGGTCATTGGTAGGCGATCTGTCAGCAATCAATCAGTCAACGGTCATCGATCCGTCAAATTGTTGCGCTGATCGGTTCAAGGACTGTATGTATGAGCAAAAACATTTACAAATCTATCAAATTTATATTACATTTTACTAACATTTGAATTGAGAATCATTCAATAGAATAACGTCAGGTTTATTTTTTACAATTTCTATGTGTTATTGTTAAAGAATTGCAAAAATTGTCAGGAACTTTAAATACCAGTCATATGATTTTAGATAATAAATATAGATAATAAGACAGCAAGGTATCGAGTGACTATTTGAAAAAAGGATTTGGCAGTGTTTAGTTAAAAAAAAACCGCATATGAACAGTACTCGGCGGGTGTTTCTAGAAAAACAGAGGACGCTTACCCTACCGGTGCACCTGGTCCATGCTCCCAGTTGTTAGTGGAGTCCGAGTTGCTCATAAACTCAACAGCAAAGCTGAAAAGGAAGAATAACACTTTATTCAGAGAAAAAGAAATAAATTAAGTATGGAAGAAAATGATATAGAAGGGCGTTGTCTTGTTACCCACACCACTTTGTCTACACTCCTCTTACATCTGTTGTTAAAAATGGTATTTTTGCTGGTTTTTTGTTAATATTAAGCACACTCAACTTTACCTCATGAATGAAAGTATTCAGTGACTTTCCAGAAAAAAATCAGTTTAATTACTTAAATTACAGACTGAAATACAAGCCTCGTTTTCATCTAAAACGTTACAACCATTGTATTATGTATTACCTTAGAAATCTGATAATTTATGACAATTTCCAAAGTCCAGTTTTTTCAAATCATTTTTAACTTATGTAAACCGAATAACGCCCATATCGAACAAATATCTTAGTCAGATTTGGTTGAGACCGGTTTATCTTTTATCTTTTCCACCACTCATGCAGCATTAATCACAACAAACCGGTCAGTGATATACCGTTGACTAGGCTGAAGGTGACAGATAATTACTTTTTGATGTAAAGACTTTGAGGACATCCATTTGATCAAGGTTGATTTTCATTCCTGTTCTACTTAGAATGTCCTTGAACTAAGCGGATGTTTACGCGGGTATTGTTATTGGAATGTCGAGTAATTGGAATCATACAATAAGATTTTCTTATTTCCATAACGTATTTTGCTATCCTACCTGTAAATTCTCCTAACTTTGAAATGTCGATTGGCCTTATTATAATCGCTTTATTGGAAAGAAAATGATTGAAACATCTTGATATTATATCACAGAAGCATCCCTTTGGAGGAAGACTTGTTGTATAATAGATAAAGATAAGAATGTTATGGTGTAATGCAATAAAGACATATATTCCTGAAAATAATAGGTTCGATCTTCTGATTGTATTGAAAAAACATATCAAAACTTTGGTCAGTAGAAGTATGATAGGTAACTAGTTAACCCTAGTTCTCTTATGTTTAACGAATTGATTTTATGAAGTGTTTTGATGAATATTGAAACAATAATTCATGTTAAGTGGCATTCAGAAGTAATTTATAATTCATCGAAACGACAATGCATTGGAATGGTTTTTTTCTGAATTTTTTGTGAGATATTTTAAAAATGAAATTATTGCCTTACGATTATTTCGCACTATACTTCAGACAAAGACATCTATATTAAAAATATATCGCACTGTAGTAATTTCAGTTCAAAACCATAAACGCACGAACATTTAAAAGTTGTTTTTAATATATAAGCAAACAATCTCTACTAGTCATGGCCTACCCGACGATCAACCTTCGTTTTTTAGAACAGTACCATAATTTACATCATCATTTAATACGTCATTATATGATGGCATTTTCTATACGATTTTGTTTACACATAGATGAAAGATAGCTGAGTGATTGAAATATTAAGTGGACATTCATGTGATTTATCGTCCTTTAAGAGTTTCACCACAAAAGACTTCAATTGATTTCGAATGTCTATGACATACAAGGCAGTTACGGCATGAAAGTCGATTTATATCATGTAAACGTATTATAAGTTATATGTCTTATGTTCAAGACAATGTAGTCCGTGGAAGAGAAGATACCTCTACCAAAATCATTTTTTTTTTGTCGTTATAAAGGGTAATGTGCTCACAAATGTTGTTCACCACCTTTTTTTTTATTAAGAATTTATCTAGTAATAATTCCAATCTAATTAACATTTGCCTTTTTCGTGGATTATGATTAGGTGTTCACTTTTTACTACCTCAGCGATGACTGTTTTTTACAACAGTGTAAATTTCATCTACATATCATAATCGACATGGCTACCATAGCTTTGACAAAAGATGGAGCCGTTTAGAGGCTCAAAACCGTATTATCTACTTAAATCTCTCAGGTCTTTAAGGCAAACACTCCCACGTGAATACACATGTATTTTTTTACAACATTTTCAGTAACCAACCCTATGAAATTTAGCCAAAGCATATGAAAGAGGTGCTTAGTGGTTTAGAAAACCGGCTGAATTAACATCAAAGTGAATTAGGTGTGTTTTCGATATGCACGAATCACCTCCTGTCTGCTGTTAATGACAACTGTTGCTTAAAATAGTAATAACGTAGAAGAACGCAGATAATATAATATTACCTTTGTTTCAACGATGATATAGGCATAACTATGCTTGCATTATTACGATTGCTTGGTGCAGTATACTTTATTCAGTGATTGTTGTCATCTCGGTTTTTCCATCCGGACGGATCTCAAACAGACATGATATCATCAAACATTTTTGCAATTATTTCCGGAGATTTCGATATGGTTATGTAAAACTGAAAGGGTAGGATGTACCACATTTCCTATTAATGCTTTAGTTCTTTTAATTTCAGAAGCTTTTGATTATGCAATTATGCGTAAATACCATTTACTTTACCAGAATTCTGCTTACAATATCATTTTACATTTTTGCTAAGTGTTGTAACTTTAAAGTTAAATTTTTAAAATGAACTATTGGGCTAAAAAAAAATCAACACAATAAAAAACAAAACCAAAACACAAAACCAAAAAACAAATCAAAAGAAAACAAACGAAATGACCGGAATGAACTATCAAGAAAGTCAATAAGAAACTTGAATATGTCAATTTATAATTGCTTTTATTGAAATTTGTATGAGAATATAAATTGCATTTTACATGAACGTTTTACAAATTTCGTTTCGCGTAGTTGCTGCTGGACTCAAATTTGAAAAAAATATTTGTTTTAATTTTCTATGGTTATATTTCAAATTGATTTATTTGTTGTTTTTTTTTTTGTTGTTCCTTCATTTATAAGTTGACTTATGAAGTTTTCATAACACAACTCATACGTTATGCCAGAGCTTGCCGTGACTACGCAAATTCTTTGTATCTTGCTAGACTTCTCACAATTAGGCTTCTGTAACAGGGTTATGTTGCTAGAAGATTGAAATCATCAAAACAGAAGTTTTATGATCGTCATCATGAACTCATGGATCGTTACGGTGTATCAATCTGCACCATAAAACTGACTTGTTCAATGTGTCATAGGTTATCTTTTACTCTTTTACGCTTACTCCCAGTTTTGAGTGGAGTCCGAATTGCTCATTTACTTTGTATGTATTATTTTGGTTATTTTATATTCTTTGTTGTGAATGTCTGTCTTTTATGTCTGGTCTATGTCCCTGGATAACATTCTATTGATTTTCGCTAGAATTTTAGTTCCCTTAATTTCTGTTTTATAGTTGTTTACTTGATCCAAAAAAGGCAACAACGTTTAGCCTTATTTGTATCTCAGTTTCCGCTATATAGAGGACGTATTGTCGTTAAACCATCCTAATTTCGGGGATTGTATACAACGCATATACCCCAAAGAACTTTAGACAAAGGCCACTACAGAAACTATGATGTCCCCTCATATCTTGACCTACACTATAAGAACGACGGAAAAGGAAAATAATTGACAAAACTATACGACAAACGTGATGACTTCTCATTCTGTATTGTCAACATTCTTTGCACCTGTTGCAACATCTCATCAGGAACTGCGAATGGAGATTTCGTAACTCATACAGCTTGTCGAAACTTTGTGGCATTTTTGTACTGTGCTGGAACAGAGTCATATTGCTACAAGATTGAAGTCATCATTATAGAATTGGTATGGCCGGCATCAGTAACTCATGGATTGTTATGGTGTATCCATCTGCACCATGACATCCGATTTGTTCACCGTATCATAATTTTCCTTTCTTCTTTCATCTATCCGGGCGTGTCATTTCATGAGCAACTCAGTGTATGTTTCTAGAAAAACAAAGGATGGTTATCTTCCGTTGCATTGTCCATGATCCAAATTTTTAGTTGGGCCCGAATTGCTAATTTACTTTTATATCTTTGTACGTGTTATTTTAGTTACTTCATGTTCATTGTTGTATATATCTGCTTTCACTGTCCTTGGCATATATTCTTATGATTTTCGCTTTGATCGTGGTTCCTTGATTACTTTTCTTTCTGTATTTTACGGCACCAAAACCAAAAACAAAAAACAAAAAGTACAGCAAAAGGCTTAAGTATAAATCATTCAACATACTAAACAGGATAACTAATTTGAGCCAATGAATATTAACCGTTTGATTAAATTGTGCCTTGAACAAATGCTTGCAATATCTTTTTGCCGCGCACTTACTAAATCACTTCGCTTTACTACAATCACATGTAATAGTAGTGATATTCAAGGTCGGTCTCAATTTAAGTTAAACTTTAGATATTCAAATTTTGAATCAATTCTATTGTTTTCTTTACTCAATATCCTATGAGTGTCATTGTTTTATCCTATTTCAGTACAATAACCCTTGTACTTTTGGTTTCCGGTATATAATAATTACCAATGATTTGATTTGAATTCCCTAGCATTGAAATAGGAAAGTAATCCGTTTTATATTGAAATGCACTCGATTAGTAATCGTTTTTCTCTCTTAGAGCTTTTTAATCAGAGAGCGGCCTTGATATGGGGGCTAAGAATGTCAATGATCTGTATAAAGTGATATTAAGATAAGATAGACAAGCAAATAAATTAGTATGCTGAATACATTGATAATTAAATTATCTAGTGTATAAATGTAGGATTATCAGTAGTTTTTAAAATGAATATTTCATGGTATGATTCAGGGGAAAGTTTGCCCTTGTTTTACGTAATCGAAATGAAAAAGTTATTTATACAACACTGCAGTCCTTTTTTTCTTAAAAAGTCGTAACCGTAAAATTATTGGAAAGACATGACTCATAAAACTTTGAAATACTATGACGTCATAAAGTACTACTAATTATACACAGTTTGTGAAAAAAGATTCAAGCATTTCAATATACAGATTCGTAAAATCCAACCATACTATTTAAATATAATAAATAAATCGTAGAATCATTATTTTTGTCAAGCTAGTATATGAAGTTCTCACAAAAATGCAAAACAATATTTTATTATTTCATCCAACAAGAAAACGTTACATCCACAAAACCCTCAAGCGAACAAAAGCAAAAGTGACCACTAAAATCTCTCTCTAATAAACCCGAATGACACCAGGTATATTCCACCATTTATATTACCCAGGCGTTTGTACCATACATACTCAAGGATAGTCTCAAGCAGTCACATTTCCAGGAGTTTTTATAATAGCCTCCCCTATCCCACTGTTGTCAATCTAAAATCTAAATATGTTGATATAGCTGTGAAATTAGCTTTTTATTTAAACAATCGGTGATTTTGTCCGTAGAATCAAGAAGCCCACTTTCTATTTGTGATGACAGTGGTCATCTCAACACTAAAACTGTGAACAAAAGACGACTTTAATTTTAATATAATAAATTTTCCTTAACTGTGCAGCAATATTCCTTCATCTCCTGCATATGGTGTTTATATTTGTACGCTAGAGCAAGTACTAACTTCTCTGATTTCCTATAGCGCCATAAATATCTGAATCAGGGCTATAAAGAAATGCGTCTTAAAAGGTCTCTTACCAAATTCATTTTAGATATCAGTCCTTGGTTGAAAAATACTCAGTTTCTTCTAACAAAATGAATAATATTTGTTTTTTGTACAATGGTATGTGACCGCTGATTTACTGAATATTACAATAGGATGCAAATGTTTTTTTTAATCACCACTGGTATAGTCACGCTGCAATGGAAGAGGGAGGTTCAACGCTGTAAAACCTAGGTGTAAACCACCTCTTCGGTTGAAGTGCCTGTACGAAGTCAGGACCATTGCAGCACCAGCTACTCTGGTTTTACAAATTAATTTTGGACCTGACTTGATTATAAATCGGATTAGTGTTCGTATTTTGTTGTTACCCTTATTTCCTATTGACATAATATTTTTTGCAACTTTCATGACTAAGCGCTGTTCCATTGTATGAAAAGAGTAATCAAGAACCAAGGTTATAGAAAAGTTATACCAAGGTTATGGAAAGCAACAAAATATTATCAAAGCAGTTTATTAACTTATCAGTTAAGTTTCTTTCAAACAATGAGGCTGTCAACAATGTTTTGTTTTAATTGTTTTCTTAACTGAACCTTGTTTTTTTTTAGATTTGTGTTCAGTTCGTTAAGGTTTTCCGTCCATAGCACTTTGAATTTCAAGTATAGCATTTTGTTTTACTTGATATTTTACTTATTCGTTTTTATATTGTGTATACTATAAAGGAATATATTTGTTAGATTTTAACGTTGGAGTCAGTATGCGACAGCTAAATTAATGTGACTAATTCCAATGAGATTTATATCGGTATGATTTATTTTAAGGGTTTTGTCTTACCATCCATGAATATTTTAATTGAAAACCGATTCTATTAATTCCTGCAGACTTACTTGTTCGGAAAAAGCTTATTTTCCAATTACGTTGATACCTTTCAGGAACCGTTTTATATAATGAAGTGCAAGAAGTGTAAATAACAAATTTGTCATAGGATTCAGATGTGTCTAGTGGTTGTTTATGCATATTTGTTGTAAATAAAATTATTTGTGTGTGTGCTTTTATACACTTAGTTTTTAAAATCTAAAAAGGCTGTCCTGGAAGACTCGGATATAGAGTGTCACATGCCAAATGTTGTTACTAAAAATGTTCATCAAATGTTAGGAGATGAATGCTGGTTTGTAATCAACTGAAAAATGTAGAATAGAATGAAAAGAAATGTTGGGAAAAAATAATTTACTCTGCGCTGCCGATATTGAAGTAACTGTTTTTACATGGAAGGTCTATTAAATGTTTAACCTTATATATATCATTTTTGATATTTAATAACTTTAGAATCAAGTGAATCAGATGTAGAAAAAGCAGGTTGCCCAATGTTGAATTACGACCATTTACTTGATCATTTCAATTATGCAAGATATTTGCCTCAACATGAGTGATGTTACCATTCTACCTATCAGAAGGATTTATATGTCGAAAGAACCTTTTGTTTTCTAAGATAAAGGGGTTGGAGTTTTTAAATGGTACTAACCAATATTAGATGTATTTGGCAAATATGAAAATAAGTGTTGAATACAATTATTTATGTGAAGAATCTAAAAGGATTCTTGCAAATGTGAAATTTAAATAAAACAAACATTGAGTCACCAAGGTGAGATAAACACACCATCATCTCTCAATATTTCCCATTTACCATTCTATAAAATATTTATGTCGGAGATGCTAGAAAGGTTGTTCGGCATTCCGTGGATCTTAAATCTTTTAAATGGCTATATAAGGTATAACAGGCATCCTTCTATCACATCACAGTACGCCTCAGTCTACCCTTGGGGAAAAGGATGATGAGCTATCACTACAGATAAAAATGCGTCCCATAATTAGGTTAATGAATGTGTTGATATCATGCACATATAGCCTGCAGTAGAGGGTGATAGGTCGAAGTAACTCACGAGGTAGATATGTCACCCGAGACGTAGTCGAGCATAATATATTTTCCGAGTGTGTTACTCTTGATATTATACTGAATACCCTTTTTGATACATCACACTTTTATGCACATGTCCTTAACCTTTAAGAAACTCATGTGTTATTGTTGCAATACCTCAGACGAATGTCTAACTGGAATGAAACTTCCAAGTATTTTAACATTTAAATAAATCAACAGTAGTAAAATAACAAAACTGAACACTTCCACTATTCATTTTTCTATTTAAAGTCATCTAAAATGAAAACGAAAAAGATGCGCATATAGACAAGGAAAGACATTTCCGGTCAAGACGGAATTATATATCGTGATGAGGGTGATATGTCGTGACTACAAATCATTTTAAGGGGCTAAGCAAGTGGAATAGACCAAAATAACATACTTACAAAAAAAGATATATGTGATTTTTGTGTTAAAAAATGTATAATATTTTCAGATGTTAACTTTACAATGAAAAGTGGGTTTTTTGGTAGCGACTGCGTTAATACTTTAAACGGTTATTTGAGTATCATTACACAATTTGTATCTTAAAATATTAAGCGCGACACACATAACACAAATACGGCTACAACAATTATATTATTTCATATATGCATAGACGATGCATGTCAAAATGGATAGAATCGAGATGTTTTATATAAGGGATGATTGCGTAAACAATCCAATTCATACGATATCTAAAAATTATTATGGATTATAACTGTTCATCGCTAAGATGAATTCACTTGTCCCGTAAAAGACGTTCTTCTGGGTACAATTCCAAAACAGGGAATGCGTAAGGACAAACAATGATTTATGTATGCCAATGGTGTTTTGTGTTTAAAGATAACTTTCATGTAATAGTTAACACAATTAAAACAGTTTGTAGGGCTTACAGAAGACAATATGCTCCAATGTGAATTAAAGATTCGAATACAATGACAGTTGTTCGTATTTACACAAACATTCCCACTTTACCCGTGCGTTGCTTTTGTCTGGGATCGATTTATTATTCCCTTGAAACTAATTTATCAGTCTTAATAAGCTAATATCACATATTTAGTACGAATGTCTTTTAATATTGCTATTTTAGGAAAATTTCACTTGCAAAAAATCCATATCCGCGTGGCTTGACAGGACAACTTATCTAATTTCCGAATCAATGACGGAATGCTGATGAAATGTGATTTAGTATTATAGACTAATTAGTGACTTAAAAACGTCCAATATAGGCTTATTATAGCTAAAACCTCTGGACAGTTCAGATGTATTTATTTCATTATATCGTGTTGTGTAGGCAGTTTATCTTGAATCAATCGTTCTCGGAATAGGGCAAGAATGTCAAATTACCCATGCTCATGTATCAAGGGCTTATTGGTGTTTTCAAATGTAGTGAAATGAAATTCATCTTGAATTTAAAAGAAATAAGGCGTTAACTGATTTATTTTCTTGATGCAATAAACATCTTATGCAGGCAGTTAATAAATATTTCGCAACATATCCTTATTTAAGCTTATTAAAAAATATTTCATAACAATGGAGTCTAAAGTCCTTAGCGTACTTTTATTTGAACTTATCACGCAAATCGCAACAAAGGAAACAATACCCTTTAAACATTCAATTTGGACAAACAGGTTTAAACTCCATCTTAAGCACATGGCTTCAATGTATGTCTAATATGTGGTCTGAACAGGTACTACTTACAGAAGTAATTGTCTACATACTACACTGGTATCGACGTTGAAGTTCTCAACAAAGTGACAATGAAAAGGATTGAAGGGTCATTACCTACAATACATGTAGATGTACATGCAGCCACAATGCATCTCATGCATGTACATGTAAATGGAATTTTGAAGTTGATAATGGACTTAGACCTGTTTGTTTCATATCTTGACTGCTTTGCATGGTATTTACTGATATTGTTTCTAAACAATTTTAAAAATGAAGAATTATATATGCAAAAAAAAAAAAACTGCAATTTTACTGAAACATTTAAGGCTGGATTAATAACAACTATCTAAGGCTTAAAATTCATAGTCTAAAGTTTGACCGTGTAACTAAACGAAGTATACGGTGGGGTCGGCGATAATAACAACTAAATGTTATAACAAATATATTTCGAATTTCTTTATTTGGAGCAGGGGTATATGAAGATAAAATTAAAATTTGATAATCAATATATGAATGTAACATAATAGTTCATATTGAAATACAAGATAACAGAATTGGTTGTGTTCTACTTTGTACTATAGGGTTATATTTTCAAAAGTCTTAAATGAGTTATTTTATTCTTTTTTTCAGAAATACACTTTTTTTCCTGACAATTTAGTTATAGAAGATGTTTGTATTATATCTATATAGTGGCTTCTGTAATGTTATAATTACTGATAGAACCTGCTTTGTTCAATAGGCCCTTTTGTGCTAACAGTGGGGTAGTCGATGAGCATGGGTAGAGCATGCTCAATGTATACTTCCGCGAGGAAAATTATTTTGTTCTACCCAAGCCCTACCTCCCGGAAGTATATATTGAGCATTCTCACCAACTTACCACAAAAGGGTCCATGGCTACTTTGCACTTTCTGTTCACCAGTATACAGGAAACATGTAACAAATGAAAGCAGGAAGTTTGCAGGGAAAGCCTGTACAAAGGCAAGACCACTGCGGCTTATTTTCAAATTTGGAGGTTTTGCATTTGTTTTCGTTAATTTTGTTACTCTTTGTGACGACACAGACCATTCACTTTATGATTTTTATGTGTAAGATTATAACCCTCACTTTAAAAAGTGAAGTATGCGAACCTGATGAAACGAGACACTGGCCACTGAAAGATAAAGGTTATTTAAATAGCACGGGATGTCCATAAATAAACATAAAATCAATATATTTTGCACTTTAATATGGCTTGTAATTAATGTACAGTATTGGAAGTAATAATCGCTGGATACCAATATTCGTTGGTACGTAGTCTTTGTGGATACTGTTGACACACGAACTTGAAAATTAATTCAATTTCCTTTTGGCCAAGACGGACAACGTTGCAAGTAGCCATTCCCGATATGATTCGACTGGGGTCATTGGTGGCAAAAGTAATATGGATCACTCGATATCATTGAAACCAATACATTTTGTTCATTAGCCCTAAATATCATTGGGCTGTAAGTGAAAACCATAAATAGATTGAAAAAGTGACGTTACATTTTATTTTTGATGTATGCCACAATACTTTGAAATAGATGTAGCAACTGCGTCTGATCTTTTCATTCACAGAAATGTTATTTATGGCATGTAATTTCTAGTAATCGGGGATATGTATACGGAAATCTGTACAATAAAGTAATGTGTTTTACCTCTATTCTCTTCATACTTATTTAATCTAAACCTTTAATATTCATTTAAAGAAGTAATTTTTTATGCACCACAAGCACTGTTTTTTTTGTGACTTTTGCCATGTTCATCGGGTTATTAGTTTTGGACAATGATACAAATTTAAATTGATGACGAAATAGCCATGATTTACATGAATAGTTAAGTATCAGTCTTAATGAAAATCAGACAGGAGATGGTTCGTGGTTGTCAAAAACTCACCAAATTTACTATTTTTTCTTATTCAGAATACTCATAGTTTGACACTTGCTTGTTGCACTTTTGAGTGGAAAAAAAATTACAAATTGTGTATAAAATTGGTATTTTGCAAGGGCCTCATCGTACTTGATATGGTTTAATTTGGTTTGATCTATATAAATAAATGATTTTTTTGTTCGCCAGTACAGATATGACTACCGTTATCAAAAGAATGTTTCATATGTAGATCGAAAAAAGCATCGTTTGAATAATGAATCACCTCTACCATAGGTAATGTCTAATTTTGATCTAAAATGGGACTTTGTAATATTGCGCTTCTCGACTCAATAAATCTCGTTCGAGTAATGGTTTTGGTTATCAAGGATGCCTCTTAACTGTTTTAATGTTTGGAACGTCAGAAGGACGATTTCTTACGACTTTTTTGCACAAAAATAGACATGTTACGAAATCTATTTTTTTTTGTCATTGACTTATATATACATGTTGTATTACAATTCATCGCAAATCAATGTTATTTTTCGTAGTTCTTAATTTTAATCTTTCGAGTATATTTGTTTTGTAATCCTATTATTATCTTAACAATAATAATAAATAAGTAAATGGATATTCTTATACTTAGTATTGAGGATGATTCTCAGTTGGTTCAACAGTTTGTAACCTCAGAAGAATGACTTTATAAAACGACTTAACGGCCTACAATAGACACTTAACTAAATCTTATCACAACCATTGTAAATGTTGTATCACAATTCATCGTAAATAAATTGTATTTAAAAGATTATTTCAGTAGTTTTATAATTAGACATATCGAGGATGTTTTGTTGTGTAATCGTATTTCATTTTAACTATACATATAAACAAGTGGATATTTTTATACCAAATTTAATCTGTATTAACCAGAAAACAAACACTTTAAATCCTTACTAAAACAATATGTAACGTTAAAACTTTCAGTTGCTAGTAAATGCCAGTCGGATGACCTAATACGAGGTTATTTATAATGAATTTATGCATAACGTTAAATTACAATTGCTTATTCATCAAAAGTTTCCAAATGGGAGTTCAGCTTATAGGTGTTACATGTACGTTTTAACTGATTATTAAGTTTCAATCTTCAACTCAAACACAAAAACTTTGACCAGATATTGGCAAAGCCATAAGATAAATCAATGTTATATAATATAAGAATTTTTATTTATTCTTTTAAACTATCCCATTCCATGACTAGTAAAAAGTAATCATATTAAAAGCCAGAGACATATGTCTTAATTTATAAAAACAACATAGGTGGTTTTTTTCCGATTGTTGTCATTACTGGTTTGTCCACCTGAAGCAATTTTTTAATTATGATTTGGACTTGACTCGACTGGGCTATTGATCTGTTGGTGACGTTAGACGTTTGAGGATTTAGTACAAATACTAATAAAAACATAGATTTTGCTCTGTAATTAACGATGGTCATTCTTATTGACCTTTTATTATAATTTAAATGGAATAAATATGAGACTATCAAGTATGTAAGATATCTCCATATTTATGTGTGAATCTTTTATATTGCCACCGGTATTTTTCTCAGTTGATCGCAATATTAAGTACCTCGTGGAAAACAAAGGTAAGCTAATCATTTTTTTTAATATTGTCGCTGCTTTGTTTGATTTTTTCGTTGATAACGATGAACATATTTGCGACCGTAAAAGTATGAAAACTTATTTCAGCTTGAAGTAACATATTTTACGCTAACAGGTAAGCAATTTAAATAAATGGTAAAAACATTTATTTATACTGGGTAAAAGTTCTGGGAAGTCATTGTGCTTATACCCTACTAGAAATCCAAGTGTGCATCCCTGGGAGGATATCTGCCTCGTCTGGTACAGTAGAGCACGAATTTTGTCATATATTTAATTGGCGATTTGCCATATAATTTTGTAATATCCTGTCCACGCAAACATTTATCATTCAGCACTGTGTCCCTTTTCGCCGTTTTCGGGTTTACCACGTTTTTGTTGGAAAGTTTATTAAAGTGCGGTACTTCTGTAAAGTATAGCAATAGAAAAGGTGTTTTCCTGTTTATACCACTTTGAATGATTGTTTTCTTGTTGCGTTAATTAATTACTTATTTGTCACATTAAATCAATATTTTTTTACTTTTTTACCATCGTTCCAAGGAAGCAATCCATCACAAAATCAGTACGATTCCCCTCACCAAGGTGACTTACGAAAAACGTTTCTACAAAGTACTTTTAAAGTAAATCAGGTTTACGGTAGAGTACGTTTAAAACTTACATTTAAATTTTAGTAAAATAAAATAGATGTGATTAGTAGCTAAATACAACCTGATATTTTTACAATGATAAAAAATAGTTTTACTCATCAGGAAGTAGGAAAACCATTTTAAATAATAGAAATTATAAACGTTTAATTGTACCTTATCATTATTCATATTGTAATGAGTGGTGCCAACAATATTATAGGTTATCAGTTTTGGCATAAATATTCATTTAAGATCTAAGAACGCCAATGCGACCGGTAATGCATCGTACCTCTTTCTAACAAAAATATGTCTGTATATGTGGGACGGTATCATAATAAATAACCTTAACCCATCTTCAAAGGAAGAACCATATCATTCGACTTCATGATCTTCAAGTAAATGTAATAGCAAACTATTTTGTTTTATTATGAAATAAGTATACAATTAAGACTCAACAGGTACCCCCTGAAAAATCCACGTTTCCTTATCAAAATATAGAGATCGCCCCTGGATCGGAGTAATCAAATACCCACATCTTTAATTCTCATTGTTATTCCAAAGTAATATTTCTAATTAATCATAAGCTTTCTTCCGTTCTGAGACTTTTAAATTGGAAACTATAGTTTCTTCCCCACAAACATAGCAAAGTAGAGTAAATAACGAATTGTTGGCTAAGAGTCAGAATAATATATTCTGGTGTGGTGACTAACCTACCTGCGAGTTCCACGGTTCACTGTATCGGACAAGCCCAAAGCGGGGTCTGCTCGATTGATTAAACTTTCTCGTCCGTCCTGATAGGCACGGATATCTTCCTCAAGACAAGAAAACCGCTATCAACAACCCGTTCTTTGATTTATCATCCATTAGCTTCGTTCTATGGAACTTGACGATTGATATCAACAGCATGTCATACTCAGACGCGTTAAATGTAAAGTTGGTGCCATATATAAATCTTCACAACCAATCTGATAATAGACATTGTAATTCAAATTATGCTGTATTTATCAGCACCATGAAAACTGATTTATTCAACGGGTCATAGTTTTCCTTTCCTCGGTTGTCTATCCCGGACTTGACTTTTTATGAGCAACTCAGCGGGTGTTTCTAGAAAAGCAGAGGACGCTTACCCTACCGGTGCACCTGGTCCATGCTCCCAGTTTTTAGTGGAGTCCGAGTTGCTCATTTACTTTTGTTACTTTGTATGTATGATTTTAGTTACTTATGTTCTTTGTTGTGTATGTCTGTTTTCCATGTCTGGTCTTTGTCCCTGGATTACATTCTTTTGATTACCGCTATAACCTTGGTTCCCTTGATTTACTCTTTAATACAAATATAGTACTATCTCGATGGATGAATACTAAATCATAGTAGAGATATTGGCTGTTTATGTCATTTATAAAACAGCCTGACTTTATTGTTGTTCTGATCCAAAGGAAAAACAGCCTTTACCAGATTCTTTGATATCAGTTTCCGCTATACTGATGATGTATTATCGTTCAAGAATCCTAGTTTTGAGGATTTTATACATCGCACCTACCCAAAAGAACTAAAGAAAAAGGATACTACAGACACCGTGAATCCAGCCTCATATCATAACATACACTTAGAGATCGATGAGAAGGAAAACTATCGACCAAACACTCTGACAAACGCGATGACTTTTCATCCCGTATTGTCAACTTTCCTTTCATCTGTGGCAACATCCTTTCAGCACCTGCGTTTGGAGTTTTCATATTAGAAGTCATACGATATGCGAGAGCTTGACGTAAAGATATTTTGTACCCCGTTTGACTTCATACAATTAGGCCTCTTGAAAAAGGTTATGTTGATACATAATTGAAGTGATCAGTACAGAAATTTTTGTGGTCGTCATGAACTGTGGATCGTTATGTTGTATCCATTTGCAAAATGGGAACCGATTTGTCATAATTTTTCTTCCCTCTTTTGTCTACCCCGGACTTGAGTTTTTTATGGGCAACTCGGTGGATGTTTCTAGAAAAATCGAAATTGCTTACCTTAACAACGCACCTGGTCCATGCTCCTAGTTTTTAGCGAGCTCATTTTCTTTTGTTGCTTAGTACGTATTACTTTTTAAATATATTTGCTTTGTTTTGTGTGTCTGATTTCCACTGATTCTTGGTTCCTTTGATTATTCCTTGACATATATTGTCATTAGTAATTGGCAATCTCCATAAAATGACAATGTAGTTTGTTTTAACTATTTTAATAGACATTGTCATATAATTACAATGTTGTGTTTAATAATTGGATTCTCTTTGATTTACTTAGTTTTTCAATCGGTTGCTGTATATTTAAGTTTAGATTAGATTGTACATGTACATGCATTTGTACTCTTTACAAGATTTATCATTCATAATTTTCCTTTTTTTATTAAACGGGGAAATGAATATATATAGTTGAGGTTTTGTTTTGTTTTTTTTTTTTGTTAAATAATTTTTTACGAAATACAGATATGACATTGTATACAGTAAGGATTGTTACAAAAAAATGTGGCTATAAGGATTAGAAAAGCATCATTTGTTTGGCGAGTTTTTCTACAATGTGGATGACTTCTACAAATGGCTGTCTGTATTAGACATAGATTGGTACTTAAATTATATGTCATATCATGGTTATATGGAGCAGTAATAAGTAGGACTCTGCCTCGAGATCTTTTTCTTATTTTAAACACAAAATAACATAGCTATGTTCTTTTTCTTCTGACTATTGATGTCGTGATTAAAATATCAATAAGTGCAAAAGAAGATATGGTGTTTATGTATTTATGTATTTATTTTTTTTTTTGGGGGGGGGGGGGTCACAATTAAATAATAATTACTGAATTGGTTTGTATGTACTTATATTTGTACTAATAGTTGCGAATATCATTCTATCAGTCTATCATGATATTTGTCAATTCAAAGAAGTTCATATGTACTTGATGCAGTATTGGGAGATCCGTTAATTCAAGTAATTAGATTATACATAATTTTGCGGATGCAAGACATGATGTAATTTGAAACAAGATTTGAGTCATAAAAACTTCCTTGATTTAATTGTATCTGTTATAAGACACACTATTATTTATCTTCAAGAATGATGCAAAAATTGTTTTTGTTAAATGTTACAGAAGCAATTAGTTTTGTTAGGGAACAAATAATTAATTTGTCACATTTAGCAACTTGTAATATATTCCTGGAATATAATGGGGACAACTATTTCGTTGTACCTGTTTATAATGTTGTTTTTGGGGTCAGCTACAGTCTGTCCGGTTGTGTGAGGATTTCCTCGTCGTTCATTGAAGAACGGCCTTCTTCATCCCGGTGGGGATTGTCTCTTTTACATATTTCGTTATATTTAGAAAGACAAAAACCCATACAATTAATTGACAATGTTTTCGAACTTTTTACAAACTTAATTTGAATTACATCTTGAATAATTTTTTTTAATATTTGGGACGGTTGCTTTGTTTTGTAATATGAAACAAAATTGTATAACATTTTTCGCGTTATCATAGAAGTTGTTCAAGTGGTTGCCGAATTCTTGGTTCAGTCATAAGCAATCATGACCAAAGATTACGACTGAGTTTACAAAGTTGAGCATTAAGTACTAGTCAATATAAAATGTAGACACGCCGTATGGTAGATGTGGTTCAATGTGTAGAAAAACCAACCGCACAAACGAAGCGTGTTCTGTCTATACACGGAACGATAAATCTTTCTGTATTCTGACTGGGAAAAAACACACATTCAATATTAGTATTGGTCAAACCAGACATACGAAATTAGGGACGATGGCTCTTGCAGCGTGCAAATTTCATACACAATTTATATATTTTTATCTCAAAAATACATCAACCGAATGTAAAGACTGGTTGTTTGGTTTGTAACTGTTTTTGAATGAGAAATAAAAGAAAGTTCAGTGGGATTTTGAAATGCATGAATCGCCTCCTGTTTGATTTTCATCAAAACTGCTACGTCAACCAGCTTTATCAAAAATCTAATTTTCCGTCTTCATTTGAAGTAGTCTTTTGATATAAAATCGGGACAAAACTTATCATTTTCTTGATTTTACTTTTCATCTACATGAATATGGAGGGACTATCGACTTTTCTATCTTGAACACTTGAATAACTATCACAGAAGACAAATTCATTGAAACAGTTGGTAATTGTAAATAAGAAATTTTTAGCTTAAAGTACATTTCAGCAATAATTCATTCAGCGGACAATCTTCCTACATTTACGCATAATATTATCGACAAAAATGCATAATATAATTCCGGTTCAGTTGAAATATTATAATCATGGAACCCCCTTTATTAAAGCAACGCTCGCTACGAGTAATCGGCACGAAAACAAAAGAAAAAAAAACACAGCGGAGCAGGTAGTTTCAGTAACCCCATACTAGAACAAAGCCGATAATGAAACACCAGCTAGGGCATTGTGAGGTTTCCGCTTGTCATTCAAACACAAAAACTCAATTAAATGCTGAATTGGGAAGTTTTAAACCTGTCATTCAATAAAACCAATATTACATGATAGCTTGCAGAAAATGGCTTTATTTAGTTGTAATTTGAAAGAGCAATTTAATTAAACATGTCTCCAAGTAAGGATTGATAACATTTTTCTATCTATTTATCCACGTAAAAAAAAACCATTTCAAACTCCAATTCTTATGAATTGATTTCGAGCTTTGCAACTTCTTCCTCTTAATTCAAGAAAAAGTTTATCGTTGCAGAAAAAAGTTTTCGCTGACTAAAAATGAACACTTTTTCAAAAAGTCAACTCGATTTAATAAATGCGTTTGAAAATATAAACCTAAGCATCTAAATCTTTTATAACCAAATTTGAAAAAAGTACCAACTAGCTTTTATAACACCTATTTTATATAGATTTTTTCATATATCGTTTAAAAATTTCTGCCGTAAAAATGCATTTCTACATTTCTGCATTTCGGAACTAAGACAAAAAACGGCACACGAGAACCAAATGAGAAAGTAAATGAATCAAACATCAAGTGTCTTTCTTGTACTAGGGTTAGCATTTTGTGATACACCAATTTCAATTTAAGGTACAATAGTGTACAAAAATAATGAGGTTACATATAGGACGATACTTACTTGAAAATGGTAAATTGGTTGTGGATAAAGTCGTATCGCAGATATATAATGCAGTTCGAGAACGTTTGTTCAACCGAAAAAACTTTGCTTAAACTGTAAAGTGTTTCTAAGCTGAACACCTTGATATAACGGGATTTTAAATGTGTCTGGTTTAGACAACTTTTCAGGTTATTCAGGGTTCATTAGGACAGGTTTACTGTAGTAGTCCAACATGCCGTGTCAGCCCATTGAAACAACAGATTGTGGATAAGCACGTTCCCTCAGTCGAACACATTTGACTTCGTATCAACCACTATTTCCTTTATTCCTTCCGATAATAGAAGAAACAGGGACTTGTAAATTTGGTCTCTTTTATGTCTTCGAAGTTCAAACCTTTGATCT
Organism: Perna viridis; assembly: GCA_037379345.1. NCBI lineage: Eukaryota > Metazoa > Mollusca > Bivalvia > Mytilida > Mytilidae > Perna > Perna viridis. The sequence goes on from CM074522.1 coordinate 5,256,690, forward strand.
CCCGCATTTGAAGCGAGTGGTATTTTTTATGCTAGGAATACATAAGTCGACAAGTCAATGATGGCTGATTTTCTTTTAATGGTGATAATGCCAGTCTTTAGGCGTCTTAAAATCTACTTGCATTTGTTTGTTTGCTGGGTTTTAACGTCCGAGCAGCAATATTTCAGCTATATTCAGACGATGAACATGAAATTGATGACAAAATGAACATGAAATGATGATGAAATGAAAAAGGGATGGGACACAAGGACAATGGGATCGACAAATTTTGTTTGCCACTGGAAATAGGGAGAGGTGGGTAGGGTCGGGCAATTTAGCCTCTTGTGGCGGAGCCCTATGGTTCCTACTCCGGGAGAATACCACAGTAGTGTTCTTTAACGTGCGAGGAACGTGGCATCTTTCCCAACACGGTGCACCACTATGGTTTGCGGTCAGGTTTTCCGTATTATAGCCTGACAACCCAAGCATGTAACACACCAGGGGTACCCCATTCCACCACCTGGGGCACACATCCCAGTTGCTCTGTGGGCGGAGCGCCCTAGCCCCCGGCTAAGGTTCTGAGCACTATTTAGTCGCCTTTTACTACAAGCTTAGCGCTGCTGCAGGCCTATTCTTTTAACACCAGGACCTGCACGGGGCCACTTGCATTTGATATAGCTGTAACCATTCATAAAAGGTAATGCTGACGACCTTCTTCATAAACTTTCTTCATAAACATTGTCTCTATATAAATTTCCTATTATATGTACAAGATAGAGTGATTAGACTATTTAAATTTCTACCAACGCGTAATGGTATTTTCAGGATAAAATACAATGCCATTTGTCAACTTAAAGAAGTTTGTGCCGGTTTCTCACTTTAATAAAAACAAAACTGGAGTACTGCAACGGTAATTTGTCTATAAACATCAAATTCCCATTTATGTGTAAATTCAGATCATGTTGAAACCAAAGCAAAAATTAAACTTTTAAGTAGTATTCTAGCTAAGAATCAAGCAAAATGTGTTATATGGTTTGAACGCCTACATATTTTTATTTTTGATATTTTGTTTAAAATGCTCAAGTTGACAGACAATAACATATATCTTTTCATAATTCCCTTGTTCATAAGAGATATAAATGGTAAAGAATGAACTGTAGAATTTAAAATTAAGGGAGGTAACTCTATAAAGGGCACTGAAATACAATAAAAACGGTTAGAATTTAGATATGAATTATCTCCTAATAACAGACAAAATGGAATAAATAATTACACATTTCATCATAGAGGCTTTCACAGAGACTTAATAAGAAAAATTAAAATATGTAGCCTTTTTGGGGTGTATCACAATTAACAGAATTTGCAAGATTCTTACAAATACTGCTACTTAATCACGTATCATGTTATTCAATTTGAAATACAGTGGAAGTCATGTTTCTTTTTTAGTGCAGACAGTGAAATGTGTCATTGTTTTTCGTGACGATATTATGAATAAAATAGTGGTCGTTTTTCGTCAAGAATTCACAGTATTTCTTAATCTTAATTCAAGTAACAGATAAATAACAAAAAACATAACGACACAGTAACAACTGTCATATAAAAAGTTAAGGAAATCTTTTCACCCACCTTTATGTCATTGAGATCTTGTAAAGGTATAATATCTCGATGTTTGTATTTGTTTTTATAGTTCGTTAAAACGAAAAATGGCAAGAATATGTTCGAATAAATGTTTGATATCAATGTAAATAAAAGGTAATTATTGGTTTTAATTCACGTTTTACGCTAGTGTATATGTTGCTATTTACCATATCCTTTCTTTTGACACAGGACAATACCATAACCTCGACTATTAGGTGGGTAAATAGATAATGTTGTAAGTGTAGACATGCGATAGGAGACGAATGTCATGTATTCATGTGTAATAATATTTATGTAGTAGATTTGTAACGCGGATGACTTGGCATAAATTTTTAGTTACTGCTGTGTAGAAGTGTCGTAAAAATAGCTTCATTAACAAAAGGCAACACGGATTGTTTTGAACTGAAAACACTCATATGGTCATACGTTTTGTAAGATAATTTGGTAGATGAAACTTCTGAAGATTTTGTTATTATGAGGTACAACTTTGAAATCGGGTTGGAAGTTCTAATCTATTTATATTTTTCCAGTGCGGTGAACGCGTTTTTCAACAAATGGTCGGCGTTCGAATGGGAACAAAGTGTGCTATTTAGTATCCTTATAAAATCCTAGTTTCGTGGATTTTATACATCGCATCTACGCCTAAGAACTTGAGATGAAGGATTCTGCAGACAATGTGAGGTCAGCCTCATATCTTATTCTGCACTTAGGGATCGATGATAAAGAGAAAACTATCGACAAAACTTTTCAACTAACACGATGACTTTCCATTCATCGTGGCAACATCCCTTCAGCACCTACGTATGGAGTTCTTGTATCGCATACTCATACGTTATGCCAGTGCTTGCTGTAACTATGTAGAATTTTTTGTACCGCCCTAGACTTCTGACAAATAGGCTTCTGGAACAGGGTTTTATTACTACAAGATTGAAGTCATCACTACAGAAGATTTTACAGTCGTCATAATGAACTAGTGGATCCAACTGCACCATGAGAATCGATTTGTTCAATTTGTCATAGTTTTCTTCCTTCGTCTACACCGGGTTTAACTTTTTATGCGTAACTCGCGGGTCTTTCTAGAAAAGCAAAAGACACTTACCCTACCGGTGCACCTAATATATGCTCCCATTTTTCAGCAGAGTCCGAGTTGTTCATTTACTTTTGTTGCTTTGTACATATTATTTTGGTTATTTTATGTTTCTTTGTTGTGTGCGTCTGTTTCCCTTTATGGTCTCTGTCCCTGGATTACATTTTGATTTCCGCTAGAATCTTGGTTTCCTTGGTTAATTCTTCCAACTTTTTCACGAAATACGTGTTTTACTATCATAGTCAACAATGGGCAGAAAAGTTATAAACTCGTTTGATTTAAATTAGACTTGGAAACAAAAGTCATTATGTAGGATTGCAATAAAAAAATAACATTGTATTGACTACAATAAAACGATATGTATTTTGGCACGAATCAAAAGAAAAAAAAATCACTGGGCTTTTGTGTTTCTCTGATTCTTAGCGTCATCCGTTTATTGTTTTATTTCAAGTCAATACACTGTTACTGTATTATTTTAGTTACTTTATGTTCTTTGTTGTGTATGTCTGTTTTCCATGTCTGGTCTTTGTCCCTGGATTGCATTCTTTTTATTACCGCTATAACCTTTGTTCCCTTGTTTACTCTTCCACTAAGCACCACAACTTTACATGTCTTTCTGTTCGTACGCATCTGGGGATATGGGAAGCAATAAGGAAGTAATTTTGTCACAGCAAGAACAGTTCTGAAAAACAAAACTTTCATTAACAAAATGGAAATTAACCCGGATGTTACAACAAGGCTGTACATGAAATCGCCACATTTTTTAATCATACGGACACGGGATTTATAAGTAATGAAAATGCAAAAGTCTTGTTGCTAAAAAAATATCTCATTGAAAAGGAGCATTGGAAATGTGATGCCACGAACAAACTATGTAAAACAGTTTGATTTTTTTTCCATTGGAGATAATTGACACATTGATCAATCAGATCAGATGGAATTAAACATATTTCGTTGGTTTTATAGGAAAATGTTAATGATAATGCAACGTTAAATTATCTTTTGAAAAGGGTAACAACAAAATTATTGAACTTTAATTCGATCCACTGTTAAGTCCTAAATAAATCTAGTAAAATAGATATTACTCCATCGGAGCAGCTGGTTCTGCAATGGTCCTGACGTTTTACAGGCATTTCAAACAAAATGGTGGGTTAAATATAGATTTTACAGCCGCTTAAACCTCTTCTTCCATTGCGACAAGAATATACCAGTGGTGATTAAAAAACATTTGCTTGCTATTGTAACAGTACAAAATTCAAAATATTGAAACTTCATTCATTGTTTGAAACATGCTACCATTTTGTACTTCCTTTGAAATAATTTTGTAGAACTCATCGGTGAAGGATTTTGCATTTTTTTTGTATATATTTGGCTTTGATTACTTCTTGTATATATTTCATTTTTAATATAGATTATAATGCTGTTGACGGTACGTTTGAAACACGTGTTCAACGTATGAAAGTAGCAACTTTTATATAATTGGTATTATTTGTATTTTTCATCTTGAGTAATAGAATGTTGTTACACTAAGTATCAAATACAGCAAATTATGTATTACACATGTATTATACATGTGCCGTATTTTGTCAACTTTTGATGCGATGTGCTTCCGATTTATACGGTTCCTTGACGTTATGTTCGTGTACTCACGATTAAATTTACTACGAATGTTCCATTTTTCGAGCAAAACGTCTTGGAACTTTTTGACACCAATACACGTAACATGCATTTTATCACTTGCTATACTTTATCTTTTGAAAAGCCGCTTTGTCGTGGTTTTATGTCTAGTAATTGTTACTAATTATAGTGTAGTGACCTGGTTATTTATATGACGTTATGTTCGTGAACTGAGAGACACTTTTTTCGCTGATTTTTTGTCAACGGGTATACACAACAAAGAACATAAAGTAACTAAAATCATAATACAAAGTAACAAAAGCAAATGAGCAACTCGGACTCCACTGAAAACTGGAAGCTTAGAGCAGGTGCACCGGTAGGGTAAGCGTCCTCTGTTTTTCTAGAAAAACCCGCCGAGTTACTCATAAAAAGTCAAGTCCGGGGTAGATAAACGAGGAAAGGAAAACTATGACCCGTTGAATAAATCAGTTTTTATGGATATGAACACTCCATACGCAGGTGCTGAAGGGATGTTTCCACAGATGACAGGAAAAGTAATTACCTTTGTCGTAAAGTTTGGTCAATAGCTTTCCTTTACCATCGATTTGTAAGTGTAGGTCAAGATATGAGACTGACTTCACAGTGTCTGTAGTATCCTTTATCTCAAGTTCTTTGGGGTAGATGCGACGTATCAAATCCCCGAAATTAGGATTCGTCATCTATATAGCGGAAACGGAGATTAAAGGATCAATCTTAACGATATTCTTTCTTTCGAATCAGATCAGCTATAAAGTCAGCCTCATAAGAGTGAAGGAATAGGTCAGTAAGTAAAGGAGCACAATTTGTTCCCATTGGAATGCCGACCGTTGAACAATGAACTTCTTACTATGAATAAGGACGATAAATTGTATTTTTCATAATGAACTTCTTGAAGAAAATCGCAAAATGTTTGATGTCTACAATTCGGAAACGACGTAAATTGGTATATTGATAAATCTAAGTTTACTTCCTCTGCTTTTTGCTCTTTATAACAACTTTAATTTACATTAAGATACATTAAATTTTCGTGCTTTTTTGGACATTTGTAAATTTGGACTCACCAAACACCAAATACAAAAATGGAACCATATTCATATTGTGACTATGTCCTAAATTAAATTTGGAACGAACAAAAAAGCGAATAGGTCATGATACTTCTGGTCTAATTATAATTTTTAGAACGGTTGGTCGCCCCCCAAAATATATTATAGACCTCAGCTACGCTTCGGTCAGATAATGTTTTTGTGGATATCAACCTGTCTATATATTGCTATATTAACACCGTGAACAAGTCGCTACATTATTGTCATTGAAATACAACCGTTGTAAATAATGAGATTTTAAATACTTTCTAAGCCTTTTACCCTTTAGTGTATTTGATAGATAACATTTCCATGAAATATCATTATGAAGCAGTTTTACCCTTGCAATCGGCGGGTGTTTCTGGAAAAGCAGAGGACACTTACCCTATCGGTGCACCTGGTCCATGCTCCCCGTATTTAGTGGAGTCCGAGTTCCTCATTTGCTTTTGTTACTTTGTACGTGTGGTTTTTGTTACTTTGTGTTCTTTGTTGTGTATGTCTGTTTTCCATGTCTGGTCTTCGTCCCTGGATTGCATTCTTTTAATTACCGCTATAACCTTGGTTCCCTTGATTACTCCTTTACACTTACAATCACGTTAATATGAGACTTTTGTATGGAGGGATCACCGCCTTATATGTTTTTATTTTGTATTTTTGTAAAGTCAAAATCAATATAAAAAGCATAAACTACTATCAGAGTGTTTAAATGTAGTAACGTGTTGCCGTTGACTACAGCTATAGGACAAGTATGTTCGCTGTCAAATATCTTTATCCCATACAATAAACACTTTAAATGAACGTTTGGTCACACAATATGTAACTAATTTGATTTTAAATGTAATTCGATGCAGACTATCGAACGATTTACTATTTTTTAATTTGACCCACCAACAAAATAGGTATCCGTTCGCAATATTCTGATGTAATTGTCTTTTACAATCGGTATTTAATAAAACAAATTCTACTATAAGTGGAATAAAATACCGCATGAATACTGTATATTGCTTATTTATTTAATATAACTAGAATTTAAAACGAGCATTTGAAGAGTTCGAACGTTGAAGTAGCAATATATTAATGGCTGTAAATAATGTCATGAATCATGAATATATCGGGGTGCCCTACTTCGATTCTAACTTTTGCACTTTAACAACACTATGGTTAAGGTAGCATAGTTATTTTTCCTGTCCTTTGAACGCCTGCATCTGCTTTATCATCAACATTTAAAGCATTATTCAACATTAAAATGTAAAGTTGAGGGACGCAAAACTGTATAATGTCAATTTTGAACGTAATGCACATTGTATAAAAGATAGCCTAAGGGATTCTGATATCTGGTGCTACTGGGAGAAATGCATATGGATTGAGACACTAGCATTTAAACCTTTCAACAAAATTGAGAATGCTTAAACACAAATCTCCAAAATGTTCTCTGAAATAACAATTTAGCTGCTTCATAAGTATCATTCAATAGGTTTTGTTTCAAGAAATAATTTGCATGGATGCGTATAAATATTTCATGTAACAGTAAAAATGTATACAAAGTTTACTTTCGGTTTAAAGTACTAAAACGATCGTCATAAATACCAAAGTGTGAACAATGAGACAATTAAAATTAAAAAAAAAAAAACATTTCATGAACGTAAAAACAGGAATCCAAGATGATCTTATTATAAAATGTAGCAAAACAAAATAGATAACAAAAAAAACTTAATATAAAACAATATATACGTAACACACTAAAGCACTAGCAACATAAAATCCCACAAAAAAAACCGGAAGTGATGTGAGGTATCATATCCTGCTCTATTAGTGGTACCCGTCATATAACAAGTGAGTGTAATCAAGTAATATTATAGCAACAAAACGCAACTCTCTGACACTGCAAACTCTGGGTTTTTTTTGTATTGGTTTTGGATCATACATGTACATCTGTTCGTTGAATCAAAATAGAAGACTTATGTATTCAGTAATACTAAGATGAATTGCTCTCACGTTTAATAACGGTACATTTTTGTAATGAAATGCGAAATTAAGTCATTTGCTCTATGTTACGGGTTTTCCGTAAATCTAACAATATCAAAGATGTTTAGTCGACATTTTTCATTGTCTTCAAACAAACGCCAGGAAACAACTCAATTTCGTTTTTGAAGGCTCTCATATCTTATGTGATAGAGATAAATGTTATTTTTTGCTGTAAGGGTGTGTAATAAATCTATGTGAAATACATCAAGAAAGATCGTTAAGGAAGATCAATTGTTCTTAAAATATTTGTTCGTTTCAAAAATATGGTATTTATCATTATTACGCGCTGATATCTTTAAAATCATGTTCGTTACATAATTTTTTGGTTATTTTAATGTTCTTTACTTCACACGTTTGCTGTTGAAAAAGTTCTGAAATATTATCATTTAATGGTTTTAAAAGAAGATCTTCTCAAACGTCAAAGCTTAAAAATGCGTTATCGTCAGTTAATTAATGATTCGTACTAGATGATATATGCCTAAATATTATTACATTTGTATTTAATTAGTATACACTCAAATTTGAAGAACATGATTTCTTTGAACATTTTGTTATAGATTTTAAATCCAATCAATAAACATCACAAAAATGATACCCATCAAAACTAAATTGCCTACCGTGAAAACCAAATTATTATTCACGACAATCTGATTTTTGCATAATTGTACCTTTAAGAAGAGACGACAAATATTTAAATCGTAAAAAAATAATTTCAACGCATCTATTTCTTTATAACCTCGAGATAATCGACGAGTTTCCTAAGTGCCGCTGTAGACTGCAACTATTTGAATCCGCGAAAGTTTATAAACATTTTGGTACCATACCTCATAAATTCGTTCCTTAAAAATACCAATTCTACGTTCAATCAAGGACAAACGTATCATCTGACAGCTCTTTAATGGAATGAATTTCCTCACAACATATACCATCCCAAGTCCCAAAAACCTTACTTCGGTCAATAAATTCTCCCATTTATATTGAATTCCCACTGCTTGTTAAATGCTGCATTATAATATCACATAATAGTTCAAAACTTGGTTTGAACCCCTATCTCTTTTTGAATGTCTTTTTATGTGAAAACTATTACAATTTTATTTCCATTTTTTATGAATATCGTGGTTTCCTTTTAGTATGAAACATGTTTCCCATTTCTTTTATCGAATACCATTGATTGAGGCAATTTATTTCTGGGCTACATTTATACATGTCATATCATAAATAAAGTGGGGCAACCATTGTTACCTGAGTAATAGGTACCCGAGTGATAGTAACCTGATTAATAGTAAAACATAACTGATAGAGTCATTGTTATTGCTGTTTTCATTTGTTAATAGACAAAAGTACAAACTTAATAGGTCAGCAATAGGACGTTTACCCTACCGGTGCACCTGGTCCATGCTCAGTTTTTTAGTGGAGTCTGAGTTGCTCACTTGTTTTGTTACTTTGTATGTATGATTTTAGTTACTTTATGTTCTTTGTTGAGTATGTCTGTTTTCCATGTCTGGTCTTTGTCCCTGGATTGCATTCTTTTGATTACCGCTATAATCTTGGTTCCCTTGATTACTCTTAATGAAGTTTATTTTTCCTCCTAGTATGTCCGGACATTCCATTTCTGTGGAGGGAGCATGATGAGTTGTTACATGAGTAAAATACATCAAGCGAATCTGGTGAAACACGAAAAATGCTAATCAAGCACTCTTTTGGTAATATATCATGCAAAGGGATTCTTGCCAATGTGATCCTTGCTCAATGTAATTAACTTTTTACAGACGACATTGTATCATGATATAATCATTAATTTCCCGGACAATCGTTATTTATTATTTTCTATTTGATGGCGGTATATTGTTTAAGTTCTCCTTCATCAAACCTTGTTAATCTAAAAACTCGAGCAGGGTGAAGTGACCAGCAAAACATACTCAAAATGATTGATATGTTCTTGTTTTTCATATTATTACTATTTCTAACACTTGCTGACCTATTAAATACCATTCTGTGTAAGAGTCAGGCAATCAGTGGCACATCATGATTCTCAATTTGGTCTATTTTGCCTCAAATATATATATAATCTAGAAAACAACTGAAAAGCTATTTAAATTTACCCTTAAGCATCTGTGACGTAGATATTTTTTGATTGGTTTTATCAGAACAAATGCGGAAAAAATTTCCCGCCATTTTTCCATAGTGCATTTCAACTAAATTTCACCTATCAATGTTTTAAAAAGGATACTTTTACAAGCACTTTGAAGGTTTCTTCTGGGGGTAATCAGGTATAAATACTTTGTTAATGCAATAAAATCTCTGTTTTTTTCTTCATGTGCCACACCTTATACACATTTTGCATGATTCTTAGAGGGAGAAGTACTCAATATTCCACGCATATACAGCAGTCCTAGTCGTAAGGTATGATGTCAAAAAGATCATAATATTGTGACGTCATAACTTACGACTGATTTTACACTTACGAAATGTTTGTAAAATTGATTAACGTCATTGACTAATGGCTACCCTTCCGCATTTTTTCGAATTTCCTGTTTAAATGTCCGTTACACTCCTGTTAAGGGTTTGATTCGAAACTTTTTTTTAATTTGACCATTACACCCCAAAACGTAGTACTATATTTATCCTGAAAATACACTGTAAAATGTAACGAATTTTCACCAGGTTTATATTTTCGACATTTGCACGAAGTCACACATATTCCGCTCGATTTTAGTTTCAAATGAAATTGCAAAACTTACAGCAGATATTAAATATTTTTACAAATAGAAAGAAACATCTTGTACAAATGAACACAAACGCATAATAAACAACTGATGGAGGTTTGGGTCATATATAGTATACGCATATCTTCAGCAAAAACATATTTGTTAGCTAATAATGAATGTAATTGATCTTATAAATGTTAAAATAACTATTACTGATAAACTACACCTTGAAAATTACATAAATATCACAATTTATTATTAGCAATAGTTACAAGAACGCGTGTTTTTATCCCTGTCAGTCTAAATCATGTTGCCTCATCACTTTCGATAGCCTTAGTTGTTAAAGAGTAATCAAGGGAACCAAAGTTATAGCGGTAATCAAAAGAATACAATCCAGGGACAAAGACCTGACACGGAAAACAGACATATACAACAAAGAACACAAAGTAACTAAAATCATATATACAAAGCAACAAAAGCAAATGAGAAACTCGGACGCCACTTAAAACTAGGCGCATGGGCCAGGTGCATCGGTAGGGTAAGCGTCATCTGCTATAGAAACACCGGCCGAGTAGCTCATAAAAAGTCAAGTCTGGGGTAGACAAACGAGGAAATGAAAACTATGACCCGTTGAATAAATCAGTTTTCATGGTGCAGTAATCAAAAGAACTAAAAATGCAAGCAAAGAACAAGGAACAAATATCATATATCGTTAACAAAAACACCCAAAAGAGACGTAAAATAATTAAAAATACTTACAAAGTATCATAAATAAGTTAGCAGCTCGGAGTCCACTAAAACTGGGAGCATAGAGCAAAGAAAATATAGCATCAATAATATCGAAACACGTTATATATATAATCTGACTTAAAAGCATATACCGATAAAATCGATTTAGGCAAATTTGTCTGCGTTGTCTGAATATATGGCAACTATGTGTATATATATATAACACATATAACTCATATAAAATATATGATTTTATCGGTATATGCTTTTAAGTCAGATTATTTTTTTTCTTCTATTTCGAAATCCCTAATTCGTTGTCAAAGCCAATGGGTTCTTCATTATAAAGTCTACGAACCGTATGATTAAAAAGGGGGTGTCGCCGACATAACAGTTCTATCTTATTTTATAAGGTAGGGAAAAGCGATTGAATATAATTAAATTTCATGGCTTGAAAGGTTCTATTCCCTCAACAATTGTCTAGGTTTTGAAAAACGGTAATGTTTTCCAGAATAGACTTTAAGCCACTTCGTCATTTCATACAGTTTTGACAAATAATCGTGAAAATAAAAAAAATATATGAGTATTAAACATACAGAAGGCTAAACTCTCCATATTGCATTTTATCGCATAGGGCATTGCACGGTTTTGTCTACGTTTCAGTACAAAGTCGATAAAGGGAATTTATTTATTATAATCCGTGAACAAAACTCCATTAAAAGGTTTATCAAGCACGAACATTGTTCATCAACGTGCCAGTTATTCATTAATATAAGAAGATAACTTCTGTCAGCTAGATCTTTTTCTGACGTTATATCTTCAACTGGGACGAAAAAGTGTCAAAGGAACATCATATTAATTTTTCAGAAATTAATAAACCGGCTTTATCGAAGGATGCATGCAAATAATTTTAATTTTGATTAATAATAATTTCCATGGAAACAAGTTTATCTAAACTTAATTCTATGTAATTGTAATGATATGCGAATATAGTCTAATATAATGACGTTCAAATTACGGAAACAAGAAAGTTGTGTTTCATAGGCATTTCGCAAAAGACAATGATCACAAAAAAAAACACTACAACTACGTGAATTTAATTTTGATTCAGAATGAAATCAAATCCCATGATATGGCATATGTATAAATTAGTTCTGTTTGAATATCGAGTGGCTGTGACAACTACTGGACACAAACAAGTGTTGACGAACGAATGAAAGGACGGGCGGATAGTGTTAATGATAACGTTATACCGCACACAAAACGGGGGGTATTCCAGGAAAAAAAATGAAAATACATGTAACAATTATAGTAAATAATATATTTTCAAAGTTTTGTCAATTCAATACACCGCGAATTTATATAACATTATATTTAGTACATAATTTCAAGTATTGTCCATGTTGTAGCCAATTTATTTCGAACTAAGAAGAACCCTTTTCGAATAGGTGACTGATATTAATAGTTCCGTTTACATTCGAACACTTTATGTATATAATAGTTCTACATATGATGTTTTAGCTTCTTTCAATCATTGCGTTTTCCGACAAAGAAACCCGACACAGTTTCCCCTTCGTTGATGTGGTCTTGATTGTTTCGCATGTATATATTCCACATTGTGGTGTTTGTTATATTTGCTGTCTTTGTGGGTTTACTTTATTGTTCATCTAATGCAGTAGTCATCTCATAGGAATTTATCTCTACAAGTAAACTTTTCAGCTAGTTCACTTGATCTACAATTTATCACAGAAAAATGCATTTATTACAACAAATAAGTCATTGGCTTGACGGAAATTCAAAGAAATTGAGAACAAAATTGAATATCAGTCACGCCTACACAACTGTCTAAAACTTCAACAATAATCATACGTCAAACTATGAAAGAAATAATGTCTCAGGTTTCAAATTATTTGTAAGTATGAAAATTTAAAGTACTTACATCAATAACATTCTATACAACAATTTTCATTTCAGTTTTTGAAGATTTATATTTTAAACATAATATGGCAAATTATTCTGTTAATCACTACCAAGCTACAATATGCGTTTCCTACCCTGCAAACCATTTTAAACAAGTCTTGCAAAATTCTAGAACATTATTTAGATAAGCGTCTTATGACAATCGTTTACGGTGAGTACAAAAAATTCACTTTTTTGCCGTCTCTGTACTATTTTGTACATATCAGACTCAGTTCTGAACACGAACCATTACACAATATAACAAGCTCCGAACAGCGTCTGACGTTCGAAATTCACCCTACACGCTGCAGCCAGCCCTCCCAGAAAATGCAAGAGATAATTCACATTGAAAATCCAACAGTTTCAATTGTATTGTAGTGTCATTTACAGAGTTGTCTTCCTTTATTTTGAATTCTACTTTACATTATGTATAATTGGTATCTCTTATGAACACGGGTTATTTGAAAAGCCACATGTTACCGTCTATTTACTTTAACAATTAAACAAAATATCAAAAATAAAAATATATAGGTTTTCCAACCATGAATCACATTTTGCATGATTCTTAGCAGGAGTGCTATTTAATTTTTTCTAAAATATTAAGACGACCGGTGGAACTATCTTACTATTTTAAGTTATAAGTTATATATTGGTACAACTTTATTGTATGTAGTGAATAAACGAGGAAGTACTATTCAGGGGTAAAATATCGCTTTTATCTGAGCCGAATATAATGCGTTACTTTTTGCATTTTGTTGGGAAGGGAATGTTGAAGGTTTTGGTACGATCTTGATGGTATAAGTCATTTCCGTTATTTTAAGATAGAAAAACTAGCAGAGAATATATAGTGATCATACATATTATTTTAAAAACAGCTTCTGTCCCACAGGGAAAGCTTATATATGCTGCTTTTTCTTTCATTAACACAAGTGAATAATATCTACCCTAATGTTTAAAGCAGCATGCATATATGTTACGTAGTAATTAGCGGGCTCGTTGTTAAATAATATAGCCTAAATGTATGCATAAAATGAAACATCGTGAAGTCTGTCTTGAATTATATTCTCTCTACAAAAATTGGAAACCCATTTGTTGTTAACAATGTAAATTGCTCCTGAAACATGAATATAAATAAGGCTTATGTATGCAAAGGAGATTTTGATTAGTTTGGATATTGACACTTTGCGTTTAGTGATATAAAAGTGTTTTGTAAAACCTTGGTATTACATGAATACAATATAGCCGATTGTAGGAATTCCTTTGTTTTGAACTTTATATCAATTATCATCTAATGTGGATCTATTTAATTATATATTTTATTGTAAAGGTAAGATTAGTCTTCATAGCTATTACATTAATCTTCTATGAAGGCATTTCTTATACTTTTAAATGATAAAGCCATTTAATGGGAGAGGCTGTCATCTATAAGTCCAAGGTAGTGTGCCATTTGTTGTTCATCAACATAAATATTCTCGGTGAACTTTAAATGATAGGAAAGTAAAACTTTATTTTACGTGCACATTTACATGATCGTCATGATACAGGAAGGTTTATAATGTGTTTGCAATGGTTACGCTAATCACTTTTATATGTATTTTTGCATTTAATATACACGGCCTTATAAGAAGTTGGTATAAAAATAACACATTTGCGTGATACGATTGTTTACAAGATAGACTTGTAAATTGATGATGATACCAAAACCACGTTCTTCTTCGAGACATACATGTATAAAGTCTGGAAGAATACCCAAGCCAAGTGCACAAGTTTTATGGTAACCTCTTCCCCTCAATTACATTTTAAATCCGGGTTGGTCATAATCTATTAATAATGTTTTGTATTGTGTTTGTCGTTTGTAGTTTATGTCTACGTTGTATGTATTCTAAACAAAAGACGTAGTTATATTTTACCATAATGGACCAACTTTTTCTTTACTCATTCATTTAAACAAATATAATGGTTTATAACATTGGATAGTGTGTTTCTCTGTCGCTGTACTACAATACATCTTTAATGATTTTTTTTTAACCAATTGCATATGAACGCTTGTAATTGTGTTCCATTTGCTTTACACTAGTGTTGATGGTGCAACAGCACTTAAAGGTTGGGTTATAAGATAGCAAAAGCGGCAATATATTGTAAACAGCTGTTGTAATCCAGTTTCAATTTATGTCAGCATCTAAGCATCTACCATGATTTGGAAAATTTGGAAAATTTGTTTTCATTATATGTTCCATTAATGTTTATTGCATCTTCTGATTTTCCTTTTTTTATTCAAAAAGAATAAACACATATTCCGTACGAAAATTATACTATACTGTTTCTTTTTTGTCTCTGTCAGCACATTCTATTTATTCAGATA
Source organism: Perna viridis (assembly GCA_037379345.1). Classification (NCBI taxonomy): domain Eukaryota; kingdom Metazoa; phylum Mollusca; class Bivalvia; order Mytilida; family Mytilidae; genus Perna; species Perna viridis. The sequence goes on from CM074522.1 coordinate 5,271,912, forward strand.
ATAACTTTACTACTAATGATAAGTGGAATATCCATGGTTCGAAAAGAAAACACTGTTTAACGAAAAAACTAAGTACATGTGCGCTCAATTCAAGGTAAGGGCTACAACATGTAATACATTTAAAAACTAATTGTGAATACAAAGAAAGATAGAGAGAGGGGTAGGTTTAAGAGTTGTACTAGCAGTTGTAGAAACTTGATATTTTGATTATTTCCTAATTAATTAATTAATTTCAGAGAGGAAGAATTAAATCAACATATTGATGTAAGGTCTGTTTGTGCAATTATCTTTGATGACGAATGCGTTTGTACGAATAATAGGTAGAAAGTGAAATTGTTTCACAGATAAAGAGAAGCTGTCAAGATTCCCACAATATTATGTATTTGCCATAGGCAATTTAAGAAATTGCGACTTGATAATGTTCAGTACCTCTCAAAATATTTAAAAAAAGAAATAAGTTCGGGTGAGGCAAGCTGTGATGGGGGTTGTACTTAAATTACCAAAACGGCTGAGCGTTGTACCGTTAAGAATAATATCATTTTCTAATTTCACACTCGTGATAACATCAATAATTAACGTTGCATCTTAGCGTGGGTCAAAAGATTATGAGATATTGGCAGTATGGCATTCACGACATTAAAACAATACAAGCATTTGCCTACGTAGATAAATGAAAAGTCATCATTAGATGTCATCAACTTTACATCAGGCCATTAGGGATTACCACACTCTCATAAGAGGCTTTCCATCAATACTCCTGGATTATTGTACAAATCACCGTTGTTGTTGGGGGAGGATTCAGTGATTGATAACGTCTACGTTCGTTGCTATTTTGATCTTCGCAATGACGCTATAATTTTCAAAGGTTTTGAAATAAGTGTTGTTATTGATACTAAATAGTGTTAGATTTAGGATAGTTAAGATAATTGGTGTTGAAATTGATTTCGAAAAGATGATGTTGTATAAGTAATATTGTTGCCAATCAGAAATTGAATAAGTTTAGTCTTATCATCTGAATGACTAGATGTACCCAGCGTTATTAGATACTTCAGTTTTTCTGAAATTTAAATTAGCAGAGAATGATATCATATTACTTGACTAAAGTAAACAGGTTTGTACAAAGTTAATCGTTGTTAATTGTTTCTCAATATTTTAAATCAACTTAAATTAATTGAGTGTAATTATGAAGGAGTAATCAAGGGATCCAAGGTTATAGCGGTAATCATAGAGTAATCAAGGGAACCAAGGTTATAGCGGTAATCAAAGACTGTAATCCAAGGACAAAGACCAGACGTGGAAAACAGACATACACAACAAAGAACATGAAGTAACTAAAATCATACATACAAAGTAACAAAAGCATGAATGAGCAACTCGGACTCCACTAAAAACTGGGAGCACGGACCAGGTGCGCCGGTAGGGAAACGTCTTCTGCTTTTCTAGAAACACCCACAGAATTGCTCATAAAAGGTCAAGTCCGGGGTAGACAAACGAGGAAAGGAAAACTATGACCCGTTGAATAAATCAGTTTTCATGGTGCAGATGAAGATTGTGAAAGAAGTTGTCTGATGTATAAAAAACACAGTATTTACTGTTAACCCTTAAGGTATCGGTTACAGTGAGGTTGAGGCAAAACTGTCGTGTTGTTTTTTTTTATTATTTGTTTTTGTTTTGTTTTTGTTTTTGTTTTGATTTGTTTTATTTTTTGCGTTTGTTTGTTTTTTCTCTTTTGTTCTTGTTTTTGTTTCTTTTGTTTGTAATAAAGCTGGAACATTTTCAAATTCTCTTTTTTTCCACTTTTAATTTTTGCATCTAAGATCAATAGAATATCAGTAAAAGCCGTTATGCAACTCATTTGATACTTTTACTTCTCCTGTTGATCGTTCTATTCGAGCCTACAACAATAACATCTAACAAACATTAAATGAAGATGTAAGATTTAGAAATTAGTTTGAACTGAATCAAAGGTTAATTTGCAACCGGATCAAGCTAAATCTCTCGTTAATCATATATCAATTATAATCATTAATAAGGGTCTTTCTACTGCAGATCGAATAATCATGTGGGAAAACGATAAACTACAATTCAAAAGGGGCATTTTAAAAGTGAAACTCACAATGATACACCGATATAAAAGCCTACTTACATCCAGACAGGATATATTAGCTGAATGTTTCTAATACAGACGTATCAAATTGCGTAAGGTATTTCCTCATTTTTTAAAAAAGATCTGTAACCATTCCGAATTGAGAAAGCGTCGCATGGTCATTTGATAACGTAAAATTCGGGAATATATTACGTTACCTTCAAGAAAAGAAGAATTTGTATCAAAACTGAGTGAATAAAAAGGCTGGCTGTTTCTGCCAGTATTAAAAGATGAATTACTTGTCGTACTTCGCTTATGACAATTTTTTATTCAGAAATAAAAAAATTCGCATGACACGGCTGACTAATTATTTCGTCCAGTTTTAGATATTTGAGGTGAATGAACCTACAATAAAACTTCACAATATATGTATATATGATTTCAATGATACTTGTAGTCGTTTCTGAGGTTTCTGATCACAGCCGTTATTAAGTACATATACTTTAAAATCTAGACATTATATTCTGATTAAAAAAATAAAAATGCTACACTAACTTAGAATGTCTTAAAATAGCGCAGAAATATGTGGACGATTTACAAATATCATGAAAATGTTTAAATGATAAATTCTCTATTGTTGTTGATCAAAGCAAAAAGAAAGATGTCATAAATGCTTTGTACGGTGAAATCCTATAACGACTGGCGTGAAAATTGTTGAAAAGCAATTTTAAGCCGAATTAAATTCCTTTTTCATCCTCCGTGAAACGTATTCCGATTATTTTAGCTGACTAGGAAAAGGCGGTTATTACTTAGTAACGTAAATGAGGTAGTAATGAGTTTGAACTTTAGGTGATTAGCATAATGAATAAACAATATTTTGCAATTTTAGGTACAGTACGTTCTATAAATTGCTTGGTCTTTCATAGGGTAAGGTACTAGTGGGATGACCAGTATTATAATAACTGAATTAGTCAGATTGCAGCCTTTATTCATAGAAAAAAAAACAATTTAGGTATTGTGGAAGCATTAGATTTTATTCACAGAATTATTTTGACTTTCCAATAACCATAAAAAATACCTCCACAAAACATGATTTTTTTTTCTTAGAAAGCGTTTTGATGTACATGATCGTGTCTAAGTCGTTAAATTCGGTATTAGTGACAATAATTGTCACGAATCATTTGTATTAGATAGTATCATCGTCGACTTCAATAGCAGATATAAAACTTGAGTTCCTCAATTTCATTCCAGGTTTGTTTCTTATCATTGCGTGTCTAACGGCTGCTAATTTTATTACAATTAACTTTAAAAGTATCGATTTCTGCGTTAAAATGATTATGAAGGTTAAACAGAAGAGAACACGCTATACGTTGACATTTAGGATGTATTTTATTTAGATCTACCATTAAAATAAAATTGTCCAAAGAATTTGCAAATAGTGTAAGTCAATCATACATACTGTTAATCAACTCATTTTCACGAGCATTTTACCCCACTTATTTCGCGGGCAAGAAAAACTAAGCTAGTTCGTCGCAAATAAGTCCATTTATTATATTCGCAGTGGAGCAAGTGTCAGTCGCATTGACATCTCGAAAAGCAAGCACGAGTATCCGTGAAGGTCAGCCGGTTTTCAGTAGGTCGTTTAATTTCAGTTTGTCGGAGCAAGCACGTTGCAAGATTGTTCAAGTTCTTATCGATTCATCAATTATGTCGACCTCTAACATTTAAATTAAAAAACGAATTGTAATTGTCTATGAGACGGTGTATTTCTAAGATAGATACTAGACAAAACTTCAATTCCGACTATTTGGCCATTTTTCATTGACATGTTAAATGTAGCCAATGTCATATGTAATTAATTGATCTGAATTATGTATTTATGCAAATTTTACAGACAAGTAATCGAAGAAGATGAAGGTTCTCACGTCTACTTAATGTGAAAATATTGGATTGTAATTAGTATTGTGAAAATGAATTATATTTGGAAATCACATCAACAGAAAAAAACAAACAACACTTTGAAGTTTTAAATCACTGTTTATACGTCCATTACATCTCCCTTTATACAATTCTATCTTGATCCATGATATGCATTAAATACACATATAATGCCAATGATATAACTATTATTTTTTTATTAAAATAAGAGGAAACAATACATTCTATCTCATTGGTATCGGTAACTGCAAGATTAAAATATAATTCTTGTTATAATGTTTTTTTGTATCTTGTCATTCTAAATACAATTTAATTTTGTAACGTTTAAAAGTGCATATCGCTGTGTTCCGGTTTGCACTATAACTTGTATGTCATTATTGCAAGATAATTGTACAAAATAGTAGTTTAAATACACTGTTTGATGACAGTGACACTGGTTTTAGATAATTGGCCGCAAGCAGTAGCGATTAACTAGATTGTTAGGCTATTAATTGCAAAAAAAAAAAAAAATTAAAAAGGACACGATAAATAACAGTACATTAAATATTGTTCAAAAGTAAAATTTTCTTCGACATAACGTACATAGTAATCGAGGTTCGAATGAAAATCCAATCCATGAATATAATCCAAAAATAAAGACTAGACAGGGAAAACAGACACACGCAACAATGAACAAGAATAATCAAAACACAAAGAAACAAAAGTATATGAACAAATAGAACTCCGCATAAGAGCGTGAACCAGGAGTAAGCGTTCTCTCTTTTTTTCCCTAAAAACACCCGTCGAGTTACTCTTTTGAACTTTTTGATGTGATATTAAATTCGTCAAACGCGTTGTCTTGATGCGTTACTCCACATTCTATTTCTTTCTCTATTTCCAGACAGAACCTAATGCCCAACTATAATTGAATTTGCGAGAGACAAATCTGTTTTTATTGAAAATACATTAATTCTAGAGAAATTCTATTATGTAACATAAGTTCTAATATATCGTTCCTACTCTCTCATGCCTCTGTCTCAGCTAAATTTTATGATTTATTTTTCAGGAATCTGATTCGTTATTGGCTGGCAAGCTAGTGTCATCACAACTGTAAAATCTATAGAAGAAAAATCGAAGTAAGCGAAAGATGCCTTAACGATTACGCCATAGGACTTTATGATTGTGGTCAGGAATACCCTATACAACAAGTGAAAATTAATTACCAATAGATGATAATTTGTAATATTGAGTCCTTATAGAGTGGTCTGAATTCAGTCAGTTCCGTAAATACTTGAAAATGACAACACTGTTAGTGACAAATCTTGCCACCTTTAGAAAGGTATATCAATTGTTATCAATGGTCTCTCAGTAAAGGTAAGACATTTTATATTAGAAATATAATATTCAATCAATATAAAATGTTTTTTTTTCTTGTGGAATAACTTATGAACTTCTAATTTTGATTGTTTTTCATATGGGTTTTGCTGTTTTGTCGTTGCTACGAATTTGCGCTTTTTTGCGTTGTTTTTGCGCCTCAAATTTTATCTTAGGATTGATATCAAGTCGGACTTTGTTACAATTGACATTTCCATTAGTACAAACTGATATGATGCAAAATTTCATGAGGAAAAAAGGCAGTCGTGTATTACTTATTTCAATAATATCAAAATGAGTATTGTCTGCATTAATTTACAAGAATGTAATTTAAATTGTATTTTCCCACAATCAGTTCGTTAACTTATTTTTATTTGTTAAACACCATTAAGATCTGCATAATCCTCAATAATTTGTTTGTTTGTTTTTTGTGTTTTTGTGTGTGTGTTTGTTTGTTTGTTTGTTTGTTTTTTTTTGGGGGGGTGCATTTGTTTACTTAGTACAAGTTCGATGATATACTTTTGAAATAGACGATTCTTGAAATGCACCTTATATTACAAAGCACATCCAAACTATTGTTTTTTGTTGTTTTTGATACTAAGTTCAATGTTTATTTCTACTCCTTTCGATATATAGAAATTCTTTATTTTTGCATATGCTTCGTTTCATTTTTATAACTAGAATCAGTTTAGCTTGTCATTAATGGCAGAGTGTGCTGAGCTGAACATTATTGGCATCAACTCAGTTTTATTTGGTGTTCGAAATATTGTATACCTTTGCTTTTCATCACTTCATCAACAAATACAGTTGTTATTGTTGCCATCAAGGTATTCTTAAACACTTCAATAAGAATTTTAAAAGCATCATAGTAATGTTTAGTTTCATATAAATATAATCTCCTTCAGGTCAACTGCTGAAGTAACTTCCTCTATTCAATATAGAATCAATTCAATTCAGAATATTATAGATGTTTAAACTATCAGTTGCACGGTGGTTATCATCACATGTGTTTAGAATATGTAATTTATATCTAGAACAATAATTCGAAGGTCAATTTACGGAACCAGGAGTACTTGGGAGGTTGGAAAATTTTGTTAATTCCGTGTGTTTAGAGGATACAAACAATATCATGTGAAACTCCTCCCTTTTTAAGATGTCATTTCCAAATCTCTGTACCTGAGATCGATGAATATTTGAAATGTTCTTTCTTTTTAGTGATACAGGTATTTTTATTAAATGTCTCAAAGCCCATTTAAACTCATTTTTGATGCTTTGATATCTTTGAGTTCATATATGTGTGTGTGTGTGTGTGTGTGTGTGTGTGTGTGTGTGTGTGTTAGTAAAAGCGATCCCTGACATACAAAACTGTTGCATTTAGGAATAACTTATGGAAAAGGATTTTAAAAAAAAAAGAGAACAAACATTGTAAATTTAACCTTTAAACATATATGATATGGTTTATAGTCATTTTGAGAATAATCTCAAATTATGCAATATCACTTTTCTGAATCATACATCACAGACAACTAATGCTACATTGACTCTGATCAATAATAAAAAAATTAAAATTTATTATGGTAGGATTGAGAAATATAACGGTAATTATTCAGATTACGCTGTTTCGTGAATTCAACAAGAGTCCCAGTAATCGGGTGAAAAATTCATTGTTTCTTTTCATCTAAATTATTATCTTAACACAAATTCAAAACGGTATATGTTACGAAATGTATGAAAAATCACCAAATATATGGGATTTTATTGGGCTACAAATAACTGCAACATCATCTTTTTTTTAAATCATGTTGTATACTACTACATAGAGAATTAAGTTTTGATCTAAGAAGTTCTTAGGATTTTGTAAAACTAAAGATCTGATTAATGCCACTTCTTGTATATCAAGTAGCATAATACTTTTGGTAGCCATTTTGTATAGTTGCTAAGAAGTCGAAAGAGATTTGTTGTTTCGCAGTATGAACACTCATGAAGTTGAGATATTAAGTATAAAAAAGGGGAGATCTCAAACTTTGTCTTTCGTGAACAAAAAACAAAGGAAGATAACATCAATTTCTGATTATCTATTATGTCGTTCTTCGAAAGCGCTAAAACAGTATACATTTTATTGCTGTATGTAGTTAAATTCCCAGTTTCCTTATGAAACAACTTATTGACTTTTAAACAATGTTATTTGGTGCCTTGTTTTCATGGACAACAACATATTTGTAGAGTAATTTATAGCTATAGCAATTTTTACAACGTCAGGACCTAGCGAAGTGATCTTCATGTTGTACTCAATAGACTTTAAAAAAAAACATGATTTGTTTTTGAATCGACGTTCACTCTACATGTAGTTTAGATTTTTTTTTTTTTTTTTTGGTGCATGGAACTTTGCCAGTTTTCTAACTGAGGCGATACGTGACATCAAAAAGAATAACTAAGCAGATAATCAACGCTTGACGAGAAATTTACTGCTTTCATCATAAACTTCAATCAATGAAGTTATTCGTAATAACGTGCCTCCTTAGATGACTTATTTTTTGGCCTAACCCCTAAAGCAATAAACATTTATAAAAATTAGAAAAAAAAATTATTTGTTTTATTCCAAGTATTTTTGAATTCATTCTACATTTTCCTAATGTTTTATTGCCTGAACTTCTGAAAATGCCATAAAAGAAGGAGTTTAACGAATTATACGACAAAATTGACATCTCTATAACTACACTCTTCTCACATTAACAGTTAAAAAGCTATAGAATTATCAGGATCACTAGTAGCGTAGAAATGAATTTTCAATATTATATCCTAAAAGGTAAGTTAAAAATTGCGATTTGTTGTTCTGAATAATGAAAACCTGAAAACATATTGCAAACTAAGAGAAAATTAACTTCAATATATCATCCAGAAAAACAAGACATTTTTTTTCTTAGTGTGCATGCACTTATCTTACAGGAACTGAGACTAACCGACTAAGATAAAAGTTGGAAGAGACTTTCTTATTTTCATCATACGAAATCAAATCGAAATATCTCTTGGTCTCATAAGCTGTTTCGTCTTTTATCACTCGACATAAAAATACATCAAGAAATTTGATTACAGTTTTACCTAAGAATCATGTATGATAAAAGCCATGTTTTTTTTCAACTTACTTAATATTGTAAAATTGTGTATATACATCAGTTAGATGCATGTCTCATTAATGATTTGAGAACATTTAGAAGTATGTGTAGTAATGAAGGTTGAGAAGTCGAAACAAATAAAAATAGTTGTATAACTATACATAGTGAAATCTCGTGTGAAAAATTATTTTTTTCAGTTATACTTTACTGTTGTGACTATTTTGTATATATTCTTAACCTTGAAAATACAGCCCATTTTTATATTTTGTTATAAATGAGACTTCTGAAATATTTAACATGTAGTTTGTCTTTCTGATCATTTTCTTTTTTTTTCTTAATTTTCACGATTCTTATGCAAGTCAGTACTTTAACGTCGACAAGGTTAAGAATATTATAACTTTAAGAATGTTTTCTCAATGTCTTAGGAAGACTTTGTAAAGGAATGTTTCCTCTTATCCTTTACATTAAAAATAGGATTTAATTGCCTGAAACCAAAAATGCTCAAGCACCAAGTTCAGTGTCCTTTCTTTGTGAATAATAATGCTATATGCACTTGATTCTATTCAATTTGTGATGAAATTGGATGCAGGTGGTGATTTTGTTTGAAATAATTCTTTAAGCAACAACACATTCAGCGCATATGTTCACTAACTTTTTTGTATTATTATCTTTTGCAGTGATGTAGAATGTATTTCGTTAGGACCAATCCCGTGACAGATTTGATGTATTTGTGCCCAATCGTTTGCTATAATTAGAATGGAAGAAAATACTAGTTTTTCACACATAGACGAAATTGTGTTCAACAGAACGCTGGATCATCATAACGTTTCATGTAGCAATAGAATGTGTTTACTCGAAAACCGGAAGTCTTTCACAAGCGGAAGTAATTACGGAGTGAACGTTGGAATTAGTACCGCAGTAAAAACAGTAATTCCGTCTGCAAATATTGGAATAGGATGCGTTTTATTTTTTATAATTACAATTACTATAGTTGGGAACGTCGTTGTACTAATAGCTGTGATATCGAACAAAAAATTACGAACAGTTTCTAACATGTTTATTTTGTCGTTAAGTCTGACTGACTTGTTTGTTGGAACCGTTGTGATGATTCCTGCTGCCATGAACGAAATTTTCGGTGAATGGATCTTACACCATGCATTCTGTTCAATTTGGGTTTCATTTGATGTAATGCTTACTAGTGCATCCGTCTTAAATGTCTGTTTAATAAGTATTGATCGGTATGTCTCGATCATGACTCCGCTCCGATATAAAACAATTATAACACACCGCCGAGCCCTATATATGTTACTGGCTGCCTGGGGAATAGCAATTTTCTCTTCCTTCGTTCCAATCGAAAATGGACTTCACAATCCGTCTCTTTTAACCCTGGAGAATTTGACATTAATTAGTGATAGACCACAGTGCATTTTCGTGGTCAGTTTACCGTACGCATTCGCCGCATCAACGATAACTATATTAATACCAATCATAATAGCATTAGTCCTGTATTACAGAGTTTCCAAAGAGGCAAAAAGACAGGCTCTATTTGTTGGGACATTGATGGTAACCACGAACGTTTTATTAGGTAAAAACATGACATCAAAAACGATACGGGAGCCATTTACCCACAAAGCAACAGTGACATTAGGAATTATAGTTGTAGCTTACGTTCTTACGTGGGCGCCATTTTTCGTGACGAATATTACTGAAGCCATTTGTGAGTGTGTTCCAGGAAAGGTTTTTATTTCCTTCGTGTGGCTTGGATATTGTAATAGTTTCATTAATCCAATTATTTATCCTTTATTTATGAGAGATTTTAGAAAGGTTTACGTTCGTTTCATACGGCGCTGTTGTCCATATGTAAAAGCAATTAAGTATTTTCAGGACAGCCCAAAACTCTGCAAACAGTATCCGTTACATAGATAGCTGTTTTATTTATTCTTTTGTTACATTGTTATTCATAACTACTAAACTTGTTATGTTTTCATTAATTTTCTTGCCTACTTTTAGAAGCCAGTTTGGTCTTTTACATTAATTTTTGGCAAAAGTTCATGAAATGAAAAAGTCATCATACTATAATATGACAAAAATGTTTGCATTTATATCATTTTCAATATGACTTTGATTACATTATTACCAAAGCATTAAGGTCAATGAAATAAGTTGCTACCAGTGACAAACTACCGCCAACGGAAATGGAAACAGTGCACACTGAAAAGAACTATGTCATACGATTTACACTTAAATTATACATATGAAAGTACAAAGTAATGATTAAATAGGCTAGAGTACGTCCATTTTCATAAATTATTCAAATTATTTTGGTTCCTTTTAGCTTACAGTACAGTTCACCGGTTGTACAATACAGAATCGGTTGGTTCTTTGCTTTTAACAATAAAATGAATGGTAAATATTCTTTGCTGTGACTTACAGTGTACAAACGAACGAACGAATATACAAACAAAACACAAACAGAATCTCTACGATATTGTGATAGTTCCATAATGGAAGAAGAATTTGTCATCAAACTCTGCTGTCCCTGAATACTGTTATATAACTATGAAGTACATTTAGTTGGGTTTGCATGTTTCAAGTTGCAACTAAGAAGGCTATTGCGCCAGTGTATCATTGGTTTCTGGGGTAAATGTTCTTGCTTATTGTATGCTACAAGCAGCGGTGTTTCTTTCAAACGAGTTTGTCCTGGCCAACAACGTAAGCATACTAGTAAATAAGTCCTTAATTCGGCGCTAAATTTGCCTTCTCATTTCGATACTTTTGCTTTTGAATACTTCTTTTATATATTTCATTTTTCAAATAGTGAACTTCCTTAGTATTTAGTTTCAATGCTACTGTTAGAGGTTGCTCTTTCAAACACGTGTTCAACATACCGAAATTTGCCATATATATTATTGGTAATCTTTTTAGCATCGTACGTACGGCATTATATAAATATAGCGGCTTTGCATAAAACATGTCAAGTCGCATACATGTACAAGATCTCTTGAAGAGACAATTTCGTAGTAATTATCTAAGCAAGCTCATTAGGTACTTCTGTATTAAACGCTACACTTTTCTGTAAGTGTGGCACCGACCTTGCGGAAGTGCCAACTGAGCATGCTCAGAATATAAGGACCTGTATGGTTATTTTGATTCAAGTTTTACTCATGGATTCAACAATCTACCGAGTTTGCCACGTGCTCACGTTTTTCTTCCATACACAACATCTTTGAATGTCTCGATCATGACGCCACTCCGAAATAAAACAATTACACCACACCGCAGAGCTCTATATATATGTCACTAGCTGCCTGGGGAAAGACAATTTTCTCTTCTCAGAGTATGTTTTGTTGTGTGCTGAGAAAAATAGACGGGACAGGAGGTTTCTGATTGGTGAAATATGACTTCGGTTTAAAGATTTAATCGAGTACTTTTTTTAATTCCTTAATGCACCCATGTGTTTTTAAAGACCTTTTGTGATTTGTTATCTTTGCGGTTTCGATTTTCGTTGCTCTTTGCTATTCAATCTTGAAATAATTTTTCCATGTCCTCCATTGATCTTCATGTAATAATAGTACTTGATTTTTTTTTTCAAAATGAACCACTTTCCTGTAATTGTAATCATTTATTTCAGGCAAAAGTACTCAAAACTATAAGTGCAGGACTTTTCTGGTTACTGTTACAAAGTTCTTTTTCTTTGTATCATCTACTGATTAAAATTTCGTCCAGTATTTAGCTCTGTTCTCTGAACAAGAAATATGATCGTGTTTACCTTTTCGTGTGTTTGTTCCAGGTTGTTATTTGGTATGTATTTGACAATTTTTTGATATTCAAGAAAGACACATAGCTAATATAGCTTCTTTACCTTGATAATAAATGACGTATATTATTATTTCATCTAATACCAACCTTGTAATTTCATATTCTACTTAATCATACAATAATACCAAATAATTAAGGTAATCACAGTACAAAATAGCTTATTATTCGAAGAAAAGAGTTGTTTGAACAGGGAGATTTTAATCATAGTTAATATCTTCACTGAGAGACGATAGGTTTGGTTATTATGAAGTTCGCTGGGGCATTTTATTTTAAATCTGACCTTTATGTCTAAAAGGAAGATATTGAGACTTGTAGAGAAGTATGGGATTCTAGGGAGGTCAAAATTCCACCTACTGACTGCCTAGTCACTTTGGTCACGATGGTTTAAAAAAGAACGTCTTTATTTTTAATGGAGACCATTATTTACAAATAAATGTCACAGCTATGGGTACTAATAGGCTCCGTCTTATGCCATCATTTCTATGGGAAAATTTTTAAAAAATGTGAAAGATATAAATATATTACATATTTACAAAAAGGCAGTTGCGGATTTCTTGAGGTACAATGTCAATTCGTAGCAGGCCCTCATAAATCCGTATCAGACCGGTGGCCGATATTATTTGTTTTACAGTAATTCTATATCAGAGCAGCATCAACCGATATCAGACCGGGTCATGATATGGCATTTGAAATCATGATCTTGTCATGCATGAAAAACCGCAAATATTACAGTGAGATGCTTATACTATGTATTTACAGAAGTTTTCATTTTAAATTCGTATTACAGAAGAATTGCCAACGAATTTTTAAAAAGAGCAAAAAGCAATTTTTAAAAGGATATAAAAATAGTACAGTCATGTTAGTTTAAACATAAGTGTTAAGGAAACATCACGGATAAGCTGTATTAAAAAGTACGAAATACTTAATGATATAATACGATTTCCGATCTTTCCTGCTGAATACTAAATGCCAGCAAAAATAAATGATCGCGTATCTATTTCGTTTCGTCTGGGCTAGTTGTGAAACTTTCAGCTTCTCACTAGATAGATCGATGCAACCTTTCAAGACTAAATATATAATTCTAACGCTACAGTATTTGGCTAAAAAATCATTTTTGAAATTCGTCCAGAAGGTTCATTTGCCTCCAATTGAAGTACAAGTCAATCTAAATCTCATGCATATTCTTCAATGGTATGGTACGGTTTTAACCGCTTAACTAACTTAACGTGTAATCATATCAACTTAGTTTATTAAGGATCGGTAATGGATGATCAATGATTTTTTATTAGATATACATACATAACATTTTGACACATTTGTAAAAAAAAAAACTCATAACTCTTCAAGTAGAACTTTATGCACCGTATTACACATTTCAACAATTGGTGATAAATTCTACCAAGAATCACAATCACCCTACTTTTCTTCTAACATACAAAAAGACATAAAGCCATCTTCCATGTACTTATCATACATATCAATCGTTTTGTCCTAATTTGAGAAAATCGCTACTCTATTACCAGCAAGTATTTTTACGAGTCTAAATGAAGTCAATGGCATTGATGTACCGAGATTGAAATGTACTAAGTTGTCCTGTTTTGCTCATTCGACAAACGAGATTTATAGTTAGTCGTACGTGATTTTTTTTTCAGCAGCACAAGGTACACGAATTTGACATCTCGACCATATTGGACAGCTTAGTTGACATGAGTCGGACTTTATATGAGGTTTGTCGGGTTTTGTGGTTTCATTGGTATTTTAATCGCATCATAATTGTACAATTAAAAATTAAACGATTATAAAGTAAGTCGAGATGTAGGCTGTGTCATGTTGATAACGAGCTATCGGTACCTTAGGTCAGTATGTTAGGATACGGATAATCTCTTTTTGAGGCATCTTCAATCCTGCCAACATTATATCTTGAAGCATTAAATTAGTAAGTAAAATCTAATTCCTCTCATCAAATCGTTATAAAATCATCTTGCTTCAGACAGTTCATTACTAGGTAACTGAAGTATTTCTACTGTTCGACTTTGCGGCCGCTACGTGCATGATCTTTAGAGTGAATGGTACTGTAAGAATTGAGTTAATCCTGTTTTAAGATCGCTATGCATGAATCTTAATGACTGCATACTGTTCTATTTTTTGCCTTATCAATATCAATACCGTCTAATCCTTTTATTATAGACCCTTCTACAATGTAATTCCAATAGTTCAGACAATATTCAAATGTTTGCATGGGGCTCGTCTTTCTTCCTCGCACTATGATATCAGGAAATGCGGAATATTACCAACGATACGCGGAACTGTAGACGCAATGAACTTAATGTTGATATAGATTGATAATTATGATTGTTATATTGGGAAAAAATTGAGGTGAAGATTTGCAGATCGAATGACAGTTAAAACCTGCTCTTCCAGTCATCAAAGTTAGTCGTAAGTCTATAAGTGGATTTTACGAAAATTACATTGCAAACGATACTAATTACAAAAAAAAACTAGGAACTGTACATCTATGGCGATCCAGTAATTTCGTGCAAAATTTTGCCAAGGAATTTGTCCAATAAAAGCCTGGAAGCGCCTTTCTGAAAAGAATCCTGGGAATTTAGAAACATTAAGCAAAGAAAAAAGAAACAAGGTGATTAAGCAGCTTTACTTTAACCTAACCTACGGTAGCCTTTCCTGTCGTGTACCAGTAGGGTTAGAGAATCTGGACGGTTTTTATGAGTTTTGAAATGATTTGACATACAAGTCCAATAATTGTACCAATTTCTGCGGATACTAGACCCTTCCGTCGAGGTAATGGAATAACATGATATTAGTATCCCCCGAAATTTTGGTATAAGTATATCCCGCTGAACTCAGGACCGTTGCGGTGGTTTGCAACTTCCGGTTTTTACCCTGATATTGCCATTTTTTAATACGGACTATTCTTTTGACTACTGCCAATATGTGATCAGTTCGGTAATTTTATTATAAACCTTCATTTTTTCAGTTATCTTACAGGTATTGTCTTATCTTTCCTGAACCCAAAGCTTGATCAATTCTAATTCAATTGTTTAGAATTAGAGATTAATTTAGAGAAGAAATTAATGAAAATAATAATTAGAATTCTCGATTCAGATTTTCATGAAATTTTATCCAATTGAGTCTGAGGCTTGAAATTCATTTGATAGGAAATATAGCATGTTACAACGGATGTCAAGAATTTCTGTCGTGTCTTGAAGAACAATTTTGTTGGTATTTCAACAATTTTAGCAAAACTATAATTTGTACAAATAAATCAAAGATAACTGTCAAAATGATTTTACCCTTTTCAACGCAGTATAGATTTTAACATCTTTTTATTTGAACTCATAACGAACATGTATATCTTGTTCTTGCGAGGTATTTCTTGTAAAATTGCCCTTGTAAATTCTTTATGCTATTCGTGCTATCCGCTATCTGTTCTATATAACATGCACCATACTACCGTTGCTAAAAGCTGAGAAAATCAATGAATATTGCCCCATAACGAGAAAAAAAATGAATTAGTCAGAAACATCATTTCAACAAATTGAGTTTTTCCTGTTGAAACCTTAGAACAAATTAATGATATATAACTGAAAGAGGCGTTTTTTCTGTAAAAACCAATCAACACCCAGCTGATTAAACTGTTAACAAAAACAAAGAAATTGCTATTTATGGAATTTTATCGGTAATCTTTTATTTGATGCACTCCTTAAAGATGCAAATATTGACGGTTTTTTTTCAGTTTTCTTTGAATAAACGGAAGTAAGCTTCGTGTGGTTCTAAAATCCGTAACACTGTGACTTGTTTTTTTGCCTAGTGGTGAATCCTTTCAGAGATTTGAAAGATAGACGAGTTATTGATCTGCCAGTGAAACCGTTGACTTTTTACATTGCACATGTACCTCTATAGTGTCCATACTCAATCTGCAATTCATTACTCAGGGAGCATTGTTTACCACGGCGTTCGGTGCAAATTGTGGTTCTTTCATAACATCGTCACATCAATTAATCCACTAACCATTATATTAATGAGAGGAGGCTGCTGCTGATAAAAATTAATGTTTTAAAAACTTCTTATTCATAATCAGTTCTAAAAAAAGAATGGTCTGCATCAAAATGGTTGATGAGCAAAATTCGTAAATGGGTCAACAGGTAAACGATAAATTTTGGCAAAAGAAATTTACTCATCAATGTTAAAAAATGATTTAAAGTTTTAACCCGTGCTGTTGGATAAATCGAAAAAAATACTATTTTAGTGAAATATTTCTAATTCAACAAAACATCCCACCCACCCACTCTCTTTCTGTGCCTATAACAGTTACGTCAGATACAACATACGGGATGATGACGATAGCACATTACTGCAGTTAAGATACGAACTTTTGTATTCTTTTAGCATCAAGTTTCTTACTAATTAAGACATTTCTTAAACATTTCACGAGGTTTGGCTTTTCATCTACGATTATTAAATTCAAAAGCCGCAACAAGGAACTGCAATTAGGAATTGTCTGAACTATTACTCTCTTATCTTAATCTTGAGTTTGAAGGAATAACACATTAAAGCACTATTACAGTGAACATCTTATTTGGTGAATGAGTAACCAAGGGAACCAAGGTTATAGCGGTAATCAAAGAGTAATCAAGGGAACCAAGGTTATAACGGTACTTAAAGAGTAATTAAGGGAACCAAGGTTATAGCGGTAATCAAAAGAATGTAATCAAGGGACAAAGACCAGACATGGAAAACAGACATACACAACAAAGAACATAAAGTAACTAAAATCATACATACAAAGTAACAAAAGTAAATGAGCAACTCGGACTCCACTAAAACCTTGGAGCATGGACCAGGTGCACCGGTAGGGTAAGCGTCCTCTGCTTTTCTAGAAACACCCACCGAGTTGCTCATAAAAAGTCAAGTCCGGGGTAGACAAACGAGGAACGGAAAACTATGACCCGTTGAATAAATCAGTTTTCATGGTGCTGATAGATACACCATAACGATCCACGAGTTCATGATGACGACCATAAAACTTCTGTAGTGATGACTTCAATCTTTTAGCAACATAACCCTGTTCCAGAAGCCTATTTGTTAGAGTTCTAGCGCGATACAAAAAGTCTGCGTAGTTTCGGCAAGCTCTGGCATAACGTATGAGTTGTGATATGAACACTCCATACACAGGAGCCGAAGGGATGTTGCCACAGATGAAAGGAAAGTTGACAATTCTGAAAGAAAAGTCATCACGTTTTACTGTAAAGTTTGGTCAATAGTTTTCCTTTACCATCGATTTCTATGTGTAGGTCAAGATATGAGGCTGACTTCACAGTGTCTGTAGTATCCTTTATCCCAAATTTTTTTGGGTAGATGCGATGTATCAAATCCCCGAAATTAGGATTGTTTAAAGATAATACGTCATCTATATAGCGGAAACTGAGATTGAAGGATCTAGCTAAACGATATTCTTTCTTTCTGATCAGATCAGCTATAAAGTCAGCCTCATAAGAGTGAAGAAATAGGTCAGCAAGTAAAGGAGCACAATTTGTTCCCATTGGAATGCCGACCGTTTGTTGAAAAACACGTCTACCACACTGGACAAATATGTTGTCGATTAAAAATTTTAGCAATTTGTAAACATCTTCCTCTGTATATTTGGAGGATGATTTGGAATTATTTCTTACAAAGTATGAGGAATCTCTACCAAGAACTATATATTTGTATCTAAGTGTACCATCTTTTTTGAAGAAAAAAACAACGATGTATGTTTTTAAGTCGGGATTTTAACTGAGTATGGGGAATAGAAATATACATTGTTGAAAAATCATAGGTTTTAATGCTATTATATTCAGATAATAGTCTTGAACTGATTGTCTCCAAAAAATCTTTCGAATTTTTCAGGATCCACATTGAATTAATACCACTACGGGAGTAACAAGTGTTGTGGTAGGACTGCAGATCCTCTTTGACAGTTGTAAGTATAGAAGTTTTGAAAGAGGTTTGGTGGTACATTTTGCAGATCCAGCTATGAAACGTTGTTTGTATGGATTCTTGTGAAGTTTAGGAATCCAGTACATAGACGGTAAATTACAATCATCGTCTTTGGTAGAGAGACCAAAAGAGGATAGCACAGATTTATGGTTTTCCACAATCTCTTCTTTGGAGAGAGTGGTAGCAGTATAGGTCTTATCACTGCTATTATTTTCTACGTCTACCTTTGATAATAAACATTGGACATAAAACGTTTAGCAGACAAAAACAATCAATGTTGTTTTGGGCTTTGTCTGCTGGTACGACAACATATTTGTCATGTATAGTAGGCAATGTTTTGCTACATCGAGTCTTTGAAAACTGATGTAGCCTTGGCACTCATTGACCTACTTAAAATTTTCATTCGTTTCAAAATTAAAGACCTCACGGCCTTTAACCACCCTGACAGAGAATCAATGTCTTCTTGTTCTCGTTTTATCCATTTTCTTGCATAGTCCTCGACGGCATCCATAAGAACTTTAAAATTATAATTCCAATTTATGGAGCGTGGTTCACGTTACTTGGGACCTTTAGAAAGGATATTACACAGAGATTCGTTTTCGATAATGGTTAAATCTCCCGTAACGACGTGACCAGAAGGACCATATTTGAATGGAGAGGTTTTGGAAGAACAGTCAGGTGATTTAGCCTTGAAGTCCTCAATCTCGATGTTCTGCAATAGCCTTTTATAATTGAAAATTTCGGATGCAATGGGTGAAGTATAGGAATATGAAATAATTGGTATGGATTTGTCTTTGAAATATGTGGGAATTTGTTGGTAACGTTTTTGTGATGGAGGATGTTAGCCAAATTAATTGCATCTATACCTTTGTTGACAAACGGTAGTGGGAGAAATCATCGTCTTTCTTCATCTTGACTTTTCGCAAAGACTGGTTTAAAGAGTCTGTGGAAACCAATATCCAAAATGTTGGCAACAAGTCTGTATAATGATGAGGTGGGGTCAGAAACAGGAGTGTCAAGAGTTGTTTTGTAAAGGAGTGTAGTAGAGTGAGAGGTATAGAATAAAGTTTGATTCTAATGTGATGAAGTCCAAGAGGTTTTTGTATGAAAGGAAGGAGACCATCAATGGAGACATCATGTAACTTAGGTGACGTATAGTGGTGATGGCCATGACTCCTTTCCCGTCTTGAATGTGTACAATGAGAGGTTTGTTTAGTATTATAATAGAAATACGTGCATTTTAAATGGTCTGCAGTGGACGATATGAAGCTTCATATCAACCCAGTGACGATAACATTAATTTCTACATTGACGTGGTGCTCTTTTAAAAACAACAGGACTTGATATGAGCAGCACATTGGTAGGAAAACCCTTTTTGTTTGAACATTTTGTTAATTTCGTTTCTTCTTGGGGATATCATACTCATCCTTTTTCCTGAATCTCTAGATCAGCGCCTAGCTTATTTTGTCGTTGGTTCTCTCGGATTTTTTTATGAGTTGATGTTGCATTCCTGTGTTACATCGTAAATACATGTACCAATGGTTTAAGCCGAAAGTATGAAACTATATAATACCAAATTAAAATTAGAAATTAAAATTAAAATTATTTTTTATGTTTTGTATGGAATTCAAAATCTAAAAGCTCTAGGTTTAAGTAAAATATTTGTTTTCATTTTTAAATGACACTATAACAATAAATTTTGAAAAAAGATAGAACTTTTCGTATATCCGTTACACCCTTCATTTCGTTCTTTATAAAGCTAAGACAACATAGCTTCGAGAATGTTGCAGTCTTTGTGGATATAAATCACAAAAATCCACCAAATATTATTTCGTAAGGCAGTGTTAACGAATCAAACGCACGATATGAGTGACGCTGGCGGTCAACTGACTGTTTCTATACTTGGGTGTAATTGTCGTTTTCGTGTTAAAAATACATACTTTGCACTCAAGTGACCGACTAATGTCATGTAGGGGACCCCTCTTCAAGGAACTGGGTACCTAAGAAATTGTCTATGCGATAATGTAGCACTTGAGCTATAAAGATATATCGCTTATCAACTGAGGAATGTTGATAGTTGAGAGGGACATGTATTCATTTCTATGATTGTGGCTTAAGTATGAATAATTTGATAGATAATTTCGACATGGAGGTACCAAGCTCAAGCTAGCGAACAATAAGCCAGCGAGTAATAAGGTAGATAATGCTAGCGAACAATAACGCAGCGAACAATAAGGAAGCGCAGGAAAACTTCAATACCTAAAAACCATAGAACATAACAAACCCACAACGGACTGTGTCATTAACGTGTCATTTGGATAACTTCGTAATAAAATTTTTGACTTTACTATTTTATACACGTACTTCAAATGCGTTTCAAATTGGTTTATTAAGATTGAGATTAAAAACTTTCAATCTAAAGGCGACAGAATGTCGAGTCTACTAATTGATATTTTTAAATGTGTTATTTTCCATGTATAAACAGATTGAAAAATTGAATTCATTCGTTATTTAGCTTTTCCTAGGTAGGCGTTAGAAAGTAGTTTTCATACTGATACATTTTATTTTGGACACTGGGTTAGTGCCCTCATTTGTTACTCTGAGATTGATAACTCCGTTAACTTTAATGTTAAAATGCAAATCAGTTACACAAAGGAAGAATAATGTTGAAAATTAGCAATTCCACTTCTACATGTGTATAGTTACAAAATATATAGATACAAAAATAAATTCCACCCCTTTTTTGTCAAAACACTGAAACAAAAACATAAACAGAAAAAAATAGAAAAAAAAATAACCAACATAAAAACAAATAATTACCCGTCACTCTTAAAGTTCACACCTCAAAAACATTTCTATAAATAGTTAATTCATGACAAGAATGAGAAAAACAAGGTGTGTGTTGGGGGGGTCCCGATTTTGGGGGAACGATCTATATGCACATCCTAGAAATTGGGCGGTTAACTAGCCAAAAATATTGAAAACTCAGCCCATGTTTGTCCACAAAAGCTTAAGGCTACGAAATATTTATAGCTACATCAAAAAGGGTCCCCTGAGTAACATAAACTATCAAATTGTAAACGAGACGTCTTCAGGACTGTTCGTATCTGGATGCTAGAAATTTAGAGGTGAACTAACCGTGAGAGGCTACCTAACCACAATTAGCATAGTAGTTCACCACCCAATTTTCCGGGTGTGCAGATGAACCGTTCACCCAAACATGAAATTCAAATTTGGCCAAAACATCATGTAGGGGACCCCTCTTCAAAGTGTCATAAAAAAAGTTCCTACGGCAAAGCTTCTACAGGCCATTCAGGGTTAGTTAGTCACCATATCGGTTAGTTCACCACTAAATTTCCAGCGTATGCATATGAACCGTTCTCCCAAACATGGAATTCAATTTGGGCAAAAAACGTCATGTAGGGGACCCTCTTTAAGGTATCATAAAAAAGTTCCTACGGCAAAGCTTTTACAGACCTTTCAGGGTTGGTTAGTCACCATACCGGTTATTTCACCACTAAATTTTCAGGGTGTGCATATGAACCGTTCTACCAAATATGGAATTCAAATTTGGGAAAAAACGTCATGTAGGGGTCTTCATCTTTAATTTGATTACATGTAATTTTGATGTTTTATTGTTTATATCAATAAATAAAATTCGGGGATTGTTCGTGAGATGACTGAGCCTCGATTTGACTCGAATATAGTTCCTCTTAAAAATGTGTATGTAGCAGACATGTGGAGCAAGCAGAAAATTGAATGAGTTTTGTTTGAGCTCTGTAGTTGAAGTTATTATTTGGACAACTGTCAGAAACTCTGAATTCTAAATGACCTATCAAATTATCACCGTATGACAACTTTTCTATTTTTGGAAAACGGTTCATATGCACACCCTGAAAATTTGGTGGTGAACTAACTAATAAGATCGAGATATTTACAAGTCGGGCCCTAAACCAGGGTCCAAAATTAGTTAATTAATTATATCAGTATGCAAATTAATAAAGGCATTCAAAATTTTATTTCAAAAGTTTTTAATCTCAGTCTCAGTAAGCAATTTGAAATGCATTAGAAGTACGTGTATAAACACAATAGTGTACAAAATTGTCCAATGATACTTAACATGGCAAAGTCCGTTGAGGGTTAGTTATGTTCTATGGTTTTTTTTTTAGATATTGGAGTTTCTCCGTGCTTTTTGATTGTTCGCAGCGTTATTGTTCGCTGGCTTATTGATAGCTAGCTTGAGCTTGGTCGTGGAGGTCGATAAATTGAATTTCGACTCGAAAATTTAGAAACTGGGAGAGGCCAACCAGTAGTTTGTAGTTCGATTACGCAGTGTGTCGGAGAGTTTTGTGTTCATTCGTCTAGGTGTTCCATGTAAACTGACACTGAACCTAAATATTACGCAAACTGAATTTGGTGTACATATATCTAATATTCTTTGTATCAGAATGGTAATTTTAAAAATAAATCAAAGAGTGCAATATTAACCATTTACAACAATAAGGTTGTGTTTAGATACGTTTAGATTCGATCCCCATAATCTTTTATACTCTTCTTGGCTATTTGACGATTATTTGAGGCTTGAAAATTCAAATGATCGATATAAATTGATTCACAACATGAATACTTTGATTATAATTGCGTTTCAATACCTTAGTTGAACATGATTTCAATGCGAATAATTCACCTTTAGGAGTAGATGACAAATTTTCAATGTTATACAGCTATGTACTATTTATAACACGTTAGTCAACATTTTTTTCCCATCAAATGAAAAGTTGGGACCCCGCGATACCCATGTCCATCTCAATTGGAAGCGGTTAAAACAATTCTGTGGAAGAGCTATTAAAGTTTACACTTAGTATAAATATCTTTTTAAGAAAGTTGAATATTTGTAATTATATGTATTTAATATACTTTTTAGTATTATATCTTCTAATATTTCGTGTGATGTACGATTTAAAGAGGGATACTAGATTTGTTACTATATAAATCTAATTATAGTTCCCCGGACACCTGCATATTTTACATGATCATTTCTACGCATCAATATAGATGCGTATAAAACAATTTTAAGATGGGTGCTTATCATTTCTTGCAAAAAAAATTGATGGTTATGTGTGTTTCATTTCTGACTTCATCATTTTTTTTTAAATAATTTAAATATATAAAGTGTTCAACGAATAATGCAAATGCAGTTTAGATTGTTAATCGTCGTAGGTCGATGGTCACCTACATGTTAGACTAACCCAATATTGCCCTTGAAATTTAGAGTCGCCATTGCCTGAGAAGAAGATGATGATGTTACCGAAAAATTATGCAAGTTATTTTATTATTCAAACTGCGTTTAGTTTTACTATAAATAAACGTCTTAGGTCTTTTATGATTCCAATGATTAATAGATTTTAATTTCAACAAATATAAATAAGCATTATTAAACAGGCATTTTTACAAACAAAGCATTTTAAAATACCAAAAATTCTCCTCATATTTGTGCTACATGTGTACAATTTAATGGAAGCAATTGAATGACCCAGATTCGCAAGTCTTAATTAATACCAGTATTAAAAGAGTGCATGTATTATTTCCCTTTATGTGCATGTATCTACAAATAAACAAGAGCTCTGAACAGCCTTAATTGCTCAACTGGTAATGTCAGAAATATGGTTACTCTTTTATTTGTTCGACTAAACGTAAGATTTGGATCGAAAATGGAAGACCACGTGGAACAGAACATTTGTGTTATATTGATTACAAAAAAGCTAAGCGAAATTTTACTAATTTCCAGATGAAAGCATATAATGACTATAAGGATAAGCAAAATCGTGATCTTGTAGAAGCGGCTGATTGTGACATAAAATCATTTTGGGAACTTTATCGCTCTGGGCAGTCGAGAAGCCTTCAATTGTGCAACAGTCTCTTTGTTAACGAAATTAAAATCCGAGCCCCACAAGGTATCGCCAATGCTTTCATGAACTTCTTTAGTGCAATAACAGATTCAAATGACGAATTCAGTACAATTTAGTACAGCTTCCTAGACACTGCAAATCAGGATCATATTTTGAATAAGGAGTTCTCAACGAGTGAGATAGATACGGCGATTCGATCATTAAAGCTGAGAAAGGCATCGGGTGTTGACAATATACATTCTGAAAATATTCGTTATGGTGGTAAATCCTTGATTGATGTTTTAACTAATCTATTTAATAATATAAAAAGAGCCGCATACATTCCCACTCAATGGAAAACTGGTATTGTAATCCCTGTGTATAAAGGACACTCGAAAAATAAGGCTGATCCCAACAGTTATAGACCAATAACATCACTACCTGTGATATATAAACTTCTTGAAATGATTCTGCTAAATCGAATTCTATATTGGATGAAAATATCTTCTATTGACTTCCAAATGAACAACAATACGGTTTTAGGAAAAACGTAGGATGTTCTACAGCTTCATTCGCACTGCATGAAACAATATACGAAAATATTGAACTTAACAGTAAAGTCTATGTAGCCTTTCTAGACACGCAAAAGGCATTTGATACTGTGTGGCATTCTGGATTACTCAACAAGTTGTACCAATTCGGGATTACGGGAGACATTCACAAGCTTATATATTATACATACCAAAGTATTTGTGGAACAGTGCTATTTGTTGGTGCAATGTCTTCAAACTTTAAGATTCGCCAAGGCGTACGCCAAGGAGGAGTTTTGTCCACCTTCCTTTACCAACTTTATTTTAATGAACTTGTAGACATACTTAAAGAACTGAATATTGGAGCCACTGTGAAGATGGTATATTCTGGCTGACGATATTGCTTTAATAGCTACAACTCCTCATAATCTGCAAGTCATGCTGAACTGTTGCTATGATTATTCGATACGTTGGAAATTCAAGTTTAATCCTGCTAAATGTTCTATTTTACTTTTTAGACATAAATCGCGTGTTGGGCATGTTTAGACATTAGGAAAAGACGTTATCGAAGTAATGGATACACAATGTCATTAAGATATTCATATTACTGATAACTTAAAATATGAACTTAAATATGATAAAGCTTGTCAAAAAGGTCGTAATGCTCTGTATTCCATTGTTGGATATGGACACAAACAACCGGATATAAACCCAATGACTACTGTGAAACTTTACCGAACAGTCGTCATACCGATAGTGTCATATGGGTGTGAAACTTGTCAATGACTCCTCTTTTCAAAATGAATTTGTTTTTTTGATTTTTTTTCCGTTTGTGTGTGTATGATATCAAAATGTTTTGGATACATATTTGTTGTATACTTGTATCATGTTTATTGAATGTAAATCACTGTGAAGAGGAAATAAAGATTATGATGATGATGATGCCCTTTCTTAGGCATCGTATCTACTGAAATGGTTTTATCTCTATACATGAAGCTACAGTGTGTAGTACAAGTATTATGCAAGGTTTTTAAAACAAAAGTGGAAGAACTCTGTCTTAGTTCACACTACACACAATTACTCGAAAACTTTTCCACTAATTTTAATAAAACTTGATTAATTGTGTTTTTATTCGACTATAAAAATGTGCCATCACGTAATGATTTGTCACTGTTCTCTCTTGTCAATGCATGTCCATAGACACTTACTTTCGTGTGATATTTACAAGTAATATATTAAGTATTAGTTAGTTGCTCAAGTTTTCATATCCAAAAGGAAGTTTGGTATTGTTTTTGGGAGATATGCCCTCAACCATTAAGATCAAAAGCAAGCATTTCATACAATTGAACTATATACATGTAACTCAAGTAAGAGTAAATGAATGTCTCTGATATTGCCCTACAATTTTCTATACCACTATATATATATGTTAAGACTGGTTTTGAATCTTTAAGAAATGATAGGTCAAAAAACGGCCAGAAACCAGCAGAAACCGGAAGTACCAGGTACATGTATATTGTCAATTGATCATTTTGAGATTGTATTACAAGGTGTCATTTTGAGGGTTGTGACTTGATATGATTAAGTACTAGGGGTTAAAAATAGGCATTTTCTAGATGTCTGGATCTCTTTAAAATTGTACAACAATGTGCCTTCAGTGGCGGATCCAGAGTTTTAAAAAAATTCTTGACAGGATCACCGGTGAGGATCACAAATGATTCGAATTTGCTGGGGCATGCCCCCCTAAGAAAATTTTGAAATATTAAACCTCAGATCCTGCATTCTGAGGGTAACTTGAACAATTTTTTAATAATTTTTAAAAATTGCAATTTTTCTGGCCTTTTCTCCAAAGGAAAGTTCAGACTGATTTGAACCAAATAAGGTCCAAAATAGGCCACATTGATTCTGGTGAAATTCTCATCCTGTGTCAATGCAATCAAAATTCAAAGCTGTATCAACCTTGAATAGTGTGTCCATACTTACCCATCCCCTACTTTTTCAAGGTTCAACCCTGCATTAATATGAAACTTGTCATGGAGTACGTACATGTACTGTACTGGGTTATGGGATTTGATATTTTTCAGTGTAGTAAGATTTAACTGTATGACAAACACTGTGTAGATGTGTTATTTTTTTGCATTTGAGTACTTTATTCTGACATAGAGACCTACAGAGGTATATGTATGTTTCTTATTATACCAGGGCAGGTTCATATTTTCAATCAATTAAATTGAAATACATTTTGACTATATTTAACCATCAATCAACATTACATTTTTAATTATTTATCATATATTGCTTTCAAAATATTTGTAGAAATATTACTAGTTCAATTGGCACCGAGTATATAGGGGATTTATAACAAAACTGTCTTAAAATCTCAACACAAAACTACAACATACTGAAATTAATCGTGTGGACCCATTGATGGTCCCAATGTTTACACCTTCATTTGTTATAGAACAATATATCATCTTCCGCTAATTTTATTATTTATTTTGCAGTCTCTGAAGAGCCAGTACTGACGAAATGCTCAGGAAATTGTTGCTTGAAATAAATTATTGCTTGGAAGAAGTTTCTTTGCGTTTTTTCTCCTAATGATACAAAATGTCAGGGAAATGGCACCAACTTTATTACTTTGATTTTTTACTCAAGAATGTAAGTTCTAATTCATTTAACTTCGGCGGGTGTTCCTATAAAAGCAGAGGACGCTTACCCTACCGGTGCACCTGGTCCATGCTCCCAGTTTTTAGTGAGTCCGAGTTGCTCATTTGCTTTTGTTGCTTTGTATGTATGATTTTACTTACTTTATTTTCTTTCTTGTGTATGTCTGTTTTCCATGTCTGGTCTTTGTCCTTGGATTACATTCTTTTAATTACCGCTATAACCTTGGTTTTCTTGATTACTCTTTCATGTAATCTATAACAATTATGTGGCTTCCTTGCAGAGGTGTGAGAATAACAGTACAGAAATATCCGTATTCAATGTAGCTGATAGATACTACGCTGTTAGTTTCTGTAAATTTTTTAATAAAAAAAATCTTAACAGTCCAGATTTAGAGTAACAAACCTACATTAAGCGAAATGGTCAATCCTTAACATGACATAACAAAGTTCAACACATCCATGCAAGTACACCCTCAGGAAAGCATTGTAATGTAAATGTATATAACTTGTCTTATAATATATAAATCTTAACCTGAGTTTCTAGGACTTCGACTCGGAAAAAACAAGTACCATCCATTTCCTCTATGTAAGCAGAGGAAATAATCTGAGTCATTTTACTCCCTAATTTTAGTGGGGGTTTATAGTGATAGAGGTATCCATCCTTCCTTCCTCCCTCCCGTTAAGGAGAGGAGTTTCCATAACTTAATTTTACTCCTCCTACACCACTAAATGGAATTAAATGAAACTTTCAAAGAATCTTTAAATTTATTTAAACCAGCAGAGGCATCAATTGCTGTTGAATACCATAACATTTTTCTATGCAAAGTTAGCAAATGTAAACACATTCAAGATAAAACGGATTTGCAATGCCAGTCTGCGTCCATACTTGCCCCTCGGGCAATACCAATCTGTGTCCGCAGTTGTTATCATAGTTATAATTTAGGAGCTGCTTGGCAGTCTAAAAGAGAGTCATTTTTCGAGATTATAATTACTGGTATACTGGTAAGATAGAAAAAAAGGAAATGATTGAAGAGGTACAATCCTTCCAATTATGGCCAAATCTAAACCCTACAACTGACATTGTCACAATGTTGTCATCAATGTCATACTGTTATGTACAACTTTTACCTATGTCATTGCATAAGTTTTACACAAATCTACTCAGTCATTAGATACATGAGGGGAAAAATCAAATCACGTTGTTAAACTTGTATTGTTAAAATCGATTAAAGATAGATATATTCTTTTAATATGCTCGTATTTATTGTCGTTTCACGGCCGCATTTTATTCAACTTTTAGAACACTTTCTTTGTTGTTATTTCGATGGTAGTTGTTAGCGGGATGTCTGTCATAAAAAAATTAGTGTGGCTTTTAAAAATTGTGTTATTTGTATGTTTTCTTGTGTTTTGTGTTCAGTATTGGATGCAGAATAAAACATATTTGTCAGACCACAACGAAATAGCTAAAATTGCTCGAAAACATTCAGGTTGGTAAAAGCTAATATTTAGGACGATCAGGTTTTCTGATCTACGAAGGATAACTCGAAAACTTTCTTTAAAGTAACACTTTTCAGATTTTATTTGGCCATTTGTCATTTAGTATACCCCAATTTTCTTCTGTCAGTGCTTCCCCGAGACTGTTTTTTACTGGTGTTCAATTTGCTTAATATGGTCTTGCATCCTTCCTTCATTTCTCCGATGGCCTAGCGGTCAGTGATGTTGCTTTGCAAATTAAAATTACGTACACTATTTTCTGTGGTATACAAATTTGTTTTTATATGATACTTTAATCATACTACTTCATTCACGGAAATTCAATTTTCTAAATTGATAGATAATAATAACTTAGTTTAAACACAGACATTTTGATTGGGCATAAGTTATACCAACTTTCCAGGGTCCTTTCGACTTAAAAATAACAATTATTTTGAGAACATGCGTCAACAAAACATAATATACCATGTAAATAACCCGGATCAAGAACAGTATATAATAATTGTCATAACTTTTTATGTGATGAACTTGTTGTTTCAACATCTGTTGCAATAGCTATTTGAACTGAAAAAAAAAGAGTATAAAAAAGAGAAAACAAGCGAAACGTTAACATGATGAAATTATATCATAATAACTAACATGACTATGTCATGCTTCAGGAACCAAGGATGTCGAGCTAGCATACGAAGAAATCTATGCAGAATTGGCAAGACGATTCCCTGGACATATACTCCCGGAACAAGATACTCATTGGGTGTTCATGAATGCAGGAGGATGGATGGGAAGCATGTGCTTGTTGTACGCATCATTCACAGAATATATACTCTTCTTTGGCACCGCAATAGACACGTCAGGAAATTCAGGTATATATTTTAAACTCCCGTTCCAAGCTACATGTATGTTCACACATTTTAAATAGTAATTTTTCGACAATGTTAAGTGATCTTTGTGTTTGCACGCTTTGAACAGATACTGCAGTAGTAACATTTTCAAATGATGGATATAAATTATATAGTAGTAAAATAATTCAGGGACTTACGAGACTCTTTGCTTTATCGCTAAAGCCATAACTTGTATTCCTCGGACAAACTAGAAGAGCTCCACTAAATGTGTACATGTACACTTTAATACAATAGAACATTTCACATTATTTTGTCACGCAGCGCAACTTTTAAATATTCTGAACTTTACCGGTTCTGGAATAGTGTCCTTTACCATTTCGGTATACCTGATTTCTTGTTTGACGATGTTTACAACGACGACCCTCGAAGAAACGTACCCCTGCATGTCCTGATGGACCGTACTTCGGAATTCTGATCTTAGTAACATTTTGTTTAAATTTAATAGTGACATCGTTTAAACTTTTCTTTAATTCATCAGTCCACTGGCTAATTTTATTGCATGCGAATCTTTTCCTTTTTAGACAGTTCAATCATTGGTAATTAATATCAATTAAAAGATCGATTAATTGATTATTTGGAGATTGTATGCTTGGTGTAAATTTTATTTTATGCAGAATATTTACCAATGTTTAAGCTCTCAAACAAGTTTTAAACTTTGATTTTTGTGTCAATAGTAAATGCTGGTTTATATGTTTTAGTTTGCATACATTTTCAGTGGTTAGCCCTTCTTGTTGTTTTAACTTAATCCCCTTTTTGCAAACGAAAAGGACAGTTTGTAAGGAAAGCTTTAGGTTTTGTTGTTTTTAAATTTTTTTCCAGGGAGATACTGGGCAAATATTTCGGATACTCTCTTGACTGGGTCATTCAGGCAATGGAAAGAAGGTGAACTAGAAAGTCGAGTCTTCAAACCAGGTACGTGTTTTAAGCTTTGTCATTCCTCTTGTATGATTCTTTTATTGGTATTTGTTTTTCAACCCCCACCCATTCGCTTTGAAAGCGAGTGGAATATAGTGAGCATGTTGTCCATTAGCTTCGTCATTAGAGCTTCTTCTGCAATTAATTATCACAAATACCTGATATTTTGACGGAAGCTTATATTATAGGTATGCCATATCAATTGCCTCTTTTTTTCACACTGAAACGATATCAATTTCCTCATATTCGGCTTTGTTTATCTATTGACCATATAGATACTGGCAACGGAGTGGTAGCGGGGTGTTGTTTTAATATTGAGCATAGCATTTCCACTTGCTACAAGTATTTATGCATCAATTTATACTTTCTTGCTGTTACATTATCTAATGCAATAATCAGTCCAAATATTGTGCTGTTTCGCAAATTCGACCTTGTGCCCTTCATATCCCAAGACACTTTTGTTGGCGGATAAATGTCTGGCAATATGACATCATGGATAGGACTGTCATTTTTCATCAGAAATAAACTATTCTCAAAACTAGCGCCAAGGGGGTTAACTAAAATCCAGTTAAAATATCAGGGTTGTAAGGTCAATCCGCACTTGACCAAAACTTGAAGCACGGAACATATTAACCGATAGTCTATATTTATACGTTTATTTCACATAAAAAAAAATATTGAAACGTGTTATGAAAATTCTAAAAAATGAATCATTGTATGTATTTAATTTATTTCTATTTAGGTGATACTGTTTTTCATGAGTGGGGTGAAGTAACTGCCGTACAATGGGAGCATGGCACTTGGATGGTGGAATACGCTCGTGGATTTATACCATCCACGCTTGGCTTTGCTTTAGCTGACACTTTTTTTAGTACAACAGATTTTGTAACTTTGTTTTATATACTCCGTGTTTATACTAGAGCTCTTCTTTTAGAAACTTCAACTTCTTTGCTCGAGTTGAAAGAATATATTAAAGAGAATTTGTAACGATTACAATTTATGTGTTTTATATTAGAAACAATAAAAATAGAGGTATTATTGAAGTGGATCCTCGACAGTATGTAATACATGTAGTAATGATCCAAAACTTAAGGAAAACTAAATTCTTCTTTTCCAGTGGTCGCTTAGCTGATAAAGAATAATAGTTTATGTCCCAACTGAATGGGTGGGTGGTTTATTGTAATTACCTTGTCCGACCTCTCGGGAAAGGTAAGCATGTCGTGCCCCGCCAGTGGCATCCGTTACATTGCAAGTGAGTAAAATCCGGTAATAGTCTATCTACATTGACACACTTAGGCAAGGCAAACAAAAATGGCATGGTAGAAGAAATTTCAGCTGCCACTGGACAGATTGATTTCAAATGTTGTATGTGAAACGGGAAATGTGCTGTAATGAAGCGATTTTGGTTGCTGTCCGGTATCAGCTTCCTGAAGGTATACTTAGCGCGACAAAAAGTCCAACTTCTTGTTCTTCAAGTTCATCTGGACTTTTTCTTATGTTTGTTATTTTGTTACTCATTAGCTTCTTCGTGTTTTTATAAGATGATCCTGTCCTTTTAATTGTCATTTTTTTATGTGTCCGTTACTCGTAATTATAACTACGTAGTACAAAACACACTCTTGCGATGTTTTTATTGGTTAAACTTACAGTGTTTGATTGGATTAGAACAACATTATACAGCTAAATTACCGGGAAATAAAATGCGTGGCATGGTTGAGCTAGCGCATGAATTCACGAATACATGCATTTTCAGAGTAATCAAGGGAACCAAGGTCATAGCTGTAATCGAAAGAATGTAATCCAGGGACAAAGGCCAGACATGGAAAACAGACATACACAACAAAGAACATAAAGTAACTGAAATACAAAAAAGGTCATACAAAAAAGCATCAATTATTTTAATAGATAAACCTGCTGAAAGTGCATGCAGGCATTTGCCATCTTGTCTATATTTTACCAACGGCTGTGTGATATTAACTCGAAAAATGCAGAAACAGAGATCAGCCATACGTATACAGAACTTAATATTTTCTAAGTGATATTTTGCTTCGATTAGAAGACCTTCTTCCCATGATACTAACTGATAATAACAGTAATATAATGTCTCTGGTCAACGATACTAACTGATGATAACAGTAATATAATGTCTCTGGTCACTACAACAAAACACAAAGAAAAATAAAGAGGGTGCATTATTGTCTGGACTAATAAAACAAAATCAAAAGCGTTTATTATTTTTTATATAACTAAAACATATAATAATTAAAGCATACGTTCCAGTAAACTTGTATCGACAATTACCACTTATTACTGAACGTGTTGTACATAAAATAAATAACTATATGTACTTGGCATCATGAACAGACCAGGCCTTCATATAGACTGGCATATCGAAAATAAACAGAGCTAAGAATGCATAGAGAAAATTAGGATCACTCTTGTTATTGGAACCCGCGCCCTTTTGTTGGAAAATTGTGCTGATTTTGTTTCAAAATTGAATATTCATTTATAAAGTCCATGACGGAAGTTAACAAATAAATAGGCTAGAATCCTTTTTTTTTTTTGGAAATCCCTTATCAAAATTTCACCCTTATTGATTATCATATACATGTATTTCTAATTTTATTATAATTATGGTTGAGTACTGTAGCACATTCTTGAGTTTAGCTGATAAATATCTGGTAATTTTGATGAGCTACATATACTGACTAACCATACCCAAGAATGAATGACAATAACATAACAGCCCATATCACCCATCTTCAGGGGTGCTCAGTTTTACCTGTGATTTTATAGGAAGTAACAATCGTAACTTCTCGGTCAATCTCGGGATTCCGAACATTGCCGGGATTGACCGAGAATGTACCGATTGTAGAAAGTAATGTGGGACAGTGATCGGTGCCCTTACTAAAGTAAATCCTTAGTATGAATCCAGCACATCTTATCACATCCGATATATGTTTTCTCCTCATTTTTTTAAAATGTAGTTTTCAAAATTAAAATAAAGTGCTAATTTTTTCTGGTTCTGATGTTTTGAACTGAGTGACCTATTGGAAACTTCATTAAAAACAATACATTAAGAAATGTGTGACTGTAGCTTTTGAAAACAAATTCATAATTTAAAAACTAAAAAGAGCACCTGCAGTCTATCATCTAGTTGATACCGCATATTTTTCCATTTCCTTACATTTTCACATTTCAAAAAATAGTTGATAATTTTGCTGGCTCTAGATCTAGATCTGGTAGTTTGTAAAATGAACATTTTTGGTCAATTTTACCTTTTTAAGTTAATGTCTTAAACTGTCGCATGTGGTGTGACTAATCGGTCTCTGACTTACACGTCGGTCGTTAATAATTAACTTTATTTATTCCTGGTGTTAAATTTTTGTTCTAGTTATACACAGAGTTTACTGGATCTTTCTGTCCTGGAGTTTTAGCATTTTGTGATGTTTTGTTCGCTTTTGTTTGTACAGAAATATATTTTTTGCAGTAACTGTAATTTTTTTCTCTAAAAATTTCCAGTAAATACATGTGCCTAAATTAAAAGCGTTTACAACAACAAAATACAATTAAAAAGGACTTAAAAAGGAAAACGATTAATGTGGTGTTAAACAAAAATAAGAAAAGGGACCGTGTACATGTACCTGCTAGCTCGGGGTGGAACATGGTGGGTCCTCATAAAAAGGGGGCGCTTGGACATTATTTACCATTTTTTGTCAATTTTACAAATGAAAATGACAAATTTTCAATAAAAAGGATGGGTGCCAACCCCTGAAACCACCCTCCCGCGGATTCTTTAGTTACAAAATAAAATCGGGTATTAACTTCGGTCCGAAATCAGCTTGGTACGATCTTTTCAAAACTTGAAGAAACATCTAATTTAAAAAAAAATACACAGTATTATATTTTTTCTTTTTCTCAAATAAATTATTTCGAATCAAATAGTGGATTACTTAAAAAAGAAAGAAATACACCGTTTTCAAATGTTAAATCACACTAATGGATAATAGTGAGCCAGTTCACATGGGCGGTATTATTTTACTTTGTACGGGATTGCAAGACTAATTTTTGGTCGCCAAAATTTTAGAGCGGAAATTTCAAAATGGACTCGTTGTTTTGAAATTTGCAAATCGATAAAGCAAGAAATTATCATAGTCAGTTGCAGTGTATATAATTTTTACTGTACTTTTTGTATCATGACCTTAAATCTGCATCCGTTGTCAGTTACAATAGCGAGTCTCCTACCTTACCACTCATCATCGTCTTTTCAGTTTCACTACTTTCATTGAAACTGAAAGTTTCAATAGTTTCAGTACGACAGTAGTCCGAATTTCCGCTGACTCTGCGATCCTCCTCTTTTTTGACTTGATATCTCGTGTTGAGTTTATCGATATCCAAATAAAAAAGAGCAGGGTTGCAAGGTTAGAGGAAATTCGGACTAAACTGGTCAAGGAGTAGTTCTCGCCAACCTGTGCAACAAGTTCATGCCCAAAATTAAAGAAAATACATCTAACTGATTGCTTATATTTTGCTGTCAAAAGCTACAATACAACAATATTCATTGAGGAATGAAATTTCAGAGAGCAGATTGGTGAGAATTACTGATGTTTTTAAAATGGCAAGGTCTACTATCAGAGCACTACTAATACATGAAGATTTTCATCAGATTGAGACAAATACCCTGAAGTTAGGGTTAACCATCAGTCTGGGGTACTATCCCTCATCTGGTTGTTTTTTTCATCCATTTAAAATGAGAAAGTTTTGAAAATTACTTATTTTTTTACATGACATACAGTCAAACCTCGATAGCTCGAACTCCAAGGGACCATTGAAATGTGTTCGAGTTATCAGGGCTTCAAGAAATTGAAATTTCGTATTTTTTTTGTTGCCGGTCCGAGTTTGACTTTATCGTTAGAAATTGCTTACTTCTTACAAAGTTGTGTTAGTTCGTGGATCCTTTACATTCACTTTCGGAAGATTATGTTGATTTGTGGACATTAAAAATGCTGTGTTCGCTTTTAAAAACGTTCAGAGTTCAAGTTCCTTGGTCAATAATTTGTTTTTGTCCAATTTTCTTTCATGCTTTTATCATACCGACTTCAGGACATTCTCAAACTTCAATCAGTACTTTAAGATCTTAACTACCTAATTAGTGATGACTTCAGTTTTACCTGCAATTAACTAAAATGACTCTGACTAATGATAGGGTTTCAGTTTTTCACACCTTTTATTATCCAAGCTGACAAAATGACTGACGAGTTCGAGTTAGTGAATGTTATTCTTTAAGATTTATTGCCGAATGGACCGATTAGTCAGTTCGAGTGTTTGAGAAATCCATGGTTATTTATATTGATTATATAGGACAAAATTTTGGTACTTTGAATTGTGTTCAAGAAATCCCGGGTATTCGAGCCATCTGAGTTCGAGCGAGTGAAGTTCGACTGTATCTAAAAATATATTTCTACACATCCACTAACATGGCTAATCTGTTGGTGATATGTCCAGCATTAAATCCAGAAAGTGATTACCCCACCTTTTATGATTGTATTTTATTAAGATTTTCAATATCTGCACAATTTTTAGCATCATTATCTATATTTTATTTACATGTACCTACATGTTAGTACATGTAGGATGCAGGGGCTTCTGTAGACAGATGGGTACATGCACAAGGTATACTATCAATAGACAATACTATCCAACAGTAAACGTATAGGATTGCCCAGTGATAGTATAATCCTTCAAACTTGATTAAACCAGTCCCTTTATGAAGGTGCACAAAAGAGCAAACTGTTGTATTACAGAGGGAAATAATGCTGTTCTACTTTTACCACAGCATTGTGCATTAGCCTAGGTTAATATTTCTAGTGCTATATAAAAAAATATTTACATGTACATTTGTGTATGATATTTATATTGTCAGTGTTCTAGAATTTTTGAAAAATAAAGTTACCACAGGACTTCCAAGGAAATGCTGCTTTTAAGCATTCACTGATTTAATTTCTATTGGCAGATTATCACTTGCACTGGATGACGAGAAATGCTACATTTTATTTGCAGAACAGTACATATAGTTATGCATGAAAAAAGTTTGTACATTTATCCTTCTTTGTACACATGTAATTGTACACTTATTGGAGGAGGAAAAAGTGATTTTTGATATCCCTCAGTACAGTGTATTTCCTTGTAGATACTTTTTTTCTATTTTCAGAAATGAATTAAGTGTTTTCCACATGACCGTAAGATGGAGTCAAAATATGAGCAGAAAATTGAGGTTTGTTACATATATCTAATGGAATTCATGTACATGCAGACATAGACCCATGTTTTTATATTAATTGAAAAACATACATGTATATGGATAAAGTACAAACGGACTTAGACCATGTTTCCCTGTCGTATGGAAGCATACAATGTACATGTAAAAATGTACATGGGCATATTTTACATGTACATTGTACATGTGCATGTATATGTGCCACCAGAAGGAAATGGCATGTACAAGTATGTGTGTAAACAAAAGGAAAACAAACGCCAAAAAAAAAGGAAATGCAATACAAAGTGTATAGTGGTACTAATAAGATAAAATGCTGAATGGATAGAAGATATACAAAGAAAATCAAACATGAACAAAAACATAAATCATACAAAACACACGTTTAACTGCATGCAGTTGGATAGAAAATTTTTTTCCAGGATCTTATGCAAGAAAACTACCAGCTGAAATCTCTTGTTGATGAGTTCAAAGGTAAAGAAGAATGGTACAAGGAGGAAATAGCTCAGTTGGAACAGGCATCCAGTCAAAAAGGAACCAGTAAAAGTGAAAAGGAGTTCAAAGCCAAAGAACTGGAACTTAAAGATAAGGTATGTTTGTTTGTTGGGGTTTAACGTCCGATAAAGATAAGGTTGACTTAATGATAGCTTTTTGTAAATACATTAAAAACTGACAGAGTGAAGACATTTAATGGTAAAAAGAAGTGAAATTGGGAGGAAAAATACTTTCAAAGGGAGAAGATTTTGGACTGCTTTTATTCTTCAAAGCAATGGTCTACTTGAGGAAATAAGTCCTTATTAAAGTGTCAGTGTACAGTGTTTTTGAACTTTTTCAGATGAAAGGGTCATTATGACTCCCTGGTGCTGAATTTTGGGGGTCAGTGTCTTTTTTTAGGGGGTCACACTTTTTATAAATTGTGTTATAAGTTTTGATTTCATAAACAAATTAAAATTTTATCCTTTTTTGACTTTTTTGGTTTATCAATTTTTCAAACTTTCTGTCAGCAATTACCTTGCTACAATACCAATCATTGCTTTAACTGTTGGCTTCATTTTGTCCCAACTTTTCATGAACATTTTGGTAAATACATGTACCTCAGACTGTTTTTTATGACTTCTTAGTAATGTGTCTGTGGGCACCACTAGAATGATGTGTATCTTAAGCTGATCGTTGTAAATTTTTAGAACCGTCAATTCCAAAAGGATAACACTGTTTACTGATGGTTCAAAATTTACATTTCATCAATTTGTCGTATCATCGAATGATAGCCAAGAATATTCACTTAACCACTGGATATTAAAGGTCCTTTTTAGCAGTGCCCCCTTCCGCCTTCCATTATTGCTAATGTTGGGACTATCCTTGTTTTTTAGATTTGTCTGTCTGTTCAAATTATTGGGTTTTGTAAACAAAAAGTTCAACAACTTTGCCATATTTGGTGAATGAAACTGATTTCTAGCATTCAGCTCACCTCGGCCAGTTACATCTGATATGTTTGCTTAAGGCTACCGTAATCAGCTGAGTTGAGCAGAATGCTACATTTAATTGGTTCCTTCTGGGAATGAACTTGGGAACCCGATCTCAAAATGTAAAATCTTTACATTTTTTACCTGTGTCTAGATGACCTTTTGGGTAATGTTTTATGGGGTAAAAATATTTTTATGTGAAAATTATGCATATTTGTGTTAAAGGAAACACTGATGTAAAAGTTAGAGATTTCAAACGGTTCAGGGTCCATGGCCTCAGACCCAAAGTACATGTGATTAGTACTGCTATTTGTTATAATCATTATCGACCCTTAAATAATGCAAAGATAGTGTTCTATTGTTGCCATTGGTTATATTGTAAGTTCACATTGTAAATTACACTGATCTTTCTAAGTATTACATTGTAGTATTTTAAACTGTTTTTTTCTATAAAAAAGTATCAATGTTTAAAATCACACCATTCACTTAATAACAAAAGCAAATACAAATCCTTCAATTTGTCAAAAACAAAATCACTGTTCACTCACAAACCTAAAAGTCCTCATTTGTTTTATGGGTGAATGATTTGATTTTACTCATTGATAAATTCTTGGTATAAATATGTTTAACCATTATAATTCAAAGCAGAAATAAACATTGCAAATGGTGGCATCCATTCAACAAGCATTATGAGGTACCAGTATCGTATTGCATATCCCTGAGCAGGTGTACGTCAAAACATGGATGCTATAAAAATATAGTGCATTTTCTTTTTGCCTCTCTACAAACTAATATTTTGTCAAAAGATATGAACAATGACTTATAAAATAGAGCAAACATCACACTGTAAGATGAAGAACTTTTTTAAAAGAAAATCTAACATAATATCATAAAAATGTTCCACTGAAAAGGTTGGTTTGGTGAGTGCAAAACGAAAGTGAAAGTAGGGAAAATGGCTATTTATAGTTTGAGACTACTTTTCTGTCCGATCTTCGTGGACTCACCCTATTTTCTTTGTGGGAAATTATTTTTTCACATGTCCTTAGAAATGCTACATAAGTGAAAGTTTTATTGAATCAATTTACATATTTTTTTAAAAATCCTAAAAATATGCACGTCACTATAGAAGTCTATGGGAAAATTAATACGATACTGAGACCATGACATAGTGCATAATTCTGTATTCAGTGTAATTAGGGCTGCTGTTAACCAATTGTCATTCTGATTATAAGGTGTCAAAGAGTAATCAAGGGAACCAAGGTTATAGTGGCAATCAAAAGAATGTAATCCAGGGACAAAGACCAGACATGGAAAACAGACATACACAACAAAGAACATAAAGTAACTAAAATCATCAGAATGGAATAAAAAGTTGAAAATGCTTTTTCTCACTTTTCATATGATCTATCCGTTGTTCAAGTGGTGGTAACCGTGATAATTACGCTATCCACAACATGGAATGAACACTGTTTGAGCCCGTTGTTCAAGTGGTGGTAACCGTGATAATTACGCT
This sequence comes from Perna viridis, assembly GCA_037379345.1. Classification (NCBI taxonomy): domain Eukaryota; kingdom Metazoa; phylum Mollusca; class Bivalvia; order Mytilida; family Mytilidae; genus Perna; species Perna viridis. Next base: position 5,311,863 of record CM074522.1, read on the forward strand.
ATCCACAAAATGGAATGAACACTGTTTGAGCAACCATTCATAATACATGGAAATGATGTATGCTAATTACAACACGTAGATAGGAATTGTTAACTTTGATTTCTGTTTTTCATCTTAGGTGAATTCTTTAAGGCTTGATTTAGAGTTGGCTCATCAATCAGAGAAATCTCACCAAGACAGGATAACAGAGCTGGAGATATTGATACAGGACAATCAAAGATTTAATGTTTACAATGAAACCAGAGTGGACTGTGATGAGACCATAGGTGCTAGTAAAGAAGAACAAATTGCACAGCTAATGGATGAAATAGTAGGAAAATAAGATTATTATATATCTGCATAATTACCAATATTAGTCCTGTCAAAATTAATTTTAATCTTGAACTATTTTCCATTTCAGTTCAAGCTAATTTTTGATTTAATCATTATTTTCCCCAGCCATTCTATTATTTCTTGTATTTGTTATGAGCTTTTCAGTTTATAAAACCTGATATCAGTGCTTACAACTAATATGTCCAACCAAAAAGAATTTTAAAATTTCTTTTAAGAAAATAATTTCAACATTTTTGTTGCTAAGCTGATTGTTGACAAAATACTAGTAGTTGTATTTTTCAATTTCTGTTTTGAACAAAACTGAAAATAAAAAATTATTTGGTAGAAAAGAATTTTTGACAGGAAATTAGGCAGTAAACCATTGTTTCTCTACAAATTACCAACAACCGAACATTGTTGTGGTAACAAAATTACAGCCGATTTGACAATATAAACATTGTGATGCTGGGTTTAAATTATCAGATTTGAACAATTCACGTGTTAAATGACCTGCCCATTCTGTGATATGAATGAGGAAGTCATTTAACACAATTTAAATATCGGTAGGTTTCATTAAAATTGTAGTCGAATTTTTAATTCAAATTGGAACATTATATTATGTATGTGATGCTGAGTATAATAACAACAGAAAATTTATAGCAAGTTCAATATTATTTAATGGTTAGGGCAAATTTTGCTAGATAGATTGGACTATTATGTACATTCTGTCTGTCAGTCTGTTTCTTCACCACACTGCAGTACGCACAACTCCTTTATAACTACTGCATCAATCTTCATGAAGCTTTGTGAGTCAAGTAGTTAGGACATGTATGTAGTTGTGCATATTAGAGTGAGTTTATAATCCACTGAATGTTGTGGGAGTTATACCCTTTTAAACTTTGGAAAAAGGGCAGATATATGTTTTGAGGGCAAATAAAACTTTGATTAAGTTCTATTTTACTCACGTATAGATCATTAGGGCAATATCAGATATGCATTAAAGATCATGATATTCCCTTATAGACATTTAACAGTAGACAATGTATGTAAATGGTCAATTTTGAAAAAAATGATATGAGGGAAAATTTTTGCTTAGGGGGATTCACCCTATGTACATGTTGTATATCCCCACAAATATAATTATGGGTGGTTACATGTACATGAATATATATGCTTTACTTTGTTCACTTAAATGTCCTCCTGTATACAACAGATCCTTGGATTACTTTCACAGATTTGACTTCATGACCATATGTAGATATGTATGAAGGAAATGCATGGTAGTTATACCAAGATCCTTGCAAAGAAAAAAAAATGTCCTACTTCAGGATTTGATATGAAATAATTTCATAAAAGGAGAAGTATGTCACTCGGTTAAGATACTCACAGTCTTGATTTATATGGAAAATAATGGAAGTTTTTAAGTGGCTGTGTTAACTGTACATTTAAATAACATGCAAAAGGTCATAACACTTAAAAACTAAAAATAGAACTGAATGCAAACACAATACAAATATACTTGTTAATAAAAGAATGGAAGACCCAATGTTTCAGCCTTAGGCCTTAATCAGGGACAAATGACATAGGATAAAAAGAATGGAAGACCCAATGTTTCAGCCTTAGGCCTTAATCATGGACAAATGACATAGGATAAAAAGAATGGAAGACCCAATGTTTCAGCCTTAGGCCTTTATCAGGGACAAATGACATAGGATAAAAAGAATGGAAGACCCAATGTTTCAGCCTTAGGCCTTTATCAGGGACAAATGACATAGGATAAAAAGAATGGAAGACCCAATGTTTCAGCCTTAGGCCTTAATCAGGGACAAATGACATAGGATAAAAAGAATGGAAGACCCAATGTTTCAGCCTTAGGCCTTAATCATGGACAAATGACATAGGATAAAAAGAATGGAAGACCCAATGTTTCAGCCTTAGGCCTTTATCAGGGACAAATGACATAGGATAAAAAGAATGGAAGACCCAATGTTTCAGCCTCAGGCCTTTATCAGGGACAAATGACATAGGATAAAAAGAATGGAAGACCCAATGTTTCAGCCTTAGGCCTTAATCAGGGACAAATGACATAGGATACAAAGAATGGAAGACCCAATGTCTCAGCCTTAGGCCTTAATCAGGGACAAATGACATAGGATAAAAAGAATGGAAGACCCAATGTCTCAGCCTTAGGCCTTAATCAGGGACAAATGACATAGGATACAAAGAATGGAAGACCCAATGTTTCAGCCTTAGGCCTTAATCAGGGACAAATGACATAGGATAAAAAGAATGGAAGACCCAATGTTTCAGCCTTAGGCCTTAATCAGGGACAAATGACATAGGATAAAAAGAATGGAAGACCCAATGTTTCAGCCTTAGGCCTTAATCAGGGACAAATGACATAGGATAAAAATAATGGAAGACCCAATATTTCAGCCTTAGGCCTTTATCAGGGACAAATGACATAGGATATGAAGAACTACATCAGTACATCAAACAAGAAAACTCAAATCATTGAAATGACCTTGGAAGCTTTTAAATTAATGAACTTTGTGAGAAAAAATGTTTTAAGTTTTAGATGTATATACATGTATACATGATGAATGTACAGGTAATACTTTCTGTATTGCACTATTACAGAAAGTTTTGAAGGATCAAATCACTGAGGATAAAACTAACTTGATGACACAAAAGATGGAACTAGGCAGACTGAAGATTGAGTTGGAGTCCAAGGATGAAGAGCTGGTCTCTGTCAAGACAGAATGTACTTCCTACAGTAACTTATTAGAGGTAACTAAAGCTTGACTATGATATATATAGTGTGCAGTATGATAAGATCTATCTGTGGTCAAGTTTGCATGCTAATCTGTTGAGCCATGTTGGAGTTTGTGCCCATTTTTGACGTGTTTTTGCTTTTTTATGTCTTCTCCTCTGACACTTCTTGACCAGTTTTAACCTAACTTGGTGTGAATGTTTCTTAGGGTATTCTGCATTGAACCGATGTGGGGATTTTTAATCAGTCAAAAAATAAGGTAGCCATTACTAAAAATGGAACATACATTTTGTAGCGGTCAGACTAAAGTTTTTTGCATTTATCTCCAAAATTGTTAGGTTTAGCCAAATTCTGACAGGGAAGAAGTGTTCAGCATGATGAGATCTATTTGTGTTATTGCCCTTCTTTGACATCTTTTTGCTATTTTTAATGTTATTACTTAATTTTTTTCACTGAAACTACAGGACAGAATTCAATGAAAACTGATATGAATGTCCTCTAGGTTTGAGCGTTAGGAATTTTTATCCAAGAAAAAATATGGCCACTTTTACAAGAATAGAATGTTGCTTATCAAGCCATTTAACCTCAACTTAACCTCCAGTTAAGTGGGATTTTTTTTGCTGATACATGTTTCACAACTCTTTGACATTTTAAATGCCACTCATTATGACTGCAATAATTCTAATTACAAATATAAGTTACAATGTACATATAAAATACATCATAGGACAATTTTATTTCCTCATTGCAGATACAAGTTTTGGTGATTTAAAATTCTTATGAAGAAAAAATATATGCACCATTGCTATTTTTATGTTGAATGGACAGGTAACTGTGTGTTTAGTGCCCAGCATATTCTGGACATGTTATGATGCATTGGTATATGTACAACATATATCACTGTTCTATCTTTTTTTTCCAACCTTCCATTTGTAAATCAAGAACTCAAAAACCTTTTTTTTGGTACAATTTTTGTCTCCATGCAACAAATGCAACTTTTTTTTTATTATTTCTTTTATACCTCACACATGAAGAGGTGAGGTATTGTGTAATGCCCTAAAAAATTGAGCTACTGTCTGTCTGGCTGTCAGTCCCTTAAGGGTTTCCAGTTGGAGCAAAGAATATTTTTTTGGCACTTTGCGCAGCTGTTAAGTACCATAAAATACAGGATAAGCTTAATTTTCAGCAAAATTTAAAATGCATTTTTTCAGTTAAGCTATTTTGAGGATTTTGCCAGCCCCCTTTTTTCACCATTACATGGCAGGGTTTAACTTAATGTTCCATTAATGTCCTATTTTTTATTTATTACATGTACAAAATAATTGGACTTTAAAACACAAAGAAAGGATACGGTAGGATAAGGTCTATATTTAGCCCCTGCATGGCTGGAAATTAGAAATTTGATATGGAGAAGTTTTTTTTTCTGTTGTTTAGAAAGTTAAATAAATAATTTAGCATATTCATCCACATTTATAAGCATATCATAATATAATCAATATGACAAAAGTCTGATAATTCTATCACATATGCTGAAATAGGGCACATTTTGGAACATTTTTGCAATTTTTAAGATCCTCCGCCAACTTTTTTTTAAATGCCACTTAGATCAGGACTCTAAATCATGTCGACAGAGACCTTTTAAAATAACATTAGCATTGAAAGTTGGTATATTCCAATTTTTTTGGGCAGATTATTGGTTTCTCTGAAACTGAAAATGTAAAATAATGTTAAAAAATAAGCATCCATTGATCTGACAACATGGCATTTTTGTCATTTACTTCAAATTTGCTTTTTTCATAAAATGGGGTCAAAATATGGCCATTTTTGTACTTAGTCCTTTTTGACAGACACATGAATGCTTTATGATTTAAAGTGAACGGTCAAATTGAAAATTCATTGAAAAAGGGTACAATATTGTTCTGGGAAGGTTTTTTATACCCTGACACATGATATGGCAAGGTATGATCTGGGTTCCCTTGATTACTCTTGCACTTCAAAAAGTAGCGTGTCTGTCTATGGGTCTGTCTGTCCATCCCATGACAGTTTCCAGATGATAATTTGAGAACTGATCAAAGAATTTTTAATGAAACTTTGTACAGTTGTTTTGTACCATAAAATACAGGTTAAGTTAAATTATCAGCAAAATGCAAGTTTTAGTTTATGAGTAAGGTCATTTTGAACATTTTGCCATCTTCCTTTTTTTCACCATTACATGTTTGTTGTGGTATATTACTTACATGTACATGTAATATTCCATTAATGCCCTATTTTTAGAAATGTAAATGTATTATCTTCTGCTGAGGTAATTCAATATTTCTCAAATTTATTTTACAATTTTTATAGAAAGCTAGAACAGAGAATCTAGAACTGAATACACAGCTAGATGTCATGTTGATGCAGGCTGAAGAACAGACACATGAAAAAAAGGGCAACTCTCTTTTCTCTGAGGTAGGAGTAATACCTGGTTTTATATATAAAGTACAGTCAATTAATCTTTTTTTTTAGACTTTGCACAGTGTAAGTTTTTGTAAGAATCAGGCAAAATGGGAAAAATCAAAACGTACATATCAAAACCCCACTTTTCTGACAATTCAATTTCATTCCAGAATGCTTTCTCTGTTTGAAAAAAAAAATTTATATCTGCATCACTGGATTCGCTTAGATCTTTTTATAGAATTTTAAAAAAAAATTAGGTTTTTGATAGAGTTATATGCCCTTGAAATATTCATTTTCAGTGCATTTCAATGAAATTATAAATCAGTTCACCAAAATGATATGGAAAATCTTAATTTTGATGGTGCAAACTTTCAATATGGTGGGTTTTTTTCATACCTTGTTTCAAAAACTACCTGATGTTTACAGATACTGACACTTAAACAAGAAAAACATTGGCTCAAAAGAGATCTTTAATTGATTATAACATTCAAATAGAATAAAATGACATACATCCAGACAACAGACACACAGTATTAACCAGTCACCAAAATATGACGTGGCCTCCATTCCAGGCAATTTGATACCCATGTGGCAAGTATTGCTCAGTACACCAAACAGTATGAGAAGGAACCCAAGTCAAAACACTGAAGTTATAAAATGGGACAAAAATAATAATACAGTACCTGAACCGATTCGTGCAACAAAAATTGCGATCGGTCATCGATCACTGATCGGTTTCCGGTCAGTCATCGATCCATCAAACCGATCCATTTAACTGGTGATCGCATGACGTGACCACAGAGCGGTCAATGTATTTTACAGTTTTTGTTGTTTTCTTTGTCAATTTAACACAAATATTTACAAAATGTAATAGATTTAAACATCAATTTATACTTTATTTTACATTTCTTTTATCTAAAACAGATTTTACATCATTTTACATAACAAAATTGTGATCAGATCAGTCACCGGTCATCGATCCGTCAGCGATCAATCAGTCAATGATCATCGATCCGTCAAATCGTTGCGCGGATCGGTGCAAGGACGGCAACAATACTATGTAGACATAAAATAATACATAAACATACAATGTACACAAGTTATTATTGACCATGTGTATATTATCGTCTTTGGAAGGCACTTATTGTATTACAAGTCAGACCATGTGTATCTTATCATCTTTGGAAGGCACTTATTGTATTACAAGTCAGACCATGTGTATCTTACCATCTTTGGAAGCCACCTATTGTATTTCAAGTCAGACCATGTGTATCTTATCATCTTTGGAAGGCACTTATTGTATTACAAGTCAGACCATGTGTATCTTATCATCGATGGAAGCCACCTATTGTATTTCAAGTCAGACCATGTGTATCTTATCGTCTTTGGAAGGCACTTATTGTATTACAAGTCAGACCATGTGTATCTTATCGTCTTTGGAAGGCACTTATTGTATTACAAGTCAGACCATGTGTATCTTATCATCTTTGGAAGGCACTTATTGTATTACAAGTCAGACCATGTGTATCTTATCATCTTTGGAAGCCACCTATTGTATTTCAAGTCAGACCATGTGTATATTATCGTCTTTGGAAGGCACTTATTGCATTACAAGTCAGACCATGTGTATCTTATCATCTTTGGAAGGCACTTATTGTATTACAAGTCAGCACTTTTTACTGCATGAAAATAACTTTCCATCAGCATATAACTTATTTGTATAATAAGAGGTACATTTTGCTGAAAATAATGAGACTTCTAAATATACATGTAGGTATGGTTGAATTTCTTTACTTTGTTTATCTTTAATGCTGATTTTGATGACTGTATTATATAAAAGAATGTTAGAGTAAACTGTAATGCATTCTGGGGTCAGCTGCAGTGTGCCCTGTGCTTAGAGGGTTTCCTCTTCATTCATTGAAGACCTATTGGTGGCATTGAGCTGACATTTTTCATCCTGGTGGGGTTGTTGTCTCTTTGTCATATTCACCATATGTATCCATTCTAATTATATTTAAATCAAAAACTGAAATGAAATTCATCTGAATTACACGTACATGTTATGCTATTTTCTCTTGATTGAAGCTGGATGACAGAAGAGTCGAAGCTGAGAAGACTTTAATGTCTCAGAAGAAAACATTTGATATGATGAAACAAAAGAATGAAATATTAAGACAACACAACCAGAAGTTAAAGGTACTTAAACTTTACATTCATTTATTTTTTGCATCACCTACCAAAAGAATATCCATTGTGCTTGTTTTCTTTTTATTATTTTCATTTCATTTTGCCCTCGCAAGGCATGAGGAGCTGCTGTTTCATATCTGTATGTAGTGTAGTCTATCCAATAAGCTTTCTTCACATAAATTTCAGCATCCCTTCATGGTAATGATTTAAAATTAAATATGGTCTTTCATCTTGATGGTTTGTACTGTAGATAAACGTTTTGACTTAGTCACACAATAATATCCTGTTTGCTTTAACACTTTGTTGTTTTTATGGTGTCGGTCCTATTAATTTTGGTCACAAAAATCTTAGCAACCCTTTAAGGGAATGATTTTAAGTTTGAATGTTTGTTTGTACTGTTGAAACATAAGCTTTTAGACACATCAACTTTTCATTTGCTGGACAATTTGACTGCTATTTAAGAGTTACATGTATGAATATTTTTATCCAAAAAAACTATCAGAAACACTTTATGGGATTGAAATGAAATTTGTTCAGAAACTTCTCCTAAATGGGATACCATATAAGGTTTTTTACTAGGTCACAGATCACATTCCTTTTTTCCCAGTAACCCTTCTTGGACGTGATGTGAAATTTGAATTAAAATTACATGGAAAGGCTTAAAATTGTTTTGATACGTCGGTTGAAAGGATTTGATTATGTTGAGACCTTGGCTAAGTCAATTTCAAAACTGGTAACTGTAATCCTTCAAAAACTGTTGTTTTAAATATACAATACAAACATTTATGGAATAAAGCAGATGATACCGTTGCAAGTCTCTAAACGACTCTATCTTTTGTTGAAGCGATGGTAGACATGTTGTTTACAAGAGAGTAATCAAGGGAACCCAGGTTATAGCAGTAATCAAAAGGATGCAATTCATGGACAAAGACTATTTATTACTATTGATTGTTTTTTTAATTTCTATACCATGGTAACTATGTCCTATTTCTTTCTTGTACTTTCATAAATAAACCACTGATAAAAGAAATCAATATAATATTTTTTTTGATGTCATATTAGTTAAATTCTTGGTCTACATTGTGGGATTAATTGGCATAAACTTTGATAAAGTTACCATCAAATAGGGTGATTTTCTCAGAAACCTAAATAAGTAATTTTTATTTCCCAACAAATGTACTTTGGCAGAAAGAAAACCAAACCCTGAATTAACCAAAACCCCGTCTAAACCAAACCTGAGTAATCCAGAAATCTGTCTAAACCACACACTGAGTAAACATAAACCCTGTCTAAACCAAACCCTAAGTAAACCTAAACCCTGGCTAAACCACACAATGAGTAAACCTAAATCCTGTCTAAACCAAACCCTGAGTAAGTGTAAACCCTGTCTAAACCACACCCCGAGTAAACTTAAACCCTGTCTAAATCAAACACTTAGAAAACCTAAACCCTGTCAAAACCACACCCTGCATAAACCTAAACCTTGTCTAAACCAAACACCAAGTAAACCTAAACCCTGTCCAAACCAAACCCTGAGTAAACCAAAAACCTGTCTTAACCAAACCATGGACAAACAGAAAACTGCTCTTCACTAGACACATTTTGAATCATTTTGTGTCAGTTTAAATGTCTTTTGAATCTTAAGTAAACCAAACACCTGTCTTAACCAACAAATATTGCTGACCAATAGGGGTTCAGTTTAGACAGGTTTTACTTTGTAATAAGGGTTCGGTTTAGACCAGTTTTACTGTGTAATAGGGGTTCAGTTTAGACCGGTTTTACTGTGTAATAAGGGTTCGGTTTAGATCGGTTTTAGTGTGTAATAAGGGTCAGTTTAGACTGGTTTTACTGTGTAATAGGGTTTGGTTTAGACCGGTTTTACTCTGTAATAGGGGTTGGTTTAGACTGATTTTACTGTGTAATAGGGGTTTGGTTTAGACCGGTTTTACTGTGTAATAAGGGTTTGGTTTAGGCCGGTTTTACTGTGTGATAGGGGTTCGGTTTAGACCGTTTTACTGTGTAATAAGGGTTCGGTTTAGACCGGTTTTAATGTGTAATAGGCGTCTGTGTTTAAGATAGGAATGTGAAGGGTACAGATTGATTCTATTTTTAGATGCAACTGTTTGCTGCCATGGGGCGAGGGAATGATGATACAGATAGGGTACAAGAATTAGAAAGTCAACTGGAGAATGAAAGAACAGAGAGAAAACAGCTGATGGAAAAACTCAGACTGACTGAAGAACTTCAGGTTTGGACATAATAATGTATTTTTATCTAAGTTATTTAAGTTAATTTGAAACTTTATCATGTTTCCTTGGTACTTAATGTCAGGTTACTGTCTTGATCCAATAATAACATTAAATCAAATTGTCACAAAACCACTAGACAAAACATCATATCTTATCTCCTGTCTTGCCTTATCAGGCTCACTGGGATATCTCCTGTCGACTTCTCAGGCTCACTGGGATATCTGCTGTCTTGCCTTCTCAGGTTCACTGGGATATCTCCTGTCTTGCCTTATCAGGCTCACTGGGATATCTCCTGTCGACTTCTCGGGCTCACTGGGATATCTCCTGTCTTGCTTTCTTGGGCTCACTGGGATATCTGCTGTCTTGCTTCTGGGGCTTACTGGGATATCTCCTGTCTTGACTTCTCAGGATCACTGGGATATCTGCTGTCTTGCCTTCTGGGGCTTACTGGGATATCTCCTGTCTTGACTTCTCAGGATCACTGGGATATTGCCTTTTTGCCTTCTCGGGCTCAATGGGATATCTCCTGTCTTGACTTCTCAGGCTCACTGGGATATCTCCTGTCTTGCCTTCTTGGGCTCACTGGGATATCTCCTGTCTTGCCTTCTGGGGCTTACTGGGATATCTCCTGTCTTGACATCTCGGGATCACTGGGATATTGCCTTCTTGCCTTCTCGAGCTCACTGGGATATCTGCTGTCTTGACTTCTCAGGCTCACTAGGATATCTGCTGTCTTGCTTTCTCGGGCTCACTGGGATATCTGCTGTCTTGCCTTCTGGGGCTTAATGGGATATCTGCTGTCTTGACTTCTCGGGATCACTGGGATATTGCCTTCTTGCCTTCTCGGGCTCACTGGGATATCTGCTGTCTAGCCCTCTGGGGCTTACTGGGATATCTCCTGTCTTGACTTCTAGGGATCACTGGGATATTGCCTTCTTGCCTTCTCGGGCTCAATGGGATATCTGCTGTCTTGACTTCTCAGGCTCATTGGGATATCTGCTGTTTTGCCTTCTCAGGCTCACTGGGATATCTGCTGTCTTGCCTTCTGGGGCTTACTGGGATATCTGCTGTCTTGACTTCCCGGAATCACTGGGATATTTCCTGTCTTGCCTTCTCAGGCTCACTGGGATATCTGCTGTCTTGACTTTTTGGGCTCACTGGGATGTCTGCTGTTTTGACTTCTCAGGCTCACTGGGATATCTGCTGTCTTGCCTTCTGGGGCTCACTGGGATATCTGCTGTCTTGACTTCTGGGGCTCATTGGGATATCTGCTGTCTTGACTTCTGGGGCTCACTGGGATATCTGCTGTCTTGCCTTCTGGGGCTCATCGGGATATCTCCTGTCTTGACTTCTCAGGCTCACTGGGATATCTGCTGTCTTGACTTCTCGGGCTCACTGGGATATCTGCTGTCTTGCCTTCGGGGCCTCATCCGGATATCTGCTGTCTTGACTTCTCAGGCTCACTGGGATATCTGCTGTCTTTACTTCTCAGGCTCACTGGGATATCTGCTGTCTTGACTTCTCGGGCTCACTGGGATATCTGCTGTCTTGCCTTCGCGGGCTCACTGGTATATCTCCTGTCTTGACTTCAAACCTGCAGATAATCTGTATGTAGTTTTTACACGTAATGTTAAGGTTGAGAATCCAACATTAAAAATTACAATGAAAGTACTTTTATTTGTGGGTACCAATTTTTTGTGGTTTTGGGAAAAATACCTGTCTGTAGATTTATGACTGTAGATTTACAATGTAAAACTCCATTATACAAATTTATAGGAATTTTCCTTTTTGTTGGGAACCAAATTTCATTGTTTACTGAACCCAAGAAAACCACGAAAATTGGCACTTCACTAACAATGATACTTTCACAGTAGATGGTGTAATATAGGTTTTTTTATTAAAAGGCATATTTATATGAATTATACAAAATTTGGTGCTGGAATCACAAATTGAAGGAATTGTCAAATCTGGAGTCTCAAATTCCCTATATGGAATATTTTATGAAGCATTTGGAAAAAAATCAGTTGCAATAGTAATTGCTAGCATGTGTACAAAAAGATATTTATATGATTTCTAGGCAAAGGAAAAAGTCACCAACAAGCTTACAGAATTCACAACTAAGATTTCTAATGAAAAAGGAGTAGATAAAGATTATATTGAATACCTGGTCAATATGCTGAAAACTAAGGAGTAAGTTTTGTCCTATAGGGTAGGGAGCATGTTTGTCCCTTGTTGCAATTTGAATTTGGACATCAGTTACTGCATTTGTCAGAACATTTATTAAAGGATTTTGATCAAACTTACATGTTTGGAATAAGATTCAAATTTAGAAAATGCAAAAGTGAACTTTTTTGTATTGACTATACAAGGCTTTGCCTATAAAATGTTAGTTCCCAAACAAATTACTAATTAGCATTAGCAAATGTGTCCTTTTGAATCTTAATCTTTTATAAGTACTTTGATAATGTCTGAAATAAGTTAGAACTGAGTGCCATACTGTTATATTTGGCTGAGTTATTGTCCTTTGTATTTTGTACTTATAATTTTTTTTTCAAAGTGGCAATTCAGATGTTACATATGAGAACCATACATTCAGTAGCTCTAGCTGAAATAGATAAAAATGATTGGGGGGTATTGGAACACTATTTAGCTGAGAAAAAAAACTGTTGCCAATTAATTTTGTATTGATTTAGTTATCTCTTCAAAGTATGTGTATAAAGAAAATGCAATATAGAAAAAGCAATTTCAGTTTTAAGGCCAAATTATCACTTACATGTATTGTAGTGAACTCGATTACATGCAAAACTGGGGTACTAAATGTTAGGAGTGTAACAATTCCACTCTGCCATGATCTGATACATAATTCTATTCTTGGCTCATGATCAGATTTGTATTGCAGTCCTTGTGTATAATATCATTTACATTTCAACAAATTATGAAAAAAAATGACGCATAATTAGATTTTAGTTATTGAATAGCCTTTACAGATGTATAACGAAGTAATGATCGCAAAAAAAAATTGTTTCTCAATTTCAGACATATCTGCTGTTTTGAATACTTAGATTTGCTTAACAAGTAATGGAATTATCTAAAATGTTCAAAACAGCAGATAAATCGGTTTGAAAGCTAAATGCGATATTAGATAGGAATTGTAAAAACAGCCCCTGTATCGAATTGCTGATTATAACTAAAAAGATTGTGATGTACGGATACACCAGTGGATCGTTAAGCCCTATTACATGTAAAATATTTTGCTTTGAAAGTCACAAATGAGCATTAGTTTTCTGATCTCTAAATTTTGAGATGTTGGCATACCCTTGAAAATTGATATTTATCATTTAATGCTGTTGTACTAAAATAAAGGCTTTTTTTTTCAGGGAAGAGTTGGAAGATATGTCCAGAAAGTTACATGTAAAAAATATGTGTTTACTGGACCAGAAAAATAAGGTCACTGAGAAAGAGAGACAACTCTATTCTGCTGAGGCAAAGAAAGATGAAATGTACAGAAAGTATCTCCAGATCAAGATGGAGAGAGATGAAATGGAAATGGAACTCAAACCAGGTATATTACATGGATATTGTTATATCCCTCAATTTGAAAGCTGATGGTATATTGTAATCATGGTGCCTGTCCAGCAGTTTTTGGTTACATTTTCTCTTCATTCACTTATCATTGCCAATTAATATTGTGAATGATGATTTATAAGGGTATACCATATCATGGCAGTCAATTTCAGACGTGAGGAAGGGAATTATTTACTTCCTGTTAAACAAACTTGTTTATATTTTGCCATATGATTTAAATACAAAATTTTGGTAACAGTTTTCTTACAACTTTGTGTCACATCCACTTAATATTATGACAAAAGATTTATATAGGTATGTCATATCATGGGATAAGATTTTAGATTTCAGACTTGAGTAACATCAACTCCCTGCTTGACTATTTTGTTTATATTTTTGCCATATGGTCCCTGGGGAGGGGAGATGGGAGTATCCTTTAGTGAACTTTGTCCTAAGTTATTCTAGTTTACTATGCACAGAGTAATACTTTCACAGTTGCTAGGAAGGAGTGGATGATAAACTGCTCCATATCTGTATATATGATTTCGCTTTAAGGATATTCACTGCTCATGTTTAACCCTTTTTGTCAGATTTTCAGATTCCTCTGGTTTTATCTATTTCATAGCATAAATATTTTTTGCTAAGTGATCCCCACTTTTTTTTTCATGATTTCATTAAACACACCTTAAAATTGCTATTTGAGAAGTTTTTATGAAATCTTTTTTTAGGGCTTTTAATAGATAAAACCTATGATGACAAAACTTATGGATGATCAGGAGAAATCATATTCTGCCCAATTTTGAAATGCTTTAATCACAAAAACAAGAACACTGACTAATCAATTTTTCTACTTATGTTGTTTTAGCATGAAAAATTTCACTTTTCCTTTAAATTCTTGTAATTCTTAAACAGAGCAGTGAACATCCTTAAATGGCATAAGTACAAAAACATTTTTGAATTATTCTCTGTGACTATACACAATAACCACTTAATGGTGATTTATTGAACTCAGAGTTAGAAATAGTAGCCTGCCTGCCAGCCTGAGACTGGCTATTTTTAGGCAAGGCTGGCTAATTTTAGCAAAAATCTATATAGCCATATAGTTAAATATATTGAAAAATTGTATTCAGGACTGGCTAGAATTTGAATGAATTTCCTACCATGATTGAACTTGGAGTATAACTTAATCATTAGTTCCTTTTCTCTGTACATATATTGGCATTAAATGGCATCTAGAGCTTAATGCACTGATTGGCAGTAAAACAATAAAAAGTGTGTGGGCTTAAGTAACATGCAGTAAATGCACTGAAAGTGTTATGTATGCAAGGTTTTCTTGTGTGTTTTCTCTGATTTGAGTCAGAAGACTATTTACAAACTCAACACTTTGTCTTCAGTAACTTTTACTGCATTCAAGGTAGGGTGGTAAGTTATTATTTTAAAACATCATACAATTTGTAAATCATGAAAATTAACTCTGCCATAGAAAGTTTTCGGAGTACATAGGAATGGCCATATCTGACTGCCTGTCTGTATGTGTTCTTTGTAAGCACAACTTCTCTAGAACCATTCATTGCATTTTTAGGAAACTTTTTATATCAATTTTGATATCCTATGTACACATGCCTGAATGCTGTCAGATGCTTGCCAAGGGCGGCATCTCAACTTAAGGAGGTAGACCAAAGGTAAGGGACATAACTCTTGAAATCATTGATATGTTTGTATCATATTCAATTTCACCAAAGCCTTTCAAACTTTTCTATGAAACCACTCCAAGTCTTTTTGATGCTTACATGAGATAGATGTAAAATGATGAATACAAACGTTCCAATGATTTTAAAGAATTGTGTCTCTTACCCTAGGTCTACCTCCTTAAAGCTTTTAGAGCCAAAGTGGAAGGAGTAGGAACTATGGGTCTATTCACATTTCTAGTGAGATCTTTATAATATATTTTTTTTAGTGTTGAGTATTATTAGAATTGTTGTAAGCTTTTACCTTAACTTATCTGAAGACTGTAAACTGCAACATTTAAATCAAGTGCTAAAAATTCTTTAATAAGTTTCTTACTATTTTCAGAAAAAAAGCAGGAAAAGAGATTAGTTGGAAGGACAGAGAGAATTCCACAAGGTTTAGAAGGTGTAGAAGAAAAGAACATGTCAATTCTTCGAGAAAACACCAGCGAAAACGAATACCAAAGTGCTGACAAAGAATGGGCGATGAGTATGATGAAAAAATGGCAGGAGGAAGATAAAAGATCAGAATCTAGGACTAGATCTGTGCGTATGTCTGATGATGTTGATGTATTTGAAGCTGATGGACAAATTAATATTACTACTTTGAAGGACTATGATTGTGAAAATGAACGACCTCATGTAAGAGAAAAACCTGGTAAGGTGACAAAGGTTAACAATGTTGCTGTTGAACCAAAATATAAGCTTGATGAGTGCAATACACAATAAATACTATCAGTTTTATTTTGTCTTATATGTCTTGTAACCATGGTAATGAAAACAAATTTTTCTCCTGTCCCTTCAAAGAGATGTTGAGGGAATCACAGTTTCTACTGTTTGTCTATACTTCTCTTTGTTGGCACAGTTTTTTTCTGATGCTGTTACCTGTAAGTGGATTTCATGAACATTAAAAGTGTCATCTCTAAAGGTTTAAGTGTGGCAAAACAACCCAGAGCAAACATGATTTCATACATACACAAATGTATCAAATAACTACAGACATGATTTTCTTCCACTTTTTCTAATCCAGATTTTACCGTTACAGTTCTGTTTTTTAACCATGTTTACTTACGATTTTGGCAATTTGCACTTTTTTGGTTTGCTCCATAAAGCCATGTCTGTTACTGACATTTTGATAATTGCCTTTTATAGGTGGGTCTTATCTCCAATCTTCTGTCCAATTATCCATCTGTCTTAAAACAGAATTATTAAGTGATTAGATTTGTTGCATTACAAGCTGTAGTACTTTATTGCATTGACAGTAGACATCTTAATCTGAGAATTGTATCATAATAAACACTATGTCGCATTGGTCCGATCAAGGTGACCAGATGGAGGCCACCAAGGATGTAAACTATGAATCCAGGTATTCACTTTCTCAGCCAATACCCTCTTCATCTAAACTTGAATCAACCCCTAATATAAAGGGTGACAGAACAAAACATAAGACCCAAACAGTCCTAATGATCTGCCTGGTACACTTAAACACAATACAATTGCGTAAGAGGTCTGAATCGGTTGGTGACCTTACATCCCTCACCACCAAAACGGGATAACATCTAGAAAAAACATAGTCGAAAAACTAAGCAAACTACTTACAGATACATTAAAAGTGATGAAATCCTTAACACCATCATACTTGTACTGACAAAAAAAAATAATAAAAGGTTATTGAAACTCATGTCCAGAGTATTGTGGACGATGAAATTAAACCATTTGCAAAATGTAGATTCTCTGCAAAACACAATATTTAAAAGTAAAGATAGGTTATGAGAGCAATGCATAATAGAGAACAACCGCGATTTGTCTGCAATAATAATTAGAAAGCAAGCCCAGAATGAAATTCTCACAACTAAATTTCTAATTAAAAAATTGTTTTCAAATGTATGATAGTGTTATTGTAATTTCAAAATAGTTACTATATAATTAAAAAAATGCACATCGTTCAAACGAAATTTTGAAAAAAGGAAATGCTCGTGATTTTGAAAGGAAATAAAACCAAACTTCAGATAAATGTCTTTATTATCGGGAATTTCATTTCGAGGGTTGTGACTTCATATTATACTTTTGTAATTAATTAACACATTAGAATAGCAGGACTACACGTATTTTTTAAAGAATATACAATGTACCACGTTTTACCAGTAACATAGGAACGTCCCCTTCTGTATATCTTTCCATTTAGTTAGGTAGCAGTCCATGTAAGAATCATGCAAAATGAGTGATTCATGTATAAAAAAAGGGTACAATGGTGTATTTCTTCCTAACTTGTTTATTTTGGTTCTTAATCATATCCTATATGAGATACAAGCTCTGATTGGCCCAAGCTTTGAAACAGCGTCTGACGTTCGAAACTCACTCTAGACGCTGCAGCCAGCCTTCTAAGAAAATGCAAAGTCGGGAAAAAGTTAATGATTTTATGCAACGTTATCCGATTGTCAAACGATGTATTGCAATGAAAGACTTTTCGAGAATTTCGAAGGCCCGTCTGCAGCAGTTAGTAAAAGATGAAACGAACGACTGCCGCTGTAGGCCTGTTTGCAATTGACCCCCGTCATGGGAAATATAATTTACTTGGTGATAAAGCCAAAAAGTATGGGGAAATTTCCAAACCAAATATGCCCTTATATAATAAATTATTTGTTTTAGACCAAATTGAACAGATTGCAAAGATAAAACATATGTACATTGTAGCGTCGCCATTTGCACGTTTCTTAGCTGGACTGTTACTTATTTCTTTTATTTGTCTTCATGTAACAGTATGTTGTTTTCCGTTCTAAAAAGCTAAACGCTGTGAGGCTTAAACTGTTTTTCCGTTTTTTCGTAACAAAAAACAAGCAAATTGATAAAAAATGATAAACATCGACCTAGCATTGTTAATAATTTCAATCATATCTGTCGCATTTCACTCATCTTTTTGAACAGTATGTTAAACTTGCTTATGAAGTAATCACTTCAATTTTTTTTAAATGTTGCCAATATCGCCATTTTAAGACGGACACCCGCCACAAATGCCATTAAAACGCCAACCATTGGAAACAAGATGAACAAATTAATGGGATAATTTTTTTTCAAATTTGGGGGTTTCATTGGCCAACGATGTCGAAATTATTTTTAATCGTTTTTGTCGTAACGTTCTTAGACTAGGTAGAAATGTACCAACATCATTTTTACATGGCGAACTTGGCCACTTGCCAATGTGTATTTCACGTAAATACATGTATAGAATTATCAAATATTGGTTACGCATTATATATGAGAAACCTAAAATTGTATATGATGTTTATAAACTTTTATGTACTGATGTCTTTCAAGGCAAAGTAAATTGGGCTTATGAAGATCCTTATTTACTGTATAGCCTTGGTTTGAACAATATATGGCTGGATCAAGATAACATTAATGTTTCATTTTAATTTATCAAAAAATCGTATCAATGGTCAATATTACCAGAACTGGCATGCTAGTGTAATAAACTGTAAAAAATTATCTTTTTAAAGCTCATATAAAATTGACTTTGTTTTTGAAAATTAGTTATATTATGATTATGCTATTGTATTATTAACCAACGTTTTAAATATTGTTTTCCATGTCTGGTCTTTGTCCCTGGATTACATTATTTTGATTACCGCTATAACCTTGGTTCCCTTGATTACTCTCTCATTAACCAAATTGCATAGTGGTACTTTGATATTGTGTATTGAGACTGGTAGATATGACAATACTCTTAGATATAATAGAACATGTAAATACTGTTGTATGAATTGCATAGAAGATGAATATCATTTTATTTTGACATGTCCTACATTTAGGTCATTGAGATGTCATTTTTGTACTTAAATATTATTGTTCCTGTCTAATACTCATAAACTTAAAAACATTTGTTACAAGCAAGATCATGCAGTTTAACAAGAAAACTATGTCAGTATTTAAATGCGGCTTGGAAACTAAGGACTCAAATTATTTGAAGCTTATTTCATACTTTCACTATATTTAGATATAATTCATTCATATTATACTGCATATTGTTTGTTATCTGTCATATATGTATATTGTGTTATTTGCTATAGCATTGTTTTGCTGATGCAATAAAGTATTCATATATTTCAAATCATACGAAGTGAACCTTTTGAGGTTAGTACCTTACTATTATAATAGCTCATGGAGGATGACCTTTCTTATTTTATTTATACAATGTCGTATCTGCCCGTTGCTGGTATGGAAAATACTGCTAGGTACACTGCGGGATTACGTTTCTACAGCTTACCGCAAGGTACACTGCGGGATTACGTCTCTACAGTTTACCGCTAAGTACACTGCGGGATTACGTCTCTACAGCTTACCGCAAGGTACACTGCGGGATTACGTCTCTACAGTTTACCGCTAAGTACACTGCGGGATTACGTCTCTACAGCTTACCGCAAGGTACACTGCGGGATTACGTCTCTACAGTTTACCGCTAAGTACACTGCGGGATTACGTCTCTACAGCTTACCGCAAGGTACACTGCAGGATTACGTCTCTACAGCTTACCGCAAGGTACACTGCAGGATTACGTCTCTACAGCTTCTTATTTAAACATCCACTACATCATTCAGTATATAGTTATAACTTTTATTTCAGTTTTCAGACACTGAATAATTTCAAATACATTAAATTCCAGTAGAAATGAGATGAACAAATAGCGTCAATAGAAATATCGGAATTATTTATGAACTTTCATTATGAGGAATGATTTAATCTTGATTACTACATCTCTTGATCAATTTAAAAATCTGTATGTACTATAAAAATGAATATTATATAAAAGTTTGAAAAGGTGACTTGGCTGAGTTTACAAATGGATGATTTGGTGCAAATATAACAAAAAATATGATTTTAGTATGCATAACTTAGTATTTTCGATTCAAACTAATTTTACTTTTTATTTTACTGATATGCTTAGAAAATATCCTCGTTAAATATAAAAAGAAACCACATATACAGTCATTTAATCAAGAACTGTAACCCTGGTAGCTGTTTGCACTTACGAAAAGATCTTGAAACGTAATCCGACCTATTGATGAAGCGACCAAATTCTGCACATTAAACCGTATTGTAAGGGAAGAATTATAGTGTTAATAAAGTCAAATAAACGAAGAAATAAAGTTACTACTTAAGTCATGTAATTCAATTTGCCAAACATCTGATTTGTCATGATATTATTATTGAATAAGAACCGGCCCATTATGTCTGCGTCCCGATACGTCGAGATATGTCACAATACGGTTGTTCTCTATTAGCACACGACTAGAAGAGTAATTGAACAGCAAGACGTTGCAACAAAAAGGCATGACAATGAGTTACACATCTGCAGCTAGAATCCAGACTTGGAAATCAAGAGTAGTATTCTAGAAGAACTAGTCTAAAGTTGCACAATTCCAACTGATGAGAATGGACTAGTCGTATATCCTGTTGATACTTTGGATGTCTTTAACACCAAACTAGGCACTGACATTAAGAGTTAAGACCTAGGTACAAATGTACATCCCACTTAATTGGAAAAAATATCTAATGGAAAACCTCAGATATATAATTGTCAGATTCATATCCTACAAAAAGAGGCAGTTGGTATACTCTAACAAGAAGGTCCTAGAAGATGACCAAAATGGTACTTTCATCACAGAAAACTTAACAGAATGTAGATCTATCTTGGCAAAAAGGCTTGCTTCTTTGAAATGTGACAATAAGATTGAGGCTTACTGGACACTAGATGACAGAATTTTTGTTTAAATATCTATAACTTCTCACAAACAGATTTTAAAAAAAAACCTAGATTAAAACAGTCAGTGCTAGAGGTCAATTATTTTGCACAGGCATATGCCTAAGTACTGTCATTTGCTTCTCCAAGACTGTTGAAGTCGAAATTAAAATATATGTGTTGATTGTTGAGTTTTTCGTAAACTCTTTTCCATTACATGTACATGTTTCCTACAATAATTACCACTCTTATATTAGTTACAAAATTGACAGTGTAACACAAACTATCCTATAGTTTGATAAATAGAATGATATATTATTTGAATCTGACTCAGTTTCTAAAATTGCTAAAATTGCTATCAGAACCACATTTGAAACATATCCACATCAATGTATATATATTTTGAAATATACCATTTGCAAAGTTTTCCGTATACTAGTATATTTATAGTGATGGACTGTAATTAAAACCAAGTAGTATGATGTTACTGGTAAAGGTAATAACGGTTTAGTTGTTTTCATGTTCCACTCACCAAT
This sequence comes from Perna viridis, assembly GCA_037379345.1. NCBI lineage: Eukaryota > Metazoa > Mollusca > Bivalvia > Mytilida > Mytilidae > Perna > Perna viridis. The sequence continues at coordinate 5,333,384 of CM074522.1, forward strand.
CTGGTTCACCAATCGTGTTAAGCATGATAAATAAAAGATCAAAATAAAGAAATGATAATATTCATAAACAAAAACAAACCCAAAACAATAACTTCATCGTTTATCTGAAACCAAGCATAGTATGTTATATAATTACACTTTTATCCTGAATGGAGCGGACCGTTACATGTCACCTACTATAACTAGGTCAAGGATGTTCTAAAATTGTCTAAATTTGGGTCTGATTTAATTATTCTTTGAATACGTGACATAACAGATTAAACTTAAAGTTTTATATTAATAAAAAGAGAAAGTTTCAATGGTCTAAGTCAATATTATAAAGTTTTCATACAAAATCGTGATGAGAGAATTCATTTGCATATCCAAAGGATTCTGTAAACTAATTTGCATACAAAATTGACTTTTGTGACACAAATTGAATTTTGTATTAAATTGCATGCAAAAGTGATATTGATATGACAGAATTAAAATTTGTAAACACAAAATTTAATTTTGTCATAATACGTCTCAGTTTTGTATGCAAATTAGTTCACAGAATCCAAACTAAACTAATCAGCACACAAAATGAGAAACCAAAGTCATTTATTTCCCCTTCCACTGGAACATTACTTCGTATGACAAAATTAAAATTTGTAGTATGTGATAAATTCTGTTTATCTGAACTCATTTTTTGTTAAACAAAACTCACTGCTGTCTGTACAAAATTGAATTTTGAGTACAAAACCACAACAGTCCGATTCGGCGCCCATAGATACTGTCATAATTATGGATGATTTGGACTCGGACTTATTTGGAACACAAAATAATAGTTTATTATTAGATATTAGATATTATTAACCGTATAACTGGCGTTCTAAAACCTTGCTACATCCCATCGTCATATCGGATGGAATAAAATGTAACTGTTCCAATGTATTGCAGATACCAATAATACTCATGGAGTGTCGACATTACAAGACATACACTTTTAATAGAAAAGTTTAGTTAATAAATGTATAATACATTAGATGGAGTTTAATGACCTAATGGACTGTGGATTGGCATTTATTGTTAAATTACCTTGATGAAATGTGTAAAATGTTTACAGTCACCTTTCTGTTTAGCTAGATCCTTTAATCTCAGTTTCCGCTATCTAGAGGACGTATTATCTTTAAACAATCCTAATTTCGGGGATTTGATACATCGCATCTACCCCAAAGAACTTGAGAAAAGGATACCACAGACACTGTGAAGTCAGCCTCATATCTTGACCTATACTTACAAATCGCTGGTAAAGGAAAACTATTGACCAAACTTTACGACAAAAGTGATGACTTTTTATTCAAAATTGTCAATTTTTTTTTCATCTGTGGCAACATCCCTTCAGCACCTGCATATGGAGTGCCAGATATGCCAGAGCTTGCCAAAACTACGCAGACTTTTTGTATCGCGCTAGAACTCTAACAAATAGGCTTCTGGAACAGGGTTATCTTGCTACAAGATTGAAGTCATCACTACAAAAGTTTGATAGTCGTCATCATGAACTCGTGGATCGTTATGGTGTATCCATCTGCATCATGAAAACTGATTTATTCAACGGGTCATAGTTTTCCTTTCCTCGTTTGTCTACCCCGGACTTGACTTTTCATTAGCAACTCGGTGGGTGTTTCTAGAAAAAGCAGAGGACGCTTACCCTACCGGTGCACCTGGTCCATGTTCCCAGTTTTTAGTGGAGTCCGAGTTACTCATTTGCTTTTGTTGCTTTGTGTGTATGGTTTTAGTTGCTTTGTGTTCTTTGTTGTGTATGTCTGTTTTCCATGTCTGGTCTTTGTCCTTGGATTACATTCTATTGATTACCGCTATAATCTTGGTTCCCTTGATTACTCTTTCAATAATGAAAGATTGAGTTCCATCAAAAATAGTCAATAAATAAGGTAAAGATAAAAACTGGTTTAACAGTGAAACGTGTAAGAATTCGGTAAAAAGTTAATTCATAAAGAAAACATTGTAAGTGGTCCAACTTGTAGATGTGGATTCAAAGTAGAAACTCTATAACACTATTTTTAAAATGTCATTTATACAGTCTTTTAAAGTTCAGCTAAAGTTAATATCTAGGATATTCCTTAAAGATATGTTTTCATAAAGTAGCACTCCATCTAATGATCATGTAAATTCTGTAATATGTGATACCTTCCAAAAAAAAGCCACACATTCCTATTTTTGTTATTGTTTTGTGAGTCTATATGATGAAATGTATTATCATTTATTCAAATCTGCCTGCACTTAGGAGATAATCCACATTGAAAATCTAATAATTTATGTTGTAGTTATATACTTTAATTTGGAAAAGCCACATGTTAATTTCTGTTAGCTAAAACATTTTAAACAAACAAAAAACAAAAACAAAACAAAAATAATAAAAAAATAAAAATATGTAGGCTTTCCAATCATGAGTCACATTTTGCATGATTCTTGAAAAAAGCTATTCTTTAAATTTAGATGAATTAAGATATTTTATGCCATGATACAGCTAAGTAACTACACTAATAAACATAAAAAAGAATATTCAAGGGAACCAAGGTTATAGCGGTAATCAAAAGAATGTAATCCAGGGACAAAGACCAGACATGGAAAACAGACATACACAACAACGAACATAAAGTAACGAAAATCATACATACAAAGTAACAAAAGCAAATGAGCAACTCGGACTCCACTAAAAACTGGGAGCATGGACCAGGTGCACGGGTAGGGTAAGCGTCCTCTGTTTTTCTAGAAACACCCGCCGAGTTGCTCATAAAAAGTCAAGTCCGAAAATTTCATTACAATCTGACAAATTGTCAATTTAGCAAGTATTGCTAGCTTGCGCTGCATTAGATATTTAGGTTAACAGTATACTTGTATTTGCGAACAAAACTCTTTTCTGGTAAATCTGTACATTTCGTAAAAAATGTGATGTTTGCACGTCTAGTGTTAGCAAAGTATGACTGTAATAACATGTTTTGTGAAGGAAGGGTACATTCATACATGTAGAATACTGTATAAAGAAGCATTAAGCAAAATTTTCAAGAAAAAAATAACTGCATTCTTAACATCTTGATTGAAACTATCTTGAAATTAATGTCTTAGATTTTGAATTTAGCAGAACCTTAAGGCAATAGTTAATGATCGTGCCTGGTTACCGAAAACAAATGTCTTTTTATATGGACATGATGATCTATCCAACGAACAAAACGTGATATTATTAAAGTAAGTATTTTAGAATATATATACAAAAGACATAGAGACTCCTTGCTGCTTATATTTCTATTATTTCCGTTGAACAGACACCCCATTATATAAATAGACATGTGTCATTTTGTTTATCTTCTCTTTTCCATATATGTTACCTTTTGAACGCATTTTTCGTAATTTTCTTCATCTGATTTGTATAACTAATTCATCAATTATCCTTTTCAAAAAAGTAGATTTCTGCATTCGCATGATCATCCGATTAAATTCTCTCTTCTATTCTGTTCTAGTCCATGAAAGTCAGAGGGAAAACTCTCATGCTCTCCCCACATGTTCTTCTTTCATTTGAATCTGAAAAAAAAACAACCGCATGTCCTAAAAATCCATTTATCAGCCTGTTGATTAGTTCACTGCAGTCAGAATTTTCCTTTGATCTTGTAAAGAAAAAAGTAAAATAAAGACGTTCATTTCCTTAATTGTTAGATCAGCTAGCATCATGACACAGGGCAATTTAATTACCGATCAGCTTAAGTTACATCATTGGATTAAATGGACTATCAATTTTAAACTGATAGATCAACTTTCGATGCTGAAACTGCAGGCATTAAGGACCAAGTATATTAGTACTTTTCAATACCATGCTAGTAATAAATCACAGTGAATATTGCGGAAACAATTCCACTATATAGATGACGTATTATCTTTAAACAATCTTAATTTCGGGGATTTGATACATCGCATCTACCCAAAAGAACTTGAGATAAAGAATAGTACAGACACTGTGAAGTCAGCCTCATATCTTGACCTACACTTAGAAATCGATGGTAAAGGAAAACTATTGACCAAAACTACGACAAACGTAATGACTATTCATTCAGAATTGTTAACTTTCCTTTCATCTGTGGTAACACCCCTTTAGCTCCGACGTATGAAGCGTTCATATCACAACTCATACGTTGTATGCTTTGTGTGTATGATTTTAGTTACTTCATATCCTTTGTTGTGTATGTCTGTTTTCCATGTCTGGTCTTTGTCCTTGGATTACATTCTATTGATTACCGCTATAACCTTGGTTCCCTTGATTACTCTTTCAATAATGAAAGATTGAGTTCCATCAAAAATAGTCAATAAATAAGGTAAAGATAAACACTGGTTTAACAGTGAAACGTGTAAGAATTCGGTAAAAAGTTAATTCATAAAGAAAACATTGTAAGTGGTCCAACTTGTAGATGTGGATTCAAAGTAGAAACTCTATAACACTATTTTTGGAATGTCATTTATACAGTCTTTTAAAGTTCAGAAAGTGAATGTCTGTTTTCCATGTCTGGTCTTTGTCCCTGGATTACATTCTTTTGATTACCGCTATAACATTGGTTCCCTTGATTACTCTTCCAAGGGTACAAGAGCAATATGATAAAATCTTATAATGAGCAAAAATCAAAAATCGTTTTGGTAAATGACAAAAGCAAATGAGAGAAACGATTCCCAATACATTATTGGACCTCTGCGAAATTCGCAATAATGTATAATTTATAGAAACCATTAATAATTTTCATATGCTCTGCAATTTGAAGACAGTAGTATATTTTACCTTTCATATATCTCAAGTGTAGTCATTCGTATGAGAATCATATGATAGTCATGTGATTATCGTATGATTCTCATATGTTAATTTTGGCTTGGAAACATGATAATCATATGTTTGTTAAAAATAAAAAAAAAATAAAAAAAAACTATTGACCAAACTATACGACAAACGCGATGATTTTTCATTCCGTTTTGTCAATTGATTTATCGTGTATCACCTGCGTATGGAGTTTCATGTCAGAACTCACATAAACGTTATGCCATAGTTGGCCGTAACTACGCATACTTTTTGTGTTCCGCTGGACTACTTACAATTAGGCTTCTAGAACTGGGTTATGTTGCTACAAGATTCATCACTACAGAAGTTCTATGGTCGTCATCATGAGCTCGTGGATCGTTATGGTGTGTCCATCTGCATCATGAAAACTGCTTTGTTTAATGTTTCATAGTTTGTCGTTCCCTTTCGTCTTCCCTGGACTAAACCTTTTATGAGTAACTCGGCGGTTGTTTCTAGAAAAGCAGAGGACGCTTACCCTACCGATGCACCTGGTCCATACACCTAGAATTTAGTTGAGTCTGAGTTGCTCATTTACTTGTGTTACTTTGTACGTATTATTTTGGTTATTTTATGTTCTTTGTTGTGTGTGTGTCTGTTTCCCATGCCTGGTCTTTGTCCCTGATCTTGGTTACCTTGATTACTCTTTCATAATCTTTGTTATAAATATTGCCTAACTCTTTACAGGAATGACACCTTATGTTAGGTAGACATTTCCGGCGGCTTCTCCATCATTACATATTTTAGGTCTACAAGACAGAAAATTGCTTAGATTCTAAATTGATAAAGTTTATCAACTCATACTTTTCTTTTATATCGCGATGTTTTTACCATAATACCCTTGCCAACTAATCACAATGACAAATTTAAAAAAAAAGCAGTAAACATTCGTGATTATTGATGAGTTCTAATCTTCTTTGTTCTGTGGATGAGACGGGATAAACTTCAAACGATACAAAATTAATGAAGCATAATTTTTTAAGGAATCATTAGATAATATTGATTATTAAATAAAGTTAATTATTCATCACTGATTATCTTGAATTTTAAGTATAGATAATTATTCACAACTGTTTATCTTCAGCTGGCCCCAGCGCCACAAAACATGAAACATTATTTTAAGTCTAAGAAAATTGTGAACTGTTTTTGACGTCATCTGTTTCAAAGAATTCGATTTGAATTACCATAGAAATAAAGAGTATTCTAAGATTTAAACATTTTTTTAAAGTTTCGTGGTGCCCAGGACATATTTGACGTAAAATTGGATATCAGATGATTCTTCCTTTAACTTTCCTTATAAACTTATTATCCCTTTATTTTTAAAGATAGCAGTGAATTAACGAAAGTTTCCTGTGTAATTCATTTCGCTCAGACTTGTCTGACCTAGAATTATAACAGATTTTATTGATCATATTTATCATATTTACAGTATTACACATTTATAAATACCTAAAATAATTAGGCTTCATTCCTTGTTTTGCACGCGGTAGAACCTATCGGTAATGGATTTGGCTTCCCATTTCGAAAGTTTTGGTTTTGAGTACTTCTTGTTTACAATTAAGATCTTCTTACACGTTTTATTCTAATGATCGAAATTTGCAATACATCTGATTGGTTTATCGTGTATGGAATCACTCTTGCCAATACGTCACGACATGAACATCAATCCACCATTTACAAAACTTGAAATTCATGTTGAAAATAGCAATTGACTTTAGAGAAAATCTATTTGATAAATAAAACTCGTGCACGGAACAGGTTCGCACATTCGTTAAATCTCGGCTTTTTTCGGCACTCGTGTCCGCCAAAAGTTAAGCGTCACCTAAATATTTTCTAAAATAAATTTTATAAAATATAACTCAGTCAGCATCTGATGGATTCATACAATACTTTTAAACAATAACTTTGTAAAACGCAATTGTAAGAAGTCAATAATTAGAGTTTTAAAGGTTTAAAACCTATTTCAAAAACCTGTCTTTCTTCAAATCAACATATTGATGTTTACTCAAATTGCCTTGACCGATTGCACGTGGACATACTTGTTAATTTTTATATGTAAAAGACTTCTTATCATGGTAAGACAAAAAGTGCGTAATGGCCGAAAAGTGGCAAGCAATAGGAGTGAAGAATGCTGGCATAAGCAATCGCAGAATAGCAACCAAATTTGGAGTGCACGACTCTGGGATTGTCAAACAGGATCAGTATAAGACCTCCAAGGTTAGGTATACCTCATAGACCCCTAGAAAGAGGACCGTTTCCAGTCAAGCCAGATCACATCCCTTTTCAACAGCAGGTCAGTTACGAGGAATGAGGCCTATTGGTGGCCGCATTAGAGACAGGATAGTAATTTGGTAATTTGGAGGCTTCACAGTTCTAGTTTACGTGTTTGAAGACCTTTGAAACACCAGAACTGACAAGGTGGCACTGGAATTTAAAGAGCTGGAGCATTCATTGGTAAGATGAGAGCCGATTTCTGTTGAAGCCTACAGACAGTCTGATACGTGTTTGGCATGAAAGTAATACATCTAATCATGTTGTTGGATCTTTCGGTGGTGGTGGTGTCATCGTATGGGGTGCTTTTTAATTAGTTGTAAGCTCTTTTTACAGATCATTGACGGTACATTGAATGATCGGAAAAATCGGAGTGTCATTTTCGATGGTCATCTAAGGCCACATTTTGATCATGCTCTTGTTGACAGACCAATGTCTGTCGCAATACGACAGTGATCGACCCCATCGAGCCCGTGTTGTGAGGGAATTTATGAAGGCAGAAGCCATTGAAACACTACTTTGGCTAGTCATGTTACCGGAAATGATTCCGATTGAACATTTGTAGGACTTTATAGGACGTAAAATCAATACCAAAATGTAAACGAATTGAGAACCGCTCTCGTAGAAGAATGTCAGAGATTTCAACAGACAAACTTAGGCATGGAATGAGGCGGCGTGTTGAACATTCGTGAATTTATCTAACATCCTCCACCACAAAAGCCTTTACCAACAAATTTCCCTCATATTTCAAGGACAAATCATTATCGTTATTTCATATTTCTATACTTCACCAATTGTATCCAAAATTTTCAATTATAAAAGGCTATTGCAGAACGTCAGGATTGAGGACTTCAAGGCTAAACCACTTTAACTTATAACTTTAAAGTTCTTATGGATGTAGTGGAGGACTATGCAAGAAAAAGAATCAAACAAGAACAAGAAGACATTGGTTCTTTGTGAGAGTGGATAAAGGCCGTGAAATTTTGATACGAATGAAATTTTTAAGTAGGCCAATGAATGATAATGCTACATCAGTTTTCAAAGACCCCAATGTAGCAAAAGCATTTTCTACTATAAATGACAGATATGTTGTCGTTCCATCAGACAAAGCCTAAAACAACATTGTTTTGTCTGCCAAACGTATAACATCAAATGTGTATTATCAGAGATAGACGTAGAAAATAATAGCAGTGATAAGACATATACCATAAATCTGTGCTATCCTCTTTTGGTCTCTCTACCAAAGAAGATGATTGTGATTTACCCTCTATGTACTGGATTCCTAAACTCCACAAGAATCCATACAAACAACGTTATATAGCTGGATCTGCCAAATGTACCACCAAACCTCTTTTAAAATTTTTAACTTCTATACTCACAGCTGTCAAAGAGGATCTCCAGTCTTACCACAACACTTGTCACTCCCGTAGTGGTATTAATTCAATCTGGATCCTGAAAAATTCGAAAGATCTCTTGAAGACAATCAGGTCAAGACTATTATCAGAATATGATAGTATTAAAACCAATGATTTTCCAACACTGTATACTTCTGTTCCCCATACTCAGTTAAAATCCCGACTTAAAAACATAATACATCGTTGTTTTTCCAAAAAAGATGGTATACCTAGATACAAATATATAGTTTTTGGTAGAGATTCCTCATACTTTGTAAGAAATAATTCCAAATCATCTTCCAAATATACAGAGGAAGATGTTTACAAAATGCTGGAATTTTTAATCGATAACATATTTGTCCAGTGTGGTGGACGTGTTTTTCAACAAAATGGTCGGCATTCCAATGGGAACAAGTTGTGCTCCTTTACTTGCTGACCTATTCCTTCACTCTTATGAGGCTGACTTTATACATGATCTGATCGTTTGGCTAGATCCTTAAATCTCAGTTTCCGCTATATAAATGACGTATTATCTTAAAACAATCCTAATTTCGGAGATTTGATACATCGCATCTATCCCAAAAGAACTTGAGATAAAGGATACTACAGACACTGTGAAGTCAGCCTCATATCTTGACCTACACTTAGAAATCGATGGTGAAGGAAAACTATTGACTAAATTTTACGACAAACATGATGACTTTTCATTCAAAACTGTTAACTTTCATCTGTGGCAACATCCCTTCGGCTCCTGCGTATGGAGTGTTCATATCACAACTCATACGTTATGCCAGAGCTTGCCGACTACGCAGACTTTTTGTATCGCGCTAAAACTCTAACAAATAGGCTTCTGGAACAGGGTTATGTTGTTACAAGATTGAAGTCATCACTACAGAAGTTTGATAGTCGTCATCATAAACTCGTGGATCGTTATGGTGTATTCATCAGCACCATAAAAACTGATGTATTCAACGGGTCATAGTTTTCCTTTCCTCGTTTGTCTACCCCGGACTTGACTTTTTATGAGCAACTCGGTGGGTGTTTCTAGAAAAGCAGAGGACGCTTACCCTACCGGTGCACCTGGTCCAAGCTCCCAGTTTTTAGTGGAGTCCGAGTTGCTCATTTACTTTTGTTACTTTGTATGTATGATTTTAGTTACTTTATGTTCTTTGTTGTGAATGTCTGTTTTCCATGCTGGAATTTTTTATCGACAACATCTTTGTCCTGTGTGGTGGACGCGTTTTCAACGGGAATAAATTGTGCTCCTCTACATGTTGATCTATTCCCACACTCTTATGAGGCTGACTTTATAGCTGATATGATCCGAAACATCGTTCAGCTAGATCCTTAAATACCAGTTTCCGCTATATAGATGACGTATTATCGTTAAACAATCCTAGTTTCGGGGACTTAATAAATCGCATCTATCCCAAAGAACTTGAGAGAAAGAATACTACAGACACTGTGAAGTCAGCCTCATATCTTGACCTACACTTAAAGATCGATGGTAAAAGAAAACTATTGACCAAACTTTACGACAAACATGATGACTTTTCATTCAGAATTGTCAACTTTCCTTTCGTTTGTGGCAACATCCTTTCAGCACCTGCTTATGGAGTGTTAATATAACAAATCATACGTGATGCTAAAGCCTCCTGTAACCACGCAGACTTTTTTGTATCGCACTACACTTCCTTCAAATAGGCATCTGGAACAGGGTTATGTTGCTACAAGATTAGTCATCACTACAGAGGTTTTATGTTCGTCATCATGAACTCGTGGATCGTTACGATGTATCCATCTGCACCATGAGAAAACTGATTTGTTTAACGTGTCAAAGTTTTCTTTTCCTCTTTCGTCTACTCCGGACTTGACTTTTTATAAGCAGGCGGGTGTTTCTAGAAAAGCTTACCCTACCGGTGCACCTGGTCCATGCTCCCAGTTTTTACTGGAGTTCGAGTTGCTCATTTGCTTTTGTTACTTTGCGTATATTATTTTAGTTACTTAATGTTCTTTGTTGTGTATGTCTGTTTTCCATGTTTGGTCTTTGTCCCTAGATTCCTTTCTTTTGATTTCCGCTAGAACCTTGGTTCCATTGATTACTCTTTGATTTCCGCAAGAACCTTGGTTCCATTGATTACTCTTTGATTTCCGCTATAACCTTGGTTCCATTTATTACTCTTTGATTACCACTAGAACCTTGGTTCCATTGATTACTCTTACACTAGAAACGTGGAAGTTATACCCGATATTGATTGAAAATACGCCAAATGACAGTAAAAGATCCGCCATGATATGTCACTGAAAATAACTTTATGACAATCTGTGGAAATAAACTTTTATTGAGCTCGAGACACTTAAACAAGCAAATCTTACCATTTTTTCCCGTAAAAAGTATATATTTGTTCAAAGCTTTACATTGTGGAGATCCATGAAAAAAGATAGATATTATTTTCTATTTTTCATGAAAATCTGTAGCCATGGTAACATAATGAAAAAATATATATCAGTTTTCATAACAAATTTTCGGTGCTTTCCCAAAATTAATTGTAAAAAACATCAGGCATTTAAAAATCGCCAAAAAAGTGTTGTTGATTTTTGCGTTCATTATTCGGCCATTAAAAATGTAAAAAAAATAACAAATGTCATAGGTCCAAATTTCCTATTGTATACGCATTTTTCGTAACAATATAACATCTTTTATTTATCGAAAAAAAATCAAATCAAGAAAAATAGGTGATGCTTTACTTTTGGCGGACTATATATTTTGATTGTACCCTCTTTCCAATTTATTATCTTTTTATTATTTTATTCCAAGCAGTTTATTTTAATTTTCAAGTGTCTGAAAAATATCAATTTTTTATACAATTTTTCAACTTTTCATGTTTTTCATGCACACAGAAATTATCTTCTAGTAATATGTTTACATACGACGGGGACATAACTTTTTGCAGGTTTAAATTGGACTGGAGCTGGCATGTCAGTTAATTGCTGGTAATCCTTAGTTTGTACATTTGTGTAATTTATACTGAGATTCTTTATTTCCGTTGTAACAAGGGATTCAGATCTTTTAGACCTCTTAGAACTGATTTTAGGTGTGTTTGATTGTGTAATACTTTTTCAAAGTGGGAGGGTTTTCTGATCATGCCAAAGTACTTTAACTTTTTGTGCCTGTCCAAATTCAGGATCTCTGTATGTCGTTTCGTTTTCACCTTTAGTTTATTTTTTTATGATACTTGAGTATATAAATCGTTTCTGATTGTTCGGTTTGCCAATGTACCAATTTTCAAGTTCTTTGTCACTTAAGTGTCAGAGATATTTGTTTTGGCGGAGAAATCAGTCACCATGGCAACAGCGACTTTCCTATGGTCTTGAAATCCCAAAATTGAGATACAGTATGTCATTTCTACCTAAAAAACAAATTTCATCCAAATCCGACCATTTTTAAATTTTGGCGGGAAAATTGGTTGCCATGGTAACGCCAACTTTTCAGATGTCAGAACGGAAACTCAGCATGTCATTTTTACCCTATGTACCAAATTTCATTTTAAAATTTGGCGGGATTGTCAATTGTCATGAAAACGGGCAACATATCGTTTTTCTTTTGTTTTCTTCTGTTTTGCATAACCTTGTTTGGCATATCTAGCTGTACTCCTGTACCAAATTTCATGTTCCTAGGCACAGGTTTCCGATTAGATATTGAAATGTCCAGTATTTGGACCGTTTTCCTTACCTGGCATCCATTTTAAATGGCAGCGTTTTTCGGAGTTTTGAAAACATGTCCAATTGCAGTTAGTACCGGATATGTGTGCAAAGTTTCGAAAGAGTCGGCCATACGGTTTCTGAGAAACTCTCCGGAAATGTTAATTGAAAGGAAGACGGAAGATGACGGGAAAAAATAATAATCAAATAAAAAAAGCGGAGTGAAAACAATACGTCACCGACACTTCGTAATTATTCCCAAGGAAGCTTGCATTTCAAAGTTGAAAAATACCTATTGTCGTTATCTTCTATGCTGACAAAAAGACTAGGCGGTGACTGGAAGAGTAATCAAGGGAACCAAGTTTATAGCGGTAATCAAAAGAATGTAATCCAGGGACAAAGACCAGACATACACAACAAAGAACATAAAGTAACTAAAATCATACATACAAAGCAACAAAAGTAAATGAGCAACTCGGACTCCACTAAAAACTGGGAGCATGGACCAGGTGCACCGGTAGGGTGAGCGTCCTCTGCTTTTCTAGAAACACCCACCGAGTTGCTCATAAAAAGTCAAGTCGGGGTAGACAAACGAGGAAAGGAAAACTATGACCCGTTGAATAAATCAGTTTTCATGGTGCTGATGGATACACCATAACGATCCACGAGTTCATGATGACGACCATAAAACTTCTGTAGTGATGACTTCAATCTTGTAGCAACATAACCCTGTTGGAGTCCTGTAATAAACACGAGATTGAAACAAACTGTCGCCATTTGGTACGAGTCATATGGTTCACATGTGACACATTTTAGTTCCGAAAAAAGTAATCTGGTGGGTGAAATAGTTTATTGGAAATTCTTACAATATTTTCCTAGCTGAATAATAAGTTTTCAAAATTTCGTTGGAGATCGAACAAAAAATATCGAGATTTAGTAGGTGTGATTGGGGGTGGAACTGATATATATTTTTCTCTGTAATGCAAGATTTCGCGTCTCTTTTACGGAAATTCTAAATAAAACCACCCAATCTCTTTTCTGCGTCTTTTTCATTATGTCAAGGTCGCAAACATCGTAGTGATAGTGTAAACAATTGTAAAATGTCGTCTGAAACGAACTGAAATTACAAAAAATGTCCAATACTTCAGGACACAAATTTGAGGGGTTTTCGAAAGCTCACAATGGTATTGGTGATGATTTAATTAACTGTGAACATGGAAGTGAGCTTTCTGATGGGAACAACAATAATAAAGAGTTGCCAGAAAATATTACTAGTGATACCCCAAATAATGATGGATGGCATGAACAATTTAATATACATGAAAGAGGTCTTCCCCATATTTTCCCAGAGCTAATACTAAACCAACAACCTTATTATGACCTGAAAAAGACAAAATAAACTTTTTCCAGTTGTTTCTACCTGACAACCTACTGCAGTTATAATTGAGAAAACTGACAGTTATGCCATAATGAAAATTGCACTCTATCCAGATCAAAACAAATCAAGTTGGTTTAGTCATTCATCACCTAAACTCAATGCTTTTTAGGACTTACCTTTCTTATGGGTATTGATGTCAAACCAGACATTAAACCTCATATTTTTCATCTATAATATTAAGGGGAGATTTATGCAGATCATGAGATATCTGAGTTGTCTAGATAAGAATACGATGTTTACATGGACAATTTTTTTTCTAGTACTACTCTGGTTATTAGGTTTGCCATTGTAACAAAAAAAAAAAAACAGTTGGTATTACACAGAGAGGAGACAGCCAGTTCAGACAACAGGGGGCCATTACGGCGACACGAGTAATGTGTAGGTTATTTCCATCTTACATGACAATGCCATGACAGTAGTCAATCGACGTATCAGAAATAATGGACAGCTCCAAAGACGGCAACTTCCATGCCAAAGGATGGTTGCAGACTACGTTGCCCACATGGGTGGTGTTGATAGGTGTGTCGAGCACATCCAATACTAGTACTTTGAACACAATACTTTGAAATGCCAAAAAGAGTTTTTTTAAATCCTAGAAAGTATCAAATACAAGTCTTTCCGTCTATTTCAACTTTCACCAAATCATCAAGTAACACCAAAGACCTTCCTGCAAATATCAAAATTAGTTGTAACCAAACCTATTTCAGGTTATACATCAAGAAACAAACAAAATATGGCTGCATTCAGTGCAGTATACACCTGTGTCTTCCAAACTGTTTCACGGAATACCACTCTTTGAAGAACTATTCTTCCTAACTTAATTGACAATTAGGCAGTCAAAACTACTTGAAGTTTAAGGATATTTTGGTTTTTATTCATTATTGTTACAGATGACAGAAACTGTTTATACATTTCGCATTGAATGAATTGAATTTTGAAAGCCTTATTTTAATTTATTTTCGCCATTACACAATACAAAATCAAAAACATAATAGTGGCAATTCTATAATCTCAAGCACATGGATGATTTTATAGACGATTTGCAACTTAGTAAAGAATCATGAAATAACTCAAAGTAAGAGAGAACTTTTGACTTCAATAAATAAATAATTCTCAATTTTATCAGCATATCAAGGTTAATTCTGTCAGGACCACAGGAGTTTTAAAAGCATTAAATGTAAAAACACGTTTAAATTCTAAGAAATAAAATTACTAGAAATATTGCCTTCCGCAAGAAAAATATGCACGAGATAAAAAAAAAAGAAAAGGAGTACACAAAAAAAAACATATTAAAAATATATTTTCAACAAAAACCTAACAGCAAAAATATTCATCCTTATACGTCCCAGATTCACTCAACCTGTCAGAGAAATTAATTGAATAAGTCAATATTTCCATTGGAGAAATTATTGAATTAGACCAAACAACAACGTCCGACTTCCCACAGCATTACGAAAGGAAGAATTATATCTCGACAATAATCCTATTTTAATTTGAGCATAAACACTGAGAGTAAAAGTATCGGGGATTATTTAAACGAAATTTCACTTTTATAGCTACAAAACAGACCGAGGAAAAACATTTATTTGTCAATCATTTGTTGTCCGACCACATCTCGAAACTAATTCAGCCCCGAAAAATAACGCGCGAGAAAGCACACAGTCCTCAAAGCACATCGTCCAAAAATAATCAGTAATGAAAGTGTTAAAGCCAAAGAAATACACAAACCTTAATATACTATGTCATTACTATTCATTCTGTTATTTTGGTGTAATAAAAAAAATCAGCATCGATCTTATCATACAATTATCAACTCTTTCTAATTAATTATTATTGTTCAATTCTATCCTTCAGTTTCTATGTACTACCTGCAATTAATGACGCTACAGTTGTTAATGTTTTAAACTACAATTAAAATGAACACTGGGGATGTGTATTGACTGCCGTCACTTATCGTCGAAATTTATAATTGCTTTCCTTTTAAATATCATCTTACACAAAGCGGCGCAGTTCAAAAAAATGATGGAATACCAAGTTCATAGTCTAATTTTAAATAATTAAATACTGTACTCCCTTTTTAATGAGTCTTATGTTTCCGATACGAATAAAATGATAGGTACCCAATATAACGAATTAATTGATCACTCATTATTCAGAAATAAAATTGAATCAGTAAGTTATGTTGTATGACATGCAGAAAATATTTACGACAACCGCAAAGTTCTTACAAAATAAAATGCCATAAACTCTCTCTCTTAATGTAAGTTTAAAAAAAAACTGAGAAGAAAATGCAGTTGTGTAATGATATACTGCATTCATCGGCATTTGTAGACATCTTTTGTCCGGGCAATAACTTTTTTAACTAAGATGACCTTTCAGTCACAATTTTTGCACTAGCATCAAACATCCTTTTTAATGCGTATAACGATCTTTTCGACCATGAACTGGAGTCTTATGGATAGACGTAATATTAATAAACAATTTCACCTTCGAAGCTATCCAGGCAGTTATCAAAACACCTGGTATGAGAAGAACTCAGCGTAACAGCACTGATGCTGATGTTTCATTTCTTGTAATCCATATAGTAGAAACTCTCCGCGATAGCTGTGGTCTTCTATTTCGATAGTTCTGGTTTCGAGTACATTTTTAATACAAGAACTGTTCGGATTCAGATCTTCCTATATATATATATATATCATACATCGTGTACTAAGTTACAGCCCTAGATTAATCATACGAGGAGGAATGACCCGGCCAGCGAAAGCTATATTTTGATATAGCCTAGCTGGCCGACTGGTCTAGGGCCCTGCTGGACTTTGTGCAGGCGGTGTTGCCATAGATGTCACAGCGGTACGAGTTCGAGTCCCGCGAAGGGAACAACCAAAACTTTGCATCGCAAATTTGACAGTTCTAACATAGTTGGGAATTTTTCAAACTTATATATATATATATATATATATATATATATATATATATATATATATATATATATATATATATATACAACGTCTCAGAATGTGACGACTCTATTCGCTACACTGCTCCATCGGATCAAATTGATACAGGGAAGATAACGTAAACTTATAGAAGGGTCTGAAAAAATCCCAACGATGTTAGAACTGTCAAATTTTTGGTCGTACCCTCCGCGGTACGAGTATAGCCTAGCTGGCCGAATGGTCTAGGGCGCTGGACTTCGTGCAGGCGGTGTTGCCATAGATGTCACAGCAGTACGAGTTCGAGTATATATATATATACTGATGATGAGAGGTTACTCCTTAAAACACGTGCACAGCACATCGGAATTTGCAATATATGATTGGCATTATTCCGTTATTGTTTTATTTTTGAACAAATTTACTTTAATTATCACTTTTCATGACATCGAGAAATTATTCATTTGAATAATTCACTAGAATTGTGGTGCTATTTCAGAATATACCTACCTTTCAAGGGCAATGAAGCTTTTAATACGGCAACCCGTGCAGGTCCGGGTGTCAAAAGTATAGGCCTGCAACAGCGCTAAGCTTGTCGTAAAAGGCGACTAAATAGTGCTCAGAAACCTAGCCGGGGGCTAGGGCGCTCTGCCCACAGAGCAACTGGATTGTGTGCCCAAGGAGGTGGAATAGGGTACCCCTGGCGTGTTACATGCTGGGGTTGTCAGGCTATAATACGGAAAACCTGACCGCAAACCATAGTGGTGCACCGTGTTGGGAAAGATGCCACGTTCCTCGCACATTAAAGAACCCTCCTGTGGTATTCGATAGGAGTAGGAACCATAGGGCTCCATTTTTTATTTCGTGTTCATTTTATCATCCACTTCATGTTCATCGCCTGAATATAGTGAAATATTGATGTTCGGGCGTTAAACCCCAACAAACAAATAAACAAATTTAATAATGAATCCTTAGGTAACAATACTGTAAGCGTATCAATTAATATGAACATATGGGTGTCAAGAATGTTTTTTAAAATAAATTGTATTCGAACGAAACTTACTTCAAACGACATACCTTTGAAGTATCAACGAGTCAATATTGATATCACAGAACATAGATTTTATTGCATATCAGAATGCATTTATTGTAACGATTAATTTTATGAGGGTTACAAGAATATATTATAATGTTTTACTCATTCTATTTATAAGAAGACATTTAAAAATCCAGGTAAATAAACAATTCGCATACCTAGTCAAGGACGAATGTTTGTTTCTGAGCACTGAATAAAGAATTATGTTGGAATTTATTCACTTGGAACAGGCTCTATATACACTAGTTAATAGCTATCAGAGTATTTCTATCACTGTCATTGCCGTTTCAGCGTTTCGGATCTCCAGGATTCTATGGAAGTAATTCAATTTTATTTGATAGAACATAAATTTTCGATACATTCGTGGTAAAAAAATATTTAAGCGAAAGGGGTAGATCACTAACACTTTTTTCAGGCCTATTATTCTGTGAAAATTTCATTCTTAATTTTCTTGAGGTATATGTTGAACTTAAAATGATATTCAAACCCTAGCATACACAAATTTCAAGTTTGGTTGAGTCGTAATAACTTCACTGAATATTGCTTTTGTGTAATTGCCAAGGAATTTTTGGGAAAATGACTGGTTATAAGGAAGATTTTCAATAGGAAAATATTGAGCACAAGCTTTGAACAAAATATTTTGTTTCAAGTTGTAATGCTATAGAATTCTTTGTATAAATTAATATTGAAGAGTTCAATACATGTGGTTTATGTTTTCTGCGTAAAGTTGGAGTAATTTTCTAATTTTACTTATTTTTTGTCTTCAGTTTTAATAAAACACATTCATGAACAGCAATACAAATTGTTTTCAATCTAGACACATATTTAACAATTGAAATATGAAAACACTTACTGGGTTTTTTGGTCTGATTTTGATATTTTCTAAACGAACCCCATTACACAATGCGAATTGTTTGACACGATAAATTGCGAACGTTTCTACGATTGTTACAATGATAGGAATGCTTATATGCCTTTTTATTCTGTCTTATAGACCGCCTCGGTTCTTTCGTGTAAGCATGCTCGCTTCAAGTGTATGATGCGCACTTAAATAGTGTCTGGTACAAATGTTCTTTTCTAATATACAATCCTTCCTGGTTCAGTACGACAATTATAAAGTAAGAGTTGTGAAATCCAGTTAAATCATCTTTCTTAAAAGTATGTTGTTCTATTAGTATATTGCTATTGCCAGCCACTGTAAAGTCAGCGTCATATAATGACCTACACTTGGAGATCGATGGTAAAGGACCAAACTTTACGACAAACGTGATGTATTTTCATTCAGAAATATAAACTTTCAATTCATCTGTGACAACATCTCTTCAGCACACGCGTATGGAGTTTTCATATCACAACTCATACGTTATGCCAGAGCTTGCCGTAACTATGCAGACTTTTTGTATTGCGATAGACTTCTTACACTTAGGCTTCTGGAACAGGGTTATGTTGCTATCAAGTTGAAGTCATCATTACAATGGTCGTCATCATGAACTGGTGGATCCTTACGGTGTAGCAGTCTGCACCATGAAAACTGATTTGTTCAACGTGTCATAGTTTTCTTTCTCTTTTTGTATACCCCGGACTTGACCTTTTATGAGCAATTCGGCAAGTGTTTCTAGAAAAGTAGAGAACGCTTTTTCTACCGGTGCACCTGGTCCATGCTCCCAGATTTTAGTACAGTCCGAGTTGCTCATTTATTTTTGTCACTTTGCATGTATTACTTTAGTTACTTTATGTTCCTTATTGTTTTTATCTGTTTTCCATGTCTGATCTTTGTCCCATTCTTTTGATTTCCGCTAGAATATTGGTTCCCTTGATTACTCATATCACCCTTTCAAATGTAAAAAAAAACAACTACCTGAATGAATCAAAGCTTGTAATTATTCAATCGAAAATCATATAAATGAAATAAATTAAATGTTATAAATATATATTTCTTAAATTCTTTACTTCAAATAAGACAAAGATCAATGTATAAATATAGGTATAAAATCAGAATCAATGACGTATCTAACAGAAACCACTGCGTAAGTCAAATATTAAAATGTTTACGTCACGTGTGAACATTTTATCTACAACAATCATTTCCATTCTTGCTGTACATGTACTTAGTTGAATAAAATACAGTTTTATCCAAAAGAACAACTAGTAATGACCTGAAAGACCATTTATTTAAAACAAATTATTTAGTTATTGACCCTTTATGTAAATGCGGACAAACAGAGAGTTCTTAGCACTTTAACTTCATTATCCCCGATAAAACAACTTATGAGTAGGTATGCTGAAGAACTTACAATTAACAACATAGTATTGTGAAAGTACGTTTACTTTAGTGGAGTCCGAGTTGCTCATTTACTTTTGTTACTTTGTATGTATTATTGTTGTTACTTTATGCACTTTGTCGTATTTTTCTGTTGTCCATGTCTGGTCTTTGTCCCTGGATTACATTCTTTTGATTTCCGCTAGAATGTTGGTTCCCTTGATTACTCTTTTTATAAAAGTGCTTTGTCAATTGTTTTCCGATTTCTACCTACGTATAGCTTCATTTGTGACTTCGTTTTCAAATTAGATAATGTTTACACCTAAAGAACTACTGAAGAATTCACAATAATAAAGTCATATTAAATAGGATTATACAGACAGATTAAGTAGCAGTATTTACAAAAATCAGACAGAAGGTGATTCATGAATGTCAAAACCCACCGAATTTAGTTTTATTTCTTGTTTAGAACCAGATACAGACCACATAACCAGTCTTTTTTTTCTTTTTCTTTTTTCATTTGGTTGTTGCGCTTTTGATATAAACTTTACATATGTTGTACATGAAATATTGCACTCTGCAAGAGTTATCGTTCTTGATATGCTTTGATTTGGTGGGAGATAAAGGTATGATTTTCTCAAAAGTACAGATATGAAAAGAAAACCGGCTTATGTTCTCTAAAACATAGCATCTGAAGAACGAAAAACCGTTGTTTGTTCTGTGGGTTTTTCTACACCATGAATCACCTCTACCATAAACAGTGTCTGAATTTTATATCGAATGGTACTAAACACACAATGAGTAGGTAATAATAACGCGGCTGTCGATATAGAAATTCATGACGACTTCTACCAACATAATTTCAAACGAGATTTGTTCAAACACTAGATGAAAATGATTTGCTTTAAATATTTGGTTTTTTCCTGTTTGTTGAATGGAATAATTTGTAACAAAATATGTTTTATTTGTGAGTTGAAAAATTAATAACCATTAAATACTACCTATTTAAATTAAATATAACGTCTACATTAATCTGAAATGTAATATTCATCATATCATAACTAAACCTTATGACTAATAAGTAAAAAGTAGCAGTCTTTATCAGAACCATGCCGATTCTGAAATGTAAGATACATCTAAAGAAAGGCTACATTGTTTGTCTTTGTTATTAAGTTGCTTTATGACGAAATGTATAGTTATTCATTCCAATCTGTC
Source organism: Perna viridis (assembly GCA_037379345.1). NCBI lineage: Eukaryota > Metazoa > Mollusca > Bivalvia > Mytilida > Mytilidae > Perna > Perna viridis. The sequence goes on from CM074522.1 coordinate 5,354,545, forward strand.
TGGTCTAAGGAGATAATTCACATCAAAAATCCAATAGTTTCTAGTGTATTTAAGTCTCATTTTCACAAGTATCTTCTTAATTACAATAATGCAATATTCTATGTAATTCAAATCTACCAAGACCATATAACAAAAACAAACTTTGACATTTAAAAACATGTCATATTTTGCATTATTCTTAGCCTGTGTGTTACTTAATACACTTCTCAAGTCATGTGACACAGTAAAAAAGACGTATGACATACTAAAAAAACTATGAATATGAGAATCAAGAAGAGATATTGGTATTGAGTTTTAAATTAAAATACAAATCAGGTATCAGCTGGCTGAATCTTTACAACTGAAATAGAATGTTTTCGATTCTGTGATGCCTTTTCATCGGTTTTTGACTGTGTTTTCCAAACTTTTGAATAATTATAGAAGAGGACAAAGTTGTTCACAAATATAGGAATAATCACAGCAAGGAGACAAACCCCCGTTATTGCACAAAAGGCACCTATAACTTTAGACAAACCAATCCGCGGTACCATGTCCCCATATCCAACTGTTGTCATCGTAACTATTGCCCACCAAAACGAATCCGGAATACTCGGAAATTCTGTGTCTCCGGAAAAGAACACAAACGCTCCGAACATCAACATTGCAACCACAAGAAACATTGACATTAGCAGGACTTCAAATGCACTGGCTTTAACGGCATACATGAGAACTCGAAATCCACTGAAGTTTTTTACAAGACGAAACAATCTAAATATTCGAATGATCTGCAAACAATGAATAATGTCAGCTATAGAGTTTTCATACTTATCCTTTGGATTTGCAAGATTCACAAAGTAGATAGAGTACATTACGACAAGAGAGAAAATGTCGACCAAATTCAGAAAATCAAAGAAAAATAACTTAAAACCGAAAGGATACAGCACTAATCTGATACCTAATTCAATTGTAAAGTATGCCACGGTTATATACTCAATATAATACAAAAAGTCCATCTTTGTGCTGACCATCTTTGGAAGTGGAGGGAGTGTTGTATTGGACATATATGAGCCGTCAAAATGCCCTTTGTATGCTTCCCATTCTTCTCCAAAGTATTCCTGCCATTCGGAAACTCGTAGGGATCTTCTAAAATACGGATGTGTTTGACAAACTAATCCAAATATTGACGCCAATACAAGTGCTGCACTTGTGAAGAAATATATCTGAAATAAAATCAAACAAATTGAGGAAACTGGGTGCATAGATGGCTTGACATTGAAGCTTAGATGTATCTTTTAAGAAATTACTGAATTTAATTTACACTCGTAATTGCGACCATGAATATCAAGGAAACAAGAAATATCATTTATCAAGGATGTTCGCTGCTCTGTTTTAAAACAAGGATTTAAAATGGTCATAAAATGTTTAAAGACCTTCTGAACTAGGACAATATAAGTAAAAATAAATGATGGTTCAGTTTGCTCGTTTATGAGATATAAACATTTGAAATTTGGCGGAAAAAGAATTTCTCTTGATTTTTCATAGGTTTTGTCTAAGTATGTTTTATCTATCAAACAATCTGCAGAAATAACTAGGATAAATTAAGGCGTGTTACATGAATTTGTGAAAAGAAAAGTGGGGGTCACTGGGAAAAAAATATCAATGCTATGAATACATAAAGAGTCCGAAAATCAGACAACAATGGCTGAATATCAAACACCCGTTACACGAACACAATTCAGGAACAACGACCAGACAAATAAAATAGACACACACAACAAGAAAGACCATGAAATTAAACGCAATCATAAACAAAAAGTAAATAATCGACCGGATTCCACTACACACATCTTAAATTATAAAGAATAACAGTTCACCGATATAAAACCAATATACAGGCCAAGCGCCTAGCATTTTCAACGGGTTTAGCCAAATTTTTGTATCAGTTGTTTTTCTTCAAGTCAGTGTACTAGTATTGTATGTATACAAAACAAATTTTAAGTAACGTTTAAAATCAGACAACATTTTATATTCAAATCAGGAGAAACTGGCAACTCGAAAAACAATCTATAGTTTACGACATCATAACTTAAATTTACATTCATTCAGTGATAGAATAAAATTATAGATATACGTTCTATGCAGTTTGCTCGGTTAAAACGGTTGCAGTAAAAAATAGCACCATTATAATTCATGAATTCATTGTAACCGAACTTTTATTTTCCTTGGTAAGCAAATTATCGACATACCGTACTTCAAATCATTAATGATTAATTTTGTCAAGCAGTATATCATGTAAAATTTGACGCTTTACCGAATTTATTTTTTGTAAGTAAATTTGTGTATAGTGCAGAAAGAAATGATAAGACATTAATATCATTAACCACCATAAAAGGTGACTATTTTGAAAAAAAATACCTTCATCACTGTCAATTAACAGCTGACCAGATAAATCACTAGGTGTGTTTTGACTAGATTTCTTATGATATCAGTAATAAAACAGTCCTACAAGAAACAGTATCTATTGTCGTCTTATCATTAAACTCTAAATATATTATTAATTGGTTCTTATGTGTTTACATGTCAACTCGAGCTTAAAGCTTATTTTCTGAAAACAAACATAACACGGGCATCCAATCAATCAATGTAGTGGAAACAACAGACATTCGGGATGATGAAAAATTTAATATTTATGACAATAAGAGATTAGCCCTGATAAAACAGATTAAATATTTGTTTCCTGATAGCAGAAATATATACAATAGTTTGCTCAGCTACTTTGATTTAAAATACCATTTGATTTATATTTCCTACAATTGCCTTAGTACATTTTTTAATCTTGTAGTTTTAAGGTAGATCATACCTTATCTTTCAAGTAGATATAATTTCATACTTTTCTGAAGATGACATGAAATGAACGTACTTCAGAACTGTAATCAAAAAGAAAATAGGTTACCGAACTTGATTTCGAGGCAATTGAACCTTAATACAGGCAATTGTTTTACAACGTTATATACGGATTCTGTTGGGAATTTTCACTATTTCGTGTACTATTAAAACTGTAAATAAGATTTCTTATTAATCTATATATATAAAGAACAATTAACTAACATTCTTCCATATCTCAAAAAAGAAAATTTGGGTTCACCGAACTCTTTTTCTTGTAATATTAAAAAACACTAAAACTCTGCCTTTATATTTCTATAAAACATCATCCTGCCAATAAACTATCCTTAAAAATAATGTTACCGTCAATTGTCTCTCTTTGAAAAGAGCTTTTTACAGTACTATGTTTGTAATTTTACGAAACAAATTTTTATGTAAAAAATCTTTTAACATATTGTGAACAAACTATTTTTACATTATTTAAACTCTGGTATTTGATTGAATGATGGTCCGTATGATTTTGCAAGATGACAGAAAACAAATGCTCCGTGTAATAGGAACTCTAAGGAACAATTAAATATTTGATAATCTTTTACATTATTAATTATTACTACAGTCTATCAATTCTGCATTATTTCCACGGGAATTTTGATTGATTCTGGGTTTATGCCCTTTAAAGGTTTTCAATTGATGAAATATTTATTTACAATAAAGGGGACAAACAAAATAACAAACTGATATGCAAACTCTAGTCCAGTTGAATAGTAAAAAAGGAAAGTCCATTTAAATGGTCATATCAAGGCAAGAAACTGGACAGTTAGGAACATTGGTCCGGAAGCCTATTTCATGGGTAAACGTGGAGCAGTAAGTCAGAATAGCAGCTGCTATCAGATTTAGTATACACGTGAAATATAGTGTCTCTATTAGTCTGAACCATTTTATTTACAAAAAAAAAATATGTTGTCATGACAATTAATTACCCATTGTTGATTGGACAAATCTAAAGTTTTTGTGTTAACTATTATAACATCTGTGTAACACGAGACATTTCTTTACGTGAAAATGAAATGCAAACTGAATATTGTCGAAAATATTGTAACCGAATGTTGAAAATTTTAAACTTGTTGGAAAATTGAATATAACCAAAGGCGCCAAGTTTTGTTCGGTTTACAGTTATTGTATTAAGGACAGTGCAATGAATGAAAAATAATTATGATAGTACATACAAAAACTAAATTGAAATTGAAATTTAAATATTTATGAAATTTACATTAAAGTTTAGTTTCATGTTTATTTTATAAACTTCATTCAAATACAATGCTTTCTAACTCATTAGAAAAAGTGCAAATGTTTACTTGTATCTACTACGAGAAATAGCAGATGAAAACTATTTTTAAACGAATTTTTTTGCAAGACTTTCAAAGTAGTCAAAGTAGATATCTATTTACTATCAGATTATAATGTACCAGGAACTTGTGTTCGAAATGGGTGCACCTAAATCAATGCTCTATAAAAGAGTAATTAAGGGAGTCAAGTTTATAGCGGTAATCAAAAGAATGTATTCTAGGAACAAAGACCAGACATGGAAAACAGATATACACAACAAAGAACATAAAGTAATTTAACTCATACATACAAAATAGAAAAACAAATGAGCAACTCGGACTCCACTAAAACCTGGGAGCATAAAGGCATCATAAAATAAGTAAAACGTGCATCTTTTTTTAATTGAGTTTTCGTAAATAGTTTTTTCATCGTTCCACATTGATAGTCAAATATATCGTATTTTTATTTTCTGAATTTCGATCGTTTTTATCGCTTTCATTGTAATTTGTTTTGGATTCATCTGCTCGCCGGACATTTGCTTGCGACGGGAAGAATTCATTTTTAAGTTGTAAATGATGATGGGTGGCACAATGACTTTCGACATTAATTATGAAAGTTGATTGATTTATTTCTTTCTTCCCAATGGAAATACTAGCCCAACAACATTACAGTATGCAGATAAAATCCCTCCATGGTCGACTTCGACCATCCCTTAGGCGAAAAGCATTTATAGGTTTATGCTTCATAACGGGAATAAATATTAAGCTTAAATCATGCTGATAAAAAAAATGATTGTAACCCCATTTTGTTAGGGGGGACTATGGAAAGAGATAGAGTTATTAAAAATTAATGTACTTTCATTTCTATGGCAGTAAACAGGCTCCTTAACCTGGAGATGTTCTATACAGAGTAAATGCTATCATAAGAACATTTGTAGACAAGATGGTAGATCAATTTATTACAAAAAAAACAAGTTTATGTTGGTGAAATAAAGGAAGGGCATCATTCAATATCACCAAAAATTGCCGAAGCGTCAGCTGTAAAATAATTGAAATGCGTCAAAATCCAAACGCATAGTCTATACGTGAACACATGGAACATAGACAATCTATATAAATACTTTAGTAAACCAAATGAGATACATTACTCAATATATTCATAAAAACTGACGATAAGTAAAGCGCGAAGTCGCACAAAAATACTGAATCACTATGAACTTACACAAAAAGGGAGAGAAACCAGGTGTTCCAAAACGGTAAGCATGTCCTGCTCCGCCTGTGGCACTCGTCCATTGCAAGTGAGTATAATCCGGTAATAGTCTAGCAACAGTAATGCAGTGCCCCGACAGAGAGGTCCCGCCAAATATATTCACACCAGGGCGAGATCATTGAATTTAACAAAGTACCATGTAAACATAGTGTATTGAAACGGATTAGGAAAAACGTTATGTTATCATGTTTTTGAAATGTGTTGACTTATTTATAATATATGTCATTTGTAGGATAGCCTGGTCAAGCTCATATTGTGTAAACAGAAATTATGGTGACCCATTGAGATGTGTTTTTCCTGAAAAGTCAAAATGGTCTAACTTTTACATTATAGGGTATAATCTGATTCTGTTTACTGTGTAATGATGATAGTATCTTCATTAGTGTATTGTTATTTATGTAATTCTTTATCAAGGAAATATTGTTTTATTGAGAAACCTTTTTTTATATACAAACAAAATATGAAGAGTCACCACATTTCTTACCGTTTTGAATTGTTTAACTGATCCGGCGATTGGCAAACTGTACTTAACTGTGTATCTCCATAAGAAGAATGTTAGCATCACTTGTTTCGAGATGAATATATATTATATGTCAGAAATAGCAAAATAACTCTTTAGTCAGAAACACAAATTTTGACGTTGGCCATGTTTTTTTTACGTTACCGTAAATAATTCGTTACGTCATGACGTCATAATATTGCACAAGCTGTCAAGTGGTATGAAATGAGAAAAATCGATAGAACTGATCAGTCGTTATACGACCTCCGAAGTGTATCACTTCTTCATAATACAAGTTATACGTGAGACCAACTGCCAAGTTGAAGTTCGCATATCAGCCGACGTTTATTATAACGACAAACATATTGTCTTTACGGCGCTATTTCCAAACGACTAGAAGTCATATTTCAAAAGGTCATTATCAATAAAGAATTTTAGTCTTTTCCAGTATGAGAGAATCTTTACCAAAGTTCTTATAGATATAAGAGTCTACAAAAGTTTATAATTTTGTCGAATTTTACACTCACATAGAGAAAGTTCCAAAGTAAAAGCACGTATACTTTCGTTGGGTTCATGACCAAGAAGTCACATACTGTACATATACCAGCTCAAATACGCACATCAGATACCAACACATTCGTAGTGCGGATATTTTCGATGGATTAGATAATCCAATGATCACATAAATAAACCTTACCCCACCATTGATAATTATCAGTTGAAATCAATTAATCGGCGCTCTGTATTTTGATCAAGTGAAGACGGTGTATTTTCGATACACGGTCACTATTGTAGCAATAACCAGTCAGTTATTTTTTTTTTCAGTTTACTACGACCAAACGTTTTGCGTCGCTTACGGAAAAAGATATACAAAACAAAAGCACCAGAGAGGCAACACAGGGGTAAAAATTGAAACACACAACTTGAAAATTATTGCTATCTAAATATCGGGTATAAACTACTTTTTTTTCTTCAAAAACAAAAACAAAAAACAAAAACAAAATCATCGATGGGGTAAATTCGTTTTATAACTAAAATCATACATACAAAGTAACTAAGCGAATGAGCAACTCGGAGCAACACTAAAAACTGGGAGCATGGACCAGGTGCACCGGTAGGGTAAGCTTTTCTAGAAACACCCGCCGAGTTGCTCAAGTCCAGGGTGGACAAACGAGGAAAACATCATAATGATTACACGAATTGAAACATTGATGTACAGTAGAATTGAATTGGTGAAAGTTTGAAAATAGACAACTAAGCACTGAGATAAACAACACATTCAATAATAATAAAAAAAAAGCTTTTGAGTGGTTCTGAAAGCTAAAAAGACCAGACTCTTTCTATAAGTCAACTTCAGAGACAAGGAATTATATATAAGAAATGATACATGAGACACAGAGGCCACTTAATTCTATGTTGTATGAATAAAAGCATGCACTTATATATACAGCTATCATATCCTCTACTCACGTGTTGTTATTTACCTTTATAAGTCATGTAATCATAATGTAATCATGATTACTTTATCAAATGTAATCGATCACACAAGAAAATTCAAGTAATCATGCTGTCATCGATTACATTTCAAAGTAATCAGCTCCAACCCTGGTCTTAGTGCCTGATATTTTATAAACCATAGTATTTGGCTGTTAGTTATGGAAAGGCCCACTTATTTTGTACTAAAACTCAGTAATATTTTTTTTCATTATATTACCATGGCCACTGGTTTTATAACAATAATCACGTAGTTAATTATTAAAGTTGAACCTCCACTTATCAAGGATTAGAAAAAAAAATGTACCTTTTTATGACAAAACAATTGAAATTTCTGTGCAGACTGCATCAAAACAGCTTTATTACAACAAAATGAGGCAAATTTTCAGAATTGACCAAACTGTATGGTACTACCTAAAATTAACACTTAACGTTTTCCGGGTATTCTTCGAGACTTTGTGAGCTTGCACAAACATTTTCAACGTTCGGAACGAATTGAAACTTTCTTAAGCAAATAACAACGAATATGAACGAAAGCATAACGAATGCTGGACGAGGTGCGAACGAGCTAGTGCGTTCCCTTGATGCGTTTTACAGAATCACAATTTGTTTCCAGTTTGTTCGTGGATTCATTGTAGTGTAAGAGTCTCTATATGTCGCGCATTGCTGTATATGTAAACATCGATAAAATATTTTACTGTTGAAGTCACAGTAAAATTATTATATGCATAAAAATGTTTCTCATATATATATTTCTTTCAAACACAACCACGAAAGAATTTTTTCTACAGATTTGCAGTGTTCCAACTATCCCAATAAAACTACAAAAGTTAAGTTTACGTTATCAGACAAACGAAAAAGTCATCTCTCCTGGGCGTATTGTCAATTTCCTCTACCTTAAATACCAACAAAACAAAACACATTCAATTCAATTTTCAAATTCTAGACGACCCACTTTAAATGGTAATAATCAAATCCCATTGGACAGCGCCGTCTGTGACGTCAAAAACACATCTGCTATTGAGTGTCGTTTTGGTACATTTACAGAAAACGGTCATTACAAAGTTCCATTCATTGTTGAAAAAAATATAATTAAAAACCGAATGAAACCTTTAAACGGTAATAAAAAATAATGGTTAATTTTCAATAATTATCTTATTTTACGCCTGCATCGTTTATAAAAGCAAACCGGCTAGTCACACTTTGAGGTTATCAATCATAAAACCATTTGTTATTTAAAATGACGCAACCGCTAAATTTGAACATTTGACGTGGACACAAATTGTTAATTACTATAAGACTTTACGTTTGACAAATGTACACTGTGATTGTTGAGTAAGGGCAAAATTAGTTACGATTATTTAAGGATTGTTTCTAATGTTTAACTAAGTTATGCGAAATAACCATTTTTGAGAAATATACGCATCATGAACCGCGAAACGAGTTTTGAAACAGTGTAAACTTTCCCTATGTTGGTTATGTAAGCATAACGTGATCAAACACTAAACACAACCCATATGATTTAATTCCTGTCCGATTTTGGTGGAATTAAGATTTGTTACATCATCAAAGCGTGATTTTGTTTGGAATAATTTCGTCTGAATATAGCTGAAATATTGCTGCTCGGACGTTAAACCCCAACAAACAAACAAAGTTTGGAATAATTGGAATTGCGTACTTCGGTGCGATCGATGTTAATGACGTCACAGTACCAAGTTTGTTTATTGAAAATAACTTATCTTGCCCAAAAGAGAAATAAACAATTAAATCATGTTATTGCCCAATGTCTCGCAAAGTTAATGTCATAATGTTATGGATCTTTTGAAATCACGCATTAGAGTAATGGAGTAAAAAGGACGATAGAGTGAAGGCCGAATGATTCGAACAACATATAAAAATATGTATAGTTTCGTTCCTTGCAATAAACATGGGACTATAATAATGTAGCTCATTTGATAAATTTTGGTAGAACTTAGCAGTGTTGAATCTGGCTTCATTTTTCGATATTTATTTGGTTTTGAGTATCTCGTGTTTACAATGTACTTTTGAATCTTTAACTTTCTACCTATTTGGTTATAATGTTGTTTAAATGTTACTCCTTGCAGCACGTGTACAGTATACCAAAATTTGTAAAATTACTAAGAGTGGTATTTTTGAATTTGCAAATTAATTACACAGGAAATATTATTTCACATGATTTTCACCTGAATTGAGCAAATAAACTGAGTGACAGAGTTCACGTGAAATTCGGACGAATGGAACTTTCACGTGAAATTCACACGAAATGTTGGCATGAAATTCGTGTTTAGCTAATTTCACATGAAAATCATGAGAATTTCATGTGAAGCTCAATTAACATGAATTTCACGTGAAAAATATTTGCCCGTGTACGAGTTTAAGTACTGATTAAAATATGACAGTAAACTGGTTCATGAACAGCTTTGTTATGATATAGGTTATAATAGTCACGTAAACTGATTCCTAAAAGAAAAATTGTATTTACTTTTCAACACCTGCTAAGTTCGAAATGATAATATAATGTAATAATTCAAATTGTAGTTATATGTATATGGATTGAGTATCTTTCGTTCTTATATAACAATTGTTTGTTCTCTATAAACAATTATTTAGATAAATACAGCTACAGTTTACAATCAATATTTACCGTTGCACAACCCATCAAATTATACCACTTACACATTATTTATTAGCTGGTATTGTCTGCTTTTTTAGTTATCATATTGGATTATAAATGTTTTTTTTTTAACTTTGGTCAAAGTAATTTGCAGTAACGTTTGTTTACTATTGTTACAATATTATCAGGAAAGTCACACTATTGATGAAAGTGTCACCGCAGATGATGTAGAAAGTCAGCAATCAATCAAAGTACCAACAAGACATATACATATATGATAAAATTGAAACAAAAACTATGAAAATCTTCTAGATTGTCCTATCAACTACATCTGTACTTCATAAACCAAGCCTGGTTTAATCGTATTCACATACGAATTTGATTTTTATGATTAAAATGTGCTATTTTTGGACATTTCATTATATCATTCTTAATTAGTAGGGAATATGTTTTTATATTTATTTTGTGACCACTATTCTATACTCAACACACCTACTTGTGTCGTTTTCCTGATTTATTACTCGCTGAAAACAGGATTTGCGAATTTATGGGACAATATTTATTCTACAATGATATAAAATCGTGGAAATCTCTCATTTTGTCCAATCACTTCAGGGTTTTTGTAATTTCAAAAAGGGCTTCAGTGAGTTTGAGAGGTCAAAAGTTATTCAATATACAAAGTATGGATGTATCAATTATTTAGAGAAAGGAGATGGAAAGCGTTCGATCTAAGAAGCGTACTTCCAAATGTAAATGATATCGACCATCATACGTTCCTTATCACAACGTTTAACCTTAAGCATGCAAAATAAAAAGCTAAGCTGTGAGTGGGCTACTTGTTTTCCCAAAATTAGCCATACTCAAACAATACAAAAACAGTAACAATTTGAACTTCTGCCTACCTTAGCTGTAAGTGAGGTTCTGGGTTCTTCTAAAATTAGCCAACCTCTTGCTTGCACCTTCTTCCATGAATGTTTTCCATCCACTAAACACATAAGCTTATCTTTCTCATTCACCTTCTTTTCTTGGTCCTTTTCTAGTATCTTGAGCGCTTTTTCGTCATCTTGAAAAGTAATGACTTTGCTCAAACAACATTTGGAAATTTGACTTTGATTGATGCCCCAAAATTCTAGTTCTTCTATCAGTTCACCAACACACGCATTAGAAGGCAAATGTAAGCTCCTACCTTGAACAAAATTAAGGATCGAGTGAAATGTTCCAGGACTGCAGTCGATGAAATATTCATCTTGACCACCTTTCTGTTGTTTAAGAAAAATTTCTTCCGTTTTAGTACTGAGTCTTTTTAATTTATTGAAGGTTTCTACTGAAATTTCACACCTTGAACCTCTGATATTCAATTGTAATCTTTCCTGCTCCATAGTTATAAGAAGTATAGATTTTTTGTCCTGTATTACTTACCAAATAAACACAAGACCACGGTTGAATTACTTTTAAAAAAGTATTTCCTTCTTTTTATTAAATATTGAAATTACCTGGCATGCATGCTATAACTTTTGGAAACAAAGAGTAAACCAATACGTGCTTATATATTAGCCTTTTCAAAATGGCATCCACGTAACATTTATTTCATTTCGTTTTATCCTTTCATTGAATTTGTATCACTGTTTTGAATTCTAGTTGACAACATTCCTACAATGTTAAGAAATTGTGTGCTGACTTCTCCTTAAGATCAAATGAATTCGTGCAATTGTTCTTATTTGTAATGAACGAAATCAAGCATATTCATTTTAATCCATCCTGACTGATTATTTTCACATCAATGATAAAAGCTAAATATATTGAAATAACGAATACCTACGAACAGAAACCATTGTCCCAAGTTATATTCGAACAAGCAAAGGAATATCTTAATACCTAATACATATTTTCAATGTTGATTTTCAACATACATCGAATGTATTCATGACCGGAAAACAAACATTTTCATTTTCCATTTCGACTGATTGTCTTTACATCAATAATAAACGCTAAATTTATTGGAATAGCGAATACATACAAACAGAAAACATAGTACACAGTTATATTCGAACAAGCAGAGGACTCTTAATACCTAATTTTATATTTTCGATGTTGATTTTCAACATACATAGAATGTATTCATGACCTGAAGATTCCTATGAATAAAACTGAAATTACGTTAAACTGCACTGAGTAACAGTAATAAGACTGTTATTAGAACACATAACAGATATCCATAATATGTTTGCAGCGACTAGACCACGAAAAGAGACATAACACCATTAAAATCACAAACAATGTAGAAAAATACACATAGAATTCGAAACTAAAGTATCAATAAATAACTTCTAGGAAATAAATCCTTATAAAACTGAGTGTACGGCACGGGTGCATCTGTTGGGGTAAGCATCTTTCACTTTCTTAAAAGAAAATCGCCTTGAGAAGAAACTCATAACGAGTTTTTTATATGATTAAATCAGCCTAAATAAATGAATAAAATTACCCAGTCCAAAATAAATCTGGCAAAATTACACCACCGGAGCAGCTAGTACCGCAACGGTCCTGACTTTGTACAGGCATTTCAAACGAAATGGTGGGATAAATCTAGGTTTTGCAGCAAGCTAAACCCACTCTTCCATTTCGGTGTGATAAACAGCGGTGATTATATAGCATTTGTAAGTTATTATGTCATAATAGTTAAATAAAAGGTCACATCAGCACAAAGAACAATTTACAAAAAGCAATCATCACTCATTATGTTAGAAGAAACTGAGCATTTTTCAACCTGCTCTTTAGTGTAGCACACTTTGCCCTTCTGTGATGTTTTAGACAAAATATGTGGAATTATAACCAAAAACAACATATGTTTTTAAACAGCAAAAGATTAACGAATAAGCACTTTCAAACGAAATTTCAATTTATCATGTGGTAACGTAGTGTAAAGAGTTGAGAAGTAAAAAGTTTGGAGAGAACTAATTTCCGAAAAGCTGCGGAAATATATGTCTTGAAATAAAGTTTTTTTTAATTATCCACTTATGATTAATGCCACTATTAGAGTTGGTGGTATTGCAACGAGCTTACTGTCTGTCCTTCCCTGCGGACATTTGTTGGTAAAATGAATTGACGTCTACTTCGTGGAGCAAGATGAAGATCCTGCTATATACCTTTCTCTGTAAGGATCCTTATGAAGTTCGCGTCTCCGATACACGTCAAGTAAGTCCTCACATTTTGTTTCGATGTTGAGAGAAAACATGATGGGCTTATGTTTGTATAGGATTTCTTCTTTGTCAAAAGTAGTACGTTTGTATGTGGCAGTACCTTGGATGATACAATCAATGCCCAGTTCCTTAATAAGGCATAGTTCTATCAATTACAAAGTTATTTATAGCTATGTCCGCAGGATCGATAACATAAAATATTAAATGACAATTAGAAGTATGATATCAAAGATAAGATTGCAATGGCCAAAGATGATGAGGAACATATACACCGACTCAAGGACAAAAGACAGGAGACAGAAATCAAAATACACACAAAAATGAGCCAGGGTGTGTTCCAGAAGTGTAAGGATTCCCGCTTTTTCCAAGACGGGGTTTGCTACAGAAGGTATGGGTTCCAGATTCTTCCAAGTCGGGTTGTGGTCCAGGAGGGTTAAGGTTCCTGCATCTCGCAAGACACTCTTTTTACCTCCCAACAAAGATAAAAATCTTCGTCGCATATTATCTAAATCCTTATTATGCGCTTGAGGCTTCGATCATTCATAGTTAATTAATGAAATGTGCAATGCAAGTACGACAGAGGTAATTTAAATGTCGTAATGGAAACATTAGAGAAAATTGTACTTCGTGTTATTATTAGATCAATTATTTGCAGAAGACACGAATCGAAACAACATACAGCAAAGTTAAATGAATATCAGAACAAAAAACTATATCACAGAAGATAAATGTCAAAACTGTGCATCACTTCGCATTATATGTATAGCCTAGCTGGTCGAGTGGTCAAGGGCGGTGTTGCCATATATGTCACAGCGGTACGAGTTCGAGTCCCGCGGAGGAAACGACCAGAACTGTGCACCGCAAATTTGACAGTTCTAACATCCTTGGGAATTTTTCAGACCCTTCTATAAGTTTACGTTATCTTTCCTGTATGACTTTGATCCGATGGATCAGTGTAGCGAATAGAGTCGTCACATTCTGAGACGTTGTATAATATTGATTTGTTGTGACATGCATCATTAATTTGTTCCTCTATCCTACATAATAACACCTAGATGAACTGTCCCGTACTACCATACATTGTGTACTAAGTTACAGCCCTTGATTAATCCTACGAGGAGGAATGACCCGGCCAGCGAAAGCTATATTTTTTATATATCCTAGCTGGCCGAGTGGTCTAAGGTGCTGGACTTTGTGCAGGTGGTGTTGCCACAGATGTAACAGCGGTACGAGTTCGAGTCCCGCGGAGGGACCGACCAAAACTTTGCTTTGCAAATTTGACAGTTCTAACATCCTTGGGAATTTTTCAGACCCTTCTATAAGTTTACATTATCTTCCCTGTATCAATTTGATACGATGGGGCAGTGTAGCGAATATATATATATATATATCCAGCTTAGTTTGCTCGAATATGCTCGGCACGATTTACATCTTCAAATCATTAAAGACATATTATTAATCTTAAAGAATTTTGTAAATTTTCTGCTACATGAATTCAGTTATATTAAATATTTATCATTTAAAAGTATATTGATGTTTTCTTAATGATGTATGGTGTTTCATTATATATTCCAAAAAAACTGTGAAAGTACTTTAATTCGTGGATATCAATTTTTGTGGATTAGGGAGGATACACATCTTCAAGGATTCTTGAATTCGAAATATCGAGGTTTTCAGTATACACATCAATGGGGCCCCGTGCAGGACCGGGTGTCAAAAGAATAGGCCTGCAGCAGCGCTTAGCTTGTCGTAAAAGGCGACCAAATAGTGCTCAGAAACCTAGCCGGGGGTTAGGCACTCTGCTTATAGAGCAACTGGGTTCTGTGCCCCAGGTGGTAAAATGGGGTATCCCTGGCGTGTTACATGCTGGGGTTGTCAGGCTATAATAGGGAAAACATGACCTTAAATCATAGTGGTGCTACGTTTTGGGAAAGATATCACCTTCTTCGCACGTAAAAGAGCCCTGCTGTGGTATTCGATAGGAGTAGGAACCTTTGCGCTCCGCCACAAGAGGCTAAATTGTCCGACCCTACCCATCCCTCACTTTTTTCTTGTGGCAATCAAAATTTGTTGAACCAATTGTCCTTGTGTTCCACCCCTTTTTAATTTCATCATCTTCATTTTATGTTCATTTTATCATCCCATTTCATGTTCATCGCTGCATATAGCTGAACTTTTGCTGCTCAGGCGTTAAACCCAAATAATCAATCAACATCAATGGGAATCTCCTTTTCTTTGGGAACTAAATTTCGTGGTTTAATCCACCCACGAAAAAAAACCGAATATTGTACCCAACGAACAATAGCTCTTTCACAGTAATATATTGTCTCCACTGGAAAATTCTTAATTATAACTTTTTTTTTATAAGTAGCAGTCCGCCTAAGAATCATGCAATTTTCACTGAAAGTGATTTATTGATGTCAGATATTTTATCCAAATTAACTGTAAATCAGTTCGATATGTAAGAAAAACAATGAATAAAATGAAAAAAAATGAAAAATGTTTTCACCGTTACCATAGCAACAACCACTCCTTAGCAACCACTAATTTAAGGCCTAATAATCACAAAATGTCACAAGTTGAATGTATTTTTGTATATCTAATGGTAGAAATTTACCAAACTAAATAATTATATTAATAAAGTGTATCTTATGGAAAACAATTTACAATAAAGTACAAAGCAATCTGATTGGTTTAAATTTGGTTACCATAGCAACCAAAATTCTTAATTTTTGACAATTTGAAATATACAAAAATAGGCTATGTTCAGACCCGTTTTGCTAACAAGGGCAAGAAGATATTATCCAAATGTATGCATGGATGTGTAATAGATGCTCTCCACTGAAATATATCAAAAATAAAAAATATGTAGCATATCTTTGTTTTTTGCTCATTTGGAACTTAAATCACCCCCATAAAGAATTTTCTTCTTCTTAAGACTTTTCATACAAACTTTGTCCAGACCATAACTTTTTTGTCTTTTGACCTAGACTTCTAATATTTGGTATGTGATTATATCCTCTCCTAGCAAAGTGTCACGTACCGAAGTGGTCGACCTTTGACCTTGACCTTTAACCTCAAGGTCAAATAACATACAAATTTTGGCAAAATATGATACACAATTTTATCTGAGCCATTACCTTTTGGTCTTTTGACTTAGATATCTGACCTGTTCGAGATTTAAGTAAATCACATCAAGTTAGAGTGTAATGTTCTAGATTAGATGACTTCTGACCTTGGCCTTTGACTCCAAGGTCAAATGACATACACAATTTTGGCCAAATATACAAAATTTTGTCCGGGCTATAATTTTCTTTTGTCTTTTTACTTAGACATCTGATATTTGGTATGGGATTATGTTTTCTCAAGGCGAGGCGCCTCGATTGACATTTGAACTTGACCTTTAACCTTATGGTCAAATACAAATAACATATCAACTCGTGACTTGTTTTATTTCCATTAACTGATCTTATATGGTTTTAGAGAAGATTTTCAAAATTGCACATGTACATGTGGAAACATTTAGAACTGTTTCAGGAGTCATAACTCTTACATTAGTGGATGAATCGTTTCGAAAATGTCGGTATTGGTCAATCTTATGATGCTAAACTATATAACCCTCCAAAAAAGGGCAACAACCTTTGAGTTGTTTGCAAACAATTGCCTTCTGACCCTTATGTTCTATTTTTAGTGATAGGGGTTGTTTTTGTCATGGATCAAGAATCCAAACATTTATTTTGTGTGGAATACCATACAGAACAATTGTTTTTGTAGAGAATATTTTCAAAGTAGTACATACGAGGAATGCCAAAAAAAACTTTTATAGGGGTCATACCTCCTACATCAGTTGTAAATATCGTTTGCAGAATTTCGACATAGGTTTTCTCTTAATCCTGGACAATATTAACCCCTACCAGAATTACGCTAAAGGCAACAGTTTTTTTTAGTTATTTTCAAAAACAACGCCTTCAGACACCTTTGTTCTATTTTTAGTAACGGCGGATATGTTTTTTTTTTCACGGATCATAAATCCCAACAATCATTTTGTGCACAATTATCAAGAGGAGGAGAATTTCGAAATTTTGTCGATGAGAAGGGACGCCAAGTGATGGCATAAGCTTACTTGGCTTTCAGCAAGGAGAGCTAAAAATAACAAATGTTTCTTTACTGGCCTGTTACCCTACATCTATTACTTGCAGCTATCTGGAAACTATGTGAGAACCAAACATGGGTAACCTAAAATTCATCTTGTCGTGGAATTTAAGAATAAATTGCATTATTGTAAAATGCGAACTACTTTAATTTATAGTCAACAGGTTTCTACTTATTATTGCCCATAAAATGAGATCAGAAGTAAACTTCAATACAGTCAATGACATGTAAAATATAGATTGCAGACTTCGTTTGGATGCTGATTTAATATTCTAATGTATCCGTATATTACTTCAGTTATATAATCCTGCCTTTTAGATTAAATGATGTATGGTACTAAATCGTGATGTTTTTATAAAACATTAAGTTTTTTGTCTTTTTTGGCATTTTCCTTTATATATTATTCCCTATAATCAACTATGCTGGAACACAGACATAAACATGTATGTAGATTTATAAGAGAAATACATTTAGAAGGACTTCGAAAACTAGAGGCTCAAGAGAGCCTGAATCGCTCACCTGGTTAACCATTTGCTTATTTGAAAAACTTGAGGAATCAGATAGCCTAAGTTAAAATCAACTAAATTGTCAAATGCAGGAAATGCTGTTCATAGCATTTTTATGACCTGAACCAGAATTTTGCTAAAGGCAACAATTATTTTTCAAAAACCTGTCTTATGACCCCTAAGTTCCATTTTTAGTATAGGCAGCCACATCTATCGACGGATTAAAAATCACAACAGTCATTTTAAGCACAATACACTAAAGAACTATTATGCTTATTTTCATTCAATGATCTTAAATGGTTTTAGAGAAGAAGATTTTTAAAGTTGCACATGTGAAAAAAAACAACAAAAAATTGTTTCAGGGGTTGTAACTCCTACATTAGTCAATGAATGGTTTTGAAAATTTCGGCATAGGTCTTTCTCATGATGCTCAACAATTTTACCCATGACAGAAATTGGTAAAGGCAACTTTTTTTGAGTTATTTGCAAAAAACTGCCACCTGACCTCTATGTTCTATTTTTTGTAATGGCGGCTATGTTTTTTCACGAATCAACAATCCCAACGGCCAATTTGTGTGGGATACCCTAAGGCACATATATGCCAACTTTCATTGAATTCTGTTTAGTGGATTTTGAGAAGATTTTCAAAGTTGCACATAGGAAAATGCAAAAAAAAACTGTTTCAGGGGCCGTAACTCCTACATCAGTTGACCAATCGTTTTGAAAATTTTGGCATAGCATAGGTCCGTCTCATGATGTTCTATTTTTAGTAACGGCGGCAATGTTTTTTCATGGATCAAACATCCAAACCGTCTTGTTGTGCAAAACACCCTACGGAACAATCATGCCAAGTTTAAGACCTCTCAGTCCAGTAGTTTCAGAGGAGAAGATTTTTAAAAATTTGTCCACGACGACGACGACGACGGACGCCAAATGATGGCATAAGCTCACTTGGCCTTTGGCCAGGTGAGCTAAAAAAGGAATAAGAGTGTTAAATCAGGTATAGAAAAGATTGCAACAAAATAAAATTTTAAAAAAAGATTTTTGAAAAAGTCAACAATGACCACTGACAACTACAACGAACACAAAGTGATGGCAATAGCTCACACTGATCTTCGTCCCAGATGAGCTTATATACACGATGAGAAAACCAACCTCTTCTAACTAAATTCTGTTGCTCAAAATGTTAGTTTAAAATGCCAGATTTTGTTTAATTTAAGTTTTAATTAATCTAAATTAAATATCATCTATTGGAACAAAATGTAAACTTGACCTGTAACTTATCATTGTGAACTCATGTCATTATCTGCAAGCGTTTAGGAAAAAAGTTCTTAAAACGATTATTTCTATAAATTTTGCTAAGTTCAAGACCCGTAATTTCGGTAAAAATTATCGAAAAGTAAACTTGACCTTTAACTTATCATGGTGAACTTATTAACTAAAAAAATATTTCAATATCTGCAACTTTTTTAAAAAAAAGTCGGGAAAACTTAAGATGGACTGATGGTCAGACGGGCCGGTCAAACACATTATACCCTGCGCAACTGCATTGCATGGGGTATAATTATTTAAGCTCAGAGTTTTCATTTGAAATTAAGAGAACGCATATTCCATAACAGATGTAAAAGATTAGTGCTGCTACTGGAGTTACTGGAGTTACGCACAATCAGGTGATAAATGGCAAGTGATTCTTTAAATTTACGACATACTGTGAGGTGAAATATGTCATGAAATCAGTCATTAACGTAAGCCAAAACTGTGTATGTCATTTGACCATAAGGTCAAAGGTCATGTTCAAAAGTCACACACCTTGGTACATGACACTCAACCTTGGCGTGAAATACCCACATATCAAATGTCAGATATATTAGTAAAAATGCACAAAGGTATGGCACAGGCAAAATTTTGGGTGGTATTTTGCCAAAATGTGTATCTTATTTGACCATGAGGTTGACAAGTTAAATTCAGGTAAAATTTCATCTATTCTGGTACGCAACACTACACCTTCAGGGGATATACCAACATACTAAATATTAAAAGTCTAGGTCAAAAGACAAAAAGCGTTATGGTAAGGCCAAATTTTGTATGAATGGCGTCAAACTATAGTATGTTATTTGAACATGAGGTCAAAAGTCAAGTTCAAATGCCAACAACCCTAGAATGTGATGCCTGGCCTTCAGGTTTTACAATCCCATACCATATATCAGATGTCTAAGTGAAAAGGCAAAACAATTTTAGCCCAGACAAAATTTTGTATGGTATTTGGCCAAAGTTTTGTATGTCATTTGACCTTGGAGTCAAAGATCAAGGTCAAATGTTATCCTATCTTGAACATTACCCTCTACCTTAATGTGATTTACTTAAATACCAAAAATCAGACATCTTGGTAAAATACAAAAAACAATATGGCCAAGACAAATTTTTTTATGGTATTTTGCAAAAACTTTAATGTTATTTGTCCTCGAGGCCAAAGGTCAAGGTCAAAGGTCACCTACCTAAAACATTACTCCCTGCCTTGATGTGATATACTTAAATGCCAAAGATCATATATCTAAGTAAAAAGACCAAAATATAATGGCACAGACAAAATTATGTATCATATTTTGCCAAAATTTGTATGTTATTTGACCTTTAGGTTAAAGGTCAAGGTCAAAAGTATCCCACTCTGTTATGCAACAATTTACCTTGAGAGGATATACCGACATACCAAACATTAGAAGTCTAAATCAAAAGACAAAAAAAGTTATGGTCTGGACAAAGTTTGTATGAAAAACGTTAAGAAGAAGAAAAGTCCTTACAAGGGGGGATTTTGGGTCCAGATGAGCAGAAAACAAAGATATGCTACATAATTTTATTTTTGATATATTTCAGTGGAGAGCACCTACTACACATCCATGCATATTTTAATTAATATCTTCTTGCTCTTGTTAGCAAAACGGGTCTGAATATAGCCTATTTTCGTACATTTCAAATTGTCAAAAATTAAGAATTTTGGTTGCTTTGGTAACCAGATCTATACCAATCAGATTGCTTTGTACTTTATTGTAAAGTGTTTTTCCTAAGACATAGTTCATTAATATAATTATGTAGTTTGACAAATTTCCACCATTAGATATAAAAAAAATACATTCAAATTGTGATGTTTTTTGTGTTTTTAATCCCAAAATTGATGGTTGCTTAGGATCGGTCGTTGCTATGGTTACAGTGAAAATATTTTTTTCATTTTTTTATGTTAATTCTTGTTTTTCCATTAAATCCTACATATTGCAAGTCAATTTGGTTCAAATGTCTGACATCGATAAATCACCCACTGTGTGATTCTTAGGTGGATTGCTACTTAAAAGCATCTGGTAAAATGTATCTGTATATTACCAGAAGTCAGGATTAAAATCCATATCACATTCTTAAGTCTATAATACTAATTTCTTTTTAATCTTAAATGCAATATATTTATTTATTCAAGACTAATTAAGGGAACCAAGGTTATAGCGGTAATCAAAAGAATGTAATCCAGGGACAAAGACCAGACATGGAAAACCGACATATACAACAAAGAACATAAAGTAACTAAAATCATACATACAAAGTAACAAAAGTAAATGAGACTCCACTAAAAACTGAGAGCATGGACCAGGTGCACCGGTAGGGTAAGCGTCCTCTGCTTTTCTAGAAACACCCGCCGAGTTGCTCATAAAAAGTCATTTCAGGGGTAGACAAACGAGGAAAGGAAAACTATGACCCGTTGAATACATCAGTTTTCATGGTGCTGATGGATATACCATAACGATCCACGAGTTCATGATGACGACCATAAAACTTCTTTATAATATTCGCATACAAAAACATAGCGAAACTTCAACCTGCATTTGCAGTGTTGAGTGCTGAAATCTCTATGTAAGCAACTGAATTATATGTCGACAATATTTTTAACTTCTTTTAAGTGTTGTTGTGCAGGTTACATGATACCGATGGACATATCATACAAAAGCATCCACTGTTATTTCATCAAGCCTCCAATCGGCTTTATATAATGTACAAGCGATGACAACCATGCTATTTGATGATAACGACACCATTTACATGGAATTATATATCAATTATATTATTTTTAACAGAACTATTTATGTTTACAAGTCGCAATCCCCTTCTCTGGTCGTATAACAACCAAAACATGATATGTTATCAATAGAGTTTACGTTTCACAAATCCATGGCCTTGTTAGTTTACATTTAACCTCAATGTTTTTGATATCACAAGCTCGTAAAAAACATTTACAAAATAGTTCAACTGATACAAGGAACTCATTTTCAAATACAAATATATATACGTGCGGGTATCTCTCACCCATTATTTTGCCGTAACATTCTTCAAAAGCTCGGAAAGCTCAATAATCACCCAATAATTTAACTCCCTTAGTAAGACCCGTTGCTTGCTAGAGAGAGAATATTCAATACTAAAAGCACTTCCAGTATTGCTGTTGATATTTAAACAAACAAAAAACTAACTTTGAATGAGAGGTAAGGATATTAAATGGAAATTCTTGATTGATTTATTTTTCGAGTCAAGTATGTGTGTTTGAATGAATGTGTACTATGTATATGTAGATTGAAGTTGTATTTGGTTTATAAATTCATTAAATATGTAGTAGTCATAAATTATATAATTTGTATTCTTTACAATTTACCCCTGTATACCCTAGTCAGGTGGTGATGGTGATTGTATAAAACCTGGCTATTGAAAAACAAATAAAAAAACTAAATCATTGAATACGCTTAGTCGTAAGGGATATATTTATGATATTGTTGTCAAATAGTTAAGTATAACATTTTTCTATTACAATTGATTTGCGCATAGGGTCTTTACATAGAAATTAAAACACTATATTTAAAAGCACTTGTTGGCAGCACATTGGTTGTTTTCTTATTGTATGACTTATGGTGTACCATGATTCTCAACCCCGTATGGGAAGAATAAGATTTATTTTAACCTACGATGGGGAAATAACTTTTTGTAGGTATAAACTGGTCTGGAGGTGGTATGTTTGTTAACTGGTAGTAGTTCTTAGTTTACACATTTGTGTAATTTATATTCACTTTCTTTTTTATTTCTATTGTAACAAAGGACTCACACCTTTTTGAACAGATTTTAGGTGTGTTTAATTGCGTAATACTTTTTTTATAGTGTTAAGATTTTAAAAGGGGATGATTGTGTTCACGTCAAAGTACTTTAACCCATTGTCCTGAGTCGGGAATTTCTGGCTTCTGTATGTCTTGTTTCGTTTTCAACTTTAGTTTATTTTTATGTTACTTGAGTATATAAGGTCAATTCTTTCGCTTAACTGTGTATAATGATGTCTTGGGGCCAGCTGCAGCCTGGCCTGTGGTGTGAGGGTTTCCTAGTCACTCACTGAAGACCAATGGGTGGTCTTGGGCTGACATTTTCATGCCGACGGAGTTGTTGTCTCTTTGACATATTCACCATACCCATTCTTGTTACATTGATATATAACTCATTCGTGTGACCATTTTGGCCTCAATATGACATATCACTGGCTGTAAAGAGTTTCAATTGTCTTTAATAAAAGCAAATGCATTTCATCTTTACGAATGAACTTTGAATAGCATGATATTTTATTTTCAATGCACATAATCATTATCATTAAAATGAAATGCATAAATTATTTTCATCCTTTAAAATATTTTGAAATTGGCTGTGGTAAGAAATGCATGGTTCTGTCTGTATGTTATATTTTGCCTTAGCCTTTAACGATCATACTGCACGTATGTATATGAGCAAAGACAAGTAAGGTGTTCTAAGTCATTTAAACATTTGTTTGCAGAAATATGATATTATAACAGACACTAGGATTTACATTGTTATGATATCACAAACAGTGCTACTATATTTTAACTTTTGTACATATTAACTCAATATTTTCTAAAATGATTTATAGATTTATAGATCTAAAATGATATACATATTATAACACTATAGAGCAATAGGCGGCAACAAGTAAATAAATGAGAACTCCATATATAAAACAAATACTATGTTTAAAAAAAGATAGCCGACGCAGTAAAATTTTGTTCTTTTACTTGTAAGTTTCTATATTTCATTCAAGAAAATAACACACGGCACACAATTTCAATTTTCGATATAGTTTTTTCGAACGCCACTAAGTTATAAGTATTTGACCAATAGGAAAACAGAATTCCGATTAGGTGACTTGCATTTCCATAGAAGAGCGTACTGAAGGTCAAAGGATAAAAAGCGACACTATACCGACTGCGTCGGGAAAAAAACGGAAAACTTTATTTATACAAAATCCAGTGGATTTGTGGTCTGTTTTTATCATGTCCACCACTTCTTCCGTATTCCCTGTTAGTAATTACTAAACCTTTATATGTGGTTTTTCCAGTTTTCTACATGAATTGGGATTATAATACTTGTATTTACAATTTCTGGAGTTGGTCTATTTACTTGCTTGTCAGAGTAAGCATACATGCAATCATAAAAGTTTTTGAAAACTTATACAGAATAAACTCGTGGGATGATTGTTTTATGATTTCAAAATTATTTGTAAAACAAATTAGTCATAAATGTCATGAAAATTCAGGACCTTAAACCATATGTACTTTCTCAAATACATTCAAATGTATCTGTTATATCATGAATACAACACCAGAACATTGAATAACAGGTCAAACAATATTTACATTATGCTCATGGTGTGACCGTTATACACAAAGGTGTACACAAATTGTCATATCAGCATCCATTTCAAACTTTATTTTAAAAAAAAAAACAAATCGAGATTTCCAACGTAGAATATATAATTTGTAATACCTTTTCATTATTTCTTTGCCATGCATGGTCAGTACATATTGAATGATAGACGTAGTGACACTAATCCTTCAGCTTTAAAATTACAAAGATAACATGCTACATTTCCAACCATGACAAGCGCATTGATTTTTATTTCTTATTGTAAATTATCAATTTGGATGTATAACAATATAATTGAGTTCAACACTGCCTATGAAGGGTTTGGTTTATTTTTAGTTCTTTAGTGATGCATAATTTCTTCGTCGGTCGAATAAAATGAAGAAATTAGGTCGTTTTTGTGCAACGTACTACATTGTATGGCATTTTGCATGCACCCTTGTTGTCCATGAGTATTGTTTACTCACTGGTGTCTATGAGTATTGTTTACTCACTAAAGGGGTCATCGTTTGTGTATGTTTTTGTGTGATTATCCGTACATTAAGAAAAACTTGCTCTGCTTACTTAGAATACATGCATGAAACTTTCTGGTTAGGAAAGCAATATTGAAATATATTTTTGCAAAAAAAAGTTTTATCGAATGATTACGTGTTATACATTTTACACTTCATTTTGTTTAACGTCAGTAAAATGTATGATTCATCAAAAGTTGATTATATATTGATATATATTATACATTTTAGAGATTTATTTTGTAAACAAGTCTTAGTATGTCCTGTTAAGGTAAACAGTATGGCGTAAATGATAAGTTTGTTGTCAAAATAAAGAAAGGACATCTATTCAATAACATACAGTATATGTGTTCCCGAAAAAAAAGCTTTTTATTGTTTTTTTTCTTCGGAATCTAAGGGGCATCACTCATCGCTTTGTACAGTTTTACCTTGAAGTATGAGTATTTGCTACTTAAAGTGAAATATTTCTAGGAGGGGGTTGACCATAATTCCAATGACAGACATTGATACTTTCAGGAAAAGGACAAATGTTAAAGGCTGTATGTATTCTTATTGCATTGTATACTGAAGAATTAAGATTGCTGAATGCTTGAAACTTTACAGCCAATGAAGTTTTTTTTTAATTATCAAACGGAGCCATCTGATGAAAGGCCGATAAAACATCTTCTCAATTATTTCATATAACATTGTACATGTTTTTTTATTATAACATCTTTTTTATGATGTTATATTTATGAAATTGCTAACACAAACATATACAAATGTTGCCTACACCATCCAGGTCAATTCGTATATATTTACACGCCAAGGTACATTTTAATCTATGCACATGTTATGATCTTACTCTCAAGGTAATATCTTATCTTGTGTACTCTCCGTAATGTTCCTGCTAATGGTCTTATTTAATTTTGTTTGTAAGTACATTATTCAGGTTTGTAATCAAATTATCATGTGTATTACAGCTGTAACCTTGGTTCACTTGATTACTCTCTATTAGCTAATTAATCATGTTTATTTGTAAAGTAATCATATTTATTAGCAAACTAATTTATCATGTTTCTTAGTGAAATATTCATGTTTGTAAATAAAAGTTCTTATATAAAAACAGGAAATGTGGTAGGATTGCCTTTGAGACGGGCATCCACCAAAAGTAAAGTCAAGCGACGAACCATAAAACATCTACAGATCAACACGCGGTGTTCAATAATGGACAAAACCCATACAAATTATGCTTATAATTAACCGTTTGTGCCTTTTTCTTTTCTTGTCTTTTCTATTTGGTTTACATTTCCTCTTGTTTCTTTAAGATATCAAAAATGAAACCTTAAAGTGATACCGTATAAGAAAATTGCACTATTAATATATTAGTTTTAATAACAAGGCTATGTTCTCTAGAGTTTTATTGAAGTCATTTCTTAACATCTGCTGTGTCCACTGTTAAAACATATATGATATAACGAAAATAGGTATGGTGTATATGTCAAGGAGACAACAACCCTGCCGGGATGAAATTGTACGCCCAAGGCCTGCCATTGGTCTTCAATGAACGACGATGAAACCCTCATATCACATCGCAGGCTGCAGCCGGTCCAAAACATCATTATACACAGATAGAACGAAAGAGTTGCCCCTATACACTCAATGAACATAAAAAATAAACTAAAGCAGAGAAATATATAGCATGTTTATTCCTATTATATGAATTCTGAAACAGTAATGCCATTCGTAATAGTTTTCTTCTTCTTGTATAATCTAACATGAATGCCAGCCTCATTTGAGGAGTAAGTTTTGCCTATTTACTTTTGGCTTATTCTTTTTGATTCTCTGGGTAAAATCTGTAATGCATTTTATTTTAAAGCGTATGAGGGTTCTAAGTAGTTCACTGAGTGTCATTAGTTTCCGAAGATCCTGATGCAGCCAAATGTGTGTCTAATATACATGATAGGTATATTGTTATACCAGCAGAAAGGCCAAAAACAACGTTGTTTTTGCAATAGACGCATTACATCTAATGTTTATCATCGAAGGAGGATATTGAAAATACTAATAGTAAAAAGACTTACTGCTACCACACTCCACATTCTCCAAAGGAGAGATAGTTGAAAACCATACATCCGTTCTATTCTCTTTCGGTCACTCTACAAAAAAAAGCAATGTTTGGATTTAAAAAAAAACACAAGAATAAAAACAATCAATGCTTTATATCTGGATCTACGAAATGAAATACCAAGCTTTCTTTCGAAACTATTGCTCCGTGCAGGTCCGGGTGTTAAAAAGGGCCTGCAGCAGCGCTAAGCTTGTCGTAAAAGGCGACTAAATAGTGCTCAGAACCCTAGCCGGGGGCTAGGGCGTTCTGCCCACAGAGCAACTGGGATGTTTGCCCCAGGTGATGGAATGGGATACCCCTGGCATGTTACATGCTGGGGTTGTCAAGCTATAATACGGAAAACCTGACCGCAAACCATAGTGGTGCACCGTGTTGGGAAAGATGCCACGTTCCTCGCACGTTAAAGAACTCTACTGTGGTATTCGATAGGAGTAGGAACCATAGGGCTTCGCCACAGGAGGCTAAATTGCCCGACCCTACCCACCTCTCCCTATTTCCAGTGGCAATCAAAATTTTTCGACCCCATTGTCCTTGTGTCCCATCCCTTTTTCATTTCATCATTTCATGTTCATTGTATCATAAATTTCATGTTCATCGTCTGAATATAGCTGAAATATTGCTGCTCGCACGTTAAACCCCAACAAACAAACAAACAAACTTTCGAAGCTATTAACTTCTGTACTTATAACTTTCAAAGATGGTCGTAGGTCGTACCACGTTACTTGTTACTTTTGAAGTGGTATCAATGCAATGCGGATTTTGGAAAATTTACCAAAAATTACCATGAATAACTTAAAATAAGTAGAACAATACAGACATTACGGTGTCAGCCTCATATCTTGACCTACTCTTAGAAATCGATGGAACAGGAAAACCAAAATTCACACCTCACGACACTACTACTATGACTTCTCATTCCGTAACTTCAACTTTCATCTGTGGCAACATCCCTTCAGCAACTGGGTACGAAGTTTCATATCACAAAATTATGCCAGATATTGCCTTAATTTCACGGACTTTTTGTACCGTGCTTGACTTCTTGCAACAAGATTAAATTTGTCACTACAAAAGTTTCATAGTCGTCACCATGCCATCTGTACCATGAGAACCGGATAATTTTGTTTTCTCTTTTATCCACCTTCCGCTTGGACGTGATATTTTATGAGCAACTCGGCGGGTGAAGCAGAGGATGTTTACTCAAGTGGTGCACTTGATCAATGCCATCAGTTGTAGTGCAGTCTGGGTTGCTTATTTATTTTTTTTCTTTGTACGTATTACATTGATTATTTCATGTTTTTTTCTTTGTACTTATTTTATTATCGTTAGAATTCTGGTTCCTATAATTTACCGATAATACTTTCTCTGAATCTGAATTGTTTTCATATTGCTGAAATTCTTGGTTCTCATTTCCGTAATTTATTATTCATATATTTTGGATGTTATTTTTGTTTAAGACGCTGATGATGTAAAAAATTGTCCAAGTATTCTTATAAGAGGAAATAACCTCGTAGCTTATAATGGCCGCTGTTATGAATTCATCACAACGCATAGAGACAACTGGAAGCATGCCAACCACGATTGTGTTTCTAAGGGAGGTAACCTAGTTGCCATCAGAAGTAATGAAGAAAACCTGTTTCTAATGAATACCATGAGGTCACTAAACTTTCATGGAGGATCGGCATGGATTGGACTAAACGACAAGGCTCAAGAAGGAACATTTGTTTGGACTACAGGTTGAGTACAGTATCTATATAGCAATACAATTTATAACAGAATATATTTTGAGCTCTCTGTACATCAACGATGCCTATGTATCGATATTTAAAAGCTAATTTAATCATCTTTTAACTTGTTTTGATAATGATTATTTTGAGATATTTGTAAACTATTTTTATACCAATTTTACTGAATATGTCATGTCCATATATTTTCTGGTTGTAGCAGACATGAGAAAGAAGTTCTAACTCTTGTCAGTGTCAATTTTTATATTTTAAAAATACTATATGGTGAACTATACACATTATAAATTACCTTTTTAAAGTCATATTAAGTCATATATGAGAGATATGTTTTAAAGAGCAATCAAGGGAACCAAGGTTATAGCGGTAATCAAAAGAATGTAATCCAGGGACAAAGCCCAGACATGGAGAACAGACATACACAACAAAGAACATAAAGTAACTAAAATCATACATACAAAGTAACAAAAGTAAATGAGCAACTTGGACTCCTCTAAAAACTGGGAGCATGGACCAGGTGCACCGGTAGGGTAAGCGTCCTCTGCTTTTCTAGAAACACCTGCCGAGTTGCTCATAAAAAGTCAAGTCCGGGATAGACAAACGAGGAAAGGAAAACAATGACCCGTTGAATAAATCAGTTTTCATGGTGTTGATGGATACACCATAACGATCCACGAGTTCATAATGACGACCATAAAACTTCTGTAGTGATGACTTCAATCTTGTAGCAACATAACCCTGTTCCAGAAGCCTATTTGTTAGGGTTCTAGCGCGATACGAAAAGTCTGCGTAGTTTCGGCAAGCTCTGGCATGACGTATGAGTTGTGATATGAACACTCCATACACAGGAGCCAAAGGGATGTTGCCACAGATGAAAGGAAAGTTGACAATTCTGAATGAAAAGTCATCACGTTTGTCGTAAAGTTTTCCTTTACCATCGATTTCTTAGTGTAGGTCAAGGTATGAGGTTGACTTCACAGTGTATGTAGTATCCTTTATCTCAAGTTCTTTTGGGTAGATACGATGTATCAAATCCACGAAATTAGGATTGTTTAAAGATAACACGTCATCTATATAGCGGAAACTGAGATTGAATGATCTACCTAAACAATAATCTTTCTTTCAGATCAGATCAGCTATAAAGTCAGCCTCATAAGAGTGAAGGAATAGGTCAGCTAGTAAAGGGGCACAATTTTTTCTCATTGGAATGCCGACCGTTTGTTGAAAAACACGTCCACCACACTGGACAAATATGTTGTCGATTAAAAATTCCAGCATTTTGTAAACATCTTACTCTGTATATTTGGAAGATGATTTGGAATTATTTCTTACAAAGTATGAGGAATCTCTACCAAGAACTATATATTTGTATCTAGGTGTACCATCTTTTTTGGAAAAACAACGATGTATAATGTTTTTAAGTCGGGATTTTAACTGAGTATGGGGAATAGAAGTATTCAGTGTTAAAAATTCATAGGTGTTAATGCTATTATATTCAGATAATAGTCTTGAACTGATTGTCTCCAAAAGATCTTTCGAATTTTTCAGGATCCACATTGAATTAATACCACTACGGGAGTAACAAATGTTGTGGTAGGACTGTAGACCATCTTTAACAGTTGTATAGAAGTTAAAAGTTTTGAAAGAGGTTTGGTAGTACATTTTGCAGATCCAGCTATGTAACGTTGTTTGTATGGATTCTTGTGAAGTTTAGGAATCCAGTACATAGACGGTAAATCACAATCATCGTCCTTGGTAGAGAGACTAAAAGAGGATAGTACAGATTTATGGCTTTCCACAATCTCTTCTTTGGAAAAAGTGGTAGCAGTGTAGGTCTTATCACTGCTATAATTTTCTACGTCTACCTCTGATAATACACATTGGATATACAACGTTTTGCAGACAAAAACAATGCTGTTTTGGGCTTTGTCTGCTGGTACGACAACATACTTGTCATGTATAATAGACAATGTTTTTGCTACATCGGGGTCTTTGAAAAATGATGTAGCTTTAGCACTCATTGACCTACTTAAAACTTTCATTCGTTTCAAAATTAAAGACCTCACGGCCTTCAACCAGTCTGAGAGAGAATCAATGTCTTCTTGTTCTCGTTGTATCCATTTCTTGCATAGTCCTCGACGGCATCCATAAGAACTTTAAAGTTATAATTACAATTTATGGAGCGTGGTTCACGGTACTTGGGACCTTTAGAAAGGATATTACGCAGAGATTCGTTTTCGATAACGGTTAAATCTCCCGTAACGACGTGACCAGAAGGACCATATTTGAATGGAGAGGTTTTTCAAGAACAGTCAGGTGGTTTAGCCTTGAAGTCCTCAATCTCGAGGTTCAGCAATAGCCTTTTATAATTGAAATTTTTGGATGCGATGGGTGAAGAATAGGAATATGAAATAATTGGTATGGATTTGTCTTTGAAATATGTGGGAATTTTGTTGGTAACGTTTTTGTGATGGAGGATGTTAGACAAATTAATTGCATCTATACCTTTGTTGACAAACGGTAGTGGAAGAAATGATCGTTTTTCTTCATCTTGACTTTTCACACAAACTGGTTTAAAGAGTCTGTGGAAACCAATATCCAAAATGATGGCAACAAGTCTGTATAATGATGAGGTGGGGTCAGAAACAGGAGTGTCAAGACTTGTTCTGTAAAGGGAGTGTAGTAGAGTGAGAGGTATAGAATAAAGTTTGGTTCTAATGTGATGAAGTCCAAGAGGTTTTTGTATGAAAGGAAGGAGAATATCTGGAATACATTTTTCTTTTACCCTATTAAGGAGAAAAGTTCGCTAACTAGGTAACAGGGTAACCATATTTGTTATTTTCAAGTAACGAGGACTGTGCATTGATAATATGTTTACGTTTCTGTCTTGAAGGAGATTATTTATCCTTTCAAAACTGGGCACCTGGACAGCCATCTCTCTTACTGGGAACTAATGAGGACTGTGTAGTGATGAAATACTCAGAGTCTGGTCACTGGTATGACTATCCATGTTCTACGTCGATATTCAGCATAATACCTCATAATTATCCTTGGATATGTGAGTATAGTAAGTACCATTCAGGAATAAATAAGATATGAAACTTTGAAGTTTAAGCTGATCAAACTAGCTTAATCAGTTATTATAAATAATTTGAAATATATATAAGGAAGATATGTCACAGTACAGTAAGTGTTATACTGTTTGTAAGAACAGGAAGGAATTGTTCAGGTTAAATCTTGACTTTTGTAGATTAAAATATTCCGATAAAGCTACTAGTTTGAATATAGGGAAAGCATATAATGTCGTGATATTGGCATTAGGACATAAGAGTCATTATAACCTTTCGACAAATAGGGCTGAATTCAACATATATATCCATCATCTTACTACAGACAAATCTGTGTATCTAGAAAAGTTATAAGACATAGCATTTTACCAAGATACAAGAAAGTAATATTGGTTAAATCAAAAACTGACCTGACTTTTGCTGTACTATCAGAAGGAACTTAATTGTGAAATGTAGCCCATATTTGACGGAATGTAGTGATGAACTTTAAGATTGTAGACGTTGGTATCATAATTTATTCATATATGTACTTTGTAGTTCGCTTTTTCAACTTTTCCTGATAGAAACTTTTTTTCTCATTTCATTCTCTTTATAGAACAAACCATTCTTATGATCGATACGACGACTACATCAATCACACCTATTCCTCCTACAACTACAAGACAAACAACATCCACTGCTTCTACGTGCAAAGACTCCAATATTGTTTCATGTGATCAATTCGGCGGCTGTAAACAAGAACTTTTTCGATATATGTGTCAACGAACTTGTAGAGTGTGTTAAAAGATAACGCCTAAATACAACTGGTCGTTATTGTCGATAATTCATGTCTATAGATAGATAATATTCTTATTCACTGCGAATTTTATGTTTTGTAATGTTCATGATCGGCCCCCTCTTTTACAATGTGACTTGGAATAAGTTACTCGTCTAATCAACAATTATTTATAATCGCGTGTTATCACACTACCTGACAATAAAAATAGTTTGCAAAAAATCAAGGTGTATTACCACTTGCCTGGATCTTACATATTCATATTTCATGCCTCAGCATTTTTGCTTCGTGGGTGTTAAATGTCATTGTGGTCGGTATGTAGTATCGTACAATACATTTTCGTCACAGATGCTCTCAACAGCTCATAATGAGAAAGATTTGAAATCCAGTATGTGGGTTTATCTGGATACCTTGAAGCGCGTGTTAGCTTTTCTTCTGGTCGTACACTTTCTGTTTACTGGAACAACTTGCTACTTTCTAAAAGTATCTGTTCTATTTTTCGGTCACAACACGAATCTAAACGACCTTTCGTTGGATTGATTTGAAATTTGGCATGTAGATTGTATAGCATGTAATCGTAGCGGGTTTTCAGCTCCTGTTCCTGCTTCCTGTTTCCTAGAACGATTTTTTTTGTTTCTTTTAATCACCACCGGTAACAAGTCAGGACCATTGCGGTACACGCTGCTGCGGTAGTGTCATATTTATTTTGCCAGATTTGTTTTGGACTTGACTTGATAATGGATCGGATTAGTGTTCGATAATTTTGTTTTATTTAAAATATTTGTTTTACACTTTGTCGCAAAACTGTCACAACTAATTGTTGGAATGATTTTGGATTGAAAATTAACAGAAAAGCATTTCACTTTGAGTCTCAAATATCAAGTTACAATTAATTAATTAAGAAGACCTGAAGCAACTGACAACAACTGGGTGTCAAGCCACTAAATATCAAGTTACAATTAATTAACTAAGAAGACCTGAAGCAACTGACAATAACTGGGTGTCAAGCCACTTTTGGCCTAAAAATATAGAATTATCTGGATTGTTTTCAATTTATAGGGCAAATATAGGGAGTTTTAAATAAATTTATAGGGATTTATAAGGTTTTTATTGAAGGATTTGTGTTGAAAGGCTATTGTTTCAATACCTTACGGATGCAATGACAACAACAAAAGTATAGGAAACCTTTAAGGCCAATAAACATTTGTAACAATAGCATAAAGGTGATGAATTTATTTTACAAAATCCAAGACGGGAAAGGACTCATGGCCATCTCCACTAAAGGTCATCTTAATTACACGATGCCACCATAGAAGTCTCCTTCCTTTCATACAAAAACCTTTTGGACTACATTACATTAGAACTAAACTCTATTCTATGCCTCTCACTCTACTATACTTTCTTTACAAAATATGTCTTGACACTCCTGTTTCTGAACCCACCTCATCATTATACAGATGCCGTGGGGACTACGCAAGAAAATGGATAAAACGAGAACATGAAGACATTGATTCTCTGTCAGAGTGTTGGTGAAAGGCTGTGAGGTCTTTAATTTTGAAACGAATGAAGGTTTTACGTAGGTCAATGAGTGCCAATGCTACATCAGTTTTCAAAGACCCCGATGTAGCTAAACTATTGTCTGCTATACATAACAAATATGTTGTCGTACCAGCAAACAAAGCCCAAAACAACATTGTTTTTGTCTGCAAAACGTTTTACATCCAATATTTATTATCAGAGGTAGACGTAGAAAATAATGGCAGTGATAAGGCCTGTACTGCTACCACACTCTCCACAGAAAAGATTGTGGAATACCACAAATCTGTGCTATCATTTTTTGGTCTCTCTACCAAGGACGATGATTGCGATTTACCGTCTATGTACTTGATTCCTAAACTTCACAAGAAAGAATCCATACAAACAACGTTACATAGCTGGATCTGCAAAATGTACCCCCAAACCTCTTTCGAAACTGTTAACTTCTATACTCACAGCTGTCAAAGAGGGTTTGCAGTCCTACCACAACACTTGTTGCTCCCGTAGTGGTATTAATTCAATGAAGATCCTGAAAAATTCGAAAAAAGATCTTTTGAAGACAAACAGTTCAAGACTATTATCAGAATATAATAGCATTAAAACCTATGAATTTTCAACACTATACTTCTATTCCCCATACTCAGTTAAAATCCCGACTCAAAAACATTATACATCGTTGTTTTTCCAAAAGCGATAGTACACCTAGACAAAATTACATAGTTTCTGGAAGAGATTCCTCATACTTTGTGAAAAATAATTCCATATATTCCAAATATACAGAAGATGTTTACAAAATGCTGGAATTTTTAGTGGACAACATATTTGTCCATTGTGGTGGACAGTTTTTTTTTTCAACAAACGGTCGGCATTCCAGTGGGAACAAATTGTGCCCCTCTACTTGCTGACCTATTCCTTCACTCTAATGAGGATGACTTTATAGCTGATCTGAGCCGGAAGAAACAATATCGTTTAGCTAGATCCTTTAATCTCAGTTTCTGCTATATAAATGACGCATTATCTTTAAACAATCCTAATTTCGGGGATTTGATACATCGCATCTACCCCAAAAACCTTGAGATAAAGGATACTACAGACACTGTGAGATCAGCCTCATATCTTGATCTACACTAAGAAATCGATGGTAAAGGAAAGAGTAATCAAGGGAGCCATGGTTATAGCGGTAATCAAAAGAATGTAATCCAGGGACAAAGACCAGACATGGAAAACAGACATACACAACAAAGAATATAAAGTAACTAAAATCATACATACAAAGTAACAAAAGGAAATGAGCAACTCGGACTCCACTAAAAACTGGGAGCATGGACCAGGTGCAGTGGTAGGATAACCGTCCTCTGCTATTGATCAAATTTTAGGACAAACATGATGACTTTTCATTCAGAATTGTCAACTTTCCTTTCATCTGTGGCAACATCCCTTCAGCACCTGCGTATAGAAGGAGTGTTCATATCACAACTCATACGTTATGCCAGAGCTTGCCGAAGCTACGCAGACTTTTTGTATCGCGCTAGACTTCTAACAAATAGTCTTCTGGAACAGGGTTATGTTGCTACAAGATCATCACTACTGAAGTTTTATGGTCGTCATCATGAACTCGTGGATCGTTACGGTGTATCCATCTCCGACATGAAAACTGATTTGTTTCACGTGTCATAGTTTTCCTTTCCTCTTTCGTCTACCCCGGATATGACTTTTTATGAACAACTCGGCGAATGTTTCTAGAAAAGCAGAGTACGCTTACCCTGCCGATGCACCTGGTCAATGCTCCCAGTTTTTAGTGGAGTTCGAGTTGCTCATTTGCTTTTGTTACTTTGTATATATGATTTTAGTTACTTTATGTTCGTTGTTGTGTATGTCTGTTTTCCATGTCTGATCTTTGTCCCTGGATTACATTCTTTTGATTACCGCTATAACCTCGGTTCCCTTGATTACTCTTTTAGCCTAGAAATCTAGAAAATTTGGTATTTAACAAAAACTGGAAGAAAATGACAACATACATGGTAAACAAAAAAGACATTTAACTTAACTTTGGTTAGTTTCCTGTCCAGCTGTTATATCTCTGATACAAAACCTATATATAACCCTCTATTCTAAGTACATGTATTATGCTCTCCTCCTCCCCTACAGCCATTTCCTTTCCTCCTATTTATTATTTTTCCTAATTTACATTAAGCCATTAAAGAATTACTCTTTATATCACATAAAAATTAAAGAAACAAACATTGAAAATATTTAATGAATACATGAAAATGTCATTAATGCTTTTATTTCTTTCAATCTACGTCGTGTGCTGCAGTTGTTTCACTCTTTCTCTCAATTGATTTCTCTCTCTTGCTTTTAGAACTTCTTTCTTTGTCATTCTGCTTTTTTTAACTTGATAGATGACGGTGTTCATGATGTTTTGTATCATGCTTCGCTTGCGTTATGTCATCTTTTCCCCCAAGAGACGTAACCTCTCGTAACACTGCGCTTTTCTCCTTCTCCAACACCTTTTGTTTCTCTCTGATTTTTTCCAGCTCCTTTAAGGCTATTTCTGATTTGCTTGTACCTGTATCAATTGTCATTCGGACAACCTGAAGAGATGATCTATCTATGTCCTTTTCCTTTATTATCTATTCTAGAGTCATTTTTTCCTTCTTTAAAGAGGGCATTGCCTGCATCTTTATCAATCTTAACTTGTGTTTCTCTTTTTGACAGTTCTAGCTATCTTCTTGTTTTCTCTTTAATCTTTATTCAATTTCACTATTCTCTCTTGCTTTGCATAATTCCGGTTCTTTCTTGTTTCTTTCAACTTCAAGCCTTGCTCGGTAACAAGCATGTGCAGTTTTCAAAGCTTTGATCAATTCCTATAAGTACGTTGTATTTTCCTTCACCATTTGCATGCCAATAACGACATTTTTTTTCTTTTCATCAGTGACCACATTAATATTCAGTAACAAACTCCTTTCTACATCTAGAAATACCAGAGCTGTATTAATTACTTCCTCCAATCGTTTGTACTTACTTTTGCCATCATCACCTTTAAAGTCGAATATTTTTCTCCAGTAGTGGTCAATTCTCTGGTCCCCCAATGCTACAGGCAGATTACTATCCTGCTGCAAACATTTCCACTCATCAGTAACCAACACAAGATCAATTGTCGGTTCTAGTTGTCAGATTATATGTTGAATACATCTGACAGACTCACTAACTGTTCCAGTCTTTTTCAATGGATTGAGCCAACAAAGACACAATAAGGGCAATACCCAGTGGCAGTCTCTTCTGTTAGTGCTCAACTGATCTGGGTTAAAATGCACGAATTCCTAGCATTTGCTTTCTCTGCTGTACCGAACTCAACAAAACCATGTGATGTCTCACTTTATCACCTATTACTAAGTCCTAATCACTTAAGCAATATTTTACATTATTGATATCAATGCTCAACAATTCCTTAGCAGTAAAAACCTCAATTAGTTCTGGCTTTATGAATCTATTCATGATTCTCAAAAGAGGACCATTCATCCTGTCTGGAAGATTTGTTTGTTTGTTTGTTTGTTGGGGTTTAACGTCCGAGCAGCAATATTTTAGCTATATTCAGACAATGAACATGAAATGGATGATAAAATGAACATGAAATGAAAAAAAGAAAGGATGGGTCACAAGGATAATAGGGTCGACAAATTTTGATTGCCACTGGAAAAAGGGGGGATGGGTAAGGTCGGGCAATTTAGCCTCCTGTGGCGGAGCGCAAAGGTTCCTACTCCTATCGAATACCACAGTAGGGTTCTTTAACGTGCGAGGAACGTGGCATCTTTCCCAACACGGTGCACCACTATGGTTTGCGGTCAGGTTTTCCGTATTATAGCCGGACAACCCCAGCATGTAAAATGCCAGGGGTACCCCATTTCACCAACTGGAGCATACATCCCAGTTGCTCTGTGGGCAGAGCGCCTAGCCCCCGGCTAGGTTTCTGAGCACTATTTAGTCGCCTTTTGCGACAAGCTTAGTGCTGCTGCAGGCCTATTCTTTTAACACCCGGACCTGCACGGTCCGGATGGTCCAAGTGACAATCAAGTCACTGCAGTACGTCTTTGAAATTGATTGGCTTCTTCATCCATATCAATTTGCTGCCTTGAGTACACCAGATAGAATATCATTCCTAAAAGGTGCTTTCCCAGAAACATCTATTTAATACATATATATATATGAGTATCTTAATTGCATATAAAATAGTAGCCCCGTGCAGGTCCGGGTGTTTAAAGAATAGGCCTGCAGCAGCGCTAAGCTTGTCGTATAAGGCGACTAAATGGTGCTCAGAAACCTAGCCGGGGGCTAGGCGCTCTGCCCACAGAGCAACTGGGATGTGTACCCCAGGTGGTTGAATGGGGTACCCCTGGCGTGTTACATGCTGGGGTTGTCAGGCTATAATACGGAAAACCTGACCGCAAACCATAGTGGTGCACCGTGTTGGGAAAGATGCCACGTTCCTTGCACGTTAAAGAACCCTGCTGTGGTATTCGATAGGAGTAGGAATTTTGCGCTCCGCCACAGGAGGCTAAAATGCCGGACCTTACCCATCCCCCCTTTTTCCAGTGGCAATCAAAATTTGTCCATCCTATTATCCTTGTGTCCCATCCTTTTTTTCATTTCATGTTCATTTAATCATCCATTTCATGTTCATCGTCTGAATATAGCTGAAATATTGCTGCTCGGACGTCAAACCCAACAAACAAATATAAAATAGTAAAGAGATATATCACATATTAATGATTCATACAAGCTTCATATATCAGTGTTTTTGATCATTTAGCAAAACAATCACAGATTTTTCTGAATATATATAGTGTTTTATAGGAATTTTAATGAATGAAAGGTAAAATATAGGGACCTTTAAATTTATAGGAAAACATAGGAATTTATAAGGACTTGGCGCCTACAATAAGTAAAGTCCAAAAACAAATACAGCTAACTTTATATGTATGAGGAACACATAATATCAAATTGGTGTGCCTAATAGTTTAGCGCCTTTTTTCGTATTCACCACTTTTTTCAAAAGCCTCCTACTTCGTTCATCATCTGTTGTACGTATCGTAAAGAAGAAATAAAAACACTTCCAATTCTAGAAAGAGGACTCACCATAATGGTCGACAATAGTTCTGGGAATATTTACTAAGCCATTAATCTTCAGAAATACGTTTTAAAAATTAGTTAATGCCTTACAAAATTACAACTATCTCATTTAAAATTAATCTGAATATGAAATTAGAGTTTCGATGTCAATGAATCTTTTTGTCACTCGCCTCCTTCATTATCTAGTTAAGATAGGAAGCTGATGTGTGTTCTTTCTAATTTTGTAACTTTTAACTGGAACTAGGGATTTACTTTATTAATGGATATACTATGGTATACTTTTTATAACACATGATACATCGTACCATTTGCACCAGAAACAAGTAATGATAGCACAAGGTTAAGCATGCTATAAGACCTTGCTAAATCCGTCATTTCCATCGGCAATGCTTATATCAAACCAGTACCATTGCGGTTGTTACCAACTTTCCGGTCTTTTCCTTGACATTGTCATTTGTTATATGCACTTTCCTTTTTTTTTTTTTTTTTTTTTTTGGCTCGATCGTTTGACTTTAACCTATTAGTAATTTCGGTATCTCTCTTTATTTGTATTAATTTTAAACAGATATCAAATGATGGTACATGTATAACATTACTTTCTTTATTTTTTCTCCTTAACCGACCGTATATCATACCGACCCAGTGTTACCACAACATGTACATTTATATTCTTATGATTGTATCCTTATCTTTAATGTCGAAATCATGATGAACATTCAAGTACTATTCCTATGTTTTGTATCTATGAGTGAGTATGCTTGTTATTCATAGGCATTTATTTGTACATCAGTTGCTTAAAATGATGAAATGGTTACTAACATTTGTCTAATATTGACTTGCTTTCCTAAGTGAATTAAAATTCACTTCATATCACGTCACAACTTAGTAATAATCATTTATTAGTGTAGGTTCTTATCTTCATTGACCCTTTGGCATTACTTAGTCTAATTTCCCTGATTTCAGCTCCCGATGATTCTGCGAGATTTGTCTAAATGGCATCATATGCATTTCAAATGAAACAATATGCTTTAACTTCTTCAATCTATGCACTTTGTTTAATGCCAACTTTATAAATACTACTTAAATGTCGTGCAGACACCTGTTATTCCAGAAATTGTAAAATTGTCATGTTAATTTAAAAAAACAAATCGAAATCAAATAAAATATTAGTATAGTTTTCAGGTGTACAAGGCTTGCTTGATTTTCAGTTTCTCAGGCCGCTTTTCAGAATTGCCCGTCAAGACTTCTAAGATCAAAACATCTTGTCTCAAATAACGAACTCTGCTATCAATTTATCACCACAATGGCGAAGGACTGGACCTATGCAAATAACGACTGTACAACAAAAGGGGGTAGACTGGTCGTCGTCAGGGACAGCGACGACCACCAGTTTCTCATGAATACGCTGGGAGAACTTGGTTTCCATGGTAATGGTTTGTGGATAGGTCTCAATGACAGAGACAAAGAGGGTTCATTCATTTGGACAACAGGTACAGAAAAGTCATATTTCTTAATATTGTAGTATCGCATTGACATTATCTGATGCAGTTTCTTTATTCTTTTATGTTTATGAATTTCCTAAAAAAAACAATACAACACACTTCAGTGTAATGTTCTGTGTATTCTATTGTTTGGCAAGACGAGATTTATTGAGATACACAATGATCCCTTAAAACTTTGACATATTTTTTCCCAGCAAGATGGTCCATGTAAATAGATATACCATCAACAGTGGACAAAGTTATGTTTTTACTTTTAAAGCGATTGTTATTTCCAGCTTAAATGGTAAATTGACTTAAAGCAACGACCGGCTGAATCAAGTGAAATTAGAAACAGGCCAAGCGAATTCGCAATGTAAAAACTATAAATTAAGAAGAGCTACAAAAATGAATTTTTATAAGACAGAAATCAAGGCAACCAAGATTCGAGGATAAAATCTTAAACATATTGCAGGAGAAGAAATATCATTTTCAAACTGGTACCCTGGTCAACCAGCACCTGTATTACCTGGGTTCAATGAAGACTGTGTTGCCATGATGTATTCAGATTCTGGACTATGGCACGATTACCCCTGCTCCAACGGACGCTTTGTCAATCGAAGTTATCCTTGGGTTTGTGAATACGGTTAGTATATATATTAAGTGAAAAATATCCAAACCGGTCTCCTTATGAATTTAAAGATTTGTGTCGGTTTAGACAGATGTTCGGTTTACCAAAGTAAAATAATGTCTGGTTTAGACTGATGTTCGGTTTACCAAGGTAAAAAAGTGTCTGGTTTAGACAGATGTTCAGTGTACTCAGGTAAAACAGTGTTCGGTTTACTACGGTAACAAAAACATACTTCAAATAATATAGAGGGATGTTTGAATTGTGTTCAGATAACACAGGTGTTCTGGTTCCAAGGTAAAACAGTGTCTGGTTAAGACAGTTGTTCTGTTTAGCAAGATAAAGCAGTGTCTGGTTAAGACATGTTCCGGTTACCAAAGTAGAACAGTGTCCAGTTAAGACAGGTGTTATGTTTACAAAGGTTAAAATGTTTGGTTTAGACAGGTGTTCGGGTAACCAAGTTAAAATGAAGTCTGGTTTAGACAGGCGTTATGGTTATTAAGTGTTCGGTTCGGATAGGTTTCACTGGTATTTTTCTTCTATTTTAAAATAAGTTGAAGATTTGAAAATGGAATAAACATGAGATACATGTCGATAAAACATTCCAAAAAAATAATTAATTAAAACCATTACTCTGACAATAATATAGCTCTTACTTAATATAAACTAGATGCTAAATCTGAATTGATTATAATTACATTCTTTAATTTCGCAAGTTTAATGTGTGCAAGTGTTACTTCAACATAATGGTACTTTAAGATTTTAGATTTTCATTTCTTTTTTTTTCGGGGTGGGGGAGGGTTAGTGTCTTTGTACTTTTTTAATAAAAGAAGGTATAAACGTGTTAAATGGACAGAATGTACATCGTTGATACACATATTTCTTATTTTCAAGGCCAAGTGAGGAAAATACCAGAACAACATGTTACGAAAGACCCTATTTCGGTCATCGGGTAAAATTCCATTACCTTCAGGAATGAAATATCTGGTGATTATTACTGAAAGTGGAAACAAAACAACTTATAATCTAAATTCATATTACATATAAAAATAGCTGCACTAAGAAATAAAAACGATGGAAACTGACTTAAAAAAAACTTCGTGTTCTTTCTTGTTTCACAAACGATGCCGATAAGTACTGAAACAAAAATGTTATTTTAAATTGATGATTGTTTTTCTGTCTATTAATATCGTTAGATGGTATATATATTGTCTACATATAATCCCGTTCAATTAATATTCAATAAAATGTGTTTTGAACTGCCTATCTTACAAAGTACGGATTAGTGAAAGATTGACAAAGTACTTAACACGACTTGTAAGCAATTGCAATAAAGTTCTATCTATAAAACTTCCATAATTGAATCCCGCCCTAAAGTGCACGAAATTCTACTAGCAAGATTGCATGTATGAATTTCACCTCAAATGACCCAATGGATAGGCCTTATCAGTCATTGATTCGGTCTTTGTCAACTTCTTATCTACAGTCGAACGACAATGCTACCATTGTTATTTATTTATTTTCTGGCCGTATGTGAGTATGCAATTTTTAACTTTGTTACATTTGATATTTATTATTTTCAAATTAAAAATTATCCTAAACTGAATATGGTTACTGATAATTCTCTTTTTTTATTTTCTAATTTCATTGGTTTGGTATTATTTCATTTTTTATTATGATTATTATTATCTTTTCCTTGTGCATTTTCAGGACAATTCCTCCCTGGGTATTTGAAAGTTGATAAAAATAATATTTGCAAAACAATATTTAAATGGCAGAAGTATAAGACAAATGTTATTTAAAAAATTAGACCAAGTTTTCACAAATTGCCTTGCTTACGAAAACAGCTAAAACATTTGTAAACCTATTATAAAAGAGTAATCAAGGGAACCAAGGTTATAGCGGTAATCAAAAGAATGTAATCCAGGGACAAAGCCCAGACATGGAAAACAGACATACACAAC
The DNA here is from genome assembly GCA_037379345.1 of Perna viridis. Classification (NCBI taxonomy): domain Eukaryota; kingdom Metazoa; phylum Mollusca; class Bivalvia; order Mytilida; family Mytilidae; genus Perna; species Perna viridis. The sequence goes on from CM074522.1 coordinate 5,398,145, forward strand.
AAAGAACATAAAGTAACTAAAATCATACACCCCAAAACCACAAAAGCAAACGAGCGACTCGGACTCCACTAAAAACTGGGAGCATGGACCAGGTGCACCGGTAGGGTTAACGTCCTCTGCTTTTCCAGAAACAACTGCCGAATTGCTCATGAAAAGTCCGGGGTAGACGAAAGAGAAAAGGAAAACTATAACACGTTAAACAAATCAGTTTTCATGGAAAAAGGTCTTTTCTTTTGAAGCCGCCGATGACGTTAAAAATTGTCCAAGTAACCTTATAAGGGGAAATAACCTCGTAGCTTATAATGGCCGCTGTTATGAATTCATCACAACGCATAGAGACAACTGGGAGCATGCCAACCACGATTGTGTTTCTAAGGGAGGTAACCTAGTTGCCATCAGAAGTAATGAAGAAAACCTGTTTCTAATGAATACAATGAGGTCACTAAACTTTCATGGAGGATCGGCATGGATTGGACTTAACGACAAAGCTCAAGAAGGAACATTTGTTTGGACAACAGGTGATTTTAATAATAAAAAAGTCATATTCCAAAGCATAAACAAATGTATGAAAGTTCTCAAAAACTTGTATATGAGAAGCTATCACAATATTCAAACTATTCATCAATCAGACGGTCAAATATGCAGACTAGGTGAAGTAAGGATAATGAATTATATGGGATATTGATTACAAACAAAATACGAATTATAAAACGACAATATGCGCTGATTGCAGATGCAAACTTACTTTGTTTTATATCTTGCAGGAGATTATTTATCTTTTCAAAACTGGGCACCGGGGCAGCCATCATTACTACTGGGAGCTAATGAAGACTGTGTAGTGATGAAATACTCAGAGTCTGGTCACTGGCACGACTATCCATGTTCAACATCGATATTTAGCATAATTCCACATAATTATCCGTGGATCTGTGAATACAGTAAGTTCTCAGTTTTGATGATTAAAGCATGATACTCAATCTCTACGAAGCTGGAACTCGTGTGAATCATTTGAAACGATACATATGACTTGCAAATGAATCAGACTTTACACCTGTAGAATACATGTGTTTATCGTTCATGACGATTTTTAAATAATTTTCTTAGTTGAAACAAGGATGCTACAGACACTGAAAAATCACCCTCATATCTTGATCTACACTTAGAGATCGATGGTAAAGGAAAACTATTGACCAAACTTTACGACAAAAGTGATGATTTCTCATTCAGAATTGTCAACTTTCTTTTCATCTGTGAAAGTATCCCTTCAGCACCTGCGTATGGAGTTTTCATATCACAACTCACAAGTTATGCCAGAGCTTGTCGTAACTACGCAGACGTTTTGCATCGCGCTAGACTTCTTACAATTAGGCTTCTGGAACAGGGTTATGTTGCTATAAGATTAAAGTCATCACTATGGTCGTCATCATGAACTCGTTGATCGTTACGGTTTATCCATCTACACCATGAAAACTGATTTGTTCAGCGTGACATAGTTTTTTCTTTCCTCTTTCGTCTTCCCCAGACTTGACTTTTTATGAGCATCTCGGTGAATGTTTTTAGAAAATCAGAGGACGCATACCCTACCGGTGCACCTGTCCATGCTCTCCACTTTAAGTGGAGTCCGAGTTTCTCATTTACTTCTGCTACTTTGTGTGTATTATTTTAGTTGTTTTGTTTTCTTTGTTGTGTTTGTCTGTTTTCCGTGTCTGATCTTTATCCCTGGATTACATTCTTTTGATTTCCGCTAGAATCTTGGTTCCCTTGATTACTCATACATTTTACATGCATGTAGTCATTTCTATTTTGTAACGATTGTAACGTTTACGCATTCTAAAATCTACTATAAATCAAAAATTTTAGAAATGATATAAAGATAAAAAAAAACCAGAAACGTCAACAAATGCTTACTTCAGTGGTCAGAACTCCATATTACATGTTTGTCATTCGATTTTCTTGAATTTTATTATGTAGGTTTTATTTGCAATTTAGAATTGCGCGATTTAAAAAAAGTTATAAATTAGATTCAGTTCTGATGAAAGTTCTTTAATTTAAATTATAGCGATAAAATGCCAATCGCATGTTTTGCAGTAATAAATAAACTGCAATATTTTCTAAATTTACAGTATGTAAGATTTACAATGGTATTTATGTTTGTGTAGTTTAGTTTTTAGATCTATTTAATAAGTTCATGATTTATAAATGCATTGTTGTACGTATTTTCTTGCATGATATAATTGCTTAATAATAACAATATAGATATTACACCACCGGAGAAGCTGTGAAACGATTATGATGATGATGAAACAAAAGAAAGTTTAATAATACCTACCCTTACTCGGTCATTTTTCATTGTTTTTGTTTAAGTTTTTTTTTTTTTTTTTGGGGGGGGGATATGTTGAATATCAAATATGGAGTATATGAATATCATATCTTCAAAGTAAAAAATAAATCCAGAATTTCGCACTGTTATATCAAAATATAAAGTAGTATCGAAGGCAAACTTTGATTTCAAAACGCAAAAAAAATCTGCTATATGTACGAAAAACATATTGTATGTGCAACAAGTGTTGTTTATAGATAAAGATTCAATAAACACTTGTATTTTAAACTTTTAATGTTAAATTGTGCAGAAGTATTGAAATATTACGGTATATAAAATAATCATCTTTTTACCTTATAAATATATAGAACAAGAAAAGTTAGCTACGACTACAACTACAGAAGCACCAACAACCACAACAGAGATGCCAGAAAGAGAAGTTCCTCCGACGACAGTTGAAAATATTGCAATCATAGGCTAGTCCTTGTAGTTGAAATTACGGTTGTGTTCATATTTCAATAAAACAGAAAAAACTTGAGTTATTTCCCTTTACAAGTTAATAGAAAGACAATATGATTAAAGTCTTTGCCTTTGAGGTACGGGCTATAGTTACTCACATAACATTTTTTATGCTGATAGCGCACTACTATTTTGTTAAATCACTGATGTCTGGACCAATATGAATATGTGTATGTGAGGCTTCCTATAAAACACGCGTGAAAAGTTTAAACAATCAATTCTAGTTTTTAGTGAAGTCCGAGTTGCTCATTTGCTTTTGTTACATTGTATGTATGATTTTAGTTACTTTGTGTTCTTTGTTGTGTATGTCTGTTTTCCATGTCTGGTCCTTGCCTCTTGATTACATTATTTTAATTACCGCTATAACCTTGGTTCTCTTGATTACTCCTCCTACCCCTAACCTCACAACAGAATGATTTTCAGCCATTTATGATTCAGAGAGTCATATCTAACGGACGTCGCTTACGCTTCGTTTCTATTATTGGTAAAATGATGACAAAACGTAAAAAGAGAATTGACGATATACTTGATATCGTCATAGTAAAAAGATAAGATAGGAATTCTGAAAATGCAAACTAGTGGAAATTGTTGAACAAGGCAATATCAGAAACACAGTACTTTAAAAAAGAATCTCAAAAAATACAATAAAAAGCTACAGAAAAATAAACACTAAACGGTTCTTGTGTTCTAGTGTGTTTTAAAAGGATTTGTTTACTAAGAAAGTACTAAGTTCTACTACATTTTATATATAAGAACATGTCATTAATCGTAATTTAACTAACGTATGCCAAATAGAAGTCTTTTGTAAAGACGTTCACTCAAAAATACACGAACATCTTATACAAGTTTATGTTCTTTTATAAACTTTTCATGTGATAGAAACATGTTTTATAACTTTCTCCTTCATCAATACTACACTATAATGCATTGGAAAGCATGTTTTTTTCCGGACTTTGTACGTACTTATGATTTACTTATTACGATCCTTTTAATAGTAGGCAAATCGTAGTTACTGCAGTTTATGTTTATATTGATAGTATTTCGATCTTTAAATACCTCCGTCGAGTTAATAATCGACTGTAACATAGAATGAAAATCTAACACATTTATTGTGACTTTTCCCCCTTTTTTTAAAAAGAGTGTTCTTTATTAAAGTTGAACCCGAATTTCCGCTAGTCTGGGCGATTGTATAAATATTCACTCTTTTCTATCATCATTTCTGCGAACAGTTTCCCCAATTATGTATTTTAAGAGGTTCCTTCATATGTTTTAAAAAAATCAAACCTATCATCCAGCTTACATTAGTTATAAGCTATTTGATATGGTTGGAAAAATAAAAGCAACTAACATACGCATTTTCAATCTAGCATACAAGATTAAAAAAATATGGTGAGTATCCCCATTCGATACGATATACCATTACTGTCACTGTCTAAATGTGTAGCATATCAAATTCTAATTATATTTATATGGGAAAAGAACAAGCACCTTGGATGTTTTAATGTATTTATTTCCTGAATCATTTGTGCGTCTTAGTCGTAAAATCATATAATTAAACTGATTAAGTAACTGTCTTTGTAAGAATCATGCAAAATCTGAAAAATGTGATACACCCCAAAAAAGGCTACACATTTTTATTTTTGTAATTAAGTTTTATGGGTCTATACTATGAAATTTGTAATTATGTATTCAAATCTGTCTGCTCTTAGGTGATAATCAACATTGAAAATCCAATAGATTCTTTTGTATTGGAGTGTCATTTACAGAGTTATGTCCCTTACTTTTGAATTCTCTAGTGCATTCTATACAATTTTTATCTCTGAGCACGGGTTATATGAAAAACCAAATGTTAATTTGTGTTTACTCAAGCATTTTAAACAAGATATCAAAAATAAAAATATGTAGGCTTTCCAACCATGTATCACATTTTGCATGATTCTTAGCTGGAGTGCTACTTAATTAGTAATCTTACCTGAACTATGTTACGTGCAATTAATAATAGAGTATGATTTTAATTATATTGGAAGGCAATTCAGTATTAAGATGATTAAAATATTTAGCTCCTCTGACTGAAGGGCCACGTTAGCTTTTGCTATTACATGGCGCCCGTTGTCATCGTCGTCATCGTCATCCATCGTCCATTGTCGTTACATCAATTTTTATAACCTTCTTATAAGTCTTCTTATCCTCTTAAGTCTGATGGTATTTATCTTACCTACATTGTTCAAGTAAATCTTTGGACCTGTTTAAGAATAATTCTCCATTTTGTGCAATTCATACCATTTTCGTAGTTTTCTGTTATTGTCAACGTATTGATTTTCATGGATTCTGTTATGTGAACCTATTCGCGGGTATCAATTTTCGCGGTTTCAAAAAATGATAAGCATTGAATAGTATTAAAAATTTCTTGTATTGCGCTAATATAGCAAAAAATATACCTCGAAAAACAGTACAATTACAGTATTAACTTGAAAATAAAAACGTTCAATTAAAGCGGTTAATTTTCCATACTAAAGACCATGTGATCTTTCATCGGTAAGAATTCTAGAAAATCGAATGACAAACTTGTAATATGGAGTTCTGACCACTGAAGTAAACATTTGTTGACGTTTCTGCTTTTTTTTTGTCTTGATATCATTTCTAAAAATCAACTACTCATGACTTAAGTACCAATCAGAAACAAACTTAGACTAAATATTCCATAGGTTATCTTGCCAAGAACTGATGTAGGGATTTTATTATCCGTCGACAAACATGATTGATGTTACTAAAAATAGACTGAAGGGGTGGAATAACAACTTTTTTCTTCAAATATCTCTAAAAGTATAAGTTTAAGACAAAAACTGACACAATAAAAGTGTTCAGCAAGATGAAATCTATCCATAAGGATATTTTCCTGAAATTCAGTAGAACTCTGTAGGAGTAACTGCCCTTTTGGAGTTTTTGTTTGTTTGTTTGTTTGTTTTCGTGAAATATCTGAAAATATCTGACCCATGTTGGAGTACTTGTCCTTTTTGACATTTCTTTTTGCTCTTTTGATGTTTTAATTTTAAAGATCTACTTCTCTGAAACGGAAAGCGTCGATGTTTGGAATTATTTCAGGAATGTTGACCTTAATACTCTTTAAAAGATTCAATTTTGATTTGCTCTAATGATTCAGTTGATGGCAGGTATTCTATGAGTATGAAGGCATGTTAAATTGATGGACGGTTTGTTCCAAAATGATACCACTAAGTGGTTTCAATTCTACTGTCGAAATCAATATATTTACCACTGTGATACTTGGATATAACCGCCGGAATGTAGGCCTTTAAAAGTCGCAGTCGGTCTGTATATTGTTATTAGAGAGCTGCTATTATGCGTTACTGCTGTCCACACACACGTTGAATATCTTTGATCATTTATATGGTTGCATATGTACATTTCAAGCGGGGAGTTCAAAACATTTCCTTGATGATCAATAAAAGACAAAAAAAATTATTATTCTGGGTTCAAAATTGTCTTTTTAAAAATTACAACGAACTTGACAAGGCTAGGCACCATACACTTCCATTAATAATAACCTTGAAATGACAAGGCGGAAATAAATAATTGCAAACGTTGACATATGATTCTCAAACAACAAGACTGCATGAACCAACTTATCTCACAAATACAAATACAAATCAGTATAATAATCAATGATACTATGTATCTTTCACAGGCGACAACATAATTGATACAAAAATGTATTAGTTTGACATTGTAGTTTTTTTATCATGTGTTCACATTAAGATATTTTAACGTCAATTAACTTAATCATGTAAATCTCAGATATTCATCCTGAAAAAGTGTAATTACTGCAATATACTCTTCAATAAGAGAGAAAATTCAAGGGCACCCAGATTTTAGCGGAAATCCCAATAATGTAATCCAGGGACAAAGACCAAACATGGAAAACAGACATGACAAAGAACATAAAATAACCAAATTAATACATACAAAGTCAGAAAAATAAATGAACAACTCTGACTCTACTAAAAAATTGGAGCATTGACCAGGTGCACCGGTAGGGTAAGCGTCCTCTACTTTTCTAGAAACACACACGGGGTTGCTCATAAAAAAGTCAAGTCCAGGGTAGACGAGAAAGGAAAGGAAAACTATGACACATTGAACAAATCGGTTTTCATGACGACCATAAAACTTTTGTAGTAATGACTTCAATCTTGTAGCAGCATAACTAATGATGTAAATTAGACACAACTGTATCATAGTTTGTTGTTAATGGTAAAAGGTTCTTGTGTAAAAAAAAATACCTTTTAAGTAGATGTTTTTGTAAGAATCATGCAAAATCTGAAAAATGTGATACACCCAAAAAAAGACTACATATTTTCTTTTTGTAATTCGGTTGTTTTATGGGTCTATATCATGAAATATGTAACTGTTCATTCCAATCTGCCTGCTCATAGGAAATAATCAACATTGAAAATGTTATAGATTCTATTGCATTTGAGTGACATTTACAGAGTTATCTCCCTTAATTTTGAAATCTACAGTGCATTCTATGTAAGAACTTCCTAAGAACACAGGTTATCTGAAAAATTGAATGTTTATTTCTGTTTACTATGACAATTCAAACAAAATATCAAAAATAAAAATATGTAGGCTTTTAACCCATGAATCACATTTTGCATGATTCTTAGCTGGAATGCTACTTAAATATTTTAATTTGATGTCACAAGATTTGATTGACTGGTTCTCCTTGGGAAACCAAGTTATTTTCCTGTTACTATAACGACTTGATTGGTCAACACTCCGCGATTCAAATAATCCCAAACAAAATAACGTTTTGATTTTCGAATCAGTAACTATTATTTGGACATTAAATAATAAAATAGTTATCTGAATTTTCAATAGGTTATTTCTTATAATGTGTTTAAAAATTAGAAATGTTCTATAATCAAATTATTTTTCATGAAAATGCCAACCTAACAAAATGAGATTTAATATAATAATCCTGAATAGGCAAAACGAGAGGAAATTGCTACGATCAATGGAATACTTTTGTACTGTAATCCAAATTAATACTTTTTTTTTGCGATTCATGATATCCATTCAGTATCGCTTCTATGTATTTTCATGAGTATTACACTGCTTAACATGTACTCCACTATAAAGGATCATGTTCACGGCAATTTACTCGCAACCTTTTCGAGCTCACGAAAAAAGCGAATTTCAAAATAAATCATTCGCAAAAATAAATTGGTTATATAGTTTTTTAACATACATGACTCAATAAAATTAAAATTTATTTATTTATGCACGTGGAAGGTCAATAAAGTGTTACTTATTTCAAAGTCAAAGATTGACAGGGTATTTTTAATATGGTAAAGTCCATATAGGTGGTTGTGTTTTTGCAAAAATACTTTTAAGTAAAATTAATTAACACACTTTAGGTTATTAGCTCATTAGAGCATAATATGTCAATATGTTAATCTTGACACGCTAGCTCTATAAATAATACTCATAATTGTAGTTTTATTTAATTTTTTGGCCCAAAACTCAATATATTATACACAGGTGGCATAGTATTATTTTTTTCTCGGACTGAACTGACGTATTTTGCATTGACAATCATGGTTGCGTCCTTCTTTGATTTATTTCATTTTTAGGTTCTAAATACGTCACCTGTCCCATGTTGACTAGAATTTATATGATAATGGTCGGGCGGTAATTAATTATGTCTAAATTTAAGTTGTAATGTTAAAAAATGAATTTAATATTTTGGGGACTTGTGCTTTGTTTTGGTAGGTAAGTTTTATTACAATTTTTCGTTTTGATATATACAATTTTTATTTTCTTTTTTTGTTGTTGGTAAACGAAATAATGAAGTTTAACGATCTCATCTTCAGTAATAATCGCAACAGTGAAGTAAACATAAGGAGAAACGTGATGAAGCCGTTAAATAAATAAATAGTTCTTCTCGAGCAAACAACATTATCTGCCTGTAATGAAAATGAATTAATGATAAGCAATGAATATTGAATTATAAATGTGAAAGAATTTTTAGTCCTCAAGACTCACAATTATACATTATTTGTGTCCTGCAAAATAATTACTACGAACGAAACTCTTCGTGTTTTTATGCTAAGGCCCGTAATGGCTTTTTTTGTCCATTATGCGTCGTTGTTCTGATGGTCATTCAAGCTACACAGACACAATTATTTCACATGATTGTCAATTGAATTGAGCAAATAAACTTAGTGACAGAGTTCACGTCAAATTCGGGTGAATCGAGTCTTCACGTGAAATTCACATTAAATGTTTACATGAAATTTGTGTTACATGAATTTCACATGAATTTCACGTGAAGCTCGATTAACATGGATTTTACGTTAAAATATCTGCCTGTGTACAGCTACTTTTATAATTTTATAGACTCCATAATAAAGCAAACTCAATATCTAAGGGTAAGTATTTGTATGAATCAGGCAAAATGGGAAGAAGCAGAAACCTGCTCGTGAAAACCCCGCCGAATTGAAAATATAATTGGGATGCTTTTCAAATTTGCAAAGACCATTGTTTGATCTCTGCATGACTGGATTTGGTCGTAAAATTTTCAATAGAATGTTAGAAAAGTGAGGGTTTTTGACAGACTTATCTGCCTTTGAAATGTTCATTTTCATTACATTTTAATGAAATTGTAACTCAATGGTCCAGCATGATATGGAAAATCTTATTTGTTTTTTCTTGATTCTGATAGTGCAAATAGTCAAATTACACTATCAAAACGATGGGTTTTTCATACCATGTTTCACCCACTGCCTGATTCTTACAGGGACTGACACTCAAAGATGTTATCAATTTCAATATTTTGAGGTTCACTCGTGTGCATACCTTCAACATATTTCTAGTCAGCAGTGGTTTTTTATATTATGTAAACTAATCTGATTAATATTATTCAAGATACATCTGAAAGTTTTTTACCTTTAAATATACATGTTCTACACGTTCAGTCTAGAAGGCATTTGCTTTTTTTAACATTCGCAATGAATTCTCATCGATTCGGACATTTCTGTTGCTAAACTTGAAAATACCTATCCAATAAATATATTCTGTTTTCGGTTTTTAATGAGTTATTTCCCAACAACAGCATACGAACCAAACAGATCGGAAGTTCAAGATTCAAAAGTAAAAACTCAAAAATAAAATATCGAAACAGAAAACCAAATCCAGCATCGATAAATTCTACCAGAGTAAGTCAAGGGAGCCACATCTTTGTAGCCTCATATCTAATACAAATGTTTCGAATGTTGGTGCTATGGCAAATGTCGGTAAGTAATATATGATAAATAGTTCGTTGTCAAACACATCTGTCTTCTGGTTAAGGGTATATCCTCGCGAACCTTTATGGCTGAGTTTGTCCTAATTGGAAACGGAAATTGGTCAAACATCATACTTTTGTACCAGCCACCATCAAACGAAACATTTGTTTGTAGTAAACCAGATATATATCATCAAATAATTTTGTTTGGTCTACAAATTTAAAAGTAATTATAACTTATTATAAAAGCGTTTTCATGGTACATAAAAGGTCGGGGTTTCTTTTAAACGGTTGTTTTATGTATTTTAAGGTTTAAATTAGACTTGCGTACATCAATTAGCAATGTGTGACATATCAAATGAAAGGATGTGGTATAAAGAGTACAATATAAATAGATATAGTTATATTACAAGAATAATAATAATTGTATTAACAAATCACTTCAAAATTTATTCAAGTTATTCACCAATATGGTGTGTTTTCTCCGTTGCATTAACACAGTTTTACCAACTGTTATTCGTATTTATTTTAATTCACCGGACAAGACATCAACGACTCAATTTTTAAAAAGCAGCGAATGCGTACCAAACCAAATACATTAGAAAGAGAAATCAAGGGACGCAAGATTCTTGCGGAAATTTAAACAAAATGTAATTCAGGGACAAAGACCGGACATGGGAAACAGACACACACAACAAAGAACATAACATAACCAAAATAATACGTACAAAGCAACAAAAGAAAATTAGGAACTCGGATTTCACTTGGGAGCATGGACCAGGTGGTCCGGTATATAGAAGATAATAACCAGAGCAGACTGCGAGCATGGACCAGGTGGACCGGTACATAGAACATAATAACTAGAGCAGAGTAATCATCTGCCACGTTTAAGAAATATACAACTTACTTATTAAGAGTAATCAAGGGAACCAAGGTTATAGCGGTAATCAAAAGAATGCAATACAGGGACAAAGACCAGACATGGAAAACAGACATACACAAGAAAGACCATAAAGTAACCAAAATCATACATACAAAGTAATAAAAGCAAATGAGCAACTCGGTAAATAGTAAAAAGTTGGTCAATCAAACAGGCCTTCCTAGTGATATCTTTTTAATTATTTTATTCTGTTATATCTGATGACTAATTGTGAAAAATGACTTTTTATTGATGGAGTCGATCTTAAGCTCCTACACTAAAATAACTCGTACACTAAGAGGTAAAATGTTAATAATTATTGAAGCTTTCGGCTTTAACATTCATTTTCACATGTGACAAAAAACTAAATAATTTTGACCACATGAATATCTATTTCTAAATTTTAAATAAAAAAAAACATTGACAGTTATGCCATGTTGTGGTTAATAAAAGATGTTAACTATCAATTTCATATTCAATTTTAAAGCCACAAAAACATTAAGTTCTGTAGAACGGGCTTCGTAATTTGATTATTTCGTGATATTGTTTGTGACGTAAAATTGAAGTTTTACAAAACTGCTCATAACGTGCACAGAGAGAATTTGTACACAAACGTGACTTTTTTCCTATCTACAAGTAATTATTCCCTATTGTTGTTCAAATGTTTAGATATGACAGCCGTCGGTTAAAAATTTTTTATTGGTTTATTTCCGTCATGACATTTTTAATATTCTAATTATTATTATTATTATTATTATTATTGATGTGAATGATGAAAACGATGATGATTCAAGGCATTTTGCATTAGATTAGGGCGAAACAATCCGGATTCGTAATCAAGGCCAACATTGAAAACAAGGCGTAACTTAAAAATTAACCATGTTTATGGAAGTTGTCAATTAAAAAGTGTTTCCCTGTTTACGTGTTATATTCATGCAGATGTTTTTGTTTCATTCGTTTGATTTGATTTGATTTGATTTTTTTTTGGTTTGTTTGTTTGTCCTTTTTATTTGTTTGTTTGTTTTTGTCTTTGTTTTGTTTTTGTTTTGCTTTGGTTTATACATTTAATCGTTTTGTGGTCTCGCTGTAGCGTGCTAAGGTTAGATCCCTGGCCGAATGATACTAAGGACTTTAAATTTGCTGCTACACATAGCATGCGGTATGCCCTGTTCAAATTATATTGAATATATTTAATAAGGAATTAAACTACAAACAATTAATTATACTTTACAAATTTAATAAAATAATAAACTGCAATCTGCCCTTACTTGTTGTATTACATTAATTACAAAATTATCATCATCTTACATTGTAACATAGCTTGTGTTTTGTGAAATGTTTACTACGTGTATATACAAAATATCTTTAAACGGAGAGATAGAAGTTTTCAATGTGGTAAATTCGCATATCAAGTTCTAAAATCTATGAAAATCAGACGGTGGAAAACCATGGCCTTTAATACAACTTAACATGTATATTTCATAATTTGATAACAATAAAACTCAATTTCCCGACTAAAGCATCAAGTACTTATTGTATGAATTAACCTGAATCTTAATATCAATGCGTTTTTTACCAAATCAGATACTGTAAACGTGCAAAAACTTGTCCGGATAAGCGCAAGCTGTCCAAAATACAAAGTTAGTAATCATATCAATTAAGCATTAAGGTACATTATATTTGGATATTGCCACAGTTAAAGTTAAATAAGGCAGTTAAAATCGGATCGTCAAAATAATAAAATAAAACTGATACTTTGGGTGTAATAATTAGATTTTAATAAGATGTGTGTTATGAATGCGCATGGTAGGCTGTATTGTATTATAGAAATCCATTTGTTTGGGCGAACACTTTGTTTAAAATAAATATATCATTTTATGAACATACGTTGGATCATAATTTTCATTTTCAACTCTGCTGCGCTGCATATTATAACTGTTCAATGGATAAATCATATATTTTATAATGTGAAACATTGTTTCGTCAGAATATTTCAACTATAGATAAAATATAATATTTTGCTAACAAATTCAAATTCAAATTCAAATTATTTATTGTTCAAACACATTTTTGTTAAATGGTCATGACACAATAATAACATAATAACATAATGCACATACATTTGTATAAACAAAACATTGCTATCATTTACATGTATAATGTTGTGGACGACAGTGAACAACCAGAAAATTATAACGTTATACTTTGAATGAAAACTTGTTAAAAATCAAACGTATGTTGTTTCCTGTTAGTGAGTTGAAGTAGTATATATTTTTTTTAATTTTAGTTATCAAATCATTTCTATAGTTAATGTAGGCGGGACAGTGTATGAAGAAATGGGTTTCATCTTCAATTTTATTTAATTGACATGATTTGTAAATGCGTTCATTAGCTGGAATGTTTTTGTATCGTCTTCTCTCTATTGAAAGAGAGTGGGTATTAATTCGGTATTTGCAAATTATAAATCTGTCTGATTTGTATTTACATGTATCAACGTAAGATGGTTTTTTGTTAACCTTATAGATTTAAAAACAAAACAGAAGTTTCTTATTATCTCTGAATGAGTTGATTTTGAATACTTTGATCAATGAGTTGATTTTGAATACTTTGATCAATGAGTTGATTTTGAATACTTTGATCAATGATTTGAATACTTTGATCAATGATTCTTTGCTTTACATGTTATATATTATGTTTAAGTATCTGTTAAAATGTAATTAAAACTAAGTTCTTTTATCCAATTGTGAACTGTTGTTAGCCATTTATTATTTTGTGGAATATTTTTATATATTTCATTTACAAGGGTGTTGTTGGAGTTGATAATGCTAAGAAATGACCTGCGCGAATGACAAAATGTGATTTTAATTTACTTTTCCTTTCTCTATAATGCTGCTGATGTAACTGTGCTAGAATTGTATTGAATAAACAATGATATAACTGTACCTGGTTTAAAAAAAAAATCTCAAATTGAAAATTTCCCAATTTTTTTTCTAACCTCAAACTTCGATCAATCATTGATATTGAGATTTTTTTTAAATCTCAATTCAAGATTTTTTATGAAACTCATGCCCGATAAAAGGGAAAAAACTGCTAACATATTTGTAGATTAAAAGGTTTGCTGAGATAGTTTGTATATCATATATACATGTATATGTAACATAAGGCAATTAAAAACATAACAAATAATATATACATTTGCACTCTGGTGTAAATATAAAACTTGCTGAGAAATGATGTATTTAAAAAATAAAGGAAATCTAATTTAAGTATAGAACATGATCGTAAAGTACTCAAACAACTAAATAAAATGCCTATGGAATTATATGACATTTAACCTTCATTAACATCATACGTAACTATTTAAAAAAATCTTATCAGTGGCATGAGGTGTTAATGCATAAGAATCAAAGTCTATCATTTGACTTTAACTGTTCAGTTGGAAATATTTATGACATAGCATAATACTTACAAAAATAACATGATTGCTTATTTGAGAATTCCCTGTGATAAAAAATACAAGTGACCAAAATTATAATCATTTTAGGAGGTAGACCTGGGGTAAGGGATATATCTCTTGAAATCAGTGATATGTTTGTATCACATTCAATTTCGTCAGAGCCTGTCAAGCTTTCATTTGAAATAGAATGAAATAAATCCAAGTCACTTTGATGCTTACCTGATACTGATGTAAAATGCATTACACAAACATTCCAATGATTTGTAAGAGTTATGTCCCTTACCCTAGATCTACCTCATTAATCACAAGTTCTATTATTATACTTTGATCGATATAAAAATCAGAGGAAAGACCATAAATATGATTTGATCGTGATTTAGGGCGGTGACAAATTTAACATGGTTCCTTACAAATAAAAATATATATACGGCTTCGTATTTATTTACCTCCTCGACTATTTCTAGGTGTACCTTCTCTATGCTCCATTTTTAGTGAATTACAGGTTGCTCATAAGTGTGTGTGTGTGTGTGTGTGGTGTCTATATTCCTGGTCTAATCATCATTCCTTATAATTTCCGTATGAATTTTGGTTCCCTTGAATACCCTTACATGTAAACTTTAATTAATTTGAACTCCAAATTGAGTCGAAAATGTTTAGTCAGCATTATTTTTCATCCATCATGTCATGTACATGTGATCTTACAATGCCTGGCTATTTTAAAAGGGTTCAAAGATGAATCATCATGTTGTTAAGGCAGAATACGAATTGAGAATACAAAAATACATTACGACATAGTTTTGTTCCCTAATTTTTCGTTGTACTATCACACATATAAGACTATAAACTCCAATCGGACTGAAGGATTTGAAATAAAACAGTTACAATCCTTCATGCCCAGTATCAAGTATTTTTGGTTTAATGTGTAAGATGATATATGTCTAAAATGTTTCAAGTTTACAACATGTATGGAACACAATATAAGTATATGATCAAGTGAAAACACGTAATAATTGTGAATGAACTTTACATTGCAGAATCAGGAACTGTTAATGCAAGATTACAATAATCTGATTATAAGAAGAACACAAATATTATGTGGAGCAGATATTCACTTAAACAAATGCAGTATTGACATGAAATAAGTAAATTGTACTAATATAACCGAATGTGACTTAAACAACAGCATTTCGTTCTAAAAATAGTTAAATAATTATTATATCTTCACCAAGTTTATGTATATATTCAGTTTCATTGACACCAGTGACAAACAAAGGACAACATGAAATGAATACTAAATGACCCAAGTTAAAAACGGTTTATTTAACTTCTTCTATTTTGGTCTACTTTAGCGTCCTTTTCACTGAGATTTAAGCTAAGGGGAAGATTTAATCGTCTTTGTTCAGCATTTATTGTGTTTTCTATATTCCTTCTCTTTTTTATTGTCCCAAACTTGGTGTATATAAAAGAGACATGAATATTTTGCATTTGATATATTTTTAGTTTCTAAAATATACTTTCAATATTCCTTAAAATCATATACAGTGTATTTTGTTAATAAGAAGCGCGATAAATCAATAAATTATCATGTGATTTGCAAAAGACACAATTAGCAATTTTCTTAAACTTTAGACATATCATGTATATATTTTATATTGTAAACTATCACAGGAATGCACTTATAATATAAAGAAATAAACATGCAAATCTTTAAATGGGGTTAAAACATAAACTGGTGTGTGGAATACAAATTTGTACATTTAAGTTATAGTCTAACACAAAACCAGTTTCTAACATGCAGATGCTATTTTAAAATAAGACATACTAAAATATTATTACCTTTTATATAATGTAACGAATAAATGATGACTACAAGTTTTATATAAAAAATATTGTAATAACATTGAGTTAATAACAATTAAAAGATATTTTATATTTTTGCATTCAAGTTGCATTGCTTGTTTATTTTTAGTTGACACCATCTTGTGATACTTACGTTTTTTTCGAAAACAAGTGTGATCTTACTGAATATTAATGTTGGGATTCTTTAGATAAATATCTGATCGCACCTGTGATTATAGTTCAAGTAATACTTTCCAGGTTACACTGTCTAAATATTCTTGTTTTATTTTGAAAAAAATATAAACAGGAGGAATAAAATTAAATAAAATTATGTAAGATTTGTTTCCAACACATTTGTAGTGGATTTGTTTAGATGTAATGTGGCAAAATAAGTATAGATATGGCTTGTAACAAATTTATTTATTAATCCTATTTTCAAACAGTTAAATAAAAACTGTATGTTTATTGAAACAAGTAAATGTGTTTTTTTTTTTCTTTTAATCTTTCCAATGAATTACAAAATCTACAAGGTATATGGTCAGAAATGTGACCTATATTTCTCATATAAAATGTCCATGCCCCGCCACACAAGTTGCAAGGTATTGTATAATACCCTCCAAAAGTGTGTCCGTCCGCTTGTCCCCCTATCTCCCGACAACGTACAAATGATAACTTAAAAACGGACCTATTAATTGTTTTGAAACTTTGCAGGTTGTTAAGTACTTAAGATACAGATAAAGTTAAATTATCAGAAAAATTCAGAATCCATTCTTCGGGGGTTTAAGCATTTCGTCATCGTCCTTTTCTTTCACCATTACGTGGCAGGGTATCTCTTAATTTTCCATTAATGCGCTATTTTTGTCAAATATTGTTTAGGTGTGTTCATGGTTTGAGTTATAATATTACGGCATGTAACTTTAAGTATGCATACATTAATCAGCATATTCAAATTATCGTATATCGTATGTATTTATTTGCGATCGATTTGCCTTTCAAATGCAGTGTATAAGTGTACAATGGTAACTGTTTATTGTTTCAGATTCAGTTTTATTTCATCTGTTATATATCATACCTACTGTGAACTTCCATTCACTTACACATATTAATATATATATGAAATAGTAATACAGTTTTATTATCTTTAATGTGACCTTTCTTTCCAGGCATATTTAAAAGTTCAAGAGGAAAATTAGATATTGGGGATTTATCGTTTCAAATTTTCCAGCCTGATACGGAGATACCAATCATCGAATCAAATGGAAGGCTCTTTGTTCCCTTTGTTGTGAAATACAGCTTCCCGTCAGATGTTTCTTCAGCAGTTTTGGAAACGAAATTACGTCGTTATGTCCAGGAAATGCTCAAGAACCGCAACCCTGATGGGTCACAGAAGACCGACTCTTCACCGGGACAAAACAAAATTTACAAAACATCGAACAGTTCGGTCCTTGTGTCATCAAAACACGCTCTCGATAACACACTTGATAACAGGAAACCGTCAGCATTTAAGTCAAAGGGTATTCCTGTGGTATTTCCTGCATCTGAAAAGAAATCTGCTAAATCTGAATTAGTAATGGGAATACCAGTAGAGTTATATGATGAGAACAAAAGCACAACAAATCTACAAAAGAAAACAAGAAAGCAAATTGCAGCATCCTTTGGCATCAAGGAAGGTGTTTTGTGGGGCAAGACAGCGAAAACTGGTGAAAAAAGCAAAGAACGCAATAAGAAAATTGATATTTATTCAAGAACAAAAGGAGGTGTTGAATTGATTGGACAAAGTTATAAAGGAACAAAGAACGTCATTCAAAATAGTAGGAACAGAAATGAAACGAAACTAACATTAGGCTCAATAATGGGATTAGACATACAATCTGATGAACGATTAAAACCAGATAATATAAAGACAAAGAAACGAGAAGATAACTTTGTACTTTGGCAAATACCAGGATTTTACCAAACTGGCTCTGTTCCTAACCATCAGAACCATAATCCAGGCGGTTCAGGATTATCTAAAAATACCAATGAAATAAATAGGGTTAATCGGTTAAATCAAAAAGTCTGGACAAAGAAACATAGTTCACCTAAGCCTTATTCTGTCACTAGAGGACATACCTTATGGAAACCTAAACCAACTACAATAAGTAGTAATCCTTGGAAATATCATGTACCCCAAACAAAGGACAAAATTTCGTTGCAGCATCCAAATCGTGAAACGCAAAGTTCAGTCAGGAGAAAACCTAAAAGCCCAGACATAAAAGTCACAAATTTATTGAAACACAAAACCATTGATACAAACTCGAAAGATCCATGGCAATATTTCTCTGATACTAAAGGCGGAAATTTATGGAAACATAGTTTCATCAACACAAAATTCTCAATGTCCATACCAACTAACTCTGAAAATTCAAAAGGGACAGTCCCGTGGAAACAGAATTCGTTCATAAAAGCAACAACCCTATGGAAACCAAAACCCGTTCAAACAGAAGAAGCACCTAAGCAAAAGAATTCTGAAAGCCTTAACAACAAAGAAGCAATCCCGTTGAATCAGCATGCATTCACAAAAGAAGCAACTCTCGGGAAATCGAATACCGCGAAAACAAACGAACCGACTTTTCCTTTGAGGCCTTCAACTGATCACACAAGTGGAACATTTTCCCGATTAAAACCAAAATCAGTTATTACAAAAGGAGTTGAACCGTTAATACATTTTCCCGTCACGAAAGGAACTAATTTGTGGAAATCTGGGACTGCCAAAACAAAAATGTTTTCTTCTCAATTGAATCTAAAATCCATCAATACAAAAGCGGCGACTTTTCAGCAGAATTCTAAAAGTGACAACTCAGCATCACGCAAACATAGTTCTTTCACTAAAGGGACAAGTTGGTGGAAGACACAAATTACCGATAAGATTGACAATCAACCCCAAAAAACTGACGCTGGTTTAAAAAGTTCATTTCTTCCTAAAAGGAACGATTTACAAATGAAAAAGAAAATAAACGATTCTTTTAAGCAGGAAATGGAAAGAAAAATGACGATCAACAGTTTATCGCAAAAACCACCAATACCACCTCCACCTGTAATACGGCGCACAATCACCAAACAGAACGTACAAATGGATAAAAAAGCGCAAAGGAGAAATAAAAAGACGGATGTACACAAAATAAGGACAAGTTATGTACAGCATTCTGATACAAATATAAAAGAAGAACCACAAGTTGATATTTGGGCTCAAATATTAAATTCGTCAGAAAAATCAAGGAAAACTGAAATTGCCAATACGAAAAAGAAAGATCAATTGTCGAAAATAAAACAGAAAACACCAATTAACGAGCCTACAAACCCAACGTATGAATTTCAAAACGATCACAGAAATTCGAGAAGAAACGAGGAGGTTACTTCTAATACAAAGGCCGGAGACAGTGGCATGTTTAGAAAATCAAAGGATATTGACACAATGAGTAAAAAACAAAGATATAAACAGAATCTGAAAAATCAGAACAGTTTACAAAAAAGTCAGGGAAACTCGGGGATGTCACGCAAAAGTTATATCAATCACAATCAGCAGATGACAACGACCAACAGCTTACTTGCCAATTTTAATGAAGAAACAATTCCTCCCGATGAAACTCCAGCGCTATCTCCAACAAATGACAATGGGCATATTGATAAAAGTATAAATATGCAAGCTCATAGAAATGATCGAGTGTATAATCCAAAATTGAAAAGGAGAAAGGATTTAATTGCAAAGTATAATGATTTGAAAGGAAAGATTTCAGTTCAGGAAAATAACTTAAAGGGTAGGATTAAAAACTTGCTGTATAGGAACAGTGTCTTGAGTAAAACGACAGAGAATTCAAATGATAAATTAGAAAGTACTAATCTGGATGAAAAAACAGAGTCAAATAGAAGAGTAGCTTCATTTTTAAATTCTGTTAAAGCGCCAGTTCAAAAGATTGGTACAGCTCTGTCAGTTATGAACTCAAAGAAATCAAAACAACCTACGGAGTCGGAAACTAAAACCTATCAAAGCAGACAATATAATGTGTTTGATTCTACAAGTCCATCTTATGAGAGATCTAACAAAAATATTAGAATAAAAGGTGTTACTCCGAGGATTATAAGTTCACATGATCAACAAGTACCTTCAAAAGAAGCAGAGACGCAAAAAGAAAGATCGATTCAAGCCTCCAAACAGACGAAAAACATCAAAGTTAGACTGTTACATCCAACACCAAGGCAACATGCCGAGGTAGCGCAAAAGAAACAGGTAAAAATAAATCAGAATTTAAGTAAACATTCAAAACCAAGGGGGATCTACATGAACCAATCGGGTGATGAAGTAATGAGACCTCGTGAAAAGATTTCAAGCGTTATGAACAAGCGAAAAAGAATTGATGTTATAATAAATTCGAAACCATCGCCTGATTCAACTAATTCAGACGTCAAATATTCAGTGAAACCTGCAGGCAAAGCAAGATTGTCAACTTTTTCAATTACACATCCAACTTTACGAGCCAGGAAACAATCAAAGGTTGATGAACCATCTAAACGGGGAGGAAAAAAAGACATCTTAAATGATGACCCCCATACTTCTATGGATAGTTTAATAAAACCTCCGGTTGATGGGAAAATTGAAACAAAGGATAATTATAAACTCAAACATGTAAACCAACCAGATAAACCTGCACAACCAATAAACGGTGCATCATTGTTTCACAAGGTGAAAGTCAAACAACCACTTAATAATACCTTAATTCCGCCAAATAATACTCCTTCTTCCTTTTACAAGGTTATGGTTGACGAAGCATCGAATGTCAAGCAGGACATTGCAAATAGGAAAAATATGAGCAGGTCCTCTAAAGTAAAAAATCGGCGAAAAAAACAAAGCCGAACGGTAAGACGAAAATTAAAAGTTGGCAGTTCGGATGCTACCCATAGACACCATCAAAATAAAGGACAAATTGTTGATAACAATGAAACAAATAAAGAAGACAAACATACAAACTCAGATTTACCAAATACACATACACAAAAGGGCAACGCAGTGGGTTTCCAATCAGAGAATGACCATCAATCGCAACCGTCAGATCCTATCGACAATAATACGTCAGAAGCTCAACTAAATGAACTTGAAAACTTGAAAATTCTAGAACAGACGAGATATGATGCGATGAAGAAGACAAATGAATTAAGTATTGGCAATATCAAACCAATTCCAGAGCCAAAATCATCTATCACTAGTTCATCGATCAACTATGTTTTAGATGCTATCAATTCAAGTCAAAACGATAAAAATAATGATATTACAACGCATAGTAAACACAACAGCTTTGCTAATTCAAATCAGCAAAATAGTGCCAAGAGAAAAACGATGCGTAAACAGCATTCTAAGACGATAATAAAACGACCATCCGATGAACCAAAAATGAAACCACCAACCATGCCACCGATAGAAATTGCAACCCTCCCACAAATTTCGAATGACACGGAATACAATGAGGCTAAATTCGAGTCCTTGGTCGACGACACAAATACAGGTATTCATATATTGTCTGCTGATAATAACAAATCATCAATTAAAAGAAGAAAACCTCATTCAAGTAAAAACATAAGGCGCCGAAAACATCGCATAACCTCTCAATCTAAAACCATATCTAGTAATATCAATAATCCTAATCAGGATAGCAACATAAAAATACATTCTGTCAAAGTTGAACCTACAACGCCATTGGAGATTGATCGTCATTCCAAATTCAAAAAACATTTAAGCGCGAAGTCTGTATCATCAAATAAGGTAAGTGGTACTGACCTAAGGCAAAGAGAAAATGGACAGACAACACTCAATAATATTGCTCAATCGACTTCGAATGATCAATACAAAGACAGGCAGATAACAAGCCCGGACAACACAATGGTTAAAAGCGAGGGAGTTGGACATAATAGAAGGAATCAGGATGATCATTCACGGACTGGAGCAGAAGAAGAAATGAATGTTAATACCGACAACAATCTTATTAAGAGTATTGTAAAGGTATTAAAACAACCTTCAAAGGAAAAATTAAAAACATCCTTTATTCAATCCACTACTACCGAGAATAACAAAGAGCAGGGTACATTTGAACGAATAAAAACAAAAAAAATCCCAAATGAAAAGAGGAAAAGGAAAGAGCTGTCTGGGATAGTAATGAGTTTGAGTCCACGAGATCGACACAATCATATACAAACTACTTCACAACAAATTAGAACAATGATTGATCCAGACAAAATTTCAATAAAAGAGGCAATTAAGAAGGGCAAAAGGAGGAAAGGTCACCGTTCGCGTACTGAAGAAAATGACAAGCAAGTTGAAGAAATTATACCAAAAATCGAGGTGATGTCACCACCAATTAACACATCTATTGATAGCCAACATGCGATCGCACCTGACTCGAGAGTACATCAAGACATTACCGATCATCCGCCTCCTCCTCCTATTAACCATCGAATTGAGAACAAAAATCATGTTTCGAATCCCTCAGCCTCAAATAAAATTATTCCACATGACCTAAATAACGATATGTGGCACGACTTTTTGAAACCTAAGCATCATTCCTCAAATAAAGTAGATAACCCTAAGAAAGTGAGGTCAAATAAAAGACGTGAACTTAAGCCATTGTCGTCAAAAAATACACAAACGCCTGAGCAATTGTCGTCACATAGTATACGTAAATATTTACATGCCACTATAGCACCGAGAAAACAAACTAGCCATAGAGGACAGCAAGGACGTTTAAAATCAGGCAAACTTCTAGTACCTAAACCCAATTATCGAAAAGAGGTAAAAACCCATGGAAGGACAATGAACAACGATGAACTCACGGAGTACCATGATTATAGTGAAAGTCATAGTTCTGATTACGATAGAGGAAATGAAGATTATGATGAATATGATAGTCGTTATAACAACGGAAACAAAAATAATCATGAGAGTCATGAATATTATGATGGCGATGAAAGTCATGATAATGATGATTATGACAGTAGGGAAAATCATGATTATGATAGTGGAGAAAATCATTATTATGACAGTGGAAAAAATCATGATTATGGTGGTGGGGATAGTAATGATCATGATAATAGTGATAGTGATTATGATTATGATGAGGTTTCAGGTCATAAGCTGTCAAATACAGAAACACATAAGCATTACAAAGATCATGATGATTATGAGTATTATGGTGATAGCTCTAGTGAAAATCATGATTCTTCTAACAATGCTCCAAGGGAATCAACTGTCTACATGAGACATAAGCATCGTGGGAACTATGGGGACGACTCGACAAAATACATAAAACAGTCAGCTCAATACTATTCCTCGCCTCACAACTCCGACTATTCTGCGGAATACGATCCGGGAGAATATCCTATGAATGATGTCGACTCAAAAGAATATACTAATCCGCCTAATAAATACAGAAAACGTAATATGAAAATTTCGGATTTATATTATTACGATGAGTCGTCAGCATACGAATCAGATTATCGTCATGATTACGATTTTAAATATTCAGATAGTCAAGAACAAGACTACAACGACTATTCAAGAATATCGTACACAACACATATTCCATTTACGGCAATACAAAGACGCTTGAGAGCTACCGGAAAAGGGGCAAGTACACATCCAGTCGATTATTCTAGAGCGAGGCAAAAACAATTACACAGAGAACATACAACACGGCATCGTCAATGGAAAATATCACAAAATAACAGGCAACTCTATGTTGACGCTAATGGACAAATGAGGTATGCAAACATACAAGAAAGGTTACAATCAAGAAATTTGCCCTTGAACAGAAAAACAAAATCTCAGCCACATAGAGAAATTAATGAAGACTCAGAATATGATGATCATTACTTTGATAACAGTGATTCTGATTATTTTAGCTATGAATATGAGTACTATAGTGATGAGCAAACGCATGAAAAGAGTCATAAATCACACGGAACAAAGTCACTTTCCAATCAACGACAACGGCAATCGACAAACTTTTACGATCATGATGATGACAATTATGGTGATGAAGACGATGGTGCCGACGATGACGATGGTGATGATGATGATGATTATACGTCCTCTGAACATAGTCATGAACACGCCGATGACTATACGGATGATTATTTCTATGTTGAACCAGTGGGAACAAGTAGTCGTGACACTGTGACGCTCTTACGAGCACCTCGTAATAGGAAAAGTCACAATCAACGAATGAGGAGGGGTAATGTCCCTTCAAGACGGTCTCATTCGCAATTAAATGAAAAATGGCGATTGTGTGACTGTGTCCTTTGGAAGAAGGTGCGACCAAAAAAATCAGGATAACACAAGAGTATATTTGATCAGAAATGGCAATCATCCTAAAGTCCCATTAGTGAATAAGACATGACTGACCCAAGTTGTTGTTCTCAATAAGAGTCATATGAGGAGGATAGGGGCTGGGTTTTTATTTTTTTTTATATTCTTTATTTTGTCTTATTTTTCTTTCATTTGTGGTTGCTGAAGTAATATTGAACATCACCGGGACTGGTGTTATGTTTCATCGAGTACGAGCTTAAATTTAATATTAGTATTTCGGGAGAGTACATTGAGAGTGATTTGTAATCCTTAGCCTAGGGGTACAAATTGAAGACAAAAAAAAAGAGAATTTGAATGGAAATAGTTCTGATGCGAAATTCAAATGTCAAGAAAAATATTATTTCTTCAACTGATAAAACAGTTGTCTTTCACAAAGCCCTTAATAACACGAGTTTGACCGGCGGTGACATATTTGGTCACCACTTCCTTTCGGTCACCTGCCTTATACCTTAGCGTTTTAAGTTCGAATTACTTTATTAACTCGCGAACTTCCTAATCTGGTATGATTAATAAACGGT
Source organism: Perna viridis (assembly GCA_037379345.1). Lineage (NCBI taxonomy): Eukaryota > Metazoa > Mollusca > Bivalvia > Mytilida > Mytilidae > Perna > Perna viridis. The sequence goes on from CM074522.1 coordinate 5,423,412, forward strand.
TTAATCAAAAATACGACAGCATTCCTACTGACCAATTTATGAAGGAATTACAAGTTATTTGAAGAATTCATTTGTGGTCTTAATAAATTCTTTTGGTTGTGTTTGAAAAATGAGTTTAATCAACGTAATGACAATGTATGTAGATGCGTAGACGTAGCTGTATATACATGTAGTTTAATTTGGCTTTGTCTTCAAGGCAAGGATAATAGCTGTATAATTACAGTTTTATTTGTTTAATTTGGCTTTGTCTTCAAGGCAAGGATAATAGCTGTATAATTACAGTTTTATTTGTTTTATTTGGCTTTGTCTTCAAGGCAAGGATAATAGCTGTATAATTACAGTTTTATTTGTTTTATTTGGCTTTGTCTTCAAGGCAAGAGGGATAATACAAAAAGGCTTTTGAGGCTTGTGGTTAAATGTTCTTTACGAAAGAAGTCGAAATTATAGAAAAGGCCTCTGCGCATTTATAGTTTTCGATGTATTTCATTAGGTGCGTGTATAGTACATGCGAAGACTTGTGCATGTTACTGTAATGTACATGTAATATCTTTGAACCAAATAAAGGGAATTTCCAGATAAATATACATCATTTATACTTAAACAGATGCATTATTTCAATAAGTTACATTTTTTTACTGTTTTTAATTTTTGATTTACATGCATGTACTTATTCACATGTTATAAATCTTATTTTACTTGACAAATGCCAATTATCATTATTGTGTAATAGGCCATATTTCTCTTCGATTTCCTTCATACATGTAATTAAGTATCAGTCTTCGTAAAATCTATATATTTTAAGGCAAATATTGGCATATTCGTGTATAGATTTTACAAAATGTCCTAGTTTTTATGGACGCCGATACACATGTACCTCGCACTAATGAAATATTGTTATTGGCACACAAAAGGGCCAAAAGCATGATACATGTATCACCGTATGTGATAAAAGGTGCGTGGTACGATTTTGTCGTACGATAATAAGTGAAATAAAAAATGAAAAAATTACACAATAATTCCATTGTCGTGTTTGACTTTGTTCCGAATACTCACTTATCAATCAAACAAATACTTGAAATGAATCAGATTGAGTTTAAATTTCAATTAGTACTAAGAGGTTAAAGTTCATAAAATGTGTTGGATAAGTTACATCACAGACGTACTACACTTTCATGATTGCATCCTGTATGTTATGAGATTGAGAATTGTCTTTTCAAGCCTCATTGAAAGAGCATGTGTAAAAATGTCTTTTTGGATAAAAATATAAGAAATACTTGTTATAATTATTACTTTTCATAATTCATCCCAGGGCCCCTTTCGTTTGTTTTTTTTTTTTTTTTTTGTTTCGTTTAAATGCTTACTAGATACACATGTAAGAGTTTTTATTATTGTGAATTTCTTTGCTGAAGGAAATTAAATTTATGGAAAGCTCATTTTCCTTATTTATTGTTCTTGAACCTTAGAACAAAGACAGAAAATATAGATAGCAGGCACAAGTGAAAAAAACGCAAACTTAAGACATGACTGTGATATAGTCTCATTTTTGTCAATTTATGGCAATGACATAGCAATCGCAAAAGGCGAAATATCGTCTAAAATATGTTTGCATCTCCCGCAGAAAATAATTTTCTCGACATTCACAAGTTTGATTCAAGGGAGCATGTATCAGTTAAGGTAACTACGCATATCAAAATGTACATGTATTTATGCAGTTTAATTTGCTTTCGGATCTAAGCAGGATCTCTGTTTGTTTAATTCGGATTAGACTTTAAAAAAAGTAATATATTCTTTCATAAATCACAGTTCTAGTTTTGTCGTAATTTTCATATAAGGTCATGCTATTGTAATCCGGATGTATAGAATCGACTACACTATGACAAATCGTCCCGTATCTAAATGATACCTTTATACCATTTAACATAAGCTATTCATTATTTGAATATTGTGGTGAGATTTAAGTATGATACTTGTAGTTGGAGTCTCATTCAACATTAATTGACCAATAACATGAGTACTTTGATTTATGCTTATAGACGTTGTGGAATCTTGTGTACATTGTACATGTAATTGTTCACGTGGTACGTCCTTTCCTTCTCTAAAAATATCAGGAAAGTGATATTTGAAATTCACAGAACTAATTTTCAGTATGAAAATGGACGAACAAATTGCTTCTAGTTATCCATGTTCATGTCAGAATCTGATAATGTATCTCCTAAAATAGACTAAGAATACCACTTCGTGTCAACACACATATATGTACTGAATCAAACTTTCAGAATAAAAAAGGGGAAATATTATGAATACATTTCATAGGAATTAATTCTTCAAATGTGAAGTCAAGTCCACAAGAACTAATATGCATATATATACTGAATTTCATGGTCCCAGTCTCCGTTTGAGCTTTATTTCGTGGTTAATGTTGTTCAAGATTTTTACAGACTGGGTGATTATTACCCTGCTAAACAAATCTATTCCATAATCTGTGATAATAGTCCAAATCAGACGCGTAGAAAATCATAATAAAAGTTTTCGTAGTTACTCATATGACATATAGTGTCAAAACATTACAAGACGAGATACTAAATATAGATCTGCACGTACGAGACGTGTAGGTCATGCAATGCTCTATATAACTATGTCTGACATTTGGCATGTGACAATTATTTAGGGGGTTTTCTGTCCGACTTATGTACTGATGTGTCATTAATTTCTATGTACCAAATAAAATGATATTACAAAGATCATGTGACGAGCTATTAATTGTACATGTATGCGGACCTTAACCCTGTTACTGCAAACTACGCAGAAAGATCTGTCCATTCTTGTCATGTATGCACAGGTGCTTGCTCCCACTATCAAATATGCACCCCCATTAGTATGTAACACGTCGTTTTATATACATTCGGGTACTCCCACAACGTAAGAGGTTGGAATTCCGTTCCTCCATACTTATGATGGCACCAAGTCAAAAAATAGCTTGCCAGACATGCAACCTGTAGCACCGCCGGAGTAAGTAGTCGGGTTGCATATTTGATAGTGGGAGCAAACCCATGTGACGTATGTAACTCTTGTATGTTTATGTCCTTATATACATTCTGCAAGACTCTTACTTGAATTAACAAATGGAAGAGATATTAAATTGATCAAATCAGTTAATCGCGCCTACCCGATCCGACAATCTAAATAGTCAAAACTGAAATAAGGTGGTCAATTTTTGTAAACAGCGATGTTTGGATGTCATTATAGAGTTATCTCCATTTTTTTTGTGTGTACATATAATTAATAGAAAATCAGCTTTTTGGTTTGAATTACACTCGTCATTTAAAATACCGTATCCTCAATTCTGAAATGGATTCTATGTCCAGATTTTGTATTGAGAATTCGTAATTTCAAAACTTATAAAATTTAAAGGATTTTTATGACACAAATTATGCCCCATAAAACAGCATACTCTTATGGATCTTATCGGGTTTTGGCTTTCCATTTCGATATTGTTTGGTCTTAAGTCCTTCTTGTATACATTTTTTGTGTGCGGGGGAGATCTTGAACATCCTGAGTGTTTGGTTCTAATGCCGCTGATAGCTTACTCCTTGAAACTCGGGTAGACTCGATACACATGAATTTCAGGTGAATTGTGTACCAAATTAGCTCACTTTAGGCTAAAACAATTTCTTATTCATCTGAAAATCGTGTGAAATTTTGTCTGCGTACGTGTAAAAATTCTATGCATTTAAATCCAACTCCGAATGACAAAAAAAATAAATTTAGATTCTGTTTTCAAAACACTACAAATAATAAGTAGCCTTCAAATCCTATACCCAAACACAATAACACCATGCTATTGAAATGACAATCACTTATTAATAATCTATAGGAAGTTAGGAATGGGACGTTTAAAATTCCATCAAGCTTTCAAAAATAAAAATAATAAAGAGAAAATTAAATAACATAATGCAAGAACTTGTTTTGTAGTTGCGATGAGTTGAAAGAACTTTCCATTGAACCTCAACGTGTCTTTTTTCATTTCGATGACTGCACATTGTCTTTTTTCTAAAGTAAATTTTAACGCCTATTCAAGAGACTCGGATCAGGTTATATACATTACACACACATGGTATATACCCCCTGTATTCTTATGAAAGAATGTTCGAACCTGATAATTCTGTAGGTAATTTGATAAAGACAAAATAATAACATTGTATCTTGTTTGCTAATAGACTTCGAATCGAAATGGTTGTGATTAAAATGTGATAATTTAGGCGAATTCGTGAACTTTTGTATTTCATCGATATAATGTCATGATTTTCCATGTATAGGATATAGAAATAGCTAAAATTCGGTGAGTATAAATCTAATAAATCTAAAATGTAACTCATTTGTGTGCTTAAACTGCGGATGAAAAGGGGTACATGTATGTTGTGATAAATCTGTACATATTTTATAATTTTGTATTATATACCACTATCATAACTGAAAGTTTTCGTCTTAATTGATGAAAATCCGTGTAAGTGTTTTTCACCAAACGATGGCTATGCTAAATCATTTGATACGCGCCTCCCCCCACCCTTTTCATGACAAATCTGAAAACAGTGAAAATGATATGTAGCTTTCTAATTCCTCCACGAAAAAAAGTTTTGTGCACCGAATCCTGACCAGAAGGATGATAAAACCATACAAAACATTCAATCAGACAGACGGACTGGCAGCGGTGTACCATTAGGTAATATGCCCTTCAAATGGGTCTTACATGCATGCATAATACTAGTGTACAAGTCGTACGATCGTGAAAAGTATAAATTCAAAGATTTTTTGTATACATCAACATTTCTTGACTATAGACAACATTTAAACAAAAACAGCTTCATGCGGGATCCGAATGTTATAACGTTTAGGCCTGAAGCAGAAGTCACCTTGTCCATACAAGGCCAGATTTTCCGGCCACAGTGCTGTCAAGGTGTGTACCCCAAAGGACTAAATAGGATAGCCGTCAACCGTATGATAACCTGACCATAGTGGGTACAGATGATTAGAGAGCGTTACGCTTCATACACGTTATTGACCCCATCGTTATGGTGTTCTTCTCGAATATTCTCCTTGGAGCCTGTACTGATGTTACAAAATGCGCCGCTCTACCTATAACTCCCATATTCCGGTGGCAGTCAGTATTTTTCTAATTCTTGGTTCCCATCCTATTTTCAACTTGTTCTGTTTCTGATCACGTACGACATATTGACGTTAAACAGACACCAATAAAACAATAAATCAAAAACAAAACCAAGATTCAAAATTTATTGATACATTCACACCATATAAAAAAAAATACCAAGACAAATTGTGTGCAATGGAGTTTTCGGTATAAAATGATCCTTTCAACTCCAATTCGAATTCTTAACATTCTTTTCTTTAAACAAAGTTTTTGATATGCTTGGTTGTCTTTTTTATCAGGTCCGCGAAGATACACTGAGAATTCATGGCCATATCTAAACTTTATTACAAATTAAACTTGTGTATCTTTCTGATGAATAATAACAGAAATATCGACCTGATAAATTCTAGGCAATATGGCTAAACCAAGGGAAAACCGAAGTTGGAAACCTCCGCAACTGGGTACAAACATTTCCGATTGAAATGATGGGTTAGTTACAGCATTTCTACTAGTTGTTGCATGGCAGTAGTGGTGCTATCAGAGGGTCGACTTACCAAGTCTAGCTAGGAGTGAAATGTATGATGATCAACATGAATTCAAAATGATTCGCTTAACAAGAACATAAAATTGTAGTAGGGGACCAAGGGGGATGTCCGAGGTTTACCACCCTTTTGTAGGAATTTTTTGAGAAGTTTCGCAAAATTTTAACAAATGAGCCCACACACTAATAAATTTCTGTATCCGCCACTGAAACGGCTAGTCAGTGATGAAAATATTTGATTGATAGAATTGATACAGAATTTTGGAAATCAGCCTTAAATTGATTATTGACACGACATATTTCAACTTACAACAGATTACGCCAACTACAATGAAAAGTCGTCAATTAAGAATTATGAACAATATTTCAATACATATTTTCATTTAAAAAGATCAACATGATTAAAAACCACTTTTTATTAATCAGTCAATCAAAATGAAGTATCTTTTTGTTTTATTTGAACTGCTTATTGATGGTTCTCGACACAGAGGTCTTGACAAATATTATTTTTATGAACCCCTTTAAGTACACATCATATTTTTAATTAGACAACGAAGTAATTCTTACTTTCAGTTCTTACGTGTCAAGTGTGTTTACTCAAGTTTGTATCGAAATCTCGAGTATCTCTTTTTGTTAACTTTTGCAAATAAAGAAAATTTACCAGTTTGAGTTTTACTAGCAATTTACGCGATGTTGTTTATGTACCTCAGAGCATAGGGACTACTGAATGTACATGTAAGTTATTAAGTTGTTTAGTATTTCTTGGCATTTTCAATAAAATCGGATACACACTTGTGCACTTTAAAATGGTGGCAATTGTTGATTTTTTTTTCAAATGGAACTCAATTCACTTTTAATATTTTTTATAACGACCTATCCGGGAACCGGTTTACACATATTACTGGTCTATCCGGGAATCGATTTACACATGTTACCGGTCTACCATGGACTCAATTTACTTATGTTACCGGTCTATCCGGGAATCGGTTTACACATGTTTCCGGTCTACCCGGGAATCGGTTTACACATGTTACTAGTCTATCCAGGAATCGGTTTACACATGTTACAGAGCTATCAAGGAATCGGTTTAGACATGCTACTGGTCTATCCGGGAACCGTTTTATACTTGTTACCGGTTTCTTCAGGAATTGGTTTACACATGTAACCTAGCTATCAAGGAACCGGTTTACAGCTGTTACTGGTCTATTCGGGAATCGGTTTACACATGTTTCCGGTCTATCCGGGAATCGGTTTACACATGTTACTAGTCTCTTCAGGAATCGGTTTCCACGTTACCGAGCTATCAAGGAACCGGTTTACATGTTACTGGTCTATCCAGGAATCGGTTTAGACATGCTTCCGGTCTATCCGGGAATCGGTTTACATATGTTACCGAGCTATCAAGGAACTGGTCTACAGTTGTTACTGGTCTATTCAGGAATCGGTTTAGGCATGTTACCGGTCTGTCTGGGAATTGGTTTAGACATGTTACCGGTCTACCAAGGAATCAGTTTACACATGTTACCGGTCTATGCGGGAATCGGTTTAGACATGTTACCGGTCTACTCAGGAATCAGTTTACACATGTTACCGGTCTACCCAGGAATCAGTTTACACATGTTACCGGTCTATCCAGGAATCGGTTTATATTGGTTTCATTGTACATCGACTGGCCAAATGAAATGCTTTACTTGCTAAGGTGAAGTGTCATTGACATAATAGTAGATGTTTTATGTTATACTCCTTTTATCTATCAATGCCTTTGATTTTCTTTGATTAAACACACACAGAGTGAAAGTTATAAAGATAACATAACTTACAAGTGGACGTAAATTACGGAGAATCAAACATACAATGTACAAGCAAAACGTTTAGGGTTCATTCAAAGGTTCATTCTGCACAGTTAAATCACAACACCAGTGACGGATCAAGAGATTTTGAAAAGAGGGGTTACAGTAAAAAGGGGGTTTACAGGCAATTATTTGCAAATATTTGCCCATATTTCACTTAAAATTATCAAAATTGTCAAATAAAAGAGTGGTTTCGACCATCGGAACCATTCCTGGACACTATACAGAGTGTCCAGACATGGCCAATTGGCTTCACAAAGTATACATACATTCATTTACAACCCAAGAAAATTGTCACATACAGAAAATGTTTATATTTCACTTGAAATTGAATAAGCGAAAAGGGAGGGGCGGTTAAGTTGATAGTCATGTCGCTATGACTAAGGCAAATTACAACAAAATTGCATAAAACGAAAATTTATCTGAAGTATATATACTGAACGGACATTGTGCGCGTCCAGATGTAGAAAGTAAGTAAAGTCAAAATGAAAATCTTTTGTGGCTTGATATACATTTATCTACCAAGTAAAACTCTTGTGATGTGCCTTACATTAATAAATATTTTCCTATGAAAAAGATGCATACTCAACTTGAACTGCAACGCACTGCAATGTATGGCGAGACTGCCATATGCATTGAAGAGCAATCGCTTCCTCATATAATTCACACCAAAAGATAATGTTATCACTCGGACGAATAAATAATAGATTTATTTTCAGAATATACATCGAAAAATGGTTCATTGAATGGAGGTGTCCCTTAAATGACCATAAACTATCACTTTTGCTTACATTAACCCATCATAAACGTCAAAATTTCACCTTTCAAGTTCTCTATTCTTGTTAAAGAGGTTGTGTTTTGGATTTCGCCTGATTACGGTAAGTCTAATACAAACTACTACGTGTCAAGTCTATTTTGTTTTAATGTGTGTTTTCTGAAAGATGTTTTAGGCATTATAATTTCATGAAAAATATCTATCAGAGAGTTCTATATTTCGTTTCCTTGGTTCTCAAATCGTTATAATTGATCAAACTCCATCACTGATCATCACTTATTTTGGTTTGTTGTACCACCGATCGAAATAATCTTCCGAGACAAAATATTGAATATTTGACACCTGTTTTCGTTTAAAATTTCGTGCGTTTGGTCAAGCAAAGAAGATAAAGTTTGAAATACACTTCAAGTTGATTTCTCCTCATATTGCTTAATGTCTACACGGACAAGTATTGCTCATTGGAAATTTCGTATGAAATTAATGATTTCTTAGTATGAACTTCCTACGAAAATATTACATAAAATATACGTGAATGCTCGATCGATTCACATGAATATCACATGATTTTTTCTTACCAATTTCATTTGCACAATTCGTATTTGCACAAATTCGTGTTCAGGTGAAAATAACGTGAAATTCATATGAAAACTTATGTGTAATAATTTGCTTGTGTATAATGATCTCTTTACAATTGATGAAACATAGTCATCCGAAATTATACTCTCTGGCGAAAGCAAAAAGATAATAAAATCAACAATAAACCTACTTCAAAGTAACATTCTTTAATTGAATCAGATGAAGATTATGCTTACAAGCGTGAACTATCTGATTCCTAAGCCTGTCATATTATTGGCACAATTCTCCATGGTTTAAATATCTATCTAGAAACGGTTACATTGATATATCTCTTAAATTTATAGGCACAGCGGAGGTTAATTTATGATGATTATTCGGTAAACATATTGTATGTGTAATTTATTTAAACATTGTCCAAACTTTAAATATTGTTAAGTTATGGGGAAACAGTGATATTCGTTACATCGTAAGTAAGTTGGTAAACTATTTATGAAATTTATCTATTTTCACAATCTTTTTTTGAGATAAACAAAAAATGTAGAAAATACGTGATTGTATCAAGGAAACAAAAACTACAACATATCACATAATAATTATCTGGGTATAGACTAGATAGTTGGAGCGTGTCCACTACTAATATTGAAAGAAAAAAAATAAATCCCTTTATCACTTTAACACTTCCCTGGGGGCGCAGCTTGATACGACCGCAGAGGTAGAATTTTGATTCCAGTTAAATATTTGACACGGGACAATCAAAATGGTTCCTTTTTGGGCACTTATTCATTAAGGGTTTCAGTCACAATTTCACAGAGATCTATTCACTTTGAAACAAGCTATTGTCCAGATGTCATGATAATTCGTATTTCTGACCTCTTTTGGACCATAATTACTAATATAAGCAGATGAAGTTACGACCACGGAAATCTAATAACGGAAATCCTAAAAGGGGCTCTAAATCACGAAGAGCAACATTCTAGGCTCCTCTAGTAAATGATGTTTCATTATATGTCGAACAAGGGAAGCTGTGTCAAGTTTTTTATGGAAATGAATGTCGAGGGAAATAGAAACTTGTTACTTGTATAAACAACACACAGTTTTATTCGGTGTGATTTAAAGGAGTTTTCATTGTATACAATTGGTCGTGTAGATCAACGATTCAGGGGCCTTGGTGATTAGATTCCCCCTTTAAATGTCAAATTTGTTAATATCGTGCAGCATTTGGGCAAAAATTTGCAAATTATTGCTATTAAACCCTTTAAAGAACCCCTCGTCAAAATCTGGATCCGCCCCCTGCAGAATCTTGTTCCCCATTGTTTTAGTTGAACTCTTTATCATTTTCAATTTTCTAATCGTTATATTAAAATGTAACTAAGGTTCCAGTCGTTCGGTCGCAAGACTGTTCAAGAATATTTGAACTTCGAAAGATAAAACTAATGAAAATTGAACTTACAAGATAGAACGAACAACATTTATAAAACATATTTCATTTGAGCTATAAGAAAGTATTAATTAAAAAATGCTGGACCTTGTTAGAGGAATGCAAAACGTGTGAAATCATAATATAAGAGGGTTTTATTCACCAATCATGGATCCTCTTAAGTAGAAAATTACAATGATTAAAAACATACATACAATGTAAACAATCAAGAATGTTCACGCGGGAATACAGTCGAGGAAAATTTTTGTGTTTAAGGATTGTTCCCCTTTGTATATTTTGCATGGTGTTCGGTCTGTATATACTCTATGCGGTGCTACTAAGAATAATTTTTTAAAACATATCTGGATTTTTTTTCCCTTTGAATGCAAACAATAGTCGACGAATAGGTAATCCATGTAAGTAATGCATTACTTTTGTTACATTTTGCAAAATTACAACTCCATGTCACATACTACCACTCGAACCAATCAATTATTACTTAAAACAAGGTCAAACCCTTTATGACACAAATCGGTGACAAAATATATCACTTTTTACACTTAAGTGAAGTTAGTACATGAAGCAACCCTAGGATATAATACTTAACCACGAAATTTTGTTATTTACAGCTTTTGACACCCGCGATGTTCTGCATGCAAGTAGATGTTCTGGAGCACGCGGTTCAGATGAAACAGAAAAGGTCATTTCTAGGAAGGAACGGTGCCAAAGTTCAGTTAGATCATCACCATGACGACGTACCTTGTGTTGAGAAAGAGAATTCCGACGACATACACAAAAAAGAAGAAACTCACCAGCTGTTCCTTTTTCAACGACGGAAAGCTCAAATGAAAGACGTGAAGAATTATGTTCAGATTTTAAGTGCCCTGAAATTGAGACCTGGTCATTGGAACTATGCTACACCTGAAGAGGATCCAGTGTTCAAGATAATGCTGTCCATTCTCAGGAAAATTGAATTCGAAAATGCAAAAGAGAGGAGAAAAAGACGAGAGGATAAAAGACGTAAACGAGAAGAAAGAAGAAAATTGGGACAACTTAATCAAGTAAATGAAATTGTAAGTACTGTTTTAACCTAAAATATTTCACGTTTCATAATTATATTGAGGAGAATAGCGGATCTATGGGGTTCCAGGATTCCAGGGGTTCCCTCTTTTTTTGTCGCATTGTGTTTATTTTGTGCAAAATGTGGTAAATGAAAGCCCAGATCCTCCTTTTTTCTTTTTAAAATTTCTGGATCAGAACCACCCCTTTTTTTTGTTTGTATAAATTTCTTGATTCGCCGCTGTTTCTTTACTATTCCTTGAATCATAGAAACAAGTTTATCATCTTTAATCTTTAGAACATCGCAATATCCTAAACGAAATCCAAACTTTAGGAAACGGAAATATTAACTAATTTTGTAAGACTAATAACACGTGTTATCGTTACTGATTTTACTGGACACTACATTAATATAAAGTTCAAAAGTTTTTAAAGATTTTTTCTGAGGTTTTCTGATATCTTCCAATAGGCAACATCGACACCCGTTACATCCTACATCCTAAATATATAGTTTTGTAGTCGACGAGCGTTTAAGCTTTCGGCTTTAATCTTCCGGTTCAGTCTTAGAATCGGGCAGTGGGTGAAGCCCGCCATTTTGAAGTGTAATTTAACTTGTTGCACCATCAGGCAAAGAAAAAAAGACAAGATCTTCCATATCATTTTGGTGAAATGATTTATAATTTCATTGGAATATGTGCGTTTTAAGGAAAGATCACTCTGTCAAAAACCTCAGTTTTCTTAAATTCTTTTGAAAACCAGTAATTCAGAGATGAAATAATGGCCTGTAGATGTCAACAATAAAAGGTGCATTCGCTGAAAGATAGTATGATTGTTCGTTTCTTGTCGAGGGTGATTGCTGCGGCTCAAAATCATAAAAATTCTGATGTTCACAAGCGAAAAATACTACATGTACATGAGTGAAGTTCTCGTGACATCCATGAATTTCTTCAAATGCTCATACAAAAATCAATGTGAAGGCTCATATCACACAAATGTCGAGTTAATTCCGAAACAAGACTTAATGTTCAGTTGACATCCTTCAAGACTAGTAGAGTTGGGAAACGGTCCCTAACCCAAGTGGGCTTTGGGAGTAGGGCAGAACGCCAACGCAGCTGCCCAACCGCTAATTGGACCAAATTCTTTGGTCTTGTATCCCGAGCGCTTGGGTCCGCTTACAACAATTGTTGTCTTCAACTACAGGCACTAACAGACTCCCCGTAAGGATCAGTACAGAAAGGGTAGTCAAGACCATAGAAACTCCAATTCATCAGAAACTAATCTGTATTGTACAGTAGATGAGGTGTGCGTTTCCTTTCTTCATGTCTTCAAGGCATACATTTGATTTGTACTTAAAATATGACCACTTATTATGGCACAGGATTGCGTGCGGGCAAACATTATGACACAACTTTATTCATGTCATCAAAACATTTTCAATGGAGGTCATAACCTATTTGTACTTATTACAAGTTATATTGATATTAAGTATAACGGAATGATTGGGTCCATAATCCTTCAGAATTTCCCGCTGTTCAAATAAATTTACTCTACTAATATATCATTTTCATAAGTAATGATAATACACTCTTATACACATTCAAAAATTCCATAAAACTATAAATCTCTCTGAATAACGAATTCCTGTCCTTTGCCAAATTATGTTGACAAACAAAAGATGTATTTAAGGTCGCGTTAAATGAAGCACGCAAGCTATTTTAAAAATTAAATCTTTCAATTGGTCTTTTTTGAACGAACCCATCTAAACTGTCTTGTTGAATAATTCCCATTGAAACTCGGTAAGAAGATATATATTTGGGGTTGTCGCGGAGTTCAATATTTTTCTTTGATAATTTCTCTCTTTGGAACTGTTGTGTAGATTGAGTGAAGACACTTTTTTGTCGAGTACCCGAATTTTTCGTGTGATTTTAATCTACGGGTTAAATATTGTCATTGATAATTCAATTATTTTGGTGAGCCATATGTGAATATTTGGATATAGCACAGTCATATAAGGAGAGGACTGACAGATTGAGAGATAGAAATGTTTTCGAGGACAGAAGGGCGAGCGATTACAATCATGAGGGTATGTTGGTATTGTTTAATATATGTTGTAGGCGGTTAATATTGAAATATTTTTGGCTCGGTACGAGTCGTCAAAACTTTATCTACATGACATATTTTCTTTAATGTTTTTGATCGATTGAATACCTTAAAATAACAAAGGATTGTCCTCATGTTAATGCTTCCGAAAAACGTGATTTTGCATATTAATTATGGTACTGTTCGTTTTCTATTTGTTTTATTTGTTTATTGTGTTCCGATTTGTCAGGTCATGTAACCGGTTAACACAGGTATTATAGAAGATTTAAAATCACAAGTTGCAAACGGTTAAGGCAGGTTTCCATTTTATCGATGCTTCTCTTTTAAAGGTTTCTTAGAACTTATTTTTTTGTTCAAAAGCAACAAATACACTTGACCGGTTTAAAATGTCTACAGTTAACAGGGCTTTTGATTTGAGGAGCCAGCATTTGATTTTTATATGGCGCGGGCTGGTATCAAATTTGAAATAAAAAGTCAAGACGATGAGACGATGATGTATGGTTACAAAATCAAGGATGGACAATTTGGGTAAGCCCAGGACAGGCTAGAATAAAAAATAAGTCAGGAGAACTTAAACGAAAAAAAATCCAAGAACAAAAATTTGATAGTAGCCTCCCCCACTTCCAACCCCAATAGAAATCGGTTGCTCCTTCAGATGGAGAGGTATTGTACTAGAATAAGAAACTGACTGTTATCGGAGATAAAAATCGTTGGGGTGTCCTTACGCAGAACGTTATAAGAATACAACGGTTTGTCGATGGCGACTCCTCACCATTGATACCACGAAATATTCTGGTTATAATTTCAGAAATTTCAGAAGGGCACGAGTTAAAAGGTCTGGATTGCTTTCTAATCCCAACTTAGTATAAGAAACTCAAATGAAAGACAAATCTGAAAAGCGACGAACGAACAGACGGTAGGACGCTAAGATCAAAAACGTATCTGACCCTATGGGGAAAAATAATCTCTTTTTAAACCTGTCAACTCGTTTTAAAATTATAACTGAGTTGACATAGTTTTTCATAATAAGCAATCTTCGTCCACTTACTACAAGTTTTATCGCAAATCTGTTAACTAAAATTACTTGCTTTAAATGATAAGTGATAAATAATGTATTAAGAACTATTAACGTGTCAAAAGAAAAAATATACCGTTATTTGAAATGGGTTTAAGCAGAGCATCACCATAAATAGTTGTGGTTGCCAAGTATAATATTTCATAACTTGATTTGAAACGAGAGTTTTTGGGAGATTATTGTAGGTACATTATTGTAGGTACATTGTAGGTACATTATTGTAGGTACATTATTATAGGTACATTATTGTAGGTACATTATGTTGTCATTATTTATTAGATTTATTAGACAAGAAAAAATCGGTCATTATATTCAGGATTCAAAATTTTATGAAAGGGAAAGGAGAGTCCGATCGACAAATTTATTACTGGTATATAAGGGGGGTTCGAAGCTGCATCCAATCACCACATACACATACAAGTACCAGGAGCGTATCCAGGCCTGGGGTGGTTATGAAATTTTGTTTTTTTGCAAACACATTTATTTATGGTGAGGTCCATCCAAAACCCATAGGCAACGATACATTTTTCTTTTGGCTCGCATTTTTTTTTAATTCATTAGCTCATTTTTATTCATGCACCTTTTGCTTCAAAAACTGCTTTAAAAAATCATTTTTATCGAAAATCTTAATACATGTATCATTACTTTCAACTGATTATCGAGCAAATAATTTCTATAAGGAGCTGGTTAAACTATACGAGTGGTTCTATACCATTAGATATGCTTCATTATAAGTCGTCTTTTTATATATAATGTGGATAATGAATGTCAAAGTTTATGAATGGATAGCACAACAATTCTGTACTGTTAATGAATGAGGCTCGAACAATTCAAAAGTTGTGACAAGAATTCGGTAATTTTTACATTATTAAAATTATTTAAGGGTATTATTAAGGATTGTGAAGAATGGCGAATTGTGACTTTTAAATCTTAAATACTTTATAAACAAACTTCTGTGTTGCCTTGATTTTTTCATTATTATATAACAGTGAAACCTGTCAAAGTCGTACCCTGGATAATCAGAAAACCTGTCTAAAACACAGACATATTTTAAAGTCGATTCATATCATTTTTTTTTTTATTGTACTTTGAACCTTGGTAACCCGAACACCTGTCTAAACCAGACTTTATTTTACCTCGGTAAACCGGTCACCTGTTTAATCCAGACATTGTTTTACCTTGGTAACCCGGACACCTGTCTAATCCAGACATTGTTTTACCTTGGTAAACCGAACACCTGTCTAAACCAGACTTTATTTTTCCTTGGTAACCCGAACACCTGTCTAATCTAGCCACTATTTTACCTTGGAAAACCGAACACCTGTCTAAACCAGACTTTATTTTACCTTGGTAAACCGGTCACCTGTTTAATCCAGACATTGTTTTACCTTAGTAACCCGAACACCTGTCTAATCCAGACATTGTTTTACCTTGGTAAATCGAACACCTGTCTAAACTTGAACTGATTGTAAAGTGGCTTCGATTCACCCAGTTTTCACTGAATTTGTTTGTTTGTCGAGCATGGGTGTAACATCCTTACATCCTGATGGTAGTATTGAAGGGCAACTCACCTACCTAACTACATAGCTATCTCGATGAACCGTGTCTAATCGTACACCCTCTAGCAGTCGAGAATCCTGTGTAATCCGACATCTTGAGATAATCCAGGTTTCTGTCCAATCAGACGCTTTGAAGATCCCAAACTCTCGTCTAATCAGACACCCAGTAGTAATTGCGAATCCTGTTCAATCCGATCTCTTATAGTATTCTGAACGCCCGTGTAATCGGCACCCTGTAGTTTTCCAGATTTGCTTCCAATTTTTTTTCACTCGTTTTTTCTCCGCGATCTGCACCACTCTTACTTCAAATCCTGGATTCGCCACTGGTGTTTAGAGATTAGAGATTGATCTTATGCACCCAGCTGCAATGTTTTGTGAATTTGATGACTGAAACTTAATGGAAACAGCTTTATTTTGCGTCTATAAAAAAAAAACACTTTTTAGGATCATTATGTAATTTCCTTAAAACAGACCAATTTCAGTGATAATCTTTATAATACGATATCTTGTCCATGTTTATCTATTATAACGAAAATGCAATTTTGTCTCTAGATATTATATCATCTATGAAACTTTTGGTGCTGCCCTACATGCTGATGGCATTACGGACAGTAAGACTAGAAAATGAAATTTGTGAGGGTGATACTGAGAAATATGAACGAATCTGCCGCGACGAATAAATTCGAACTCAATGTAAAGAACAAAACGTACTATTCCAGTGGCGGATTCAGAAATTCCAAAAAGGGGAGGCTGAGTTTCCTAGGAGGGGTCGCTTTAGTTTCTATATATATAATAAACACAATTTTTTGGCATAAATCGAATCTACCTAAGTTTCTGAATAAATACGATATAAAATACTAAGCCTTTATAATTTTTACAACCGCTTCTTTCAAAGGTCCAGTTTCGTAATGTTGTAAGACTCAATGTTTCACAATTCACCACAATTAAGAACGCATTTCACGTTTATCCTTTTATTCAATGTAAGTACAAATATGTGTGTGAAAGACCTTAGTACCGCTTTTATAATCAAACGAATGACGACGGTTTATGAAGATAAATATTGAAAGATTATTTGGTCTACTTCTTGCAAGTAGTGTGCTATTTTGTTGAATTTAAAACCCTACAGAAATGTGGTACATGTACATATATAGGAGTGATAACATTTTCATTGTATATTTTAATAATTACACTTTTATTTTTGTGTCATGGGGATCAACCTCGTATTTGAATTTCATGCCAAGGTCCTGAACTCTTCAACGGTAAGCAAACTGCACCTCCTGTCTCTTACCGTCCCTCATAAGTGTTTGGCAGTGGGTAAAACATGGTCATTTTTATAATAAGACCAGAAATACATTTGTATAGTGGACATGTTTGCTATTTGTTTTGTAAAATGAATTATGATTACTGTATCATGGAACAATGCCGATAAATAACACGACGCAGATAACATCTTGAAGTTTCCAACTCAATGAGTGAGTAGTACGTTAGAATCATCTTCTCTGTCCGGTCATTCTGTCCTTCCGAATTTCTCAACTCTCAATGGATTTGTTTAAAAATTGGTATGCGGCTTTATGTAGATAGTACATACGACGCAAGCAATTTTGGTTGCTGTTCTTTATTAACTTTAAATTTCGTAGGATTGTCAAACAAGTTAGGGAATACCTAGCACGACAACTCGTTAACTTCACATAAGGTCGGTGGTTTTCATCAGTAGAAACCATTTCCTTTAATTGGTCATACAATGTACTTACAATTTTAAAGTACTATGGATTGTAAATGCAGCTCACTGTTGACATATTATTTACTAAAAAGGTATGCTATGCAAAGGTACTACTGTCAACGATTTTATTTTCTAATGATAACCATGCGCATATGCATGCAGGCAGTCTTGGGTGATATCAAGGTTGGCTAAACGTGAATAGAGTATTGCGCTGTAAGCATCTAAGTATACTTAAGTGTCGATACCCCTATACCGATCATGCTTTTTTATAATGTAGTTACAGGCAAAACAAAACTATAGCTTCCCATTGTAAGTGGAGGGTATTCCTGGGTGAAGTAACCCAAAACTACTGTTAATGCCACTGGAACGCCGTGGATATTTCAGAAACGAAAGAAACGAATGTCTAATTACGGTTATTTTCTTCGAGGGTTCAATTCAGATGATTATGAGGGAAAGGTACTTGTCTAGCATTATTCGCATTATTTGAAAATAATATCGTTTTGAAATGACATATTAGTTTTAGCATTTCTATCCAAATTGGCTTTACGTCTATGAAAATAAAACATATTAATGGTATGTTTGTAAAATTGTAACCCATTATAGGATTAAATTGAAATATAATATCAAATTTAATCAGTGAGAATTCTAAAGGTTGACAATTTAAATTGATGTTTTACTACGCTATTACCCTATGGTTTTCTCCTATCAGGTAAATAAATGTTATATTGACAAAATTCTTTAATCATGCATATTTGATAATGACAAAAACACTTCCATTAAATTTCTGGTTCACAAACTTAGTCATAAATATTTGGTTTACATATTCGTGATACTCTTTGTGGATTCTTTATTCCATCCGAAGTACCATGATTTTATCAACGTACATGACTCTGCGAAAGTAATATTTATTTGTTTGAATTTTTAACGATTATACCATATTAATATATACGACATTTTAATGGTTTTACTCCCGTGACTTGGAAACTGATAAAGAATAGTTATTAGATTTAATGTCTACATGTTTATTATTGAAATGGTCCATTTAAGACATGGATTTATAAGCCAATCCATTTGGAATAGAACTTTGTGGTGATTTACAAACTCCTAGAAGAAATCGGATATAAAGTTTCCGTTCCGAACTTGTATTTCAAACAAGTTTGCATTCTTTGGCAAAATGATATCGGTTAACAAAATCAGGACAAATTCAATAGTGTTCTTTGTATGATTACAACCCGTTTCAACCTTCTCACACATTAACAGTTGTGGTATATTGAAGTGTACAAAATTCGAACGATCGGATATATCTTGAGACTGTCGTTTGACTGAAAAACAATGATAACGTACGTTTTAAACAATGCCGAAAGATCAAAGTGATACGACATACTATATACACGGAGGGGGTTACAAAACGGAAATAAAGGACTGAACCAATACATTGTTTACATACTTATGTTGATGAATAATGGATACCATATACAAGCCAATATATGACAATACAATTCATAAGAATGTGCATATTTTGCCAGAAGTTAAGCTCCTAGATAGCCTAACCGTTGGCTACAAGGTGTGATCAGTATTAAGGTAAGCCTAACGTATACACACATTTTTAAAAGAAAATCTACAGAAATCGTATTTTTGTCAATATTTCTAAATAGTTCCACTTTTTTAAGTCGTCAATATTTAAGTGTTTTCCTCTTTCATTTAATGTAACAAATGGATTTTTTTCTGCTTCATATGTCGAAGCCTAATTTTCACCTAAATGGCAAATCTGTAATGTTTTGCTGCAACGTAAGATATTGGTATTCGGTTAGAGTACCAGGGAGGAAAATACCTTGCTAGCCAAGTGCTAGCACTGCCGGACAAATAATACAAAAACGTCTAGATAGGGTCAAATTCTCACACATATTAAACAAAACCAATAACGGTCTACTCAAATTCGACCCCAAGCTATCTCATTCATTCTCCAAACGGTACTTGATCATTAGGCTATGACATTTAATCTCAAATTCATTTATTGCTAGTCCTTTACACAAAACTTAGATCTGATTTATCTGTTATATCTTCCCAGGGTTGATATAATTTATAGCACAAATCACGTATTTATCAGACGTAATCTACTTAATAGACATGTTTACTTCATAAGAAATATCTCAACTTTTACGTATGAGTCTTTAAGAGAACCATGAGGTGTTTTACGTACGAGCCTTCGTAACCATTCTGAGTTGTTTTATGCATGAACCATCGTAACCATGTTTAAGTGTTTTTACGTATAAGCCTTCATAACCATGCCAAGACAGTTTTACGTATATGAGCCTTCGTAATAATCATGCTGGGGTGTTTTACGTACGAGCCTTCGTAACCATTTTGAGGTGTTTTATGCATGAGCCTTCGTTACAATGTGTAAGTGTGTTTATGTATAAACCTTCGTAACCATGCCGAGGTGGTTTTACGTATATGAGACATCGTAATAATTATGTTGGGGTATTTTTACGTATGAGCATTCGTAACCATTTTGAGGTGTTTTATGCATGAGCCTTCATAAACATGCCGCTCGAGGCGGTTTTACGTATAAACCCTTAGGCTGGTAAGAACTACATGTATGCTAAGGTGTTTTACCTTTGTGGCCTCGTAAGAACCATGCTGATATGTTTTACACATAGGCTTTTGTAAGCACTGCACTGAGGTGTTTTTGCGTATTTACCTTCGTATGACCCATAGTAAGGTGCATGTTTTACAATTTAGCCTTCATTAGAACCATGGTGAGGTGTTTTACGTATGAACCTTACTGGGATGCTTTGGTTTTGTTTTCTATTTTAAATTGATGACAGGATCTCAGGGGCATGCAGACTCAGTGAGGTAACTTACAGGATTTAAACAAATTAGTTATCCAGTGGACTAGGGGCTTTATTCATAGAAAATTCAAGTAGTTGATTCTGTATTTCAAATTTTAGATTGATGTTGGTCAGATCTGACCCGTATCAATCCGCACTATGCTTAGTTAATATTGATTTTGACCTGTTTATCCGTAAGGAAGTTTTGAGGTGTATATACGAGTATTAAGTGGCCGTCTTTGTAAGAATAATGCAAAATCTGAAAAATGTGTTACTCCCCAAGGTAGGCTACATATTTTTATTTTTGTAATTAAGTTGTTTTATGGGTCTATATTGTGTGAAATGTGTAATTATTCATTTATATCTGCCTTTTCTTAAGAGATAACCAACACTGAAAATCCAATAGATTCTATTGTTTTTGAGAATCATTTACAGATTTATCTCCCATTATTTTGAAATCTACTGTGCATTCTATATATTTTTTATCTCCTATGAGCATGGGTTATATGAAAAACCACATGTTACTTTCTGTTAACTATGACATTTTAAACAAAATATCAAAAAGAAAAATATGTAGGCTTTCCAACCATGAATCACATTTTGCATGATTCTTATGTGGAGTGCTACTTAAAACAATTATCATTATACCTTTGTCTGGTTGCCCATGAAAACGTGCTTGAATATTTAGTATACAATTTACTGAAGGTTCAATGGAGTTAGGCAAAACTTATACAGGCCCACTTACACAACTAATGCTTTTTCTATGGCAATACAAAGATTATTTGAATGAGTAATAATTATATAAACGGATCTAACTTTATTTTCATACTTTTGAGTCGCCCAAAATAGCAACTAAGTCTTGAGTATTCCGTCAATCAATGGCTTGGTGTCCGCATTAAGTTAGTTGCCTATTTACATAACATTGTTCATAATCCCTAAATTGGTTTCATTTGAATTCTACTCATGCAAATATTGTTCACGTATTACTCACGCGTCCTTCACTTGAAATTCACTTGGCGTGAACATAATATGAAAACTTTATACCGTATTTATATAATTAACGTGAAGGTGGTTTCGCGTGATCTCTATTTAAAATTCCATTTGCTCAATTGGGTAAAAACACATGAAATTTCAAGCTCCAGGCAGCGGCAGTCGTTTGTTTTCTCTCTTACTCGCCACTACAAACAGGCCTTTCGAAATTCTCAGACATGATTCAACTCAATCGGATAACGTTGAAATTGTTAACATTTCCCGACTATAAGATTCTTGCATTTTCCGAGAGAGCTGACTGCAGCGTCTAGGATGAATTTCGATCGTCAGACGCTGTTTCGGAGCTTTGCAAAATTCGTGTGAAATCATGTGAAATATTTTTTTTTTCTCTGTAAGTGCAATAATATCTGCCTGTCACTTGATTTGACTCATTACAAATCAGTTCCTTGATTGTCAATAGCACTTGTAATGATATGCATACAAGCGTTTATGCGTTCGAAAACTTTCTATTAGTCTACTGCAATTACATAAAGGTGCATTGACATTTGACGACAATTTTATATTAAATTTGTTATGATTCGGTTGTGAATGTAAGTTTTTTCTTCATAAATCGTGCTTTATTTCCATATTAAAGGATTGCATGATATCAATGAAAAAAGAACATGACTTGTAGATTTAATACCAAGTTGCTTTATGTGCATATATCATGCGAAGTGTATATTGAATACACAGATATAAGCATATTACAAACTTTTACTGTGATATAGAACGGTTGAGTTGGTTTAAAAAAAACAACGGAATAATTTCTGCAACCCGCGACTTGCGATAGAAAGCATACTGTTATGATTTGTTAAAGCTATTCTTTGTTTTGGCGGTGATAGTTCTAGAACTGGACCAAAGTTCTAAAGTTGATTTTCTTCATTCATATGTTCTATCGTTAGCGATGTTTTTTTTTTTAATTAAGGATGACTTGTTCATTCCCTTTCTTTAAATGTGGTCCAACCATTGCTTTTTGTTACAGTCAAATTACATATTTTGTCAACTGTACTT
The DNA here is from genome assembly GCA_037379345.1 of Perna viridis. Lineage (NCBI taxonomy): Eukaryota > Metazoa > Mollusca > Bivalvia > Mytilida > Mytilidae > Perna > Perna viridis. Next base: position 5,446,101 of record CM074522.1, read on the forward strand.
TGACGATATTCAGAAAAAAAGTTAACGTTCGGTGACTTGAAGGACCTAGTTGAAGTAGGCACTTCGCTGGATTCGTGTCCTGATTTACATGCCTTTACTGCAGCTTGATATAAAGCCAGACAAGATCTGTTCATATTTATACCCTGCAAATTGCAATTTCAGAACGCTTTTCCCAGTTTCACCATGCAAGGGTACTAATTTGTTAATCATTGGTACTCTTGTATTTTGTGTCAGTGTAAAATCTAAATCTAAATCTAGCATTATATACAATCAATACAAACGTACAGCCTATTCCTGAATAAAAAAGATAGAATTAAGTCATTTTGTAACCATAAAAGTCAGTTTGCATTAACCCAATTTTTAACATCATACATCGGTCTGATATACAAGCACAAGAACTCTTCAACTTTAAGACGTCAAAGGTTTAATTACAATCTGAACATACATGTTATCTTTAGGGGTTTATTTACATAAACTGGTATTGAACGAAGACTGTGACATGAGTATTATATTTCAAAAAGTCATTTAAAGTTGTCAAATTTCAATAGCATTGTAAAAAATGAGAAACGAGCTCAAAGAAATAATGAATTATTGTTTTTCAATTACTTCTTTGTAAGTTTTCTCCCCTGATCCGTGACGTTTGGCGATTATATTTGCTCAAGATAAGAACAAGGTTTTTTGTAAAGAAATCGAAGTGTCTAAAGTTCACGTAAAATAAGTGCTACAATGTCTCATTACAGTATTATAATTACAAAGTAAAATGTAACATGCTGTCTGATCATACTTCTCGCTTTCATACTGCCGGTATTAATACAAGTGTGTTAGTCGTTGTATTAAGTGGCAAAGGCGGAACCAATAAGCCTGGGTAGCCAGAGTGATTTTCTAAATTTTTTTGAATTATTATTATTGTTTTTTTTTTGTTAAAACATTGATAAAACACAAGAAACATAGGATTTCAAACAATAATCATGCAAATTTGTTATTAACCATTGAATTGGTTACACATTTTGCACATTTTTCTTGAGGAAAATATGTTACTCCGACTTTAACCCCCCCCCCCCCCACCACCACCTTGTTTTGTATCCGTGGATAGGCCACTGATAATATAGCGTCATAACATACGTTTGTACATTTAATGAAAGGGTAAGTTTGTAGTTGAATATCAGATCTGTGTATTTTTCAGTGTATAATGGTCCATGCTCCCAGTTTTTAATGTAGTCCGAGTTGCTCATTTGCTTTTGTTATTTTGTATGTATGATTTTAGTTACTTTATGTTCTTTGTTGTGTATGTCTGTTTTCCATGTCTGGTCTTCGTCCCTGGATTACATTATTTTGATTACTGCTATAACCGTGGTTCCCTTGATTACTCTTTCTTATAAGGCAGTGGGTGACGCATGTCCAAATTTTGTTCCTAAAGTTTTCATTCATTAGAGTTGTTTTGTAATTTACTAAAATGGTAAGAATGAAATTACAAAGAAAGCGCTACAAATTTTAAAATAAAGGGAATTAACTCTTTGATCTGTTCATAATTTTGTTAAATTGTTAAGGAACTGAGTCATCCATCTTCTTATACAGAAAAAATCCCTATTCTTTATGGCGACAAAATGAGTTTAATAGCATTTCATTTTGGAACAAAAAATTGTTGTGATGAATTTTATCCTGTGCAGCCCATACATGTATCGTGAAAGGTCTGCCTGGTTTCTGCTAAGCTCGTCCCATTAGATGAATCAAATATAGGCTAGGACACGTCATTTCAGCAATGCATTGTTTCATTTTTCAGCGAGTTATAACTCCCCCTGATGAAGAAAAGCGTTCAAGGCTATAGGGAAAATGCATCAATTGACTTATCTATTGGCCCTCAGTGCAATACTATAAATATTCACAATAAAAGTGACAAAGAAATTTTTCTATAGTTACAAAAACATTATAATTACAAAGTACTAAATCGTTTTAAATGTTAATCTCTCTGCTAGTTTTATTGTAACAGAAGTCGTTTAATATGCATAAACATTTTAATTGCAAATAAATTGAAAATCTGAAATGTCAGAATGAACCTTTATTATCTAACACTAGCAATTTGTAGTTTAAATCAACGATTCAAAATTCCTTAAACTTCGTAACAGGTGTGTAACACTGCAATCCATGATATGAAAACAGATAATAAACATTACTTCAGCACCAGTTTCAACTCCATTACGAAGGGTTTGTACTATTCGGATTCTGATTGCCAGTCTGCCATTTTTTCATATCACAACTCATACGTTATGCCATAGATTGTCGAAACTACGCAGACATTTTGTATCGCGCTAGAATTCTAACAAATAGGCTTCTGGAACAGGGTTATGTTGCTACCAGACTGAAGTCATCACTACAGAAGTTTTATGGTCGTCATCATGAACTCGTGGATCTTTATGGTGTATCCATCTGCACCATGAAAACTGATTTATTCAACGGGTCATAGTTTTCATTTCCTCGTTTGTCTACCCCGGACTTGACTTTTTATGAGCAACTCGGCGGGTGTTTCTAGAAAAGCAGAGGACACTTACCCTTCCGGTGCACCTGGTCCATGCTCCCAGTTTTAAGTGGAGTCCTAGTTGCTCATTTGCTTTTGTTACTTTGTATGTATTATTATAGTTACCTTATGTTCTTTATTGTGTTTGTCTGTTTTCCATGTCTGGTCTTTGTCCCTGGATTGCATTCTTTTGGTTACCGCTATAACCTTGGTTCCCTTGGTTACCCTTCCAATAACCTTCGAATTCAAAGTTATCAAAATTTGTGTCCAGGAACTATTTCACTATCAAACTAAGCATTTTTCACAAAAGGTTTCTACCTATTGTCGGTTTAGTATACAAAGAATTTATCAAATGGGCCTTTTCACTTTTGAATAAACTTTTAATTATGGACTGTATTATGATCTCGTGGTGCTTAAAAGCCCTTTAATAAAACAAGATTTCCTTTTTATATCCGTATACTTTGTTTACTTTCGGATTAGTTCCCCAAAAGGTATCAATGATTTCCATTTTTACTGATTCCACTTCAAATTTTATATAAATTAAAATTTTACATTGCTCTTACGTAGAATTTACTAATAGATTTCAAAACATTCAACAGAGGCATAATATACTGGTTCCCTACTGGTACAAAAATTTAAATGAACAAGTGAAGTGTTGGGTGTCCGGTAACACTGAAATAATGCACTGGAGTTTTAATTTTGGTATATTATTCTAATTTACTTTTTAATTTTTGTTCAGTATTTCTTATAGGTTCTTTTGATTTGGTAGGTCCAAAAGAACAATTACAAAAACCATTATTTTTGTTAAGGTTTAATATATAATATGGATTATGATATTAAATTCTTAATCTGTGGAAAGTTGGTGGATTGGAACAAGTGGTTTAATTAGCACCGGAATTGAAAGCTAATCTTATTTTTATTTGTAACTTCGGAATAAACACAAAAGGCAATGATACTAGAGGATTTTTCTTTGTTTACAATAGACTTATACATGAAACGCATGTTGGGAGTTGAAGTAATGGGTTAATATCCGAAAAAAAAACGGTAAGGCTAATTTAGTAAACTTTCATACGGTATAATTCTAAATGAGAAAATAAACTTATTATTATCACTCAGTTTAGTAATTTACTGGTTCATCACTGCAAGTTTAGATACTATCATTACACATAAAGTAAACGGTGTTCCAATATTTTCACTCTCATTGCTCAATGCACCGTTCCTGACGTCGGTCCATGTATTGTTCCCTTTTGCCCCTTACACCCTGCACTTTCACTGCTCCAAGTACTGTTCCCTCTGTTGTCACATACACCATAAACTTCCATTGCTCTCTCCATTACCCGATACACCATAAACTTTCACTGCTTTATTCATTGCTCTCTCCATTGTCCCATATACCATAAACTTTCACTGCTCCATGTACTGTTCCCTCTGTTGCCCCATACACCATAAACTTTGACTGCTCCATGTATTGCTCTCTCCATTGTGCCATATTCTATAAACTTTCATTGCTCCATGAACTGTTCTGTCCATTGTTTCATACACATTTTCTTTCACTGCTCGCTGTACCGTTCCGCATTGTCGCTTTCTCATACCTTCCTTTTGTCGCTCCATGTATTGTTCCTCACCTGTTTTATACTGTTCCTCCCATTCCTCCATTTTACTAAGTATTCTCTTATCGCTTTGTACACTGTCCAGTCATTGTTACTTTGACTAATCTACCATCGCTCTAGGCGCCATACTTGCAAGTTTTGTTCAGAATCTTCATCGATTCATATGCTTATCGTGCGTTTCATTACATACTAAATAATGTAGCAAGGCCATGTCAAAGCACAATCTCTAAACGTTATATACACGGTAAGCTCAGTACCAAATGCACAAACTCTCATCGCTCCATATACTATACTCAAAATGCTTCATGCTGTAACATTCATCGCGTCATAAACTATACTTTCAATGCTTTATATACCATACTCGTAGCTCCATGCATCATTCCCTAGATATCTGTAGCGCTTTATGCCATTATCTGGATCATCTGGTTATTCATATGGTCACACACTAGGATACTTTTTTCAATCTTGAATTACAGAAGTTAGAGGTGAAATAAAGAAATTAATTGCATTTTAAACTTTAAAAAACTCTTCGTCGAATCAGGCTCATAATTAAGGATCATTAAAGTATCGAGGTCGTATGGAACAGGCCATTTATCAGCCCCTTACCACATCCATTGAAGACCCCTTGTAGGGATATTAGTATATATTATACCAAAAATAGATACATGTAAGAAGAAAATGTTAAAAGCTTTTGATAATAGGCTAATAATAGTGTTAGTTTCAAAGATAGATCTAATTACTGCTTGCTTAGACTGGTTCCCTATCGCAGTATTCAGTATGTTACTATTATATACATATAATGTATGGCTAGTAACTAATACCTGGAACGTAGTCCCGCGAACAAAGATACGTTTGCTTGACATACGATAGAATATTACTGCATTCTTGTCATAATAAACGTGGGACTACATATATATAGTAATTACACATGTACATGTGGGATCAGAATCCAAACTATTTCCATAAATTGAATTACGTTTGGTACATGTCTATTTTCTTATCAGACAGCATAACTGTGCTAGGATGTTAATTTTTTTTTAAATATACAATTAAAATAAGAAGTTCTTGAAACTATATACACGTATGCACGCCAGTATAGAAATATGCATAGAGGTCGTTATCTAGACAGGCAATTCTCAAAAGTCTTTAGTCGATTCTTGGAGTGGTAGGGATAAAAAAAGTTTCTGCTTGTCAGGCATTGTTCTAGGGTATGATTTTAGAACTGTTAGAAATGTCAAAATTTGTTCTGGAGTAGAATTGACAGTAACTTTTCATTGGTAGAATAGCCGCGGGTTAACTGTTTTAGTCCGCGACAGACATGTACAAAATTGTGAAGTAAATTGTTGGGATATATATATATATATTTTTAACTATATGCTGTAAAAACACTTTGGATGAGCGAAAATTGCAAGTTCCACTGTCGTGGTTCTCCACATATGTACACCATACGTCACCATAGCTCATATATGAAATGTATTAATTGTAAACGTAAGATTTTTAACCATTTTATTTGCATTGATGGAAATGTGTGTATTGCATAACAGCAGGAAAAGTCTTTCGAATAGATTCACATGCCTATATATGTAGTCCGAGATACGACAGTTATTGTATTGACATGTCTTTTTTATTGTAACTTTCAACAAGGCATGCAGATCAAGATTATCACACTGAATACAGTCGTATAATGTCACAGTAGTCTACATACAAACAAATCAGAGTAAACTCTCAAGTCTGGGAATATTTAAGTTCCAAGATGAATTGATCTTCCCAGTGGGTAATGTTCTCGGACTATAGTAAGGGGCTGTTTTTGATACACAAGGGCATGGTCTAATCTTGTGAGATTTTCTAATTAGATTATTTTATTTCGAACTTACTTACTGTGCAAAATATGATAATTAATTTTATTTTCAATTCATGAGTTTGGCAAATTGTAAATATTCTTAATTGCGTGTAATTATATTAATATTTCGGGGTGATAGAAGAACAGAACCCTGTCTATGGGTCTACAATCTTTTTATGCGTTGACTTTTTACATGAAATGTAACGACTTTCGGTGTACATGTAGAAAGCATACTTATCTACGAACCAGAAACATGGTTGGGTTTAAAGAAAATCGACACCGGTCGCAGCTTCTTGTAAAGCGAAACTTACTTCCGGTATTATTTGTACTAATTCCAGTGGTCATGACTTTTTTCAGTTTAGAATACTCTAACACAAGGTCTATCCCATACGAGTCTTTGCCTGGTTCACGTTCTGGTGCGAAACCAGTTATTTTGGAAAATATTTGTCCATGATATTATATGCTCTTTGTGCCTAACTATTTCAAAAACAACATTTTGCCCAATGAAGAGGGGTTCCAATGCCCGGAACCCCCTGCCTCCTCTGGAACCTCCAACGAACGTACATGTGTAGTATTGCATTTCATATTAAGCCCCTAATGCGGACCGACTGTATCATTTTATCAAATGGATCCCAACAAATAGGTGATTGATAAATTGAAGTGTCGAACTCAATCAAACCATTACATCAAAATCTAAATATTTAATACTATCGAAACCCTAATTCAATTTAAAAGATGATATCATAAATTAAAAATTTAAAGATGGCTATTTGCCAGGACCTAACACATTGTTTGTGGCTTATTACAATAACCGTAGGATAAGGATAATCCCTTTGTATAACTTGACTTCAGTGGATTATCGGGGAGCTATAGTTAATCCTTCATTGCCAACAATTGTTGACCTTACATTGTTGCCTCTGGAACTAAAAGCAGTTGGGTGGTTCATTGGTAGAAATGTTACCTTCAACTTCTTTTCCAAGTTGAGAACACGAATAAAAGAGAAATGACATTTGTTGGAATAAGCGAACTTGACATGACTTTTTTCCCTCATATACTACAACTGTTGGAATACTGATATGTACATGTACAGTAACTACATGTACAAATGACATTAAATTTGGACCATAGTGTACATTATCCGAAATTGACTTTCTTGCGACACATCATATTTGCATGGTACTGTTACATGTACATATACATGAATTGTGTGAGTTTTAGGATTGAATTTCTAAAATGATTCTATCAAGATATGAGTGCATGCGACGACAGAACACTCAATCATTTTGCCCCTATTTTACTTACACGTGAGTTTTACTTTTCCTTTCAGTATGGTGGCGGTGACAATGATGTACTCGTGGTCACGGATGATTTGAGTCAGCACCGAGATGTTCTTCGCAACAGATTTCTAAAAACACAGGAAAGAATGATGCGAGAACCAACATTTAGTGCAGCCTTTAAGCAGGGTATTTCGACCATCAATGGAATGTCTCGGCTTTCCGATAAACTCCGGAATGTCACGATGTCCGATTTAGAGTTGCCTGATCGGACTGGCTGGCTATACGATCAAGGTGAACACAAACATGTATGGTGTGTGATCGCTGACATGCTATTTTGTGCATTTGACAGTGATTCTTCTGAAAAGCCGAATATCGTAGTTCTGTTACCCGGATGTTCAATTCGTTCACTTGTTTACCGGACAGAAAAGTCGAAAATTGTTTCATCTAAAACGATATCAGGATTAGATAAGTATCAAATTATTATTGACGATTGTTCGTCTAGGAAGAAGTATTTGTTCAGTGTAGATAATCATTTCGAGCAACAAGAATGGATGACACAGCTTAAAGATGCATCAAAACTAGACGACGACACTGAATCGAGTGTCGAAACCGACATCCGGCGTCATTCAATTGCTTGTATATCGTCACGGCCTCAAGGGTCTTTCACATCACCCACATACGCACCTTCCCCAAAAACAACAAGCGGAAGTCGATCTTACGCATGGAATGATTCTGCTGATGACAAGGACGAGGACATATCCGGTTGGAGCCGAAGTCAGCAGGTACGAAATTCTATAGGAGACATCAGGCGCAAGCTGCGTCGTGAAACAGAATCAGAGCATTTGAAACCAACTCCAATGAAAGCAACACATTTTGAGAAAGCAGAATCACAAGAAAAGAAAGTTAACGCTTTCAAGAAAATTCGTTCATTTGGAAGCTTAGAAAGTTTATTCCGCCCGAAAAGACGACATAGCAAATCAGAAGAGAATAGAGAAACCGGTTCTCTTGATGAAGTAAATAGTGGGGGCAGTTCTAGCCCAGACTCATCACTTCGGAAATCTCACAATAAACGCTTATCGCAATCTCTTGATTTTGGGAAATCGGAAAAAGGTCTAAGCAAAGGGTTAGTTCGGACGGCGTCTGATCTCAAGGACAAGTTACTGAAAAATTCACAAGACAAAAGCTCGAGTTCTAAATTTCGTTTGAAAGACTTAAAAGACATAAGTATATCGGGATTTTTACAATATAAACATTTGATTAAGTGGCAGAAAATATGGTGTGTCATAAATCGAGGATGTTTATATGGTTTCAAATCAGACCGAGATGACGAAACTGCCGAGTTTGTAGTAATATTGAACCGTTGTGAAGTTGCCTACATTTCCGACCAGGACAAACGTTACAAAAGATTATATGTGTTCAAGTTAACACAAAGAAACAAGAAAAGCATATACCTCAATGCTTGTGATTACGCAGATCTAAGTCGCTGGTTGCAAATTTTGCAAATGGAGTCAAGTAAAATTCAGTGCGATTCGGACTTAAAAGGAACAGAAGTGAATGGTTCTGTGACTCTTCGTAGTAAAAATGGCTTTGCGCGAAATTTTACAGATTCTGACTTGACAAAACGATATTCTCTTCCGAATGGTTTCGGAAGCGGAAGTGACGAAACATTTTCCTCATCTGCAGACGATAGTGATTGCGTTGGTGGTATTAACAACTACCACAAAGCAGTACCCCCACAGCATGACGAAACTTTAAAACAAGTATGGGAAAAAGACAAAAACTATCTATTCAACGTTGTGAGAGCAAAACTCAGCTCGTACAAGCAAAACAATGACATTACCAATAAAGATATAAATGGTTACAAAGGAGATGGTCTTCATATTGTTGTAGATGATAAATCGTTGACAGACGTTGGAAAAGCATCAGTGGTAAGTACCATATTTTACATGTACATGCCACTTTCTATTTTGAAAATTTATTCTCTTAATATTTAAAAGTGAGAAAATTAGTACAGTAAAACTTGTCTTAACAAAATCATATTTGGTTCTGTTTAAAGAGGTGTTCGGTTTGCTCAATTTCAAAATATATAAAAAAAAACGGTAATAGGTATAAAAAAAAGTGTGGTTTAGACCAGTTTTGCCTTTAATGCACGGTTCGGGTAGGACAGGTTTCATCGTATATATTAATGATCTCCATGGTAATACAGTGTATCATATATTTTTGAGGATACAGAAATACAACATTGCTAATGCACTTAGTCGTACCATTGTTAAAAGTTACACATTTATTTTTGTGACTATACGGCGAAAGTTAACCTGTACCGTATGGACCATACCGAAAGAGTCCTGGACGACGGAACACTTTCATTAAAGGCAACCCTACCACGGAATAAGCATTTATGAAAACCAAGAAATATTAAAGCTGGCATCTGTGCATTTAAATTTTGTGTGTCGCTTTTCTTCCTTCCACGATAAATTAATCATCATGCCTTTGTGTGCTGTAGGTACCATACATAGCCGCAATTGACATCCTCGCCTTTGATTATTCCTTTTGAGTTATTTTGGAAGATGACACATAAAAAGTAATTTTGATAATTTAATGATGCCAGTTATAATTATATTTTGCTAATTGGCTATTTTGCCATTGTGTAAATAAACTATATATTATTTCAAAACTACATGTACATGTAAATATACATGTCTCTGGAACTATGTGCTTAGACACTGAGCGTTTTTACAGGACACATAAGTGTCCATGCGACCATTTCTAACACGAGCTACTGTAGCTTATCAACTGGGAAATAGCTGTAACTTTATGAGAGGTACATGTACCTTGGGGCAGAATCGATTTGACAGACATTTTCAACCTGGAGTTTGCGAAATTGAATTAGTCGTTCGTTTTTCAATTATGCATGATGTTGGAGAGTTTTGTGTTCATTAATTTTGGTGTTCCAAGTGAACAGACAAAGAACCTGAATTACATGTATATAACGCAAACTGGCGCATTGTATGATTCCATGCGAGTTCTAAGATAAATTGAATGTGACTGTCATTCGTAACCATGGGGGTGAATTTAAATCAAGGAATTCAGTGTTAACAATTTACAACAAGGCTTAATGAATTTATATACGTTTGAAGTCGATCCTGGTTCTTTCCTTTTATCCTATCACTATTTTGCAATTGGACCATTATTTGAGGCGTAAAAAATCAAACAATCAATACGAATTGATTCAGTACATGAGAACTTTGATTTAAATTAATGTGTCATTAAAAATGACTTTTATAAGTGATTCAATTGAGAGGCGGGTTCCTAAAATATTTACATCGTACCATATATTTTATTTAATCATTATACAATTAATATAGGTACATAACTTGAAAACCCCGTTTATTTGTTCATGGACCAATTGGACCGACAGTTGTACAACGATAGATAACTCTATTACGATTTAGATATCATCTAGTCCTCGGGACATAGATATAACATATTCCACAATACTGCATGTATGCTACAAGGTAGGATTTTTTCAATGATTGTTTCCATTGCTTTGTTTTTGTTTTTTGTTGTTGTTATTTTTGTTTATGTATTTTTTTCTCTAGCGGAATGCTAAATACAGTTATATAACTTTAAATTGTACAGCTCGCTCATAAAGGGAGTTAATGTAATAGTACTTCTGCAATTAGCACGACTCAGATAACCATTTCTCCCATCGTTTATGTAAGAAATATATTTGAATTCGTAATTTGCTCTTTTTATTTAAGTCTCTCTTAGTTTTGATCAGAAAGGAGTGTTTTTAATATCTGTCCAATCCATATGAAATTCAGACATTGTCCATGGTAGAGGTGATTTTTAGTGTAGAAAAATCCACCGACAAAATACGCTTTTCCGGTCTTATACGCTATATTTTTTATGAAACGATAGCCATTTTTGTATTTTGATCTACATTTTTTAGAACACCATACATTCATCTTCTGATAAAATCAACCAAACCAAATCAAACCGAGAAACGATAACTCTTCCAAAGTACCAATTTCATGCACACTTTAGACTATATAACTTTTAACTCAAAAAAGCAACCTTAGACTGGCTACATGTATGTAAAAGTGAATGTACGAAGACAGTAAAAAGGCAAATTTTGAGGAATTGCCGGAAGTTGACTTGTTCCATAGGGACCTCTCTGGAAGAGCCAATATAAAGCCGCTCATGACCTTTCAGACGGTTCCGCATGAACATCTACGTAAAGGCGGCCCATGAAATATACAATGTACATATGGACATGCACATGACATGACCGACTGAGGCGCGTATGGACAAAGGATGTTGATATTGCCGATAAAAAGTATAACATTGTTTTTATTCAAATCAGTTCACCTTAAAAGAATTTAATCTGCAAATCTCATGTTGAGTTATCTAACTTCAATAAAAAACAATTGTAACGTATTTAGATCTATTTAGTATCTACTTAGATACGCCAACTCATTAGGTTATTTGACAGTTAACTGCCTAAGTTAATTATAAACACTTAACTTCACTTTGATCATAAGTAGGATTGATGACTTAAGATACACATGTTTAACTTACACTTATTCAGAGCGATGAAACGATATGAATTTCCTCCTCTTAAAACGAATTTGTAAATATATATAACTTCTTTTTTATGAGAATGGAGCTGTAATTATAGCGCTGTTGTTTATTTGCACTGGAACCAGGTGGTAATGAAAGTTCAAAGAATTTAACTCCAAGGCCAAAAATTACTTGTGGATTGTTTCTACCAGTCTCTATTTACTCAGGAAAGTTGCCAAAATCCAGAAATTTTGAATAAGGGAAAGTTTCGAACCAAACACTTTGAAAAGTGGGGGTCAGGCAAACATTCGCTCATTGTACCTTTATTTTGTACAAAATTCACAAAGTTTCTGACAAAAAGAGGAGTTCCATCTCTCGTACCCCTTTGCATTCGCCACTGATAGTGTACAAATGTTATTGTTGTCCTTTAACGATCTTAATGGAGGCCAATGAAATAGTTTTACATTAATTAAAGGTAAGAGATAAGTACATGTATTATAATTATTTAAGCTCCCGTGTGACCATCTATTCTTATTAAGACAGTAGATTATGTCGGGGTGTTAGGCGTCAGCTCAACCCCTCCAACAGATCTGCTGACTGTCTGGCGGTTAGTTATTTTATTCACGAGTAATAATGAATAATAGTGGATAGCAGGCTAGGCCTATATAAATCATATCCATACAAGGCAACTTACATTATATGGGGAAATGTAGAATTCAAAATATTATATGTAAAAGAATACGTTCAAAGAAAGATAATTCTATTTCCAATGGAAGATAAAAAAAAATATTCATTGTATAATTGTTTCAATGCTTTCCTTTGAAAAATAAAGTAAGATTGTACTTTTGAAAATTGAAATGTGTAAACATTTAGTAAAAATATGTTAGCCACAATATTGTGTCATCATTTTTTTAAAATTTTTACACTTAATCATATATCAAAAATTAAAAAGAGAATTTGAAAAGTTTGAAGTTTGACGGTTACAGGAGCTTATAACATTTTTGTACGATTTTGCTTATCTATATTATGTTAATCGTAAATGATATGCTGCATGCTCGGGCCTACTCATGACAATATACAAACTAACCGCCAGAGATTTAAGATAAGACTGAGTAGCATTGAAGTCGAAGAATATATGATCAGGCGCGTTCGTCGACTTTATACAAATACAGTTTGTAAACTTGTCCGCGTTTGAAAAAATAAAAGAAAACATGTTGGTGAACAATTACGCAAGTAAAAGGACTTTTACTTCCCAAACCTGATATATATTACTGTGAAACCTGTCTAAACTTGAAACCCGAGTAATCCGAAAATCTTCTAAACTGATGTCCGATTAATCCGAAAACCTGTCGAAACTGATGTCCGAGTAATCCAAAAAATCTGTCTAAACCGATGCCCGAGTAATCAGAAAACCTCTCTAAACTGATGTCTGAGTAATCCGAAAACCTGTCTAAACTGATGCCCGAGTAATCAGAAAACCTGTCTAAACTGATGTCCGAGTAATCAGAAAACCTGTATAAACTGATGCCCGAGTAATCCGAAAACCTCTCTAAACTGAAACCCGAGTAATCCGAAAACCTGTCAAAATTAATGCCCGTGTAATCCGAAAACCTGTCTTAACTGATGCCCGTGTAATCGGAAAACCTGTCTACATTTTGTAAATCAGACACTTGAAAAGGTTCCTTTATGTTAATTCAAATTTATTTTGAACTTTGGTTAACCGAAAACCAGTCTAAACCGAACAAAATATAAAGCAAAATCGTGTTCGGTCTAGACAGGTTTTATTTTACCATTATAAATAATTAAATACATATATTTGATGTTTAAGCATTTAAATCCGGTAACCCCCAAAAAGTGATTTCAAAGATTTGCCTCAACCCGGGTTGCATGTTTATGCGTTTGGTTTCACGAACACAATTGGTTTCAATGCGGATAATATCTCCTCTTAGGAAACATATTTTTGTTCTGCCAAGATTTTTCAGGTTTGGCCATAACTGGGATTATATTGTTAGGTGGGGAGTGAGTATAATGTTCCATGCATTATAAATCGTACATAACTCGAATTTGGAGGGATTAGAACATGTTTTCCTAATCTTATTTCATTGTGTCAGATATGCATTAATCCAATTAAAATTGACACGTGTGTCGTGGTAATCTGTGCAAACCTGGGAGATAATACCGACGAGAATGTCTGGCATTCATACTTATCTGGTGTAATTAGTGTTGGCGCTGAACAGAAAAAAATAATTCAAAGAACTATATTCGTGTAGCCCTTGCAAGTCTCGTCGCGTGACCCTATGAATTCTCGAGAATGGGTCCGTACACGGTACTCCCATACATACATTGGAAGTGGGTGTTAATATTGAGTTAAGACAACAATTTTATCATTGAAAACCTTCTGTGATAAAATAATTTACACTGTTTTTACACCATAGTTTAAGTAAACACAAAACAGAAAAAAATGCATTTTAATAACTACATGCACGCATGCATCTTAGTGATTTTTTTTGTGCCCAGAAGTAGCAGAAGTTGACAAAGGGATGTTCACACTATACTAACCTTATTTGAAATAATTGTTTTCAATGAATATGTTATTCGAATGGTGAAAACAAAAGTACCGAACTGTAAAATATAGACAGTAGTCAAATGGAATAGTCAAATGGAAAGTCCGTTTAACAAAGGACAATATCAGGGTAAAAACCGGAAATTTGAAAACCACCGCAATGGTCCTGACTTGATACAGGTTTTTAAAATGAAAGTCGGGTAAAACCCGCGGTTTTATAGCGCGTTAAACCTTTCACTTCCATAACGCTTTCTTATTGCCGGTACATTTCAACACAAATGGGCAGCATTAAATTGCAGCCACTCAAAATCGGTAAAACCAGTAGTCACAAGAATAAATAAGTGGAAATAAAAAGAACAAAATCAAAGAAAAAATCGGTAAATTCAAGACACGAGTTTCAAAACAATACCTGATCTTTGTGAGGAAGATGCATCAAGTTCATGATTGAATAATAATATACATGTACAAGTACAAAATACAGAAAAGTTAGTTGGTATACATTATGAATATTAAACATCTGTTTATCATAAACAGATTATTTTAAAATAAAATATGGAAATCGGAAATAAAACTTGTTCAGGCAGCGTATGGAACATATTTTCTAATAATCTTATAGTCCAAAAATCTCTCTGTAAGGCAACGGTGGGGTCTGGAGAAGTTAGAATAGTCGCTACTACTTCTTACAGTCCAAAAACCTCTCTCTAAGGCAACGGTGGCGTCTGGAGAAGTTAGAATTGTCGCTACTACTTCTGACAGACCTCAACAACTGAATAATATATATCATATGCATGAGAAACTGGTTATATTGTATTACTGCGCAAGGAAGGGAAATTATAATTTTAAAATCAAAATCGTCTCGCTTGTCATATATTTTTTGTAATAAGATGACTACTGTCGTCAAATTCAAGATGAATGTCTAAAAATGACACAGAGGAAGCTGTGTCAGTTGTCTTTTTAACTTCTACAATGTAGTTCTGGTGGATAAATAAACGGAAGCCATGCATATTCAAAATTTACTTAAAACATGGGTAAATCTCCTTGGACAAAATACATGATTTGGAGTTGAATACAAACGACCTTTTGAATCATGCATGTACATCTACTGTGAGCAAAGCATGCAAAAGAAAGGACTTACATCTACACTTTAACTTTGGAATTCGAATATTCACACTACATGTATAGTGCATTTGTCAGCCACCGGGGAACTACATGTACATGACATTTTAAAACTCGCCGAACATTTATATCAAATATATATAGTGCATTTGTCAGACACCGGGTTGTTTTTTTTTCTGTTAAAGTCGAATCCATTACACTGTATATAAATCGAAGGAGTAATTTAACATCGCCAAACTGATCCACTGTGACCAACAAGTTGATCAAACTTTATTGGTTCAAGTAACTCAAGTTGATCCGTATTTCACTGTTTATCGAGTTAAGTTGATCCAGATTTCTTTTTGATGAATCAGTTTGATTCAGATATGTGTTGATCCATGTGTAAAACTTTTGCTTGTTGTTAGGTTCATATCCTTATTGGTAATCAAAAAGGTTTTTTTTCATCAGCGTGCATGACGATCAGGTTTTAATTTAACTTAGTTCTACTATGTTAAGTACATGTACAGTTATTTGACTAAAAAATGATGTCGTAAACCCTACATGTAGGTCAATTTTAAGACAAAATTTTTGTACTGTGAGTTTTAAATTCACACTAACAACGCCTTGTGTAAATACTCAGTGACAAAGTTCTGTTTTAATTAGTTTATTTTTTTGCCAATAAAAACAGACATCAAAGAAAAACACCTGTACTTTTGGCAATCAAGCTGTTACAAGGACAGATTATTAAACATTTTCTTTATTATCAGAAAGGGTAACTTTTGAAACAAATTGATTTTTAATCTCTTATGAAGTAACTCTCAAATTGTAGCAGACGTTAGGAATGCTTGGAAGAAACTTTGCCATTTCCGGTATTTGTATGGATAAAATTAAAGATTATTTAGTTATAAAAGGGCATGCGGGAGTCACTTGACATAAAGTATATGCATAAATGAAAATGTATAACATGAAGATAAACAGCTGTTGGTACTCGCGTAACAGCTTCTCGTGACAAACAAAAGGGCTAGTTCAAGTTTACTAAAATTATAATCTTGAATTTTACAGAAATCTATCTACATAATGGTAAATTTTTATACCGTCTGGGTTCAAATTTCTGCAATGACATTTGTTTCTGGATGCTAGTATAAGTGACCGTCTAATGGTTAGTATTTTGTATCAAAAGTATCAATTTGTTATTTGTAACTTTTTTTATGTATCTTCATGGGGGTCATTTGTATAACCAAGTAGGTTTTGCTTGTCATGGTACTTACGTTAATTAGTTGGGTTCTTAATTCGTTGAAGATAAAGCGTGAATCAACCGCAGAAGCCTACTTTTTGTGTGCATGAAGAACGGTTAAATGCTGGTTGAACCTAACTGTACGAGGACCAATCAGAAAACATTGTTCAAAACCAAAGATCTAAGTACACAGATATTTGTTAGTTAGATTCAGCATATATCTGAGACCTTATTGATCCGTAATTTCTAAACGATTACAGGAGCATAAGCCCTAAAGTCACTACCAACCTCTGGCCTTAAAAAAAAAGAAAACAGAATTTTACTTGGTTCAGTCCAACAGATTATTTTTTACCAATGCGATACATTATAAGAAAAAACACAAATATGATATTTTAAACTAACGTAAAACACTGTATAAAATGACTATTGACCGAACATGCAAAACGATGCCTCCCTTTAAATTCACATTGATTTATAATCATATTAATAATATGGGTCTTTATGATATGGAACCTTGTGGTATAAGTTGATTAAAGATCTTCATCCGACACTGAAACTATTTTTTCTGCGATCAAATCGAGGTCATTCAAAATAAATCTCCCTGCAGGAAACAGACACAAAGAACTGGCAACACTTGCGTATCTTATGTGTATATGCCGTATATTTTCACTATAAAATCGTAAGCGTAAGAGATATATCTTTTTACGATCTAGTAAAAAAGTATACCCTGGTATTTTCATTAACAAAATTCAGGTTGAGGATGACTGGTTCACGGTTGTGGGCTGGTGACAACTTAAACAGTAATACTACTTTGAAATAAATGACGGCCATAAAAACATCAAGAGATGAGATAGGTAAAATGTCATCAAGCAGAACATTGAAGATCTACCACTAAATACAGAATGCGAATCGAGTTGTATATTTTCATTTCAGGCATTAGGTATTTTCATGAGGCAAAACCGATCATCTTCCAAAAACATCATGATACAAGTCCTTTGAGCTTTTTTTTGTATCGAAAATAGAAACTGAGCTAGATAAAAAAAAACAAGATATCATATAATGTCTCATGGACTGAAATTGCTCCTGTCACATGGATGTTAATAGAATAAGTGCATACTTTATATGATGAATCGGGAAGACTTTAACTTACCTACAACGTAACTGTCATCTCAGTGGGCAGTTTGAGTTTTAAGAAAAATCATATTGTAGAAAAACTTCTATTCTGAATGAAGATACTTAATTGCCGAAAAAATTCTGGTTCATGTAGGTATTTCGAATTTTCGAACTTTCGCTTAATATCATGAATCTTTAGAAAACTGAACTGATAAATATTGTTCTATTCACAATACAAACGCATTATGCATAAGCGTACATTTTAACTATTTTATATTTCCAAAATGACAGGAATCACGCTATTTGGACCAATACAGATAATTATAATTTTATATTGATATTTTTTTTTTCGATATGTAAGCATTTCTTTTATTCGCACATGAACCATAGTGATTGGACCTCAGGTACCGTAACAGTCTCCTCCGACTACAAACTGTGGTGTAACTTTAAAGTCACATAACGTCATTTTTCAGATATAATGTGATTTTATGCAGATTAAAATTGTCAATTATTTTTATATTGTGAATGACAGTTATGAGGATTTTTAATTCAGTGGTGTGTAAATCGGGTGATTTGTTGAAAATTTTCGTGGATATTTTGGTTGTGTTTGCTTTACGAATGTCCTACGAATACCGCCGTCACTTATAGAGAAAACTCGATCTGTGTTTTAATATGAACGTTTGGAATTTCTTTATGTTTTGGTGTAGTCATTTATAGACTTCAATTTGTTTGACAAGCTTAACACATTGTTTATACAAGTTGCATTGACATGCAAATATTTTGGGAACAGTTTTAATAATATTGAGGAGTTAGTGCAAACAATTAGCTAGATGATAAGGTATGGAAGGTCCTCTTCGATATTCTGGCGTAAATTACCTTTTTATGGATATTCTTATGCTTCAATTACCTAGATAAGTGTGAAAAGGGACGACTAATTACGCTTATTTTATATAATCATGTTTGTAAATTTATGTAATGTTTATTTGTCCATAATCATGGACCATTCTTAAGCATAAACTCTCAACTGGTTCAAGTAGACTTGCGATTTACGGGATTATAATGTTCATAGCGGGAGTAATCTATCTCTTCTAAAAACACGGTCCGAGTGATAAAGGAGGGTCGTAATATCTCCTGTCATTAAAAACAAGTCATTGGCGTATAGTTTGTGGAATTTGTGTAATAAATACGAACAAGTAAATGTGGGTAAACCAGGAATTGTATTATTATAGTTGTACCGAATGTTGCCTTAATATTGGGACTATCAATCTTCCCTCTTTAGATGGATGATATGTTATCGTGAGGAATAAGTTAAATAACTGTGATATTCACACAACAAGAGAATTTATTACAGGTTTGATTTTCATATAATTGTTACATTTTAGAAAGTCATGGTTTGATTAAGCATTGATAAGATTAGATTTGAGTCAATTTGGTACCGAATTTTGGAAATTTAGATCTTTGAACTAAATGAAATTCGATCCACGAAAGTAAACTTTATAGAAGAAATTGGATACTCTAAATTAAAAGTAGAAAAAGAAAGTGAGCCTACGGACGCGTTTATAAGGAGACTAAAAGGGATGTTATTATTCACGCTTTTAAATCGCAATTGGAAATTGATATAATACTTTAACGTTATGGAGGAAGTACCTCGATCAAGACTTTATCGTAGAATTTCGGACGCTGGAATTACTGCTACTCTTTCTGTAGGACAAAGAAACCGAGAACGCTCTGATACAATTGGGAGTTTACCTAGCTCTAGAAGACTGATAATGGCACCCACTTGGAGTAGACTTACCAAGGTAGTAATGTCCTAATATAATATATAAAGAACAAGTGATTTCCTTAATAAATATTATAGTACAACAGTGTGATTTAAGGGTGTTTCAATTGCAGTAAAGCGTAATTGTCTAAATAATAAGCTTTGAAGACTTGAATATCATTCAAAAGGGCGTTTGTACGAACCTATCACGCTACTTTACCCGCCCATCCCTCTTTTCCACCCATTTCCACATACAGAAAAACAGATAAACGTATACGGTATGGTGCTGATCATTCTTATACATATCGCTTTGGGAAATTACTCTGATGTTGTCTTGCTATGATGTTTTTTGCGACGAGTTTGTACTGAATAAGCTTTAAAAATTCGCGTGTCGCGATTCATACGCCGTAATAGTTCATTTCGAAGATATTTTTTCTCGATGCACTAAATATTTAAGCGACTCAATAATGATGATATACATACATGTACATGTAAATGTTTGATTTTGTAAACCAATATCGCGTCGTATATAGCCCCTTAAGTTCATGGCACTTGTTTCTTGTTTGTTGAAAAATCCAACTATCAATAAATTTTAAGTATTGAGGACATGCAGTAAATATTAAATATGTACTTATTGAAATAGTCCGAAATAAATCTTCCCCAATTTATCTACCTCCCACAGGTATTGATTGTGAAAAATTGAGAAAAGAGAGTACATTTTTTGTTTGTGAGTGAGGGGTCTTGCACGGACGGTCTTTTTGTTTTGTAAAATCAAGGCATTTTATGTGTGTATCTGGCTTATGAATAATAATAATTGTATGATTAAAAATGCAAAATCTGTTTTAAAAAGGCGTGTAGGTTAAAGATGATTTAAATAACAGTTTGCACTCGGTTTAGATGCACCATTCTAACCGGGGGAAATGTGGGGGGGGGGTAATAGCAAGTTATATGGGTTTTGAGGTTCTCTGTTCCTTAAAACGTTTTAGCTGCATGTAATGTACGACTTACATGCTGCACATAGCAATGAAAGTAGCTAATTAAAAGCTGGCTTCCATTGGCTTCCATTGGCTGATACGGATTGGTGGAAAGCTCGAAGAATGGTAAGGTTTGAATAAGGGGTCAGAAAGAAGAAAGAATGTAGCTAAATAGCGAAAATGAATGAGTTTCTAAAGTAGAAATTTTTGGGAAATTAATTTAAATGAGGGAAAAGTAATGTTCTAATCTAATGATTATATACATGTTGATTAACAGAACAAGGTTTGCAAACGACCTTAACATTGTCACTAAACTGACATGTAGACTGTGCATATATGCACATTGTACATATAACGCATTGAGGGATTTGTATTTATATTGTACTACAGAATTGTACTATAACACCTACATTTGTCTTTTTTTTCTAATTAGATGTACATATAAAGAATTCATTGACATTTATATGTCACAATATAGTGTAATTAAAACGTTCTTTCTCGGAACATCTTTGATTTATGTACATACTGACCTCACGTGACCTGTCGTAACTCCGTATTGCCACCGATCTTATTTTTTTAATCCCCTAGTACATCTACTTGGGATTTACTAATTTCTATAATTACTTTCTAAAACGTTTTCTTATGCTGTGAATCATATCTTAACCGAAATATGAATAAATTGGAGACCTGCACGTGTCAACCAGACACCAAAAGTCCTTCATGTTAGTTCAGATGTATTCTGAACCTTGGAAAACTGAACACTCGTCTAAACCAAACAAATGCAATATTGTGAAAGGGGCTAGATTTCTTTGTACGGTTCATTATAAATATCATAATTAATTTGAATGTTATTACTTCATGTAGTACATGTGTACCAGAGCTTCGGATAAGAGGTCACAGTTAGACTTTTTCTTTTTTGCTGACAATTTAAGTTCATGTCCCAACTCATTTTGTAATCTTTAAGAGCATTATAAAGTCCAAAAGTAAAATTTTTATGAATCAAATTTCAAAGTTTACAATTATTTAAAAATAATCGAGTTTTTCCTCTATTAAATATGTAAATACAGCCATGCTCAATGGTATAAATGTGGGATTTCAAGTGGAAGGGAGCTTTCTAAAATGAATTTTTCAAAGGACGACACTTTCACAGATCAGTTAAAATGGTCCTTTAGTAACTGTTAGATCTTTTTTTATTGTGATAGTGAAATACCGATACTTGTGCGAGGGAAGGAATCATCAATTTCTGTGCCATTAAAAGTATATCAAACGTATAATAGATGTCGTCGACAAGGCTATTATCTCTCAGTTCTCCGTCAAATAAATGCTCTGACATTTCTAGTATGTTTGTTTTGGAATGGTTTTTGAATAAATCGGTTGTCATTTACGGCCTGTTACACGGTTGTTCCTGATTGTTTTCATATTGGTCGGGATCTGAGAAGGACAAAAAATCGTTGTTGGTATATTTTGTTACGATAAAACCGATTCATAAAGTAAGTATTTTTTATTTTGCTTGTGGTCGTGAGTTATTTTACGATAATAATTGGTTTTTTTTGCTTTAAACGGTTGTTTCGTGCGAAGTCTTCAATGGAAGGAATTCAGTGTTGCACACGTGCAACCACTAGGTCATGTAATAATTTCGCCTGAACAAAATTGAAACAGTCAATCGATATATTGTTCCGAATTATGATACGGCTGGGTTGGTTTGGTGACAGGTTGTTGCCAACAGCGCCTGACTTTTGAAATTCACTCTAGACGCTGCAGTCAGCCCTCTCAGAAAATGAAAGAATCTTGCAGATCCGGGAAAATTGAACGATTTTACGTGACGTTATCTGATTGTCAAACGACGTATGATGTCAGTAACGACCGAGAATTTCGAAAGGCCTTTCTGCAGTGGTTAGTAAAAGGGGAAACGAACGTCTGCCTCTGAATGGAGCTTGGGTTGTTGCATCATTTGAGACATGTTTGTCATCCAATATTTATTTAGATGAATGTCTCTTCTGTGATGAATTTAAGTCGTTACAGTTGATAAAGTCGATACTACCAACATGAGGCAAACGCCTACAAAGCTTCACATGAAATACAAGTTGAGAATATAACCACGTATATACATTAATTTCAATAATTCTGAGATTAAAATCATATTTGAAACAGATCTTGATGCTCAGTAACGCTTCATTGTTTTGAAAAATGTCTATTAAATACATGTACTTCTTCCTGTTGTGTTTTTCTGACAAAATGTTTCGTACATCGTTTTTAAAGCCAGCACTGCACGTATCGTGTGTTCTTTCTGCAAAGGCGGCTTATAACAGCGGCAATTTTAGAAACAGCAATAGCGATAATACATGAATTACTAATATACTCAAAACTAAATTAAAATATATGTTACATGTAAATACTTTATCACAGTGGCAACCTTTTTGTGCCACGTTGTTTTTTTTAACAAGGACAAGCATTAATTAAACTGAAAGTTTATGTGGTGAATTCTAAACCAGCAAGGACTAATTAGCGATGAGTAATTTATTTTTTTTAATGTAATTCCACGTACAAAGCTTTTATTGCTTTTGAGTATTTACATGCTGTTAAGTTTCAGCTTAAAATTGTTTCATTCACCTGGTTTCATTGAAGTTTCACCTGCACCAAGCAATTTATCAAAAAGATGGGGTTTAATTTAATTTAAAATATAGTTAGAGTAAGTAGAGATGAAGGTTTTATTCTGGATTTAGATTGTTTTACTTTGTAGGTGTATAATGATACATCAATTTGTTTTATAATGGTCTTGATTAGGATTTTATGTTTGATTTAGATTGCGGTCATACAATTCATGTATCATACAGAATTACAAATCGCTTAAAGTAAATCCAGATTAGTGAAATAAATAACCCATTATTTTTTCTGCTTCGTTTATTATTAGGATAGTTCTATACCGATGCAAGGCCGCATCAAATACTCGAAAATACCCTGAAGTAAAAAGGACGAAATTACTCTGTAGCCACATTATGTAACGTTTAGGTCATGTTTCATCATACAATTATCCAGCGTGTTAGTGACATTTGCCTCTGCCTGCGGCCTCGTGATCTTTCGTATTATTAAGTGAAATGATTGGACAAACAATATTATTATGTACAAAACGACCGACGAACCAAAACGGACATTGTTTAGCTTCATCGAAAATTGTCAACAAACTTTGAGACTGAACGACCCCGAACTTATCCCATGTTGTTATTATAATGTAAACTGGCATATGTGTCTGTACAGACTTATTTTATTGACATGAAGAAAAGGCTCTAAGCTAGGCTTCTAGATTAAATAACCCGTCCATGTACCCAAGGACTGATTGATCGGGGGACGGGGGACATTTCGTGTTGCACTCATGACTTATTTTATACCTAAATTTCATACAACTAACTTAAATCGGACTAAGTTTAGAAATATTTGCATGCGAGTGCTGAGTGTTCCGAGTAGCTTATTTCCATGTTTGAGAACATGAGGAATTTGTCCGAATTTCATCATGTCTGCAAGCTTGGAAATTGGGCAATGATATTATTTGAAATATCACTTTTTAATAAGATCAAT
Source organism: Perna viridis (assembly GCA_037379345.1). Lineage (NCBI taxonomy): Eukaryota > Metazoa > Mollusca > Bivalvia > Mytilida > Mytilidae > Perna > Perna viridis. The sequence goes on from CM074522.1 coordinate 5,470,214, forward strand.
CTATGATGCATCAATTTGCACTTACATAACTTGACTATGCATATTGAATCCATAACTAAAATGTGAAGAAATGGGTTATTATTTGGCATAGATGGTCGATTGTCCTTTTTATTTACCGTTCAACGCCTTCCTTTTGTAAGCTTCACTTTCATATCTACATCCTGATCAAATACTCCATAAACTTTAAAATAAGAGGATATTTCCATTAAATGAAATTTTCGCATTCAATAGCAGTAACTTCACCTTCAAAAGCTTCATATTAAAATTTGATTTCGGTTCATATATATTCAATGCCATACACAGTATCAGGATATTAAAGTTAATGCATGATGTTTTCATAAGTATTTTTGCAATGTCATTAAAATAGATTATAAAAAAATAGAGCGTGAAAATAATTTAAGTCGTAAATATTATAAGTATGTATTCTGGATAAAAATCTTGTTATCAATAAGAATAAACGAGGAGACAGCAATTTCCAAAGGGGGGCTCCGTAAATTTCACGTTTTTTATCTTTATACAAGTAATTAACCAAACTTTTCCCGAATTTTGTCATAGAGAACTGTATATTAATTTTGCATCATTTATTAGAATTCTTGTTACATTGCTATGAAAACCAACCTTTCATCCGTTAGATACTTTATATCTTGATACTGTGTTGTGCATTATTTTTATGTTTTGTAATTATTTTATGTATTGTTGTGTGATTTGTATGCTATGATAGTGTCCTCTTGTACACCTATGAGGTTTCAAATAAAGTTGTCTTGTCTTGTCTTGAATTCAGGGGCAGGCCCTTAGAACCCATTTCCGAAATTATGGATCCGCATTTTATTATTTTATTCGTATAATTTATATTTTTTTCTGCATTTTGGCTTGATTTCAATATGTTTTGGAACAGAATCGGTTCAGAAATATACTGTTCTTGGACGCGGGTACACATTTAATTCATTTGATTATGACGCTAAAAACTTAAATCTAGGACCAAATCTGATTTACTTCTTTAATTAACAAGTTTAGTAACACGATAATTACAATGAAAAGTCAAGAGGGCACTGTAAGCGTTTAAAAATGAAATTGAAAAAAATCCTCGACTTGATTTACTTATACTTAACAATGACGAATTTTAGTTTTTGCCATGTAGACACATCTAGCATTTTTGCTAGAAAAAATAAATGTTTTGTATTAGGCGTATGAATGAAAGAGCATTTAGATTTTCTCCATTTGCTTGTGTCCGTCCCAGCCTATGTGTATCCGTATATGTTAAGATGGTGTTACAGTGTTTGGATGTTTTTTTAATGTGCTTTGTCACTTTGTCACATGAAATTAAAGTACATGGAAGATCACGATTTTTTTAAAATCCTTTGAATTAATAGACTGCAAATGAACAGAATTCTAAAATTGAAACGTCCAAATAACATGGTCCAATGAATACAAGTATTCATAGATCAATTTTCGTCTTTGCAAGTATACGGGATCATTACATCAATAGAATGGTTTCACAACGACTTTAGGTCTGTCTAAACTGAACCATCGAGGTAATACTCTTTAAACCACCAGGTACGTGTGCTGCGTTCCTACCCATTTTCAACATGTTAACTGTTCTTGTCATCAATACAAATTTAAGTGACTTGTATTTTGTGTGTTGCATAATGATTTCTGTATTTAGTTTGAATTATGATTGTTTGTATTGTCAACCATTCCTGATATGGGGGCCTTTTAATTTGGAAATATTTTTTTTTCTTCTTCTCCTTCCTCTTACACTTCCAAATAATGTAAAAGCACGTCCCACTGCATTGCTTCGTTGCCCAGATGTTCAATTAAATTAGTGATGGCTTGAGGATCGGACCTCTCAAAAAATTGACCTTGGACTTTTAGAATATCAATTATCTGGGTTCTGGCCTGGGTTTCGAGAATTTCCTCATGTCCTGTTTTTTCCTCAAATCTTCAAGTGATCTGATTGGTCGAAATTTGAAAAATCTCAATCTGAGGTGTTTTATAAAACCGGACCCTCGACCTTCAACTAGCACATCATTAGAACATTTTCTTTTCATAAAGTGGACCATTTATTTGAAACTAGCAAAAGTCAAGGACTTTCCAGACTTGAAAATAGATTTGAACCCGTGAGTCACAAACAAGGAACGAAGGGACCAACACTTACTGACAACACTTGATCGTGCTCACTTTGACGAACTAAATGTACAGATTGATTCATTGGGTACATGTACCTTATTGCAGGTAGTTTAGCCGGGCAATGTTCTAAAATCTATTTCTACAAGTTCCTGTAATCAGTATACATGTACTATGCTGTCTTTTGATATTCTAAATATGTCTTATTAGGCAATATTCCCGCGGTTTGATTTGGGCCAGGGACTTTTAATTGAAACCTTGCTTTGTTAAATATTTTACCGCATTGTTTTGTCTACGCATGTAGCATTGACAATTAAAATGCGTGTCGTTCCGCACAGTTCAATTTTATTTTTTATTTCCGATTTAAAGTTTTAGAAATTAAGCTGATTAAAAGTTCGTCTCCCTTGGCCTACCCTTAATAAATCCATATTAACACACGTAGCATGCAGCGAACTTTACCATTATTTTGTAATCGGAGTTGAACAATGCATAATTAAATTATATCAACACATTTTATGGATTTTTATGAAACATAGTACATGTTTTAACAAAAAATCGCTATGAACAAGTCAAAGTGGAGGATAATATTGACCCGACTTAGCTGTTTACAGGTACTGGCTATTTTTTTTTTATTCGTCTAGTTCCACATGCCTTGTATTATTAGTCAGGTAAGTTCATCTAATTTGTTTCATATGCAACTAAACTGACTATCAAATTATTAAATCCATTAATGTGATGTATAAAGTTTCATTCTAAATTAAATTTCAATGCAATGGTTTGATCATAGTAGGGAATATTGACAAATGCTCAGAATATTTAAAAAATTGACCTGTCCCTAGACAGATGCAAATGTGTTAAAACACTCACACACATAAAATAAACGCTTTAATAACGCTCCTATGTCTCAAGCCATTGCCATTTAATGCGGTCAGTTTTATTGCCTCAAAGGATGGTTCCAAAGGAAAGTTCAGTATGAAATATGTTTATTTTATCCAACGATTTCAATTTCATGTGATATTAATTGTGACTTAACCAATCTTAACACCTCGAACTTTGCCTTTCTATGTTTCTCATACCTCTTTAGTTAAATTCCAGTCTTATCATCTCGCTTTGTTTTTTAACCTTTAACAAATCTCAATGAGTCTTAAACTCTTCAAGGATCGCGAAAGCCGACACTAAGAGTTCTTGAAAGTGGCTGGCAGACGGAAATGTAAATAAAATAATCAATCACTAAAATACCCAATGATTAAATATTTGTCTGTAAATCGTAAATATCCCTGAACAACCCCTTAAGTGAAGATTTGTGACAGTTAAATGTAAGGTTATGGGGTTTTATTGAGAGAAATTACCACACGTAAACAGTGATAATGGGGATGACGAAACTACGCTATATCTAGTGTAGTTAACATTTTCACGTCATCGCATCTCAATCATTCGTTTCTCGGCATTCTGCTTCGATTGATACACTTGCCAAGCAGGTAGGTTTCTTTTCCTTTCTTATATTAAATAAATGCATGGACATATTCTTAAATTTCATAAAACTTATTGACATATACTAAAGTCTTGATTCTGAGGGGGTGATCGGCAGTTTTTTAATATAAATATTTTTGCATGGAAACATTAAATATTTTTGCCTCCACTGTCTAGAAAATTGAGAGAAAAAAATAATGTGACCTCCATTTGAAAATATTTTTTGCCCCACCAAAACTGCCAGCCCCTTCAAAATTAAATGGTCGTCCCCTTAACTGATTTGGTATTTCTCTTGCATTTTATTTGAGTTTCCCATTTTTAAGTAATAATTTTAATTTCACGAATTTTATCGACGGCACTCTGTATGTCTTAAGCCTTTAAGTTAAAATATACCGGTTACAGCTTGGATGTTTTACTTTCATTTTATTTGACCTCGTTTTGATTGCTTCGCCATTTTTTAAGTATTTTTTTTATTGCTGTCAGGTTACTTCTGTCAATTGTCAGACATTTAGACTTTAAGCAGAAAAGGCTTTCCCTACCGGTGCTCATACTCCATGCTCCAAATTTTTAGTTGAGTCTAAGTTGCTCATTTACCTTTGTTTCTTTATGCGTGTTATTTTGGTTATTTCATGTCTTTTTTTCTATTGTGTTTGTCTGTTTTCATTGTCTGGCCTTTTTTCTTTGAATATATTCTCTTGATTACCGCTCGAATCTTTTGGCCGTTGATTATTCTTGAATATGTTGCTTTTGAAGATGTAGGTTCAACGTCTCTTAAGCTGATAGTTTTCAAAGTCTTTATACTACATTTAAAAAAGATAGAAAACAAAACACTGACTGTTTTATGCTGAGTATTCCAAACGTCCATTGACCATCAGCAGCGGATAGGGGAGGCTTTTGGTGGTTGATAAAATTAGCAAATTATAGATCAGCACCCTTTTTTATAAAGGACTGGACCACTTGTCATTTTATACGTACAGCAATGTTTATTGACACTTTTTCATTTTACTTTAATTAGTTTTGCTCAAGTAACATATAGATCATTTTACATGAACTTCTTTGAAAGGTAGAATTGACATGAAAGACTTGATGATAACTAAATATAGGAATGTATCCGTCATCGTTTTGAATGAATGAATTATGTATATATTTGAATGAGTTATATTTTCTGTATATGGACATCCATGTTAATTTCGTGTTGACGAGAAGATATTAAATTGACCATCTAAATAAAAAAAATATTCTGTCAGCGACACAATGTCAACCTTGTCGTTAATGTTTGACATTGTCATAAATTATCTGCAAATATGTCCAGTATTCTGCCTTCTCTGTTAGCTATCGACGATTTAAGAATAAGCAATGAAATAAAAGTGTATGTGTACTTCAATTCTCAAAGTTGAAAAATTCATTTTTGCCTGTTGGCATTTCAAAAATACCATATGTTGTAAGGGGTGACCTCTCATCAAAACATTAGAATGAAATACTAAGACTTAGAAAACAGCGACATTCTTTGTTTTGTTTGATTCGTAGTTATTTTTGGTTCGAGTTCTCGGCCTTTTCTGTTGTTTTTTTTTATATTATGATTCGTTTTATAAATTTAATTTAATTTGCTTATTTCATTTCTTTGATTACACTTTAACTACACAGCAGAAACAGTGGCCGATCAAGGGAGTACCAGGAGTTGGACACCCACACACACATACACACTTCTCGGAAAGTTTTTAACGAGGTGTTTTATCTATTCTTTATAGTTGAATGGAATGAAAGGAAAACGAGTTGTTTAAAAATTTTCAAACGCTCAATGGAATAAGAATCTAAAGTAATGACAACACAAATGGTCGTGAGAATTTTCAGAGATAAACTCCGTATGTTATAAATGTAGCGTTACACACTTGTGGTTTTTCATACAGTTCCATGTTGATTCTGAACAAGATATACCATACTTCCTCAACTAAAATCCATTCATAATTTGATAAGAGAATATGTTTAAATCAAGCAAGTTTGATAAGCACAAGTACTTTGGGATAAGAATTTCATCAATTATTATTACACAGATTATTATCGGCATATTAACTAACACATCAACCAGTAAGAGCGAAGTTACCTTGCTTCACAAACATAAAAACACAATTATAAAATTTTTAAATGCAAACGTTTTGTTTTATTTGAATATTTTTTATATGTTGACCCTTAACCTTTAACTGTTTTCAAATGGAGTTTGTATGTTGTCAGTAAATAAAGTTTCTTTTATTTGCACTGAGAATTTTCTCTTTGTGTTCTATATCATATTTTTTCATTAATTAAATTCATATGGGTTTCATCTGCAGACAAACATGTTTACATCAGTTCCATCAGTGATAATATTTATTGCAAAAAGAACTTACTACATGTATTATCATTATTGTATAATTCGTGGGGGAAACACTATTATTAATGGAATTGTCTGCTGTTTTTGTTCTCAAATTCGATAATAACATGTATTTGCAGTACATGTATCATTCCGAAGTTGCGTGAGTCCAAATCGTGAAATGTTTTGCTTCTAAAACTAAGGTCTTTTATGATTGATGATGTAAACGGTTGTACTTAGTATCAACTCACTGCATGGGCCATTGTTTGATTACGTTTTATGCTGATTTGGTATGACTAGTGTCATAGCAGAATACAAAATGGCTTCTGTTGATATGGAAGGGGCACATAGGTATACATATCTTATCTGATCGTTTATTCTTTTCCTGGTTCACATTAATTCTTTTTTAACTTTTTTTCCTTTTAATGTTTTGAGTTTTTCAGATTCTAAAAAATATGTTCCTCCTTTTTTTAATTCCATACACAAAGAAAAAAGGAACGGATATGGTGGTCAAAGTTTCTTGAAAACCTGTTGCCCCCATGTTGGAGTAATTTCCCTTTTTGCACTTATTTTTGTTTTTTTAGGTTAAAACTTTCAAAAATCTTCTACTCATACAACTACTATACATAATTTAACGAAAGTTAATATGGTAGTGTCTTAGGGTATCTTACACAAAATGGCCGTTGGGATTTTTAGATCCGTGATAAAAAATACATGACCGCCGTTATTGACAGTAGAACATTGTGGGTTAGAGAGCAGGGTTTCGAAAAACCATTAATCATTAACTTTAGCCAAATTTTTACAAAAGGTAATTAGGGTAAATAAAGTAGCTTATCAAACTAAGTTAGCGATTCAGGCTTTTTAGATCCTCTAGTTTACTGTTTCAATCTTTTTGAAAATTTTTAATGCGACGGAACATTTCATTGTTTATCATCAGAAGATGCGGTCCCACCTTTTTTTGATGAACTTTGTTAGAAAAGGTCGAATGCGATTTTATTACACTGTAATGGGTCAGTATCAAATTTATTAAGCTATAAAGATGGGGATAACATGTAATTAACTTAGACCATGTCAACTCTGGTTCACTTTATCGTAAACAAATTTTAAGCAAATCAAATAATATAAATGACAAGAAGACCACAACATAACACGTTCGTTTGAATGTTTTGTTTTTGTTTTGTTTTGTTTTGTTTTTTTTGTACTCGTTCCGCTAATTGTGTTATGTTATAAACTTCATACACATAAAATCTTATATTTTGAAATAAGGTTTGTTTGTAAATGTAATTTTTCAAGTTATTATTGTATTGAAAAATATATATAATGTATTTTGGAAATATTTTTAATACGTTAAGGTTACCTTTAATTCATTGTACCCTAGTGGCGGATCCGATCCAGCTTCCACCCCAAGTTAGGCAAATGTGGGCAAATAACAGTGTGAACCCCTGTCAAAATCCTTGAATCCGCGCCTGAACTCGCCTGAACCTGCTACTGCTTGTAGCGTTACATGTGTGACGTTTAGCATCGGATTTGCAGCATATAAGTACAGTCTGTAAAAATCTATGTATTTATATAAACTAATTTTGAGTGTTATGCTATGTTTGTTTTGAATATTACACCATTTAATTAATCCCCCATCACCAAACATTTTCGAGCGTTTGCTTTTTATTGGAACAGACATACAGATATATAAGTATTAACACTATCAATGCTTTAAATACTATTGGAAGAGTTGTTTTCCTTGACATCCCGTTTACTAAAGTGCATAAGTTGATAGATCTTTTACGACTATTTTGATGAATTCTGAAGAAATTCGCAAGAATGGCGACCCCACTAAGATTATTATTACCTACAATATCGAGATGAAACTTTGGCTTCGTTGGCGAATTATTTCAAATTATATAAACGCTGTATGTATTCATAAATACATAAAAATCATTTAGGCAGAAATGATACGAAAATAGAATGGAAACATCAAGTCTTACAAAAATAGACGGTGCAGCTTTCCTAAGGCTTCATTTTGATTCATGATGATTGAAGACATTTTCGGTTACCAAGCCTCATCTACTCCGGCACTGTCAGATTCATAACAGCGAAATAGCTAGCACATTTCCTCAGCTGAACAACATTTACTATTTGATAAGAGAATGTGTTTAAATTATTCTAGTTCGATAAGGTCAGGTGCGTGAGATAAAATAGTTCATCAATTATAGTTATTTCACAGAAATATTCTAACTTCAGGTGATATGAAAATTACTGCTAAATTGTATTATTTCTTTTTAGATCAACCTTACTTCTATTCTTCAGTCTATCAGAGATGGATTTATAATGACTTTGGAAAAAAATTGTATATTAGATCAATTAATACGAAGCTGTGCAAGATTATTTTTAATTCTTGATCTTCCGGCAACCTAACAAATAGTGCTCTGTATCTAAAAGTCAGTTAAATGAACTATTCTCAATTCTAGATGACGATAAACTTAAGAAACATGTTAAAATAGGATCTTAGCTATACATAGTTTTCAGATTGTATACTTAAGTCCAATTACATTTCAGCAGTAAAGTCGTGAATTTTGCTGCCTTCTTCGTCAAATCAAGATCCCGATGCAATATTTTGTAAGTGGTAAAGACCGAAATTCCCTCGTGTAAAAATCGAGTTCCGAGATAAGCTTTGAAACCAGAGTGGTGTACGACCTCATGATCTAATGCCACTGTATCCCCCATGAAATGGAAGTACATGTATAGATATAGATTGGAGCTAGTATAAACTAAAAATACTTCTGTATTAATCACAATAAATGATGGCAGATCTAGGATTAGAAATAACAGACAACTGATTATTTACCTTACGAAATGAAAATACGAGTGTTAATACCGTTTAGCTAACTTCTTTACTTAGTAAGCTTGGCTTTTCCCGCGTTTTACTGCTTCGAACAAGTATGTCATGTCCGTTTTAGAGAAGGCACACTCCAGCCTTGCCTCACCTTAATCCGCCCCAGGTGATTTAAAGTTGTAGATTGATCGCCGTATACGTTTTTATATGTCATGACCGACGCATTGCTTTGGCGCCAATTAGTATTTCATTTGCGCCACAATCATACATCATTTGCGCTAGAATAAACTATTTTCATTGCGCCAATTACGGGCGAATTTGACATAATAATTATATACTTAGTATTACTTTTTATATCATTTACTGTACCTCTTCTGTTCGTTAGAATTATCTGTTACCATTGCCCGTGCCTTGCGGGGATGTGGAGGTTGGATTTTAGCAGGATATTTTATTTGATGTAAAAATGGATAAAACACTAGAATTTCTTTCACAGCATAAAACAAATGTTGTCCTCTTAAAATCATCATAAAAGCCCTATATATACATATACCAGTAATAACTTTATAGGTCAGGGATTTTTTTACTAGTATTTTATAGTCCCTGGTTCTGCATCCGTGGATTATAGTTTTGAATGAGTACAAATCATTAAAACTATTTGCTTGAAACTTTATATATCTACATTTACCTAACGGTTACATGAAAAATAGCGCATGTGGAATATTTAGTATTTGGCGCAAATGAAATAGTCAATACTTCAAAAATTGGCGCAAAAGCATGACGCCAGTAACATGTATGACCGATTGAAAATCCTGGAATTCTGGTCTCCAAAAAATAAAATTATCTTCTCTCCTAAAACAAAAAATAATACTAAAACGTCGTTCTCTTACAGTCTATCTAAAGTCACGTTTCAAAAGGAAACTTGAAGAAGAATAAATTTTATTTCCCGCTAAACGGGAATGTAACGGTTAATGTCCTTGTTAGCAGGACCGATGGATATTTTATTGCAATTTAAAGGTCACTTTAAATTTATTATGCTATAAAGATTAAAGTTAACCTAGAATTAACTCGTTCCATGTCACTTCAGTTTAATAAATATATTAGATTTATATGGCATACACTACTATTAAATATGACTTGGCTAATGAGGCCGGCATGCCATGTACTTACAGGTGTTAAAGGTACAAAATCCATTAACAGAACCCATGGTGATTTCGTTACATTCAGCGTTCACAAGATTCATTGCAACTTCATTATATTATTTGTAACGCTCAAGGCAATCCACATATTGTATATTCTAAATCTGCATTAATATGCTCCTAGCGACGTCATTGTATGCTACGAAAGTGTATTTAATGCAAACCGAACGCTTAATATGTACATTTGTGCATGTGTGTGAGAGGTCCAAAAAGACCTAACCAGAGTAAATATTTGTAGAAAGCCTAGTTTTAAGTAAGAACATGCATGTATTCAGGGTTACAGAACAGCTCCTAAGTTGCCTCGTCTATAGGGTGTGATTAACGACGTACCGGTACTTTATAGCCTTCATATTTCCCTAAGATATGCGCTGTATGTAGACACGTGATTTTGTCGATCTTGGTCTGAAATGATTTTACTCGTTTCACCTGAAGAAAGATTAAATCCATTGCAGTTGCTCTTTATAACTATTCAAAATGCATTTTATCTTGGTGTAACTCGTAAAAGAGCATTTAGTTGACTTTAATAAGATTTTAATGTTGATGGTTTAAATATATTGAGCTCTGAATGCTGATGTCTATGTTCGTCAATGTTTTCATGTTTCTTCAAATAGTTCACAAATGAACATAAATATGACAGTACTTCCATGTTATTGCTGATGTTTCGGATTTATTGAAGACTATATACAACGATCTATATTATCCTTCAGTAGGTCACAACCTGTAATAAATATACAAATGGCTCTTAAAAGAGTTTATAGTTGACTAGATCCGATTTTAACGCTGACGTTTCTGATATCTTAAGCTATGAAATGTCTGAATAAATTATGAGATAAGATGTAATTTGTTTCGTAGTTCAAAGGCAAGAAGTTAAATGTCGATATTGTATTGAATTAGCCTGTTTTTTTTTCATTTATTGAAAGGATCACCAAAAAAAAAACCATCACATCATTTATTTCATATGACACATATCTGTTTGAAATGTTTCCAAATGGTAATTTTAGATATAGGATCATCCTAATTATGGCAAATGTCCGTGACACATACATGTAGAAGTGGTTTTGAGTACAGAAAATAGAAATCCGCTCCATTGTCTCGTGTTATAAGTAAAGTTTTTTCTGCTTGAGAACTATAGAAATTATGAACTGGTACATGTATGAATAGCTCTTACCAATATCATAAAACCTTTTATCAATTGAAATAATCTGCTGAACTAAAATAATGACTATCTGTAATGATTTGAAAAAGGGAAAATAACAGGACTATTTAGTTCAATATCTTTCTGCAGGTTTCCGGTTTGTGCATTGTTCTCAATTATGTTACGACAATCTCGTCACGTCGGACATAAATACTTGAGCCACAATCAAAACAGTTTAAAAATGCATCAGCTTATATCACCCAAGGTTTTTAATATACAAAGAAAACGATAATAAATATACATGTGTTAACTACGGACATTTCACATATTTTCAATTGACCAAGGACAACTGCCTGTATGATCCTCTCAAGGCATGTACACGTTTAAGTAGAACAGCTTAGCTACATGTATGTTATTTGATGTATCAACATACATGTAGTTAATCTTTATATTTGTTTTTGTTTGCGTCGTTCAGTGTTTGGAATAGCTATTAAGGACTTGTTTACTGCATTCTATGTTTTTTTAGAGGTACAGAATTCACACGTGATTTTACTCGCACGCAATAACTTTTGGCATTTATATCTGAGCTTTAAATTTATTAACTGTGTTGATTGTGTAGTTTTTTCTTCTTAAATTGAGATTTTGAGAAAGTACGGGCTTTATTGTAATGATCAATGCGGTTTCATTACAAAAACACTTGACTCTGTGGTAAGCGATCAGTTAATTGAAATTAACAGTGTATGTAGTTAACTGCTACAATGATGATTTGGGTTTTTTGGTTTTTTTTGGTTTTTTTTTGTCAATATCTGAAGTTCAGCTGAAGTTGTAGCATACTATACTGGATTATATGACTAGCCACAAGTAGTAGTTGCCATCAAGCATTTAAACTTTCTCTGCAGGGTGCTACTGGAAGAGAGGTGAGAAGGGCGCATTCATTTCACATTAAAGCTCGCAGTGATATGACGGAAAATGAATGCCCAGATTCTCCAGGATCGTCTCGGAAAAGACACAAAGCAATGACAGTTCGGAAAATTTCTACTAGCAGTTTAGGTGAATGTACGCTGTGTGGAGGTTTAGAGCGAAGGCTTGCCAATGGGGAATGGATCAGGTATGTCGTCGTAATATAATAAAATGACTTGTTTGCAATTTGAACCAATTACACTGTGCGATTAATGTTTAAGAGATTGTCCACTAAGAAACCAGGCAGTTCCTATGATATGGATGGTACATGGCAAATTTTATCCCACTTTTTTTTGTTCCAATGTAAAGTTGATATCATATGTATGTCCAATAGTACAATTTTTTTTAAATCAATGGTACCCAGGCTAAGAAAATGATTCTAAAATTCCCTAAGAAAGTAACAAAATTTTGCACAAAATGAAAGAGTTATCACCCTTTTTTAATGTACTTCAGTGCTTTCTGCGTAATTTAGTTCTCTTTAACCGTTGTAGCTAAACAAAAACCAACATTCTACTTTGAGAAAGGATGCATTTGTGATATGAAATAGGTGATCTATTTGTTTTTGTTTTGAAAATAAAATTTATCATACGCCACCCATTGCCTGGTTTTTGCGTGGACGCCAATTTAAGGCTATGTTTATGTTCCCAGAACTGCTCAGAACAACAATTTTACATTAAACTTGACAAAGCGTCCATATTTTGTACTCGATGTCATTATTTTGTTTCTTAAGCTGATATACACGTATTAATAGATAATGAATAATTTGAAGAATGTCGAAATTTTGTCTGTTACTTGTATACAACAAATGATTCGTCGCAGCATATACATGTACCTGTTAAATTTGGGGTTTCTCGCCAAATCGTAAGTGAGACGATCAAAAGGGACTCGAGGTGTATGAAATTTGCACCGATTTCACCTGCCCCGGTTTTATTTTATTTACTAAGGACTAAAATATCTCCATTAACTGAAATTAACCTGTAATGAAAACAAGGGCCTCTCTTGTAAATCTCTGCATGGATCTGCCACTGCAAATACATTTCGTCAGAATTTTGTCCTTAATTTAGCCAGCTTATAAACCCGTATAATTTTACTCGTTCAGAGTATGTATGTCTAGTTTTTCACTTAGAGTGTATTAACACACTTTTTTCCTAAATAACATAAGAAAATGTTGTGAGATCCTGATCACAAAGTATGTATGTTCATAAAATTGCTTTCTGTCTCTCAAACCGTACACTCAAAATATCACGTCTGTGTTTCTCAAATTTCTCATTAAAATTCGATACCTTGTAAATGCATGTCGACTTTTCATGCTGTGACAGAAACGTAAATCTCAAATTTTGATCGAAGACGATGATGATAGCATGCTTACCTTGAAATGTGTCACCTATCAATGAAAAAAATGGAGATGACAAATAATTGGCACTTATAATATAGGAGATATCGAGTCCTTTTTATAATTAGAAGAAAGTGCAATTGTTAAAACCAGATACTAGGTTTTTGTTGAAGCAAACAAACTGTGATAACTAATGTATATATAGCCGGCATGAGGTTCAAGTTCTTAAAATTTTCTTCAGGTACTGGTATGCTTTAAAAGACGGTACTTTATTCTCGTTTCTGACGGAAAATGATAGTGTGACCGTTGACATTCAGGATCTTCGTGGTTATAAAGTTTCCAGTCTTATAGACCACTTCAGAGGGAAAAGATTCGCCATCAAACTCGCGCATGATGTAAGTTAAAAGTTTGTATATCTTTCAAGTCGTTGATTTTTTTTCATTATTCTTGTTACATCTTAAAGCTGAAAATGAAACTTAACGTCGACAAAAAAAATCCACCTCATATGACTCAAAAGATAAGTAATTGTATTAAATATGTAAATACACACATCTCCATTATTACATGTAATTCTAATGATTATATGACAATTCAAAATATATCATTGAAACCTGCAATCGTTCAGTGGTTTATTGTCCTCTATATTTAAGTAAGCTCTCGAATTAATATGAATATTTTCATAGTATTTTGTTATACATGCAATTAAAAAGAAATGCTTTACTTCCTTTAATACCCCGGTCCACTTTAATCAAAGATCATTTTAAAGAAATATTTCTCCCGATCAAAGCAGCGTTACTTACATGTAGATTCTCAAGATCTCCTTTAGATGTACTTACAATGTACCAGATATCTTCCTAGACGATTTTATTTGGGTTGAAGTACTAAGTGTTAAATTTCCGTTTTGTACATCCAGGATATAGCATCTATTTACCTGTCGGCAGATAGTAGAGAGGACATGGAATCATGGGTAGAGAATCTTCAGGAAGCAACGGGACAGCCTCCTAGCGAGCACAGTCCTGCCGAAAATGGTCATGATGCTTTGGCAGGTAGGTATATTTTTTACCGCATTGCCTCGCTTTCAGCATGTACGGACTGATTTTAATTTTAACTATATTAATGCACATAACACAGTTATATTAGCAAAATTGACAGGGAAATACTAGGTCAAATGGAATAGTCAAAAGGAAAAGTCAAATGGAATAGTCAAAGGGAAAAGTCAAATGGAATAGTCAACAGGAAAGTCAAATGGAATAGTCCAAAGGAAAATTCAAATGGAATAGTCCGAAGAAGAAAGGCAATATTATGGCAAAAACCGGAAAAACTTAGTACAGACATTTCTGATTGAATTTGTGGGTTAAGCCAGGTTTTATAGTGTGGTTAACCTCCGGCTTCAATTACGGTTAATTGTCTTCGATGTATTGCAATACAAACAGATACAATACAAAATTGTCACTGAGCGAAGTGGGTAAAATAAGTAGTCAAACCGTTACAGTTGTTGATATACAGTTCTAAATACATACTTGACAGCCATATCCTGTCACCATTGCTGAATTTTGTCTTGTATCCTTGGCTGTCTTCCATTATAGCATCTAATAAACTTGGGGTGGGTTATTTCTGACTCAGTCGTGAAAGCTTCGTTCTTTACCCTTTGACCTTAAAGACGTTCTTTCATGGAAACGCAAGTCACCTGATCGCAATTCTGTTTCCCAATTGGCCAAACACTGTTAACTTAGTGGCGTACGAAAAAACTGTATCGAAAATTAAAATTGTGTGCCATGTGTTATTTCCTAAATGAAATGTAGAAAATTATAAGTAAAAGGAACAAATTTGACTGCTTCGTCTATCTTTATTTTTTTTGTTTCATTTGTTCTATGTTTTGCTTTTGAATATGATTGTTGTTCTTTTTATTGTCATCCTGTTTAACTTGTTGATTCTGTATTGTTCTCCTGATATCATACTTCTCATTTTATGCAAATGAACTTTATGCATTTGCCAAGAACGTGCTACTAGAACAAAAACAAATCACTATTTGGCATACAGCATGAAGAGTTGCACGTTAGATGGTATTTTGCCGTAGCGTTAGACAAGCATTTTTAATAGATATTTAAAATAGTAAGAAATCACGCATTACCTTGTGTTTTAATTACGTGTAATTTTTCTTGCTTGCATATGAATCTTGAAAATGGAACAGAGAAACAATGGCTTGTATACGCACCTGACGGCTCGTGCACTTATAATAGTTGTTGAAACGCATCCTTTTCTTATCGCATTGTAGTATTTATAATATTTACCCTAATTTTGGCAGCTGAATTAAGATTTGTCCAGATGGGGCATGTTATTTATTTTACATCGATATTTTCAACAGATAATTATCACGAAAAATGCCAGACCGTGAAGCAGAAGCTCTTAGAGGAAATGTTACGACAGAAACGGGAACTGCAGCTTAAACAGGCTGCCCGACAAAAGGTTTGTAGGATTAGTTAGCAACGCCGACGATGTCATATCAACGTCATTCGCGTGAATCATTTCAAAACAAGCATACACATGTTATTTTTTTTATGCCAATAGTTTTGCATGTTTTTCGTGATTTTTATCGAACGATTTAAGAACCAGTCAATACAAAGTTCAGGCACTGCCTGTGGTAATGGTGATTCATTTTGTTGAAAAACACACCCAATAAATGATGCTATTTTGGTCCACATATGCTATATTTTACCTAACGATTGTCCTTTCTGTATTCAGATCTGTATTTTTAAGAAAGCCATACCAGTCTCCCACTAAAATCAACATAATCAAACCAAATCAAGAACAAATGTCTATTCGGTATAGGCATATTTTTTATCTAGAAGTTGCATCAACCGAATCGGTATGTGGTGTCTAACCATTTCTAAATAAGAAATAACTCTTTAAGTGCATCGTGCGGGTTGTTGCCATGCAGGAATGGCTTCTTGTCTGATATTTATAAGGTCTGCTTCTTAATAAGCGTTTTACTTTCCGTTCTGCTCTATTACGAAAATTCGTCATGCATGTAAAATAAATGATATGATTTCAATATTTAGGATTATATACAAGTGTATCCATTGTTAAAAACTTTAAGCTTTAAATTATGTTCAGTAATGTTAATTCTGTGAATTCAGAACCTTGTTTGTGAAATGCAAGCCGAGACGGTTATTACTATTTTTACATGTTTTATAATAACTACAAAATGTCCTATGCAATTGGCTTCAAACGTTTTTAGTAAATAAAACATTGCGGGTTTACATAATGCTGTCTGGCAGATAGGATTGCAGAATGCAAGATATGCCGCGGATACTTAATCACGTCATGCAGTCCTGCAATCTTTACAAGTTTGGTTGTCTGTTTTCATTCCATTTTCTGGCGTAACAACGTCATGTCATGTAGGATAAATGTAATGGCATGTTCGTTTATACGTAAAGAATGAGAAATCTCATAAATACTGCTCTTAAAATATGTATACATCCAATTTCTAGACAACAGTCATTCCAATTCACTATCGAATACTTCCACGATATATTTTACAATTAACCCATTTCCAAATGGGGAATTCCGCATTCGAATCATACACTACATACATGTACATTGAATCAACCATATCTCTATGACAAATGCAGGAATGTCGGTGTTAAACCCCCATCCTTATTGGAAAATATTGTGCTTGAAAAGTTTGGCAAAACAGCGCAACCACCGCTTTTATAATTGTCTGCACCTTTTACTGTAAAAAGGTGTAATCTTTTAAGATCTTTCATGCTAGAACAATATAAGAAGGAAAACATAGACGGGCAAGTGTGCTCGTTTCCGTGATATAAGCTTCTGAAATTGTAGCTGTCAAGGCCTTTCTCTGGATTTTTCTTAGGTTTTGTATTACTAGTAGTAGGTTTTATCGATCAAAACACTGAAGAAATAACAAGGATCTCATAAAAACTTCCCCAAAACAATTTTAAGATGTGTTTAATGAAATTATGAAAAAAAAAGTGGGGGTCACTGGGCAAAACATTAAAATGCTATGAAATAGATAAAACCAGAGTCCGAAAATCTGACGTGAACTACGAACACTCTTAATGGCACATATTTAAATTGTAACACAAAAACTTGAAACATCACAGAAATTCAATAAGTTAAATATTTCATCTTCAGAAGCAGCAACAGAATAGCACAGATTCTGGTGATTATATACAAGATGACCAGCTGATCTCAGATGTCGTACGATTAAGACAGAGACGAATGTCCACACAAATCAAGGTCAGAATTTCGATTATCGTTTTTAAGGCACTTAAGGGCAAAACCTTTTTGTACTGGCCTGTATATTTGCCTTTGTCAGTATAATACATTAAAATTATCTTAGCACAAAACGGGCAAATGAAAATTTAGAGTTTTTCGCTATTTTCATAGTGACAAAAAAATATATATGATTTGACCGATGATTGCAAAACCAAATGTATGTGAAGGTGGATTAATTAGAAAAAAAACGCGGAAAAGATGGGGGAACCTTATATAGATTATTCATTTTATTATGTGTGCATTTTTGTCAGATTCGACAGATTCTGTAGAAAATCTTTAACTGAGAAAAGAACAAAATATCAGGAATATAGCGTTGTTTTTTATGACGTCGATATTTTATTGTAGATGGATACAATACAAAAACAAATTCAGTCCCAAACGCCAAGTCGAAAATTTCCTTTCGGGAAAAAGAAAAAGGTGGATGAAAGTAAAACTGAATATTTCCAAGAACAGCTTCGTGAATTGACTGAAAAGCTACACACTATCGACAAAGATATAAGTCGTAAAGAAACGCTTGATTTAAATCAAAACAAGAAACCATTACATTTAGTGCATTCTGAAGAAAATGTGTTAATTTCAAATGGTTCGTACCATGTTAGTTATGATGATGGAAAGCGAGAGGAAGAAACAAGCAGAGGAAATAGTTTAAATTTCAAAAACAGTGTTCAAAAATTAGCTCAAAAGACAAAACGCTCAATAAAGGGCAAGACTAAAAAGCAAATGGAAGTGCCGAAACTAAACGGTTTGGTGACACTGAACGGGGGTTCAAATGGTGCTTTAAATTTGGACTTAAGTCGGGATGACGAAGAAGAAGATTCTGATCCTTCTGACCTCCGTGATTCAAATAAATCAACGAGTAGTGTAATTGATCTGACAAAATCCCGAGTTAGTACGTCATCTGATGATGTTTTTGACAGTGGGACATCCTTGTCACCGAGAAAAGAAATTGACCCAACTGTCATGGCAGAAATTGATGTAAGTAAATATTTTTATATTAAAAAAATTAGAATTTAGAAATTCATAGATATGTGCAGGTCGTGGATTTAAATATCATTTACTTGTATAATATAAGAAGGGTATTAACTGAAACTGTTACCTGTTGACGTTCTAAACCAGCTGGTTAAAAATATTTACTGAATGTTGGAGAAATTTCAACGGGTCCATTTTCAGAAATGCATAATTCCTTTTAAAATAGCAATACAAGTACGGCACAGAGGCGTATAAAAGAGGTTTTGAGTTGGGCACAAAAACTTTTTTGAGAATGAAAAAATGGGGTATAAATGACTGGATCCGCCCATCTGTTGCAATCCTCCACATAAAATGTGTGTGGTCTAATCACAATTTTTTTAAGTTACCAACCACGCCCCGAAGCTAGTGTGTTATTCCTCTTTCTATATCGTGGTGAACTGCACGAGTAACATTCCTCTCGTTTAGAGAGTGTACAATGAGTTTTTTATTATTTATTTAAACAATTCTCTAATTACCGTAATTGTAGCTAAATAATCAATTTTTGATCAGCTATTTATTTAAAGCTTTGGTTTATTTATCTAACTAGTGTTCGAGTAAATAGTAGTTTTATTCAGATTTGCTTCTTCAATATTTTTTCTTCATTTTATAATTCATAGGCCTTCGAAGAACTAACGAGACAAGTTTTGAATGCTAGAGCTCCTCCGACGTAACTTAAGTGTGGACAAAGGGAGACAACTAGACTTAATATACACTGGTGCTGCAATAATGGCATTTATGCTGCGTTTGTTAAACTCACTCTACGTTTGAAATTTGTGCAGTATATTCAATGTGTAATATTCATAGCATTACGAGGTACAAATGTGTTTTATTCATTGTTATTCATACATATGTTATTCACATATTAAACAATTATATCATGTGTATTTGTTTCTTCCTAATCCATTTCATTATTATAAATATGTATTTACTACCCCTGTTTTGAGAATTTGTCCAATATTACATACGTTCTGGCAATTGAACTTTGAAGGATAATAAAATATTTCATAACAAAACAAATATTTTTTTGAGTAAAATTACAAATTCTCAACTCTAAGCATATATTATGTTATTAAAATTGGACAACATGTTGAGCTGTTATATCTGTTTACAGCAATGACATAAACTATACTAGTTAGCAGTTGCTAATGAATGTTGTGATTAAAGGTTTTTCTTAGAAATAAACAAAACTACAGACTATAAATTTCCTATACTTAACTGGCTTTTATCCCCCAGGGAAGTCTTGTTTTCTGCAATAGCTAGTAATTCATAAGGAAATATTATAATGATAGGAAATTCCAGAGAACTATACACAAATGACTAAAACATGCATAATAAAAAAAACACAGAGAAAAATGCTTGAACAATACACATCGCTCAAATCGTTACGCTGAATGTAAAAAAAAACAAGAAACATTGTAGTATATATAATCGGTTGCATGGCGAGGTTGGAAAAATTCCAGAAAAAATGTTGGATTTATGGCTGTATGTACAGTTGAATGGCTAGCTTTAGCATGAATGTTTGGGGCATGATAGCACACGTTCACATATGGCTGTATATGATGCGTACCGAACCAAAGCGCCTTGTTATGTTTCTAGATTTTATTGAATCTGAGTTGTTCACATTAAAATGTTCACGTTTTTAAAGTTAAAATTGGTACTGCTTTATAGTCGTGATGCATCGATTTTGAACAAGATTGCTATGCGTTGCAAAATTACCCCGTCGTTGCAAATGTTTGAATCCCCAATTGAAATACAATAACTGGAATCGCTTTACAATTAGGAAATGTATCCCCAATATAATATATAAAATAATAATCAAAACCATATACATTTTGTAAACAGAAAACATTGTCAAATGGTTTTCCTGATACACCACATTAAAGAGTCCGTTTAAATTTCAAATTAAATAAAATTATCAAATAGCCTATCCAATAAAAAAGTCAGCGCGATATGGTATATAATAATACATGAAAACAAACCCAGGACTCGAATAAAATTTGTCAAATCATAATGGTGGTTCACTATAAAATTCAACACAGGAGAAGAATCCAAGTCCCAAAACTCCCGTACAATTTGTCGAATCAAACGAACAACTACGTATTGTGGCTAACGATCCTACAAAATTTTAACAAAAAATCCATTATTCAGTAGTTCCAGATGAGTTGAGGATGGACGGGAGCACCATGATAACATTTTTAAACATAACTTGGTGGCATTACTGAACTTGATTTCGACATATATGTCACGGTCAGCTAATGCTATGTGTCAATATATGCTACATACCAACAATTTGGCATCATCTACATGTCAGAATTTGTAACATGAGCTTTTTTTTGTTTTTTTTTTTCATATCTCCATCTATTGGAGGAAATAAAGAAAATCAATCAATCAATCAATCAAAGTGTTTCTATAGTGTAGCAAGTACAAATTAAACAAAATATAGAAACTCCTGTAGAATCACAATGGCGATGCAATATGACCAACTACGAACTGTGACTATCAATCCTACAAAATTTGGGCAAAATATGTTGAGCGGTTTCCGGGAATTTTAAGTTGCGTCCAGAAAGTATGACGAACGCACGGATACTGGTATTTCTCTGTTCCCGTCCGCGTAGCAGCGGGTGACAAAGACGATACAGAATAAGAAACAAAGCACATCACAATGAAAACAAAAGTTTGAATGTAGAGAAAGGAAGAGGATGGATGCATTGCTCATATGCGACACTGATTTTACATTTTAAAATTTAAATAGAAACATTTTTGATCTTTTAATGAATATAGTGCCACTTTCTTCATACATGTACGTTAGATCTATCTTTGGTATACAGGCGATGAAACGTTTTCAAGGAATTTTAGAAATACGTTTACTTCCGAAGTGTAGCACAATTTCCCACAAAAATATATTTTTCACAGTATTCCAATGATTCAAGTAATTGTATTTATCAGTGTCAACACCCCTTGTCTTCAGGCATACAGGTTTGCACTCAAGTCATATAGGTGCCTCTCCCGAGTTTTTGTAAAATGTAAAGATGAACCGGATTGTCTAGAGGTCTCTTTTGAACACCAAAAGACCTCAGTAATATTTTTATAGCTTTATTGTCCCTCGCCTTCTTGTCAATGGCTATGTTTAATTTCCAAATTTTGTATCTTGTAAGATACACGGAGTACTAGAGCACATACGTTAGGTAAAATGTAATACCATACAAGTAAGAACAACAAACATCTCTTATGTGGTCAAAGAAAGATAACTCTACCTGACATGAACGTAAAAATTTGAACTAAAGCCTTTTACAAAAGATAATTCTCTATTGGTTTACACATTTTTGTGAATATCCATTGACCGATTCAAGACCCATTGCCCTTAATTTTTCGTACTCTTTATATTTTTAATGTTTTCAAAAATCTTCTCCTCTGAAACAACTTGACCGATTGGAAGCGAACATAACGTGATTGTTTCTCAGGGTATCTTCGGCACAAACTGATCGTTGCGTTATTTATCCCTGTAAAACATGTTTACCGTTAGTAAAAATAGAACATAGGGGTCAAACATTAGTTTCTTGCAAATGCTTCCAAAAAAATCTACCAATGCATCAATTTCCGTGAAAATTTTTGAACCGATATTGGCGTTATATTGCCCTTTTTACATTTTTGTTGTTGTTATTTCCAATTCTATTACTGAAGTGAATTTTATGAAACTTGTTATGATTGTACCTTAGATATTAGTGTTATGATTTTTATGTAAGAAAACACATAGCCGCTTTTATAAAAAAAAAATCAAGCAAGGTGAGCGATTCAGGCTCTTTAGAGCCTCTAGTTTTATTTATCATTAATTTACGTTGTGTTGTTTTTGTCGTATGAACTGTTGAGGTTTACATTTACTGTGTAACCTGTCTAAATCATGTGAAAACTCGTGAAAACTCCCTGTACATCTATTTAAGTAGAGTCTTTATAAAATAAGAAAGGAGGTGATTCATATATGTCGAAAACCGAATTCACGTTTATTTCTAGTTCAAAGACACTTACAGACCACATAACCAGTCTAAGTTTGCAAATATATAGATTGTGCACAAAATTGGTATTTTGGAAGAGTTATTGTTCTTGATTTGATTTGCTTTGGTTGATTTTTGTGTGAGGTGAATGTATGGTTTTCTAAATAAAAAATACAGACCTAATGCAGAAAGGACTATTGTTGCGTAAAATTATATCATCTGTAGACCGAAAAAGCATCGTTTGTTCTTTGGGTTTTCTACACTATGAATCACCTCTACTTTAGGCAGTATCTGAATTTGATATGGACTGGTAAATGGTAAACCGAATACCTACCTAAACCAGGACTCCACTGTCATCAGTTCCGGATCCAGAGAAGGGATCCAAAATCCCACCTAAAGGAAAATTTTTAAATAATGCATTATAATCGCATGCTGCTAAATAACGGATTTGTTTGATCTGCATTGTATAATAAAAAAATATTGAGTCTAAACTTCTATATGAATGGGTCTGCTCTTTATTATACAAATATTGATAGTCGTCCTTAAGGAATTTTGGACGGAAAAGGGGGATTCCAACTTCCTTCGACCGGTTTTAAATTTACTACTTTAACACAGGTACATATACATGTACAGCCAGCAAAGGTATATATTGTTCGGAGTTGACAAACCTATTTCCGTTAGACCGATAGAAAGGCCTGTTGTTGTCGACTGTTTCTAATGCTTCATTTTGAAAAGTCTACATGTATCTGAAATTATATAATAAATTTTTTTATATTCATTTCTTCCCCCACGCCTCATATGCAAGCCCAAAACAACATTGTTTTTGTCTGCAAAACGTTTTACATCCAATGTTTATTTTCAGAGATAGACGTAGAAAATAATAGCAGTGATAAGACTTATACTGCTTCCACACTCTCCAAAGAAGATATTGTGGAAAACTATAAATCTGTGCTATCCTTTTTTGGTCTCTCTACCAAGGACGATGATTTTGATTTACCGTCTATGTACTGGATTCCTCAACTCCACAAGAATCCATACAAACAACGTTACAAAGCTGGATCTGCAAAATGTACCACCAAAGCTCTTTCAAAACTTTTAACTTCTATACTCATAGCTGTCAATGAGGGTCTGCAGTCCTACCACAAAATTCGAAAGATCTTTTGAAGACAATCAGTTTAAGACTATTATCGGAATATGAAAGCATTAAAACCCATGATTTTTCAACACTGTATACTTCTATTCCCCATACTCAGTTGAAATCCCAACTTAAAAACATTTTATATCATTGTTTTTCCAAAAAGATGTTACACCTAGATACTGATATATAGTTTTTGGTAGAGATTCCTCATACTTTGTAAGAAATAATTCCAAATCATCTTCCAAATATACAGAAGTAGATGTTTACAAAATGCTGGAATTTTTAATCGACAACATATTTGTTCAGTGTGGTGGACGTGTTTTTCAAAAAAAAAGAACTTGAGATAAAGATTACTACAGACAGTGTGAAGTCAGCTTCATATCTTGACCTACACATAGAAATCCATGGTAAAGGAAAACTATTGACTAAACTTTACGACAAACGTGATGACGTTTCATTCAGAATTGTCAACTTTCCTTTCATCTGTGGCAACATCCCTTCAAGGCCTGCGTATGGAGTGTTCATATCACAACTCAAACGTTATGCCAGAGCTTGCCGAAACCACGCAGCCGTTTTGTATCGCGCTAGAATTCTAACAAATAGGCTTCTGGAACAGGGTTATGTTGCTACAAGATTGAAGTCATCACTACAGAAGTTTTAAGGTCGTCATCATGAACTCGTAGATCGTTACGGTGTATCTATCTGCGCCATGAAAACTGATTTGTTCAACGAGTCATAGTTTTCCTGTCCTCTTTCGTCTACCCTGGACTTGACTTTTTATGAGCAATTCGGCGGATGTTTCTAGAAAAGCAGAGGACGCTTACCCTACCGGTGCACCTGGTCCATGCTCCCAGTTTTTAGTGGAGTCCGAGTTGCTCATTTGCTTTTGTTGCTTCGCGTGTATGATTTGGACGAAATGATAGGATATCAATGAACTTAATGTTCAATGTTATCCAGTTTTCGATTCAGACAAAGGGAATCGTTACAATTCATTATATAGGTCATATACATTATCAGGGCCCCTATGATGTTTGACTCATTTGTTTAATATGGTTCCTGATTAATCTGGTACCCTGGTCAATATCATAAGCGACCCAAAGATCGCTAAACATTTGAGAGAAACTTGTGGAATGAAAACATTACCCGCACTTCCTGGTAACCAGTTATTTTGATTGAGAAACATACCGGTCATCACGGTTACGAAAGAGCAATAATGTCAAGGGAACCAAGATTATAGCGGAAGTCACCCGATTTAAAGCATACCGCTTTCGTTCCATTTCGAATATTGAAAGCAAGCCAAAATCAGTGGCATAGAATATTTGACGATTAGCGACTTTGAAGACTTCGATCTCTGATTTTTTTCTAATTGATTACAATAAATGTTTCTAACAATGACCATCCTCCCATATCAATGTTTTGAATCCACCTTCGCTCTCTCAAATGTTTGATGGATCGATCTCTGACTTGGAACGATTGACAATAATTTGTTTACTGTATACCAAGATTTTATTCACCTTTTTAAAAAGTAAAACAATAAAATAAACAGGAATGCAAATATTTTTTCAAATAAGTCTGAAAAAGAACATTGAAGGAAAAACAATCAATCAATCAATCATAATCGAAAACAAACTGAAATAAATCAAAAAACCACTAATAAACAGAGGCTCTAGAGACCCTGAATCGCTCACATCTTTTAAGCCTTCTAAAGCAATAATTGATAATTGGACTCTTGACCCTACCGTACTCTTGTCATAAAATTAATAAATCAATAGAAAACACCTTAGTTTTCTAGTCAGATTTCAAATCTCATACACATTTTTTGGCTCTTCAAGGGCAATAACTCTGAAATCAGTCAACAGATCTTTATTTAAAAAATCATCATAGGTCTCTCTCTTCATGCTGATCAATTTTAATCTGTCAGAATTAAGCTCAACCCATTTACTGACGAGTTATTTCCAAAAATCTTCAGTTTGACCCCATATGGTCTACAGTTTTTCAGTAACAATGGCCATGGTTGTTGTCAGATCAAAATTTCCCGCGCATTGATTGTTAAGGATATCGTAAGGAACATTCAAACCAAGCTTGGTTACATTCCATTTGGTAGTTTCAGATTTGTCAAATTCGGAAAAAATCCTATTAGGACCCATAACTCATACATCCATCAACAGATCTTTCTGAAAATTTTGAAAGGCCCAAATAAGATTTTAGCTAAAACCTACCCTACTCTTTTTTAGTTCTGCAATTTGACCCCTATGGTTTATTTTTAGTAACAGTGGCCATGTTTAGTCTCAGATCAAAAATGCCAAAAGTAATTTTGTGCAGGAAACTTTTAGTAACAAAAATGCCAAATTCCAGTCACTTTTGCTTAGTACTTACAGAGGAAAGAATTAAAGAAATTTTTGAAAGCATTAAAATATTTTTTTAAAAGCTAAAAAGGGCAATAACTCCAAGTTTTGGGATACATTTAGATCTCACCATGCTAAACATAAATAGCCTCTGCCAGAATCTGGATAAACCTAACGATTTTGGAGATATGAAAAATTGCGAAAAAATACTGTTTGACCACTAAGCTCTATTTAACAACATCAATAATCGCAAAAAAAACCGAAAAGGAAATTAACTCCTCGATCGGTCAATGGATATTTACGAAAATGATCTCACCATGTTGGACTTTTTTACCCAATAAGAATTTGGCTAAACCTTACAGTGTTTTGGAGATTACGCATGTTACCCTGATGAATAATAATGCAATAGCAAAGTTTGGTCCCGATCAGTCAAGTGCAGTTTCTTCAGAGATGATTTTATGAAAATGTGTCCACGGACGGACGAAGACGATGACGACAGACGCATTCAGCCACGTGAGCTGAAACAAACAAACAAAAAAAAAACCCTTTATATTTAAAAGCAGTTTTTTTAGCATGACACGGGTTGTGTCCTCCTTGTACTATGTACGATGTACCGAAGTTATCAACCCGGATGGGATTTTTGCATACGATGAGGACATAACTTTTTGTACCTTTAAACTGGTCTAGAGCTGGCAAAGAAGTCCTTTGTTTGTGAATTTGTGTATCTTTATTTCTCTTCTAACAAGGGACTCAGACCTTTTTGAACTGATTTTAAGGTGGGTTTAATTGTGTAATATTTTTCACAGTGCCGAGATTTTAAAGGGGAAGGTTGTGATCATGCCAAAGTTCTTTCACCCCGCCGCAGTTTTTTACACCTTTCCCAAGTCAGGAAACACACTTTATACACAGGTACAGCGAAATGGTTGCCCTATACACTCCTGCAATATAAAAGTAAACTCAAAGTGAAAACAATACAGAGGCTAGGAGTGTATAGGGCAACCATTTCGCTGTATCTGTGCATAAAGTGGGTTTGGGGTTTCCTTGTCGTTCATTGAAGACACATGGGTGGCCTTGAACTGACATTTTTCATCCAGGTTAGGTTGTTGTCTCTGTGACAGATTCATAACAGCCATTCTCATTATAAATCAAAAGCTTATTTAAAAACAAAAAGCAAAAAAGAAAACAAAGCAAAACCATGAAACCAAGCAAAACCCGATATGTTCCGTCAGTTTATTGCGAACGTTTAGTGCAAATTTAGTACCTTAATGTACCTTACCCTCCTGAAGTGAACTTGGCCTTCGGAAAGAGACTTCGATTATATTTCATATTCGTTTAAAGCATTTATAAATAATGTCAAGTGTCATTAAGCAGTTCACTATCTACGCTCCAAAGCCAGCGCGAATCTTCTAATTTCTTGTTAAATAATACTAAACCATCGCGAAGTAAGTTCTTTCGTTACTGTCAAAGCTTCAATTGTACACATTGTTTAATTTTATCACTTTGTCATCTTCAAAAGTTCAACGTGAAAGATCTTAATGCATATTTTATAGTGATGACGTCAATACAAGGTCCTTGTGAAAGTATCAAAGGGACTCGTTCCTGTGTTATCCTAACGTATTAGGAAGGCGATTATTCTTGTCTAAAGAGTGTTTGTAAAGAAATTAAAACATTACAAGATTTACCTATACGATCAAATTGTGGTAAAAATTAATATCTTCTTCCTTTGAAAATATTGGCACATTTTTAGGACAATTTGTCTACTAAAGGTATTTACCACAAACTGATTGTTTGGCCATTCTTCAATTTCTAACTGTATTACAGTTCGTACACATCGCGGTAACTCTGATGGACAGAAATCCATCAACCTCAAGCCGGCATGTGAGAATATCATAAATACTTAATGCGTAGTGTCTCTTTAGTACTCAAAAACTGCAAGCACATTATTTGGAATCGTCATTGAAAATTGAACTGCAGTATGCATGATTAAATCATTTTGCATCTCATTGATCGTGACTTCATTGTCGACTTTTTAGTAAATTGACAAGAGAGTAGTCCCATCTTTAATGGTCCGCGATAGAGTTATAGACTACCTGAGAAAAAAATGTCCATCGAGTCAGAACGAGATGTAACATAATTCCAAGTGCTAGTACAGAAAAGTCGCTTTCTTCATGCAAAATAATAAATCACATTTTATACCAGTCCGATTACATCTGACGCTGTTTTTGAGATATATTGCGCTGTTTTTTTTTCTTCCCAACGTCCGTATGAAATTTAAAAAAAAGTAGCGTTGAATGATTGTATTCGAACGATATTTTAACTAATTTTGTGGAGAAAACCTGGTTGCCATATTGAAAACAACATCTGAGGGATAATCACTTGGTCCAGTGTTGAAAAATACGGCGGCTTTAACGTTCCAGTAATTTTGAAGGTCTTGATGGAATGGGATGCCCACATTGTTAACACCTATATATTACCTTATGAGTCAAAATAAGTTATTTGATGCTGGACAAAAATTCAAAAATATTTCTTAAATATCGCAATCTCATTTTGCCAGAATAACTAAAACCTTAAAAAAAACTAATTTGAAACTAGACGAGGTGATGCTCCAGGCACTCCACATGAACACAATATTAAACGAACAACTTTTCACTTCGATGCTAAGTAGATAGATTTTCTACCAATTCTCCCTAAACATGTGCAACATGGAGAGCACATATAGATAAAAATATTTTTTAATGTCTTATACTTACAAAATTTTATTAGCTTCACCATGCTGATTTGAATTAAATATCATCACAAAAATTCTAACGTATCACGTAACTCGAAACTCGAAAACGAAAACTTCGAATTTTTTAAGACAAATATATATTATACCATATGAATCCATATATGGATTGATATTGTATAATAATGAGTTTTCATTTATTTCTTCAACCAAAGACTATATATAATACAACGCCCCTGCTTCAAAAAAAGTATACTTTTGTTTAAATATGCTTTGAACATTAAGAAGTAGCACTCAAGCGAAGAATAATGCTAAATGTAATTCATAATTACTACATATTATGATTAACAATCCTATAATATTTCGACCAAATTCGTTGCGTATAAATTCCTAGGAGTTTCGTCCACCATGTGTTCCCATAATGTAACACGTACAAATTCAACTAATTTCCATAACTCCAAGATGTATTTATATGTAAAGAATACTGAATACATATTGTTTCCAATTATCATCTGTACATAAGAAAATGAACCTCTACCTCAATTTCTATAGATTTAATCTATATACGTCTTCTCCACGTACCCTTCCTTATTTACAAGGAGTGAGTACGTATACCCAGTATACCCTTATTCTGATGTCTCAATTTTAGATATTTTTCAAAATCTTAAGTATTTTTTGCAGATGTACAATTTTTATCATTCATTCAAGAGTTTGCATTATTCTAATAAAGACTGCCAATAATCTGAATTCGCATTATTCCGCGAAAATATGCAATTTTCCCTAATCGAGTGCGCGTCACGTGATGTAAACATTGACGTATTGGTTATGATTTATCGATTCCGATTACCATTAGACAATATTGTCGTCTGTTTGAAATACGAGCTGAGTTGTAATGTTAAGAGTAAATAATAAATATTAAATCTTATTTTTCTGTTACATGTTGTTCTAATACACACCACAGACGTTACAACTACAAAAACTTCTAGAGCGCAATTAATACTTTTCTATCCCTTACTATTCACACGTCAATATTGACAGGTTTACCATGCGGGAAACAGACCAAACGTGACAAAATTAACAAGTTGGAAGTAACTGACTGCGATCCATCATATTAAGTGAAATGAAAGGTTACATTTGATAATTATGGCCACGAAAGTTATTTATTTTGTGGTGGATGGTAAAAACGAACAAGCCGAATTCCGTAGTGATGATAATTCAGATGATTTGAGAGGTAAGGTTACCTAATATCTGTTGCATATCTTTTCTTTACTTGGCAAAAGTTACTATATGTTGAGTCAGTTACGGTTCTTTAGAAAGAAATCACAATAATACACTTCAGAAACGTTGAAAGTTTTGGCTCTTTTCGTCCTGCATACATGTGCGTTCACTAAACTAACGTTTGACCTACTTAGAACTACAAAATGTACATGTATCTTGAGAACGGATACGGATAAAAAAGAACATTGACTTTCATAACATTTGTGTTACTTCAAGCACATACATGTGGACGATTTGTTTTGAAATTTTAATTATGATTTTCGTAAATTTCTTTTTTCTTCATTGGGTCGTTGTTGCAAAAGGATAATTAACTGATTAACAGATATGTACATTTGTAAAGAAAATACATGTACACTATATGTTTATACATACATTGTGCATGTAGGCTGTCAAAATGAATAATTTGTGTATTTAGCTTTACATTACTTGTACAAAGCATCCCCTTTTGTGACAATATTGATAGGTTTAACCTACAGTTCAAGTACAACTTTATGTGCTGGTCCAATGTCCAGCATCCTCAATAGTCCTTTTTGATATTTACGGCAATTTAAGCAAGTTTTTCAAAGGGACATAACCCACCAACATCAGACAACCTGGTTGGTGGCCTTATTGGGGAAAGGGATAACAGTAAACATTTTTCTTATAAACTTAAACTAGTTTAACTTTGGTAAGCACCTTAATGGTTTGAAATTAGTTATTTAAAAGTATCCAAGTACTTACCACAGCTCTAATTCATTGAATATTTGAATTTGAAGTCTACTGCTGTTCATGGCTCCAATTTGACAGAAAACCAGACTGTTGGATAAGAGATTTGTAGAAAGTTGCTCCCCTTAGCTTAAAATCTTAAAAAATGAAACCAAAGTCGGGAATATGGAAAGGGACTGTTTCTGATGCAGAGCTTGAAATTTCTCTACCTACTGTATATGTACAGTGGACAATGTAGGTCCTGGACCTAAGATACATTTTGTACTTTACATTAACTTTTATTTACATATATGTATATGTACAAATGTAGGTCCTTCACTTTCTCCTAGCTCAGACCTTTCCATGACACACTTAACTTTAATACTTAATTCAGTACACACACATGTACAATGTACTTTTTTGTGCAAACAATTGAAGCATCTGATTCTATTGAAGTGAAAACTCACATTAGAAAGTTTAAACTTATCAAAAGAAATACATTGTACATGCACATGTACACATGAACCCTTCCCTCCAAAAAAAAAATTGTTCTACAATGTACAATGTACAACATGTATATGTACATTTACATGTACAATGTACCTCAACATTTTGATTTAAGAGATCAGTCTCTAGTAAAATGTTCATATTTACATGCCAGAATGAAAAACGAGGGACATAAACAATGCATGATAAAAAGTGGAGCACTTTGATTCAACTTGTTGATTAAAAAATACTTTTGAAAAGAAAAAAAACAATTAAAAAATTGTCTTCACAATTCCAATTATAATGCAAATACTAATGTTTACCTTATTCTATTCAATATATGAATATTGTATGTCAGCATATTGATGACTCTTATTTTACCTTTAAATCTTCTGAATTATTTTCCATATTCAATCCTAAATGCAAACAAATAGTTTTGAACTTATTTGATCTATAATACACACTGTACAATGTAATATGCAATGTACAATGTAGGTTTGTTAAATGATAGTTTTAAAACACTCATTAGTAATGTCAGCATGGTTGATCTGCTAAATATGTTAAATACATTACATATATACATTTTGTACTTTTGAAATTACAGTGTATGATGAAAAAAGCACTATGTACACTATTTTACATGTACAAATGTATATACAGTACAGAAAGAGGCATACTGTGACTGCAAACCTACTTGTACATAGTGGAGTACTACTCTCAGAGTGGTTTTCAATAAATTTTTTCCTATGGAGATTTTTTGTTACAAAATGTACATGTACTTTATTTTGTATAGTGAGTGGTACTGGGTAAGCACTACCACTATGAATGCAGACAAAATACAAAAGTACAATGAACATGTACATGTATAAAAGTATCTTCAAAGAATATAAAGATACATGTATTTACTATAAGTGGTACACCATACATGTCTGTAAACAGTCACAGTATGTTCTTTCTGTACTGTATGAAGAATAGTGTTCAAACTTCCCTGCTGCGTTTGAAAAAGGAAGAGTATTCTGGGTCAAAAAGGAATTCAGATCACTTCAGTGCAAATTTAAAGTCTAACCAAGCATTAAAGCATTTACAGTAAATTGACTGAAAAGGACAGGGCACCCAGTGGTCTTTACTATGTAGGGAACACTATATTATGTACATCTGTATATCTACATGCATACTACTGTCTACACTAATTTTAATTTCTCCACTCTTCACTGTGGAGACACTGCAAGTGGAGTCATAGTGTCTCCATATAACACAGTGGAGTCACTATTTCAAAATATGCTTGTAATTTTATTCTTTTGTTTATTCTTAAAGTTTAATATCATTTTAGTTAAAATACAGAAAAAATAAATAAAAAGTATTGGATTGAAGCAATTTTATCTCAGTTTTTAATTTAGTAGAGACACAGTGGAGGAAAATAATAACTCCACTGTAAGGAGTGGAGAAATTAAAATTAAGGTTGGTGGTAGTATATATGTACGTGTACCATATATACATGTAAAGGGAAATATGGTTTTGGAAAGGAAATTTTGTAGGGTCCAATTACTACATTTGCAAAGAATTATAAAATTTCAATGCTCATTGCTGCTGTAAGAAAATAGTCTACAGTAGCAACCCAGAACAAGTTGCAACTACATTTTTTACATAGAGGCTAATTGACTCATAGTGAACATATGTATTTGAATATACCATGTAATGTGTATTGGAATGAAAGAACTACTATGAAAATGCACATGCATTGTATATTTAGAGTGAAGTTTTCAGTGGTTACATTTTATGTGCATTATTCAGAAAAAAATTAAGTCCATTTATTGTAAAAAAAAATCAATAACTAATGCATGTACATGTAATTTATTGACACATTTTATGACATTTGCATGTTCATGTACATGTAGTAATCTATTAAAGGGTCTAATGGATAAGAGAAGAAACAAGAGATATAATTGTTAACTTTATTGATTATCAATTTTCTGTTGTACTTTTATTGAATCTCTAGTTATGTAATAATATTGTGCAACATTTGCATTAAAGTTATTCAGAGGTGTTGAGGCAAGTATAGATTTTTGTAGGTTTGTACATGAACATATACAATGTACATGTTGTACATGTACATGTATAGTGTACTGATGTACAGTGTACTAATGTAAATGTTTTGTACATGTGACATGTACATGTACATCTGTACTTGTACAAAATTCAGGACATTTTCTGTACAAATGCATATCAAGGTATATGTACATGTACACTGTATATGGTAACATTGTATAATTTATTTTATCGGTATTTTTTTAACACAGTGCATGTACATTTAATATAGAAATGTGTAAGGTATATAAATTTCGTACATACATTGTACAGATACAATCTACAATGTACAAAAATATTTATGTACATACAGTACATGTACCTGACTTGAAGTTAAGTACGAGTATGTGCTGCCATATATACAAAATGTAGATTGTACATGCACATATGTATACATGTATGTGTTAGTAGAAGTTGCATAACTAAGCCAGTAAACATGCATTGTGTGAATGAGCAAACATACATGTACAATGTACATGAAAAAATGTACATGTATATACTTCAAGTACATGTATATATGTACATATGTATTTGTATATTTGTGCATGTATTTATTCATATGAAAAATGTGAATACAATTATGTACTTGTTTGTTTAATTCGACCTGTAGTTGTTGAAACAAAAAATGTGTATGTATTATATTTCAGAAACTTTTAGAAGTGCAGCTGAAGCTGGACCTCATGATATTCTAAAGCTTTACAATGTGAAAGGAAACCTTGTGAACATATCACCTCGTCTGCCTGAAAATACTCCACACACTCGCTACAAGTTAGAGGTTGTGGCCACACAGTGCAATGGTAAACTGATTGTTGTTTTGATATAGTCTTATATTTGTACATGTAGTCCTCTTCTCCAGTAACTTGAAGGACCTATCTTTGTCCTGGCCATTTTTTTTTGCATCAACCTGTTTGTTAGAAATGTTTACCCTTTCTGGAAAGTCACCCTTTAAATGTGACCAGTGGTCTCCTTATTATCAGCGAAATTGTCCTTTTACCTTTTCAGAATGTATAGATTTGTTCTACTTAAATTACATGTACATGTACATTTTGTATACTGTGAAAGTACTATAGTTCGTGGGGTACCAATTTTCATGGGAAGGCCAATTCACAGAATTTGGTTCCCATTGAGTAGGAGATTTCCATAGATGTGTATACTGAAAACTACAAAACCAAGAATTCAAGAATCCATCAATTTGTGTTTCTACCCCATGAAAATTGGAATTGAAGTACAAATGTACTTTCATAGTATACACTGGGGGATATTGTGAATGTTCATTTGAACCATGTGTTAGACAGACATGTACAAAATAATGTACATGAAGAAGTACATTGTTCATGTATATGTTTTAAAGTACATTTGTATTTACAGCAGTCCAATGTACAAATGTACAGTGTGCATGTACATGTACATGTAGTTTATTACAAAAATGTACAAGTGACCTTAACTACAGTTTTTACATTTTTTTGTCTACAGTGTACATTTCCACATTTTATTCAGGAATGTGTTGGTACTTTTCAATGAACAAAATAGTGATTGTAGTAATTATGCAACTTTGATCTTCAGTTACAAGGAAATCACTAACAAGACTTCATTTACATGTGTAATTGATGATAATTGAACTGCACTGATACATTGTACATTTGTAACTCTACAACAAGCACTTTCAATGAAAAGTCTTGTTTCTTGCAACAATATATAGTTGTACCTGTTAAAAGAAATAGGGTTGACACATCTGCAATATAGGGAGGGAAATTATTAGCTCACCTTGCCAAAGGCCAAGTGAGCTTATGCCATCACTTGGGGTCTGCCATTGTTGTGGACAAATTTTCATCCCTATAAAACTACTAGACTGACAGGATGTAAACTTGGCATGGTTGTTCCGTAGAGTATTGTGCACTAAATGACCTTTTGGATTTATGATCTGTGAAAAACATGGCCACTCTTACTAAAAATAAAACGAGTCTGAAGGCATTTTTTTTGCAAATAAATGTAACTCAAAAACCATTGCCTTTAGCAAAATTTTGGTGGGTGGTAAAATTGTTCCTCATCAAGAGATGGACCTATGCCAAAATTTTTAGAAACAATTTTTTCAACTGATGTAGGAGTACAGCTCTTTTGGCATTTTTTGCATGTACAACTTTGAAAATCTTTTTCACAAAAACCATTTTACAGAATTCAATGAAAGTTGGCATGTTTGTTCCTTAGGGTACAGTATCCCACACACAATGACCATTAGGATTTTTTATCCATGAACAAATATGGCCACTGTGTCAGAAGGCGGCAGTTTTTTGCAAATAACTCAAAAGTTGTCACCTATAGCAAAATCTTGGGAGACAATACTGTTTAGCATCATGAGATGGACCTATGCTGAAATTTTCAAAACAATTCATCATGTGATGTAGGAGTTACAGTCCCTGAAACAGTTTTTTTGCCATTTTTTATTTTACATGTACAACTTTGAAATTCTTCTTCTCAAAAATCATTTTACAGAATTCAAATAAAGTAGGTATATTTGTACTTTAGGGTATCCTACACAAATTGACTGTTGGGATTTTTGATTTGTGAAAAAAACATGGCAGCCTTTGCTAAAAATAGAACATACATTTGTAGGGGTCAGAAGGTATTTTTTGCAATTAACTCAAGTACCTTTACCTTAAGCAAAATTCTGACTGGGTTACAATGTATATTAACATAATGAGATGGACTTGTGGACTTGTGCCGAAATGTTCAAAACAATTAGTCTACCGAAGTAGGAGTTATTGCCTCACATGTATGCCTTTGAAAATCTTCCCTAATACCAATTTAGATAATTCAGTGAAAATAAGCATATTTGTTCTATATGGTACATGTATATGCTATTATGTGATTTTTAATCCGTGATAAGATACAGCAGCCATTACTAAATATGGAACATAGGGGTCGAAAAATGTTTTTTTTGCAAATAATTAAAAAACGGTTGCCTTGA
This sequence comes from Perna viridis, assembly GCA_037379345.1. Classification (NCBI taxonomy): domain Eukaryota; kingdom Metazoa; phylum Mollusca; class Bivalvia; order Mytilida; family Mytilidae; genus Perna; species Perna viridis. Next base: position 5,506,608 of record CM074522.1, read on the forward strand.
GCTAATTGATATTGCAGATAACTCAAAAACTGTTGCCTTTAGCAAAATTTTTGCATGGGTAATATTGTTTAGCATCATGAGACCCAGCCAATGCTGAAATTTTCAAAATGATTTGTCTACTGATGTAGTACATGTAGTTAAGGCTCCTGAAACAATACTGAATTTTTTTTGTTCAAATGTACCATTTTGAAAATCTTCTTCTCTAAAGCTATTTTAGATGATTTAATGAAAATAACTTTTTGGTTCTTAAGTGTATTGTGCTCGAAGTGACATGGGATTTTTAATCCATGAACAGATATGGCTGCTGATACTAAAAACAGAATGTAGGGGTCAGAAGACATTTTTTAAAAATAATTCAAAAACTGTTGCCTTAAGCTAAATTCTGGTTCAGGTCATAAAAATGTTATTAAAAGCATTTCCTGCATTTGACAATTCAGTAAATTTTAACTTAGCCTATCTCATTCCTCAATTTTTTCAAATACAAAATGTAAGCAAATTGTTAACGAGGTGAGCGATTCAGGCTCTCTTGAGCCTCTAGTTTTATTTTACAAAAATGTTTTACATTGAGTTTATGGGGTAACAATCCGGACTTTAACAATGCTTAAAATTAAAATTAAATTTTCAATGTACATGTGCAAATTGCACTTATTTGTATATGTGCATTGTATTGGTATTTGTTATTGTGTGTTTTTTTTATTTAGTTACATATGCATGTACATGTACATTGTACAGTAATTATATTGTGAACACATACATGTTTATGTCATGTATTTTATTATTAAGAACATACAGATAATCAACTGTGTACATGCAATCGCCCATCTAAAACATATCTAATACATGTACATGTACTAGTACATGTATTACAAATGTACATGTCATTTACCGGCACATTTACAAATGTATGTGCATGCAGTGCAGTTAATTTAGATGATAATTCAAATTAATTTATCCCTGGTATGTTTTACCAAAGCATACATGTACATGTACATTGTAAATTTTACATCTGTATACATGTATGAAAGAATTTTTTTTCTGATGTGAGAACCTGTGAACTGATTGACAATATTGAATTGTTGTCAGATAATTCATGACCATAAAGCTCCACTTAATACTTTACTATTCTTACTTATACTGTGATAATTCTGATAGTTTAACACTTGGGAAGCATGCTTCCTTTATCTAATAACAATATTGTCAAGATAATAGGCAAACATATATTGATTTACAATGCTAGGGATCTACTTATAACTACAATTTAGTATTGTTTCTTTTGAATGAAGATACAAATGTACCTATTTACAATTGAACACATACATGTACATGTACTGTAAGCCTGAAATAAAATTGTGTTTTTGGTTACATATTTCTTTTAAATACAATCTTTTTGATGCATTGTACATGTACTTTTACATGTATACGTGTATGTTTTTTTGTTTTTTTTTTGGAGAAATTTTGAAGTTGTACTGTTGATGATATTTTTTTTTTTTTTGGGGGAGGGGGTGTTGAATATTTTGTAAAAAAAATAATTTTTTTTTAGTTGCCTAAATAGAAGAAAAGTTCAAAATATAAGATTTGATCTGGTAATCTCTAAAAACGGTTTCGCATACAGTAATACACTACCGTACTGCATATGCACTACATATACGTACATGTATGTACATGTACATTCAATTTTTTATACAAACTCATATTGTTGAAAAAAGCATACATTCTGATGTCAATGTGTTCCTTCTGAAATTCTGTTATAAAGTTTTGGAATTTTAACAGGTTCAAGATCAACCCACTCTCAAAGAAATCTTTTTTGATTTCATTGAAGGGTGGGGAGTGTAGAATTTTGCTTTCCATCTATCCATTCGAAATTGGTCTCCTGGGCATATCTTTTAAAGGCCTGCATAGAATTTCATTAAACTTACCCTGTTGAAGGCTTATGGGGTAAAGAAGATGCCTATTGATTGTGGGGTCAGTAGGTCAAAATTAAGATTACACATACATGTATAATGTACTTAATGAAATATAATTTTTTGGCAGAAATTGGTTTCCTGGGCATAACTTTTGAACACTTTTATAGACTTTCATCGAACTCACAAAGCATTTGAGGTAACCGGGGGAGAATGGAATCCACTTTCTGTCTTCATTGGTCCAAAATCGGTTGTCGGTGCATAACTTTAACTTTTGTGGCAAAAACTTTTCTTTTCATTACTTATGAAGCTAACTGACACTTAATCTTCTTGTACAACATTTACGCATTAATACATGCCTACAAAATTATGTTATGTTTTTACCAGCTTCATCTACAGTTAACCAGGTCTAGGTAGCCGCTCAAATCTGTCCATCTGTACATTTTATATGTTTGTCCGCCACACTTAGGGATACTATTTTTGTGTAATCTGTTACACTGTTATGAAAATTGTAGCAGTACTGGTCATAGTACATGTACATGTACTATGATCAGTATGTAAATATTAATATATTTGTACATGAACTGTACATGTACCTACCTGTTACAGTGTACTTGTACATTATAAATATATGCATACAGTGTAAATAGTTGTGTACAAGTAAATGTACTAAGTTGTAACAATGAATCGGTACATTATGTACATATTTATTTTAAGTTGGTTGAAGACTTGTTGAATATTGCATATTTTGTGTGTTAACCTTATTGAACTGATTTTAACATTCATTTCAGATGCTCCATCAGGTGCTGAACTTGGTGTGGACTTCTCTGCAATAGAATCTAGGTAAGGATAAAGTCTTATGTTCCTTGTCAATGTACTAAGTATACCGCATACATGTAGTATACATGTACAGGTACAGTTTGTACATATTGTATGTAACATTGTACTCTTTAGCATAACCCTGAAATTTTTGTGGATTTGTGATTCATTTCTATGATTTAACAAATTGAAACCACAGAGTTCATGTTTTGACACTAATTAGTTGAGAGATTATTACATACATGTACATGTACAAAGTATGCATGTAAAATGAGCATGTTTATGAACGTGGTCTGTCATTCATGAAAATCAGAATGCAGAAACATTTTGTACATATTCTTGTGTTTTTCTGGCATGACTTATGCACCTGTTCAAAATATTTCAACAAATCTGAAGGAATTAATATAATCTTCAAGAGGTGACAGTTCTCAATTACTATTTTTCTTCAGCTCCAAAATGGACTCCTGTTGACAATCCTAAGATCAAGGAAAATCTGAGATGATCTTAGGAATGTTGCACTGCACTTGCATGGACAACCTGCTCTTTGTTCAGTAGTCAATACATGTAGGATATACAAGTAGTGACTGACTGGAACAATATGTAGGTTTTATATTTATTGCATTGTATGCAGTAGGATGAATACCATAAAACATCAGACAATTTATTCTTTGCTAACCTTCTATACACACTCTGAACAATACATTCTGAACAAAAATGTACTTGGCACAAATACAATGTTGCTCTTATTTTAACCCTTAGGCTACTACACGCGGCATATGTCGTTCCAGTAATTCGACTCGTCATTGCTACATGCGACAATTGTCGTTTCTCGGACCCATTTGTTTATCGTAGTTTCTAAGCAACAAAGGGAATTCCCTTACCGAAAATTACGTATGATAATTGTTACAGAGGTTTTGATTGGTTGAAATCTGAAGTATATTCGTACTTCTCGGACGTTTTTATTGTTTACAATGAAAAATAAAAATCGTAAATAAATTTTTGAAAATGTCGACAAAATGGCCGACGTAGATTGGAGTGATGATGAACAAGTGGCTAATTTTTTCATTGATAACGATGATAATGAGGAATTCGACTTAGTAGCATTTGAATCTTTTGATTGAAGCATTTTATCATTATGAAAATTTTATCTGAAGTTTCAAAATAGTTTAACTATGAAATTACTATTTTTGAGTTAACGAGCTTTTTACTCACCTTTAACAAGTTTTTTGCTTACCTGGGACTTACCTGTAACTGTTCAAAGTATTTTTTCTTACTGTGAAACTGTTCTATGAAGTTTTATGTTTACTAATGTTGTGTTGTTGCAGAGTTTATTTTGATTGTTAGCATTAAATTATAAAAAACTAAATTTTCACCTTTATTTGCACCTGTACAGGTAAAAGTTGGCCAATGACACAAAACAATAACAGAAATGGAAACTAGAGAATCTAACAATACATATACATATAACTTTTATTGGTGTATGATTAAAAATATTGAAGTTATGCTTGATGAAACTTAGTATGCATTCCAGATCAAAATTGTCATTTTTTATTCAGCAGTACATAATAAAACAATAGAATTTATATTGGCAGTTGAAGGGTTAAAGGGATAAGAAATACATGTGGCAACATTAAAGCCTTATGTCACATTGTCTCAAATCCTTTAAAAATATGGGATTACATGAAAAAAAAGAAACACAGAAATAAAAAATTACATAGCAAGCTTTGAACGCCAGAATTTAAATAAAGTTAGTTTCACCTTATCCTACAAAAAATGTACCTACCCATGAAAAAATGGCCCTACCAGAATAATTTTATTGATATTCTGTGACAAGATTTTTAAGAAAAATGTTTTAAGAAAGCAACATTTTTCATTTCTTTGATAATGTTTGTTACAGAATTAAATGAACTTTGGGGAAAATTCCCTACATGTACTTACAATGTACCTACCCATAGCCAGGAGCAAGGTTTTGGTAAGGGGAAACAAACATTATTTTATAGTGGCCTAATAAAAACAAAATTCAGTACACATGTACTCTAGCTGTCATTGTAGTACACATGCATTGAAAATTCTATTGCTTTATACATGTACATGTTCAGAAATAAAGACTTTCTGATGAAATATGATTTTTTTTTCATGTTCCATTGGTTTTTCTCAAAGTAACTGAACTATATAATTGTTCTGTTCAAATAAATAATTCAAACTTGACATTTATTAAGCATATACCATACTAAATACCTTGTAGATATTTGGTGCATTTTAGGAAATTACATTTGAGAATTGTCAGTATATTGACTTTAATATTTAATGAGTTTGATGATGAATTCTTCTAAGTATCATAATGATAATAATAATTGTTAGGCACAGAACTACACTGTATCTCGATAAACTAAGTTTTATAATATTTAGGGCTGAAAAATACTTGTATTCCAATGACTATAGATGTACAATGTAAATTGTACATGTTCTGTATATCACTCTGTTAGCAGAAGTAGAATTTTTTATTAGCCACATTGTTATAGAAATAAGGGCATAGACAAATGTTGTGGGTAATGTCCAATGTATTTGAATAGGCCATCCTCAAAATTTAATTACCGGTAGCCACATTCAACCTCATCTAGCATTTAGCTATGTGGCTACCTTCTACTACTCCCACAGGATCTTGAACTGTTAGAATGTTCCATGACGTAATCCTTCTAGCATCGTGAAATAGTAAACCTGATAAAGTGACCTTATAAAGGAGAGCAAAATCATTGTCTATAGATGCTATGAAATATGAATACAAATTGTAGCTTAAAACTGTTCTATCAGAAGTGACATACATGTACATGTACAATTAGCAGTAATTGTTTTAACACATACACACAATGCATACTATAGAAAGTGTAGTCATGTATGTGAAGACATCTATGATATAAGCAACAAAGCAGTGCATAGTAAACACAATCAGATGCTCCCCTGAGTCTCTATACAATTTAGATCAGTTCCTAAAAGGCATTTCTTATTAAAGACCAGATATTGCTGAATATACAAATATATGTGGTGACTTAGACAGCTTTGACTATAAATATACCAGTATACATGTATGCATAGGCAAGAAAGAGGATCATCATTAGTGCTCTGTAAAGTATCTAATCTATATTGTAGGTAACCTTTGCATCTGCCCCCCTAAAAAAATTAATATTGAGGAAGATGTCATTATTTTTCTTTTTTTTTATCTTTGGGTTACAGCATCAGTTGATTTCATATCAGTCTTAATCCCTGCACATGTACAGTAATATCTGTCTTAACAGATTCCTGAATAATTAAAAACCTGTCTAAAGTAAGTCTCTAATAATCTGAAATCCTGTCAAAACAGAATCCTCAATAATCGGAAAACATTTATAAACCCTAATATTGGATAACTGGAAAACCTGTCCAAGCCAAATGTTGGATAACACCATAATTTGTTTAAACCAGAAACTGTTAAAGTCCCTTACTAGCAATTTAAATGTATTTTGATCCTTGGTAAACCCAGCACCTGTGTAAAACAAACTAATTTTAAAAAAACAAAAGTGGTTGGTTTAGACAGGTTCCACTGTTAGCTAGTTGATGAGGCTCCTATAGTAACCATGGTAACTCTTGTTTTGCAGACTTAGTAAGCTAGAAAAGAAAGTACTAGTAGAGAATGGAGAAATGCCAAAGTTAGTGCTAGAACTCAAGAACAAAGTAGACAACTTTAAAGACAAATTACAGGTATTGGTTTATCTCCAAACATGATTGTTTTTGTGTGGCCAACTTAAATTAGCTATTTTGACCAGTTTAACAATGTTTTATTGGCAGTATCAGTCTTAAAGTTGGATTTTTTATTCAGGTAACATCCTCAAAATAATCGTTAAAAAATGATATCCATATCCCCCACTTAAAAGCAGGAGGTTTACAGAGATCATGCTGTTTGTCTATTCGCCATTGTTAGTCATCTCTTCATCTGCCTGTTTGTCTCCATTTTCTATCCTAAAGTTCTCTGAAACTGCTGAATGGAATTCAATGAAACTTGCCTTATTCATTAGATGGTGCCCTTCTGCATCGACTGTCTTGCATCTCTGTCTGCATGACCTTTTGCTGTATAATTTTTGGGGAGGGGAGCAGGGGAGGGTTACATGTGTAACCTATACCACCTTTTAAGAGTTTACTTGACAGAATCATCAAACTGGTCTGTGTTCATTGGGAGGGACTTTCATGGACTTTTCTGGTCAGTATTTGACTATTTGTAAATAAAAGTTCCTATACTATTCTAGTTTTTTTTAATCAATTATATTTTTGAGAGGTTGGGTAAACCTTAAATTTGAAAAATGTTTTGAAAGTGTACTATCCATGATTGTAAGTAAATAAGAACGTGAATCTTTCAATGCCTGGGCTCTTAATTTGCAACCATAATTTAAAAAATGAGATACAAATGTTAATGTAAATGTCTTAACATGACAATGAAAAATCTTACTGTGATGTCAAATGAATTTTAAATTTAATACTTCATTCAGAAAAAAGCATCTTCAAGAAATCACTTGTGTCAATTACCCCTGACACAAAAAGCTGAATATACAATGTGTGCATGTTTATTAGATGTTGATGGTGTTTTTATAGGCTTCCATGGGTTAATGTGTCTCCAATGGCCATTACTTATACTATTAATGATATCCTTATTGATGAAAACTGCAATAAACTTGAAAACATGTATTTAAGTAGCACTCCCCCTAAGAATCATGCAAAATGTGATTCATGGGTAAAAAGCCTACATATTTTTATTTTTGATATTTTGTTTGAAATGTCATGGTAAACAAAAATAAACATGTGTTTTTTCATATAACCTCAGCTCTTAGGAGATAAAAATTATATAGAATGCACTGTGGCTTTCAAAATTTATGGAGTTAATTGCGCTCAAATACAATAGAATCTACTGTATTTTCAATGTCGATTATCTCCTAAGAGCAGGCAGATTTGAATGAATAATTACACATTTCATAATATGGACCTATAAAACAACTTAATTACAAAAATAAAAATATGTAGCCTTTTTTGGGGTGTATCACATTTTTCAGATTTTGCATGATTCTTACAAAGACAGCTACTTAAAAGGATACTTGGCAAAGAAAGTGAAAATATCTTATATTCTTGACATTTATTAAGTATATCTTCATTCATGGTTTATGATATTTTTGGAAAGTAGATTATGTTAATTCAAACTTTGAATCATTTTAAGTGTCTAAATTTTAATCTGGGTTAATCATACATGTGACAATATGTTAACTGCAAGGTCTTCCCAATTATCTGTAAATTTTATAGTACTGGTCCTGATTGACTTTCAAATATGATAGGTCCAGGACTTTTTCTAATTTCAAATCAAATGAATACAAGAAGAAAATGAGTGAGTGATCCTCAATTAAGTGTCAGCATTTAAGACCCAGGGCTTAGGTCCATAGAAATTCAAAGGTCCTATTATCACCTCCTCAGACTCTGGACCACTGCAACTTTTGAACCTCTATTTATGATACTTTCAGAGTTATACAAATCAAAATTGTATCATGAATCAGTGTCTTCAAATTAAAGTTTTTTTTTAGCTTAGAGTTTCCTCTTTTTCTATCTACAGTGCTTTAGATAATTGACCACTATCCACATTCCCTCTCTTAAATTATTGTTATAACATGGAATAAAAATTATAGTCACTCCTGGAAGAAATTGTTGGCTTGGGGTGTGGGGTTGCTGGGTTGGGAAGGGGGTGTTTCAATACATCAGTGCGTACTAGAAACTTTTTAAGAATTGTTTTCTCTACATATAAAATCTATATTATATCTATATAAATCACATACCAATGCATTTACAGTTTTGTCAGAAAGTGGAAAAATAGTATATTGTGAAAGTACCATTGTTCGTGGGTATCAATTTTCGTGGTTTTCATGGGGTACCAATTTTCATGGTTTTTGTGGGTAAATAAAACCATGAAATTTGGTTCCCAACGAAAAGAAGATTTCCATTGATTTGTAAACTGAAATCCTCAAAACCATGATTTCAAGAGTCTATGAACTTGTGATTATTCCCTGTTCCATGAAAATTGGTATCCACGATTAAAGTACTTTCACAGTATTAATTAATAATGTTTGTTATATGGGATGGAAACTGTAAACAAACAACCTTGGTCTCATAGGCTGCTTTAATTTTCAGCAGTAATTAGAAGGCATTGTTTGTAATGCATTCAGATTATTGAATTATTCTACTTTTCAATAATGGATCCAGTTTTTATTATGCCCTATGTGTACTGGTCTACATTAATTAAGTAAGCTTCCATTGTCTGTAATAGATGTTTTCTTCACTACAGCTTTCCTATATTGAATTATGAGTTAAATATCGGCTTTCCTTTTGTATTAAAGGGTCCTGTTCTCTTGGTTTGTTTTATTATTGTATTTGTTTTTAAATGTTATGTAAATAAATGAAGTTAGGACAATACATGTACATTAAATATTTTTTTTTCGATTTTAAAACAGAAAGTTCTACAACACTGTATGTATTTGATTCTTAGTTTTGTAATAGGCATTCTTCTCTTGATATAGAAATGAATGCTACTCTGGTGTTCTATTGAATGTTATTTTTTATATATACTAAGTGTGCTAAAAAAGGTAAACATGATAATTCCAGTGTCTTATTTAAATCCGGTTAATCTGACTAGTACAAAGCAGGGTCTGTTTGATTGGCTCAGTATGCCTGACTAGTACAAATCAGGGTCTGTTTGATTGGCTCAGTATGTCTGACTAGTACATAGTGGGGTCTGTTTGATTGGCTCAGTATGTCTGACTAGTATATAGCGGGGTCTGTTTGATTGGTCAACCGTTCTTGTCCTGAACTGCATGAAATATCAGCCATAGAATTAAATAATATTTATGTATACTAAGAGTGAAAAATAGTAGCCATGATGATTTCATTGTCTTATTCAGTTCATCTACAGTTGAACTTCACTCGCTCAAACTCGGATGGCTCGAACACCCGGGATTTCTCGAACACAATTCAAAGTACCAAAATTTTCTTCTATATAATCAATATTAATAACCTCGGATTTCTCAAACTGATTTCTTGAACACTCGAACTGACTAGTCGGTCCATTCGCTAATAAATCTTAGAGAATAACCCTCACTAACGCGAACTTGTCAGCAATTTTGTCAGCTTAGGTAATAAAAGGTGTGAAAAACTGAAACCCTATCATTAATCAGTGTCATTTTAGTTAATTACAAGTAAAATTTAAGTCGTCACTAATTAGGTAGTTTTGATCTTTAACATAACACTGATTGTTCGAGAATGTTCCGAAGTCAGTATGATAAAAGCATGAAAGAAAATCGGATGAAAGCAAATTATTGACCAAGGAACTCGAACTCTGAACGATTTTAAAAGCGAACACAGCATTTTTAATGTCCACAAATCAGCATAATCTTCCGAAAGCAAATGAAAAAGATCCACGAACTAACACAACTTTGTAGGAAGTAGGCAATTTCTAATGATAAACTTGGACCGGCGCTGAAAAAAAATCTGGAAATACACGAACTTCAATTTCTTGAACTCCTGATAACTCAAACACATTTCAATGGTCCCTTGGAGTTTGAGCTACAGAGGTTTGACTGTAATTTTCATCCCAAAAATTGCGAAAAACTGATGCCAATAAATACAAATGTACATTTTTTACAAATACAAGAAAGAGTAATCAAGGGAACCAAGGTTATAGCAGTAATCAAAAGAATGTAATCCAGGGACAAAGACCAGACATGGAAAACATACATAAACAACAAAGAACATAAAGTAACTAAAATCATACATACAAAATAACAAAAGCAAATGAGCAACTCAGACTCCACTAAAAACTGGGAGCATGGACCAGGTGCACCGGTATGGTAAGTGCCGTCTGGTTTTCTAGAATCACCCGCTGAGTTGCTCATAAAAAGTCAAGTCCAGGATAGACAAAAGAGGAAAGGAAAACTATGACACGTTGTGAACAAATCAGTTTTCATGGCGCAGATGGATCCACTGTAACGATCCACTAGTTCATGATGACAGCCATAAAACTTTTGTAGTGATGACTTCAATCTTGTAGCAACATAACCCTGCTCCAGAAGTCTATTTGTTAGAATTCTAGTGCGATACAAAAAGTCTATGTAGTAGACATAATGTATGAGTTGAGATATGAACACTCCATACGCATGTGCTGAAGGGATGTTGCCACAGATGAAAGGAAAGTTTACAATTTTGAATGAAAAGTCATCACGTTTGTTGTAAAGTTTGGTCAATAGTTTTCCTTTACCATCGATTTCTATGTGTAGGTCAACATATGAGGCTGGCTTCACAGTGTCTGTAGTATCCTTTATCTCAAGTTCTTTGGGATAGATGCAATGTATCAAATCCCCATAATTAGGATTGTTTTAAGATAATATATGTCATCTATATAGCGGAAACTGAGATCAAAGGATCTAGAAATGATATTCTTTCTTTCGAATTAGGTCAGCTATAAATATATATATGTATTTGAAATAACCTCTATGCTTCAAGAGGTGCAAACTTTACAATTTTATTCTTTGAAAGTAATTTGAGTGCTCACCACATGATTTGGGTTATCAATTAATAGGAGGTACACATGTATATTAGGATCTCTTTGTCTGTCCATCATTTTGTTCTTCTGTCTGAATTTTGCCTAATTATCTCAGTTCTCTATAGATGGATTGGTGTTTGGCTTGATTTTGGATGCTGTCAGATATCCACTGACTGTTTTTGTAAGACAATTTTCACTATATGGAATGATAGAGAAAATTACCATCACTTAAATATCAGCTTCCAATGAATGCATTGATTTCAAATTTGATGTGTGGCTTCATACAGATAAGGCATACATTGTAAATGAATTTGGATGCTCTGCAATATCAACTTGTTGTATAAATGAGTGTATATCTAGCTGAATATTTCCTCCAACGTTATGTTTCTTTATACTCAGAAAAACATTATTCCAGTCATTCCTTAATAAAACTGAGGAATGTAATGAAATAAATTTTGTAAACACATAAACGTGTACCAGTATGTACATGTACACAGTACAAGTACAATTGTGTCTTAAAGGACAAGCTAATACAGGAGAATTGTTGGAAAATAAAGTTTTCTTTAGGGTAAATTACTTCCATAACATCCGTTTTATTTGTTTAATAAGCAAGGTTTTAAATTATGATTGTTGATCCAAATGTGTCAGAAAATATTTTTTGACACCTTTCAAATAAGGATGAATTTGTATAATTGTTCATGTAAATCCACTCATGTTTTCATATTATATGGTTACTGAGATGGCATGTTGTTTGGAAATGTCATGCACAGTTGGGAAATATTTTGAACAAGTTTGGCTCAGATTGGGAAAATAATTTTAAGTTTGAGTGTCCAAGGCTAGAAATGTTTTCTTCAAGTTATAATTTACAAACAGTTATAACATAAGGTTTACATTGAAAGTTGAACATTGAATAGACACTATGCAATAAAATGTTCACAGTGGAAATGTTTAAAAGAAAAGTCAGTACATTTCAAAGTAAATAGTTTATTTTATTCCCAATATCATGCTGAGAACATCATGCTAAATCTTATCATGACTATTTCAAAAAACATTTCTTTCAATTGAAGCATTTTAAGCTGTCTTGAAGTGTTTGACAATAAATGTGAATTAATGCATGAATTGCTAATTAATTTGATATTTCAGAATGTAGACCACCTGAGTTGGCTTGGATTAACAAAAGAAATATCCAGTGGGACGTCATTGCAGCCCTTCTGGGATAAACAACAGTCTATAAGAAAGACAGAGGAACACAATAGAATTGTTTTTGAAAAGTTCCGTAAAATGCTGTAAGTACTTGGGTTATTGTCCGTTATAAAGTGTTAATGTCTTTTGAAAAGAAGTTATGTGATTAACTAACACAAATGGTCTTTAACTTTAGGTTAGGTCTATCAACCTTGTAATGGCTCTAAATATGATTGATTACTCATAGTAAATGAATTCACATTTTGAAATGAAATTACCTAAACAAGGAAAATGTATCCCCCAAAAAAGTAATATGAATTCATAATTACCCATTGGAATTACTGTACAGGGGTTTTGCAGCATTTTGCATATTCAAGCTTAAAATAAAAAAAAGTTTGTCCCCTACCGCAATGCAGAAGGGGACATAGAAATACTGGTGTTCTTGAGCTGAAAAAATTGGCAAGTAGAAAAAGTGAATGTATTGCCTTTAGTTTGGAAAGCAGATATTGATCATGTTAAAGTTCATTTTTATATGAGGCTTGTCCTCTTGAATTCTACTATATTCATAATTTCTGGAATTATGTCATTTGTACCAGGATACATGTACCTAAAATCTTGAACAGCTCTTTGATATAAAAACTGTCATGTCTGTTGTTCCTGTCTTTTTAAATGTCAGTCTCTTTAAGAATCAGGCAGTGGGTGAAATGTGGTATGAAAAATCCCATCATTTAGATATTTTAATTTGACTATACACACCATCAGAATCAAGGAAACGGACAAGATTTCCCATATCATGCTGGACCATTGAGTTACAATTCCACTGAAATGCACTGAATTTGAACATTTCAAGGGCAGATAACTCTGTCAAAAACCTCATTTTTCTGAGATTCTATTGAAAAATTTCTGAGCAAATTGAATGATGCAGAAATCAAATAATGGTCCTTTTAAATAGAGAAAGCATCGTTGAGTGATATTTTATTGTCTGATCAGTGTGGTTTTGACACGTATGTTTCAGATTTTTCTCATTTGGCCTGATACTTACAAACACTTACATGTACACTTAAACTCCACAAATGAAGTTAGTATGCTGTTTGATTTTGAACAGTGTTTTGTCAGTTATATTATAAATATTTATATAATTTATTCAAGGTGTTTATATTGATTCCTACCTGAACTCATGATGAGTATTTATTTATATTTTTTAAAATCTAGTTGGAATAAAGCCACATGATTATATTTTTACTGTCTTCATGCAAATAGATTAAAGTGAAGCCTGTTTAAAACTTCCTGTTTGAGGTCTTTCTTGACATTGCTTGAAAGAGAATGTGTGAACTAAAATTTTCTTCTCAAAATTGGTAATAAATAAGCTGTTTGAATTGTTACATACCATACTGAAATTCACTTGCCAATTTTTGGAAGGCCTGGGCTTTCTGAGGAAATTGGCCCTATGAAATATGGTAAATACAAAGATGAAGACTCCAAATCATTACCTTGAGCATGTTGAGTAAATGTAAAAGGTAATCTTTCAGCTATTGATTATTGGAAGGAGCTTAGAGATTAGGTCAAATTTCTATGAGCATACGTGTACATTTCTTAGGACAAGAAAAACATGTTTGTTTAAGGTTACCTTACCTATTTTTTTTTATAAAATGCTGCTAAACTATCATTTTTTTATTTAGCACCATTTAAGTGAAGAAATTCTCCCATAAGTGTTTATATACACCCTTACATATTTTTATAATTCAATGTAACCTTAAACAGATATATTTTTTTCTTGGCCTTACTTGGATAACAGCAATTAGTAATTGAGGTGAATCTGAAGGCAGGTATTGTATAATATTTTCATATTTATTTTAGATTTTCATTGATTCTTTGAAAAGCAGGGTTTATCTGAATAAAATTTGTACTTTACATATATATTTCATGAGTTGAGGGAAATTTTACATCAGTTACATGCTTGAATTGAATTGATATTATGTGTAAAACAAAATGTTAATATAAAATTGAATTGCAAAGTAAGGGGTATATAGTGATAGGGGTGTCCATCTGTACTTCCTTCCTTTCTTCCATGATGGAGAGGGGTACACATCTCTTATCCTTAATATGTAGAGGGGTACCATTTCCTGAACAACATCACTAAATGGAATTTAAATGAAACTTTCTCTGCATCTCTATTACATATTTCTATTGTATACATGTATCTTCAATTTAATTTTTTTTTAGATCCAAATGAATTTGGGGGTACTAATGCAGCAAAACAGTGACTTTTGTCATTTATGAATAAAGATCCATATGTCCATCTCTTATCCATTTCCCTCCTACACCACTGAGCATAATTTAAAGAAACTTTTACAGAATCTTTATTACATATACCTACTGTGCACCTCCTTCTTAAGATTTTGATCCAATTTTGAGGTCAAAATGTGCATGTTATCAAATTGGGGGGGGGGGATATCAAGGTTCATGTATAATGACATTGCTCAAAGGTTTTCTAGTATTCAAATTTTCAAAATTTATTTGTTCTTCACTATAGTTATCTCCCCTAAAATAGAAAGTTAATATTGAAATTACTTGAATAAATTTTTATGCAATCTCAGTACAGAAATGACAGTAATTAATTGTAACACGCTGACAAGAAACCTTATATTTATAAAGCCAGTTTTGTGCAGCATTTTTTTTATTTTGCCATTCATTAGAAGCTTGGGGCTTATTCAACATCAATGTCATGTCATGCCAATTGATTCTAACGACTTCGGAGAAAAGAAGCTGTAGAAAAATAAGTTTTAGTCGTAATCGTTGTTTTGAGGTGTCTTTTAAGAAAATGGTTTGATTGTCCCCTGTCATGTAAATTGTACTGTTCTAAGAATACAATAATCACAAGGCAATTTCATCATGTTTGGAAAGGAAATGATCGTTAACTGTTGTTATGGGAATAACAGCATTAGCTTGATAAGGAGAACTACCAGCATTGCATTCATTTCTGAGTTAATTGAAGAGGTTTGAGACTGCCCATGATTTTACATTGAAAAGCCAGTGGAAGGTTTTTGGGGGATTTGATGATCTTCGTGTATGTTTAGAGGGACTTTATATTACTGTTAGTATTATACATATATAAAGGCTATGATGTAGACAATAAATAGGTTGTATACATGTATTTGTCTATTGCATGGTTGTTGAACATTAGGCAATTTTCTTACTGAATAAGGAGTGAGGGTTTCTCTTTCATACTCCCCTGCATATACAGAATATTTAATTTCATGAAGTAACTAGGGTCTAAAGGCTAGTTAATGATGATTTTTGTAGTGCTGTAGATGTAGGGTTCCCTGCTTAATTTCATATATATATTAACATTTTACATAATGTATATTCCTATTTCCATATTTCTAAAATGAGTCCAAATTTGAATTTCATCAATCCATTAATTTAGTCATTGATTCTGCCTACTATACAAATATCTTTGAAAAGAAAATGAAATGAATATGTATTGGATGTCAATTTTTGATATTTTTTCATTTCAAACTTTGGATTTATATTTAAAGTGCTCTTCTCTAGAGAAAGACTATGATTATTTAGAGTACTTTGAATACCTGTTATTTATAATACTGATTTATGAGGTATATAAAGTATGAAGATGAATTGTAGTATAGTGTATGTGTTGTTTTTATTGCAGTTGTATATTGGTAAGGTGCTGTCATTGTTGTCAATAGACATTTGGGTTTTCTTGGGATAATTTGAGTATTAGTTGGTTGGTAATTATAAAATTTTATTACAAGTTTCCAAAACACAAAAGGAGGGTCTGTATTGATTTTGGGGTTAAGGTCTTAACCATTTTAGAATTAAGGGTTCTAAAGGGGTCTAAAGCAAGCATTTCATGGAATTAAACTAAATATAACTCCAGTAAAAGTATAGGAATTTCTATGAAATTGTTCCAACATTATTCTATACCACAATGGATAGACTTTGACCGATTTTGGTGTGAAGACTAATTTTTAAGAATTAGGGGCCAAAAAGAAGTCAGAAACATGTATGCATTTTTCTGATGTCATGACAATAACTAGACTAATAGTGAATAAATCTCTTTAAAATTGTATTGCAAGGTGGCATACAACCAAAGGAAGACTTGGATAGGTTTTTTGGGGTTGAGACTTGAACCTTTTTGAAATTAAGGGCCAAAAAGTTTCCTGAAACAAGCATTTTCCTTATGTCCATATATTAACTTAAGTATATGGGAATGGATCTCATGTAAATTTTACTTCCATGTGTCATACCTTAAAAGGAAAAATGGGATTTATTTTGGAGGTTATGACTTGCATCAAAATAAGATAGGGGTCAGAAAGTGGCCAGAAGCAAGTTTTTTTTCTGATTTCTGCTTAATAACATAAAAAATAGAGAATGGATTGCTTTGAAATTGTACAAGTTGCCATATTTCCACAGGAGGTTTAGGATTGACTGCAGGATTTGACTGGAAGCATTTAGGAATAAGGGCCAAAAAGTGACCACTTTTTTTTCTGTGTCAAATGTCAAGTCGTCCTGAAATGTCCTGTGTCAGGAATGGGGACTAATCTGGATTCCTGACCTCTGACCTACACCAATTTGAATCCCTTAAGCGTATGGATACTTAGAAATACTGTAGAATTGTATTTTTAAAATATGGGCTTTTCCTCGATAATATTTCACTTATTAAACCATCAAGTGTGTTGTGTTGGACTGGAACAGAGTAGGGTTCCCTCAAATATACTTGTCCTGAAATTTATTTTCTATTAAAATATGCCTCCAAAGGGTTATGAACTGAAATCAATTATCAGTATAAATGTAAAGTGAAACCCGTCTGAAAAGAAATTCAAATAAAACAAAATTTTGTCTAACCTAAACCCTCAATGTATTGGAAAGTTGTCTGAACCAAACTTTGAATTAACTCCTCTGGTTTTATTTGTTTCATAGAATTAAAACTTTTTGCCCAGTGACCCCCACTTTTTTTTTGTAATTTAATTAAACACATCTTTAAATGTTTTTTGTGAAGTTTTTTATGAAATCCTTGTTATTTCTTCAGTGTTTTTAAAAGATAAAACCTACTAAAACAAAACCTATGGAAAATCAAGAGGAATCCTTTTCCTGCCAAAATTTCAAATGCTTATATCTAAACGAGCACACTGACCCATCTATGTTTTCTTCTTACATGCATATTGCTCTAGCATAAAAGATCAAAAAAGATTTCACAACCCTTTGAAAACCTTGATATTTTAAAATAGGCCAGCGAACATCATTAAAACAGAAAAAAAAACCCACAACATTCTATCCAAAAAGTATTGTTTTCACAGTACTGTGTATAATTATTTAAAAGCTGAAATGTCCAAGTCCTGTTAAAACATATTAGAATTGTTGACATACTACTTAACATCCCGTTAATAATAGTTATCAATACTTCTATCCTAACAGAGTGTTATTTTTGTTGTGACAGAACAGAAATATAAAACTCTGTCACGTAATGTAATTATCAAGCCATTATGTGTTGATTGATCGAATTAAATCTCATTGATCAATGGAGAAGGTATTGTTAAGAAACTATTAGTGGTTCAATCATTAACAATGGCTGGAATCCTGAAGTTTTATCAAAGATAATGGTAATATCATCTCAATAGATAATTGATTTGGGATAAAAGAAGGATCTCATGTCCTGCATGATTTGCTTGTTACTTTCTTGTGCATTTTAATTATGGATTTATTATGGAGATTAATTTTCATAGTTGCCTTGCAATTGATTTTCTATCACTTCTACTTTTTCACTTTACTTCACTTTAATGATATAAATGGTCTCTAAGAGAGGTTGATCTGTTGTCCAAGGTTACATGGTGGTTTATATATCTATTGTAACACACTACAGTAAGACTATACCTGCTGGAATACACAGGTTTGAAACCAGGAAAAGCATTAATGTAAACCTGTATTATGCAACACACTTTCCACTAAAAATCATGTCATATTTGGCACATTGATGGAATACAAAGCAGACATTTTTTTGGCAGAATCTTTGCCCCATTCCAAAAGAGAAACATGCTCCATATAATAAATGACCAAATATCCAAAATTCACAATTGTGACTTTTGAAACATCAACCTGAGATTGGTAAATGATTCATACGAAAATTTGTAATACAAACAAAATCCCCTGTCCACTTCACTTTCTTGAGTTTTTCATACTAAAGTGACACCTCATGAACTTCAATGTAATGAAACTGTTACGGTCCTTCTAGAATTTTAATTAGAAATAATTGAAAAATATTATTTATAAAATTCTTGTCCTCATGTATGTGTACAATGTTTGTAGATTATTTCCCATTCTTACAATTTTCAGCTCTTTTTTCCAACAGTAGGAAAATGTACTGGTTTGAAAACAGTAAAAGATTTAATTTCAACCTGTCGAATGCAATGTACACTTTTTACTTAAAATCCTGTCATTGCTGTATGGTAAATTAAAAGTTGTTACTTCTCTGTCAGGAACTATAAAAAGGATTTCATTTTTATTGATTGTCATGTATTGCAGGGTTTGAAACTCACTCAAATTCTAGCCAGTCCTGAGTACAATTTTTCAATATATTTACTGTATGACTTTATGAATTTTTGCTATAATTAGCCAGTCCTGCCAAAAAATAGCCTGTCTCAGGCTGGTGGGCAGGCTACTATTTCTAACTCTGGTGTATTGCCTTGGATATTAAAAGCTGCTAACCCTAATAAAAATATCCTTACTTGTTCAAACATAGCTCAGAAATGATCCCAAACCCCAATTTGTAGTTGAAGTCCTGAATATGGTGTTTCTGTTTAATATTGAAAACCAAGAAAAAATAAATATATTGATGAGGCCCCCCCAAAAAATACATGTATGTCTGTTTCCTGGTACCTTACCTACCCTATTGTTATGTGCCTACCATAAAACATTGTTTGACCACTTTTGCTCAAGGGCCATTGTAGTCTAGATTATTTAACCCAATGTAAATGTTTTTGAAAAATAAAATAATTTCCCCACTACATACCCTATTTTTTCTTGCTGGTATATAGCAGGAATTAAGACTTAATTTTTTTTTGGCCTGATAATATTAGTATTACACTGATAAACTATTTACAACTTGCATTTTTTCTTGTTATCTTCTATAGGATTGATTATTTTTACTACAAATTCAAGTTTTTTGTACCGTTATTCCAAATTTTCCAATTTGATAAATTGACAAATATTTTTCCAATTAAAAGAGGATGGTAGTTTTAAGAAAAACCTGAACAATAGCACTGTAATAGTAGATGTTATGCATTTTTTTGCAACATACAATGTACTTATTATAGTTTTTCTTCACATTTTGATGGTCTACTTGTCTTTCCAAACAACTTCTAAGAAATCACATACTCTATTTCTTTATAGTCGTAATAGGTTTATTTTAGTCTCAATTGCACTGAGGCTAGTCTTCTACTGAGTGATTCCCTTTGATAACTGTCTGAAGTATTAAATTTTATTTAATTATTGTTGCAGGCCTGTTTTCACATATATCTCCAAAACCGTTAGGTTTAACTAAATTCTTTCAATGACTGAAATGATCCTTATTAGAACTACAAAAGTCATCAGGGAAAAAAGTTGTCAGACGACTCCTGGTAAGAGTTATTGTCCTTGAAAAGGGAAAAATGAAGGGTTTTTTTGTTGTTTTTTTTACTGTTTTCAACCACTATCTTGAAAACTATGATAGATAGATAGAAACTTTCGATTGCTGAAGTGATCCTTATGATAAGTCCTACCAAAGTATTCTTGAGTCAAAATTGTTGGACAAATTCTTGTTAAATTTATTGCTTTTGAAAGGCAAAATTTTTAACAGGTATTCTTTACCCACCATGTAACTAAAGTTTGCTTGGGTTTTAATTATACTTGCACAGATGGGAAGGTGAGTGATAATTAGGCATTTGAGTCTGGTAGGTTAAAGGTTAATATCAACAGTTTTGAAAATAACATTTAACATTTTTGTTGAATTCAATCTTATGAATTTTAACTCCTGTTTACAAAGTAAGGAAAAAATAGGTATATGATTTTATGACCTTGCAAGGATTTACATTATACCTCCCTCTAAAAGGTACTACATGTATTTTATAGTAGTTATATGCTATTTGTCTCTCTGAAACTGGTGAATGGGATTTGATAGAACTTTTACTAATTCTATATCACGTTAATCCATTGTTTAGCTCTTATTTTGTTATTAATGCTAGTCTGTCTAGACTGGACATATTATGGTATACCGGTATAGGCCTGTCCATCTGTACACTTCACAGAATAGCTTGAAAATGCCAATTTTTGTGAAACTTTTGTGGATTGTTTCTTTCTATTGATATGAGCTCTTTAGATTTTAATTTACACTTTTTTCTTGTTTGTTTTATAGGAATTAATTCATACACAAATTTGGGGATACTTATGTTTTTAGACTTTAACTCAAATACCTTTAGAGCAATGTCAGTAGTACTTTGGTGAATATGTTGATGTAAGTCCACTTTCAATTTTTGTCAGTAATTTAATTTTATGATTTAGAGTTAGGAGATTTTGTTAAAAAAAAGGGGGGATTCCACATTTTTCTGACTATAATTCAGTAGTGGTTGCACCCATTTCATGAATTACAATTGGTGTTACCTCATTCTTAATTGTTATGAATTTCTTATTTTTTGGGGGGTTTGGGGAGGATTATTTTCCCATTCTCAACCCTCTGAAACCAACTTTTAAGTGGGTGGAATAAAATAAAAGATGCATGTGTACAGCACACCTGGTCTGTGTTGTGTTTGGATGTTTCTTTAGTTTGAAATTTAATATTATCAACCATTATTTGTACAAGTACATGTACATGTTCCACAAATGTCAAATGTTATAATTTTCAGTGATTATTAATCTATTAACAGACTATCCCTTGCCATTTGATATGAATTAATCTCAGTTGACAGTTGTTCTCTGGAGTACATAAATGATAATTCCACAATCCTACTTCCCTTGCTTTGGTCAGGTCTTCATTACTAATAGGCTATAATATCCTGGATGTAAATCTCCATAAATTGATTTCCTGACAATTCTTTCCTGTAATTGCATTCTAGCCCTTTAATGGAATCAATATGTACATTGTTTTGGCGTGGTTCTGACATTTTGTGATAATTGATTCTTTTAAAGTACTCTTTCTAACCAATGGTAAACAAAAACCCCAAAAAATGTCTTAAATTTAAAATTTGCAACATGTCCTTTTTGTTGTTCATATATATTAATGTTTTGTATTTGGTTGGTGGCAATATTCATGTTAATAGGCAGATAAACAACAGAGGCAGGCAATGAAAAGACTGGCATTAGTTGGTGATGTGAAAATTGGACTGTGTTTGTAAACCGATTCCCTTTTGGACTTTAAAGTTTATTAGGTTGGTTTACCCAGGTTCAAATTTGAATTCAAGTAGCAATCTTTATAAAAATCACACAGGAGATGATTCATGCATGTCAAAAACCCACTGAACTCTGTTTTCTTTCTTATTCAGAATCAGTAACAAGCCACATAATCAGTCGTGGTTTTTAATTTGATTGTTGCACTTTTGAGATAAAAATTTTATAGATTGTACATGAAATTGGCCCTTTGCAAGAGTTATCATTCTTGATTTTATTTTATTTGTTTGGTTTTAGTAGGAGATAAATGCATGATTTCCTAAAAAGTGCAGATCTGAATACAAAAATAATTATTGTTAATATGTGAAAATATATAGCATACACAGACTGAAAAGGATTGTTAGTTTGGTTGGTTTTCCTACACCATGAATCACTTTACCGTTGGCAGTGTCTGAATTTTATGTGGACTGGTAAGTAAGTTGATATGAAGGAACTCTTTGAAGAGTAATCAAGGGAACCAAGATTATAGCAGTAATCAAAAGAATGTAATCCAGGGACAAAGACCTGACATGGAAAACAAACATACACAACACAGAACATAAAGTAACTAAAATCCTAAAGCCTCTGGTTGGACAGGTTTTCAAATTATTCATGGTTTTGTTTAGACAATTTTCACTGTACATGTACATGTATGTATCAAGTTGGCAAATCTATTTTAGGATGATACAGACTGAATTTAAGGCACCTTGGATGGGAGTGTTTTTGAACCCTAAATAACAAACAACTTAATTTTGTTGGAAGTGAAAACATGGTGTTATACATGTAGTTTACAGCTGTATCCAATAAAACTTGTCTAATTATCATACATTACTTGAATCATATGACAAGACCCTTTATAACCACCACCACCCCCCTTTATTTTGACAGATTTACTATTTACATTATCCTGACTTAACAGTAGCTTAGTGGAACTTTCTCTTTTTGTTTGATACCTTTTTTTCTAAAATTTTGCAATATATGCCAGTATAACTGGGATTGTTTACTGTTTCCCTGGGTTTGTTTTCAAAGATGGAATTAGCTGGCAAACCAAATCATATCTGTTTAAATGTGTCTGAGGAGTTAATAATTGTCTACTATATTTAAGTTGCTAATATTGTTAGCAACTTTTTGCTCTCTGTATTTCAGTACTTTATATTCGCATATGATTTGCATAATTATATGTTTATACTCTGCCTTATGCTGCAGATCTGTGTCCTGTTTACCACCATAGCGTTATATTTCTAGCTTCATACGAGATAAAAATGTACATGTACCTCTTAAATATCATACATGTGTGTTCTACGTGTGTTTCTTGCTTGTACGAGAACAGGAAGTGTACATAAAATGATTGGTTAGCAATGAACATTACCTAGTTTCTGATTCAGACACAAGGGCTTGTTACAAGACTATATAGGACATATACTTTATCAGGGCCTCGATGTCCATGAATATTCATTGCCAGTTGTTCAGTCTGGTTCCTGATCTGATTTCCTGGTCAATATCATAGGCGACCCAGATCGCTACAATGTACCTCTTTTAAAAATATCAGACACGTGTTTATGTGGTTTTTTTTTGCTTGTATGAGAACGGGAAGTTTACATTAAAAGATGAAATGATCTGTTAGATAGCATTGATATAATATTGCCCAGTTTACAATTCAAACTAGGGTTTGTTACTATTGTCTTCATAGGTCATTTACACATTATCAGGATCCCAATAAATGTAAAAAATAATTGCCAGTTGTTTTTCCGGTTCCAGGTAACTAGTTGTTTTCATTGAAAACATTTGGGTCATCAGGGTTACAAAAGAGTATGCAATCATATCAACGGAACCAAGATTCTAGCGGAAGTCACCCATTTTCAGGGCGTGTCATATTTGTGCCACTTGGGATTTGAAAGTAAGCCAAAATCAGTGACAGAGAATATTTGACAATTAGCAACTTTGAAGACTTCAGTCTTTGATTTTACTGTAAATTATACTCTAAGGGTTTTGAATCTCACCATTTTACATTTGCCAAAAATAACAAAAATTAGGGATTTGTTTAACAAGAATAGGTATGGTGAATATGATAAGGAGACAACAGCACCAATGGGATGAAAATGTCAGCCTAAGTTCACCCATTGGTTTTCAGTGAACGAAGAGGAAATCCTCACACCACAGGGCAGGATGCGGCTGGCTATATATCATATAACATCACTATATATACACAGGCACAGCAAAATAGTTGCCCCTATATACTCAAGTAAAATAAAGTAAAGGCGAAAACCAAACAAGACATACATAGGCAGAAATTCCTGACCTAGGACAGACGTGAAAAATGTGGCAAGGTAAAGTTCTGTGACTGACATGATCACAACCCTCCCCCTTTAAAGTCTGGCCACTGTGGAAAAAAATATAATACAATTTAACATACCTGAAGTTCAAAAAGGTCTGAGACCCTTGCGACAACAGAGATAAAGAAACTGAATATAAATTACACAAATGTACAAACTAAGGACTACTAGTTGTTAACTGACATGCCATCTACAGACCAGTTTATACTTACAAAAAGTTATGTTCCCATTATGTGTAAAATCTATCCCAATTCTTCCCAAGTGCGATTGAGAACCGCCGTTATGTTCCCATTATATGTAAAATCTATCCCAATTCTTCCCAAGTGGGATTGAGAACTACCGTTACCGTACATCATAAGTCATACAATAACGACACAACCCATTTTATGCCACAAACTTTTTTAAAATATAGTGTTTTAATTTCTATATAAAGACCCTACAATAAATCAATCTTAACACCAGAAAATGCTATCCTTAACAATATGACAACAATATCATAACTATGTCGCCCATGCGGATCGGGTGTCAAAAGAATATGCCAGCAGCAGGGCTTAGCTTGTTGTAAAATATGACAAAATAGTACTAATGATTGAAAGGAATATAACCATCAAATAGAATGTGTTTAAAGATTAGTCTTTCATCAGACTAATGACACACTCTCATTGACAAATGTTAAAATAAATGGCAGTAGTGCTCTGTAGCAGGTTAATTTCCTGAGGTGGTTATTTTGGCACAATTTAGCAATTGGTCTTATAAATGCTAAAATAAAATCTGCAAAATATTTACATGGTGCATAAGTACCTAGTGCACCGTTAAGTATCTGCCAAAATTAGAAATGCTAAAATAATTCTCATACCTGTTTGCCTGAAAATCGCCAAATTTTACACCTGCTTAGATACAACTTGTCTTACAGTATTAAAATTATTCAATGCAGCAACACCAAACCATTTAAGCAAGTAGAACTCACAGTAGTATTATTTTTATACTTTGGTTTTGTTCATGATAGCTCTTCTTGAAATATTAACCTATAAGGCTTGCAGATTTAGTTTGATCATCTAGATTTCCATGGTGCATTTGTTTTGCTCAGAAAATAAATTCGCATCTAAGATCTAATTCCACATGCATAGACAGAATTATGGAGTGATGCATTTTTTCATGTGATCTATAGAAGTTATATCTGTTTTTGATTATATAAGATCACAGCCACTTAAAGCCTGTAGGCAATGCAAACTTCATTTACATTTAAATGTAAAATTTCATATTGGATGGAAATGACGATTTTCTTAACTTGATGCAAAGTTTTAATTTAGGATTTAATTTCAATTTCATTGGAAATGGAATTTCCTGGGAATTTTTTTTTCCTTATATCTTAAGGCTGTTTTGCATGAAGATGATTTTAAATACCATTCCATATAAAATTCAAACACTGTCGACGGTAGAGATGAATCATGGTGCAGAAAAATCTACATTACAAACATCATAGTACGCCATATTTGACTTTTCTGCACAGAAGGAGAGAAAAATGCTCCATCTCTTTGAAATTAACCAAATTAAGAAGGTTCACTTTTGAAAAGTACTAATTTTATACATGTACATAGCCTAATATTTATTTCAAAAGTGCAAGAGCAAAATGCAAAACTAAGATTGGACATGTGGTTAGTAACTGTTTCTGAATAAGAAATAAAAGTGAATTTTTAGGGTTTTTGACATGCAAGATATTTATAAAGACTACCACTTAAAGCTAGTTCATCTTCAGTTTTCTTTGTGAAGCAAGTTAGCAGGGTCACAAACCAATCCTTAATTACAGTATATTTCAACATACGACAATGTTTTGGTATCCACAAATAGCAGAACTACATTATCCCAGTCTGAAACAATACCCTCAGGCCTCCTTGATACTTCTCAGAAATGCAATCTTCAGTATCTTAGCATTCTTATAAAGCTCTATAATATATATTCCATTTGGTCAATAAGTACATTTAAGTGCTAAAAGATAGATAATTAGCAATCTATTTCCGCATGAAATAGATTATAACTGTTGGAAGTAATGTTTTTAAAAAATGGCATATACAGTTAGGAAGTGAGTAAATCTTTAACGTAGTTACTTGGTGTATGATATAGGAGGTGAGTGAATCTTTAATGCAGGTGCTTAGTGTGTGGTATAGAAGGTGAGTGAATCTTTAACGCAGGTGCTTAGTGTGTTATATAGGAGGTGAGTGAATCTTTAATGCAGATGCTTAGTGTGTGGTATAGGAGGTGAGTGAATCTTTAACACAGATGCTTAGTGTGTGGTATAGGAGGTGAGTGAATCTTTAACGCAGGTGCTTAGTGTGTTATATAGGAGGTGAGTGAATCTTTAATGCAGATGCTTAGTGTGTGATATTGGAAGTGAGTGAATCTTTAACGCAGGTGCTTAGTGTGTGGTATAGGAGGTGAGTGAATCTTTAACGCAGGTGCTTAGTGTGTGGTATAGGAGGTGAGTGAATCTTTAACGCAGGTGCTCAGTGTGTGATATAGGATGTCAGGGGCATAGCTAGGCCTGTTTTATTTGTACGCAAAATTACGGCGAGGGGTCTTGGGGGGGAGGGGGGTCGCTCAAGGCCCCAGTGAGTCATTGCATAAAACCTTTATTTCATCTTTAAAATTTGTGTTTTTATTTTTGTTACTTTTTCCGAAAGTACGCAACTGCGTATTTGCGTATAGGCAGCTACGCCCCTGGATGTTGCACACTTTCCCATTGGTCGAGACATCAGTAATATAACAATATTGTGGTATGTTATCAACAAGGTCAAATGTTACTGATACCAAATAGCTATGATGTATGTTCATAAAGTTTGGTGTACCTTCTGCTGAAAATATGATCATAAATATGAGGATTCTCACATGACAGAAAATTGACAACTATATATAAGCACATTTCAAAATTTGCAGTGCACATTTCTGGTGAAATAGTTCTTCTTATTTTTTTATGACATGCATGAATCACTTCCAGTCTGTATAATATCTTTAAAATGACTGCTACTTAAAAATGTACAGTTAAATTATCAAGGGATAACTTCATGTTGGATTATACATATTAGTTGAATATAAACTTTTCAGATTTTAATGAAACTTATCTGAAATACAAGTCAAATTTGAGATTACCAAATTGAAAACCAGACATTTTGTCTTTGAAAGGTCAAAAGTTAAAAAAGTAGTGGAAATGTTCTACATGTTTTCTTGGATTCTATATATACCCGCATTATGTTTTTATGGTAGGGGTCAAATGAAACATTCTCTTGCTGACTTATATTACCTGCAAACAAATTTCATGATGGGGAAGTCGAAGTCAAAATTAGCTACCTAATTTTGGATAAAAAATTCTTGTGCCAATAGATACATGCCAGTCTAATAGAGATCAGAAATTATAGCACTTTAAGGAATAATATGAGGTCAATTCAACCAGTCCATTCCTGTAAGGTGGCATACTTCTAAGAAGCAATCATGATAAAAATCAGGCAGAAGATGATTCATGGATATCAAAAATCCACCTGATTGAAGTCATTTTCATTTCTAATTCAGAAATACAATACTGTTACACTACAGAGCACATAACTAGTTTTAGTTGGCATTTGGTTGTGTTAAGATAAATACAACATTTGTAGATACAAAATGTAGATTGTATATGAAATCGGCACTTTGCAAGAGTTATTGTTATTGATTGTGTCGATTTGAGTGGGAGATGAAATTTTTTTTTCTTCAAAATTACAGATCTGAATACAGAAAAGATTATAATTACATAAAAATATTGCTATGTGTATTAAAAAAAAACATTATTTGTTCTGTGGGTTTCATCTGCACCTTGAATCATCTCTACCATTGACAGTGTCAGATTTTTATATGGAGTGGTACTTAAGTTACCATGATAATAGATCATTAGCCTTACAAAACATTACTGAATGAAGGTGATTGAATGAGATTTGTTACCAATTTCTTGTTGGAAAACTTGTTTATTCTCTGAAGAGATCTAATGGATGCCATTTTCTAAATTGATAAAAGCTATCACAATCTGAAGCATAATGTGACATAAAAAGGGGCTTCATTGAAATATCAAAACATCAATAGTGAACTAATATATAAAATTGGAGCCCTATTAAACCTTTTCTCTGGGTAATAAAGTATGTCCAGACAATATCTTGTCCTATAGATTGTTATAGAAGTGCATTAGAAAAGTAAGATATATTATGCCCACGCTCAACAAGGGTATATTTGGAATTACTTTGTCTGTCAGTCTGTTTATCTGTCAATTCAATTTATTTTCTTTGCAATTATCTCTGCACTCAGTTGATGGATCTGTTTTGTTATTTTATCTAGATAGAGCATATGTTGAAGTGATTTTTGTCTGATATTAACTTTCCATTTCCTTGAAATTTGCCATTTTCACTATATGGAATGAAAGTGAAAATTTTGGCTTTCACTTAATGGATTGATTTCTTACTTTGGGGTAGATGGGGGATTTGGTTGGGTCCAATATTAACTACCTGTACATGAATACAAAGCATGTTATTTTCTTTATATTGGCCAGAATTCAGCCTGTCTTTGATGCAAGACAGTGAAACTGACAGCTTCGGGAGGTTTTCTTGAATATTTACCATAACAATTGATAAGTTTAAAATTACTTCTGAGAATGAACCAATTTCAGCTATTTTCAGGGTGGGAAATTAGGTTTAAAACACTGATTCTAAAAACATGAACATTTTATGCCTGCAATTTTAAATTGACAGAATCTGAATAAATGAACAACCATGAAAATATATGCATCATTGTAGTTATATATATTTTTGTAATTGAAATTCAAGCAAAGTGGAGACCACATTAATGAAACCTGTGTAACCCAAACCTTATAAATAAACCCAAAACCTGTAATGACCAGACATTGCCCGAATTCATTTCATATGAGTTTTCAATGCATTTGGAACCTAATTAGACTTAACTCCTTATTAAACCCTCTGAAACAGACTTTGCTAAGTATCTTGATTTGTTGACATTTGTATCAGTTAGATGCAACTTGAAATTATTTACTAATTATGTCCATGATACATGTACCAAAAACTAGTGAAGTCTATCTAGTCTAAAAAATTATTTTTTTTTTTAGTCAAGTGGAAGTCACAGACGAAGTGCGGGAGTATTTACGGAAACCTACTTTTGACAATTGGCAGTGGGATGATCCAGAAATGTTGATATTACTACGCCAAATGTATATAGATTTAAAATTGGTGTCTAAACTTAATATTGAGGTAATATTTTTTATTTTGATAAAATTTGCAAATACTTTGTTATGCTTAGGGTCATATTGCAATACACGATTGGTCAACCCAAAAAATTTTTTGAACCGAAGCATAGATGTCCATTGATATTTTTTGCGGTGTGGTAGAGAAGAGAAAACATGCACATCTTCTTAAATTATGACGTCAAATTCTTAATTTGAAAGTGAGGTGGTCCATATAATTTATTGCTGGTCCATATGATGTCAGTGTTCTAGAATTTTTCAGAAATTGAGGTTTCCTTGCAGAAAAATCCATATAAAATCAACTTTCTCACAGTCAATGACTGCTTTCCTAACAAAACAAATCCTTACAGCATATGAAGTTTTCAACTTGCCACAGGAAAGTGTAACTAAGTACCTAACTTTCCCTGACCCAAATTTCCAAATTGACATGCCCCGGGTAACGGGAAATAGGAATCCTAGAAAACTGAATGTACAAAGTGTATATGGGTAAATATATCAAACAAATAAAAATCTGAACAGTATAATGTGTTATATTGTATCAGTCTAGAATTCCAATTACCTGTCATCTTGGCACAAGGAAAAAATATATCTAGGGAAAGTAAAAACATAGCAATGATTGTCTTGGGAAGTGATTTTATCAATTTTACAAGCTATTTCTTCAATTGGAAATTCTAAAGCATTTGTTTTAGTGGTATATTATTTCAAATTCTAGACCTATAATTGCCTCGTATGCAATGTCATCATCATTATAAATGGTTGGTTTAGTAATGAATCTATTTTAATAGTACATTTCTTTTTGCCTTACCATTTCTTCTTTGAGTCACTGCAATTTTAGGCAATTCACATAAAGTTAGGCAAAAATTCAACATTCTTGCCTAGTATTGTTAGTGTGATATTGTGTTGATTTTCAATACATCTAAATATTCCATATGATGATGTTATTAATTCTGTTTGTGCCCATTGTCATTTTGGTGCCATGTTTGCCCGCTCTCATATTTATTAAATTATTGCCCATTGTCATTTTAAAGTGTTGTTTATGATTCAATGAAGGGTAATAACATAATTTTTGAACTGATAAACTCTAGGCAATAGTCATTAGGAATAAATGGTAATATCACGAGAAAAAACAGAAAGTTGGAAACCACCACAATGGTTCTGACAGTACAGGAATTTCTGATGGAAATGGTGGATTTAACGTGGTTTTATTGTGTGTTAAGCCTTCCGTTTCCATTACAGATAATTGCTTTCATTATATAACAATACAAATGGGCAGCTTACATTTGCCACCATTAGAATTGGTTAAATCAATGTTCACCCTTAATAAAAGTCAAATGCAGGTGACCTTTTCTTAAGGTTTTTCTTTGCCTCAAACTGCCATTCAAGTAAATAATTTATTATCAAGACTACAAGACTTTTTTTCAGATGAGTAAAACTAGCTAAAATTAAACCTTACTTATAAGATAGCAGATATATATTTGAATTAATGTAAATGATTTGTTATCAAAATATAACAATTTTTCTTGATCCATTATGAAACCTTACTCTCATAAGATCTGTTTTTAAATATGATTAAATTTGATTGATCTTAGTGAACAAAATGTTTTTGTTACTTAGTGAAACAGTTTAAAGTTTTTATCCATTTTGTTGAAGTCTCCAAATAATTGTTTCTATGTTGTGAATTGTAAATCTCATAAAATCTTACATCAGAAGTCAATATCTTTTAAAACAATTTGTAATCACCATGAAATTCCTGTAAATACAAGGTGTCAGTCTGCCTAAAGATCATGCATAAGGAAGGGAAATGTGGAAACATTCATAGACATTCAGGTTTGACAGTGTTAGTTTTATTACCCATTTTTGAAAATGTTTTTCTTTGAAAATATTTAAGTAGGCAACTGGTTATAATCTGCTGTTCTTATATTATGTGTTTTCAAAGCTCTTTTCACAGCCATGGTAAAAAAGGTGGTAAACACATGACCAACATTTCATGCAACACATAGGCTGTGCCTGTTCAAAAATATAAAGAAACTAGACCTATAGAAATCAAAACTATTCAAGGAAGCTCCATTGGCATTTTATCATTGTTTTACCATGGCTGGCCATCTATGTTATTTAAGGAAAATAAAATGGATTTTCTAAGGTTTATTTCTTGATATTAACGTTTCCACTGTACTTGTTAATGTTCAATTATTTCCAATAAAAATGGGATATACTGATATAGGACATTGAAACAAGGACTATTTACATTTTGTTACTATTTTATATTTTATCATTTTTAGATACATATGTACATTAATGTTCGACAGTTAGACATAAGTACTAGTGTGTGGAAAATGACGCAATGAACTAGTTATTATAGCAGTATCATCTTTAAGTTTCATTTATAAGTAAAAAGCTAATATTTGAAGAGATGTTTATTTACCTTTATCAATTTTTTTTTATTTTCTACGAATTTTGACAGGTTATTATTTTTTTGAAATATAAATGTCTCCAGTAAACCTATGTTAAAAATAACAAAAATCAGGATTTTTTTGGTCATTTTCGTGAAATATTGTAAAATCTATAGATTGTTATAAAATAGTTGGTGAAAAAATCAGGAGAGACATTTTTGTTCTAATGAATCATTCCTTACCTTTTGTTTAGATTGACTGATAATTTAAAATTCCTCAGATTTGAAAAAGTAAATATTGTGTCAGAGGATCAGTAATACATGGATAAACTTATCGAAATCTAGGTCTTCTTGGTAGATAATATTTCATAACTTTCATAACACTTAAAAGTATAACTTTTATATAAACAGAGATTTTACTGGAACTGAACTCAGGGCTGGAGCGAAGGTTACTTGCCTTATGATTCATGTGGCTGGAGTGAAGGTGGGCAAAAATGTTTTGGGATGTTTAAGATGAATAAAACTTATAAATTGTTCATGGTCTATAGTATACATATACTAGTCCATTGGAACACACTGTCAGAAAAAAAGTTTAGATTAATTGGAAGTTGTCCACTGTTAAAGAATAAGAGGCCAAAATCATACTTTGTACATGTACATATATTTCTTGGTCAATTCCAAAGTCTGACAGGTTTAAGTATTAATCTGGCTCCAAAATTTATGATTATGTGATAAATCTAAACACTTTTAGCAGCTGTTTTTCTTCTAAGCGCAATTCATCCTGAACCGCTCAAGGGATTTTGTTGAAATTTTATAGAAAGGTTTGGTATGATATGTACATTTGTAGATGTGCATCCTTTGAAGGTGTAAGTTTTCTAAGGAACTGTCAGCCAGCATTTTACTGATAGTTTTTCTTTAAATCAGTATATTATCTGGTTAATTCCTCTTTTGGGAATTTGTCAACCATGATTTATTAACTTATCAAACTCTATTTAGAAAAATATTTGAAATGATGTAAAATATTGCAGTTTTATTAAGACAGATTGTGACATTAAATAAATAGGTCATCTATTCACTTGTTCTTACAATAATATATAGTAGTCTACATTGTTATTTTTTTCTCAAAGAAGTTTTGGTAAGATGGATGTTCATGTTAATGAATATATTTTATGAAAGTATTTATTTTTTAAAGTGTCTGCAGATTCTTGAATTTTTATATTCTACCACAGGAAGTGATGAGGTATGATATGATAACCTCTGAAAGTTGTATGTCTTTCTGTCCTTCTGTCCATCCCCTCACAGTTTTGGATGATAAAATTAGAAAATTTGTTTCATTGTTGGTTATCGTAAAATGAGGATTAAGTTTGAATATCAGTTTGATTGAATTATTTACACAAAGG
Organism: Perna viridis; assembly: GCA_037379345.1. Classification (NCBI taxonomy): domain Eukaryota; kingdom Metazoa; phylum Mollusca; class Bivalvia; order Mytilida; family Mytilidae; genus Perna; species Perna viridis. The sequence continues at coordinate 5,539,914 of CM074522.1, forward strand.
TTAATGCCTTTAATTAAGTTGGTTATACCCCAAAAATGTTTTGCAGTGTGGTGAGGTATCATTTTGAAATAATGTCCTTTTAGATGCTATATTTGTTTTATTTAATTGTGTCATGATTGGAAATTTCATTTTCATGGTATGACTGATCATTGAAAACTACAAAAATCTGTACCTCACAAATGCAAGATTTCCTTCTTTCACAGTACTTTAGATAGTCAGAGAAAATTTTGTCATCCTTTTGCAGTTTGCATATACATTTATGATACCCAATACAATAGAATTAAGAAATACTGACAATGTGTGCAGAAAATTCTATATGGTTTGGTCGAATCATTTTTAAACACATGTCTTAAGACAGGAAATGTTACGTTTAACCACTGGATGGGTGGGTTGTCTACTGGATTCACTTTGTCTGTCTGTCTGTAATTTCGTCTGTGTGAATTTGGTTGCAGTTACCAAAACTCCCATTGGATGGGTTGATTCATGTTTTGTATGTAGCGTCATATATTGTAAGAACTGCAGTCAGATATCAACTTCCTGTGTGAGTGAGGTTATATCTAGTAGGGCATCAAGTAATTGTAATCACTACGCCCACACCAATGTGTTGCTTCTGTTTTGTTTTGGTTTTTTTTGGGGGTCAAATTACTCACCATTTGATAAGTTGATATGATAGTGTATTTGTTACAAGTCGGATCTAAGTTTTTTTCAATGAATTCTCATATAGCTGTAATTTATACATAAATACTTCAATAAGATGATTAGTAAGTCATCCTATTTTTGGAATGAATGAATGAAAATTACAATATTTCACTTGACTCCATCACATGTTTTCCAACTAATTTACCAAGCTGTCTGGAATAAAATAGATTGGTGATTTTGTTAAACTGACAAATTGCTGTTATGACCAACACATTGGAAGCCTGAGAAAGAAAAGATTAATCTATTCTAAAAGTGACTTGTCTGGACATTTGGGCGAGACAAGTGAGAGATATGTATATGTAACTCTAATGAAAGCTTGACAGCTAGACATTTCAAGGGATTGAGGAGTTTGATTTTAATAAAAGCAGTATAACATGTTTACTTGATGTTTGATTTATAAAAATGGTAGTATGAGAGTAGTGTTCAATTTCCTCAAATCTTCCAACTATACTGTACAAACATGGACAACTATGGAGCAGTCAATTTTTAAGAAAAAAGTGGGTAGGAAATGCTGACCTAATGGAGGATGTATTTGACCAAATCAAAGTAAAAAGAACAAACTAGAATTTCTGTAATAGAAACAGAGCCATAAATCCCTTAATAAAGTGCTTAAGGTGAATGAAAGAATAAAAAGTATAATCATTTATTAATGCAATCAAAAATAGAAAATTAAGAGCTTACTTGTTCCTGGTAGTTAAAATTGCCCCCTTTCCTATTTAATTAAAGTCTAACCTTTGACCTACATTTACTTATTCAATATAATTTGTACTACTTTTCATTTTATCAGATCTGGAAGTTACAAAGTAGTTAAATTATTTTCATTCAATACTTATATCCCCTGCAAACCAAGTTTTAGGAATATATAGGATTCACCCCATCAATCTGTCTGTCTGTCCATCCATCTGTCCACATGTCTTGAAAGCACAACTCCTCCTAAACCCCATAAAGGATTTTGATGAAACTTTATAGCAAAGTTAGGCAATATTTGTAGATATGCTTGAAGGAGTATATTTACTGTTGGGAGACTGCAAAGGGAGAAAGTTGCACTTGCACATTATTATATGAAAGGGAGGTATTCTCTTTGTGAGCTTGCTCACATTATTTCTAGTTGAATCAGTTATCAAATACATTTTGAATTAGAATATTGTGAGGGTTGTCAAAGCAAAAAATGGCTGTGGGGCAGTGTCATCCAGTTTTTAATATGATCTTAGATTTATTTACAAGAACAAAGTATCAAGCTTACTCTCTTGAGTGTTTCTAGAAAAGCAGAAGATGCTTACCCTACTGGTGCACCTGGTCCGTGCTCCCTGTTTTTAGTGGAGTCTGAGTTGCTCATTGTTACTTTGTATGTATTATTTTAGTTATTGTATGTTCTTTGATTTGTTTGTCTGTTTTCCAGTGTCTGGTCTTCGTCCCTGGATTACATTCTTTTGATTTCTGCTAGAATCTTGGTTCCCTTGATTGCTCTTTAAATGTCAGAATCCATTCATGATGCTTATACTTAACAGTTTATGAACAATGTCTCATACACGTACTTATGTCTCATACACATACTGATGTCTCATACACGTACTGATGTCTCATACACATACTGATGTCTCATACATACTGATGTCTCATACACATACTGGTTTTGTCACCATTTTCCAAGAATTAAAAGTGCATAAGACAACAGTGATCGGGAAACCCAGTTTTGACTTAATTTTTTTTATCTATTTCTGCCTGTTGAACGGCTTGCAGGTCTTTATGGTTAAGTTTACAATTGACATTTACATTAAAGAGTGATTCCCCTGTAATGACATAATTTTCTATTGTCATGAGGCATTAATTGTTCTCAAAACTTCTAAGGTTTCCTTTTAGTACTGTAACTTGTATATGTCAGGCATATTGCATTACAATGGTTGTATGAAGTCTTTGTTATTATGAATCCTGTTTAAAGGGAAACATGTTTGATTTGAACTCGTGGCATTTAAATGTGTTGTTTATGAATCGTTCAATTAGAATATCCATGTTTCATGTTTAATGCTTTATTTTCACATAAAATTGCAAATTAAAGAGTAATTTTGCATTTTGAAGATGTTTGAATCTGGATCAAACATTCTCGCCCTGAAATGTATATAAAATAACTGCTGCAAAACTTAAAAACTATACAATTATTCAATAAAATATCTTGATAAACATGTGTTATTTTAATTTTATAGAGAGTCGTAGGGCTATCATGAAAGGAACCTTTGAGTTTTAAGCATTACCTGAAGACTAATCCTTTCATTATTCATAATTTTACAGAGAACCAAATCTCTTAGATGAATCAGCCTCAAATAAATGGCCATTGACCTTGTAAAATCTAGGGTTAATATGTTTTTAAGGGAAGATAACTCACTTTGTTCTTTCACCTAAGACAAAACTGAAATTGTTATATGCTTAAAGCTTGAACAGTCAGACCTGTCTGAGATACTGTATTCTGCAATAACATGTCTAAAAAGCAGGGTATGTATTCTTGTAAAAATTAACCTGTATATTAAGACCACAGTTCTCCCATGGTGAGAGTAATTTGTTTTTGTTTTTTTCAATCTTTCCAGCCCATAAAACCATTCAACATAAAATATACATCATCATGTTTTAATGCAGTGATAACTTGTGATTTTTTGTTTATATTTTGTTTAAAATTATAGAATAAAGAGGTTTATCTAAGCTATTCATCCAATTATGTCTATAGTACATGCAAGCATAAATTCAGTAACAGTACATTGTTGCATACAATAAGTTATGTATTTAGGACTCTATAAATATTCTTTTAGATGTACCAACTCATCATTACTAAAAGCATTTAATGAAGAAATATTCCCAATTGTCTCTAAAATTTATAATTCTTACTTTAATTTACCACTTTTTGCATGAAAATGTTTCATAAAATATTTCTAATATTTAGTTTATGGAATTGTGACTGTTTAAAAGTTTATAATGGAAATTTTTATATAAGAGGCACGCTGTCTTACTGCAAATCACATTGATGCAATATAGTCTACCAGTGATATAACGATATTTAAAAGTTCCCTGACTATACTTTGTAATTATGAGATAGACAAAGAGAGAGATTCATTACTCTCTATTGTTCAAAGTAACAAGAATCTCAAGACTCTCTTTAGGCAGTAAATGAATCAAAAAGTATTGATTATTCTTTTTAATTATTAGGAATTCAGTGAAAAAAAAAATTCAACTGCACGAATTTGTAGACTGATCAATATTCAGGTCTAATAATTTTAAAGATGAATTTTGTAAAAGCTACCAGTAAGCATTTTATGAAACATGAAAATGTTTTCATGATTAATAATACAACAAGGCACAGGAAACAGGGTTCCTGTTACTTATTTAATGTGAACAAATTAGCATTTCATATTTTCAGTGTATGATTGAATGATTACATAAAAATAGCAATTTTTATCCATAATTGAAGAAAGAGTAAAATTCGACCCTTCATCCATGTAGTTTGAGTTTACCTCAATAGATTTTGATGAAATATGGATAGATTTGAGCAAAGATAAAAAAGAAGAATTAGGCTATATTGTTTTTGGGGATAGTTGGTAAAAAAAGTCATAGCATCTGGGGAAAAGACATTTTCTACAGTTGGGAGACATTGAGTATTGCTCTTTAATATATTTACTTCCGATCATTGATGGGAATCACCTTGTGCATCTGTCCATCTGTTCATCTGTCCAAATTTTGTCGCAATGTGGTTTTCTATACTGTAAATACTGGAATTATTGCAATTTTGTAATTGAAGCTGAAAATATGATTTTAATGTTTGCAATGTTGATAAATATTCATGATAAATAATGCTTAAGATGTTAAAATGTGAGTTTAAATTATTGCTATTAAGTCATTGTCATCTGTTTTGCCATAATCCATAATAAAAACATGGCAGTAGTTTCTGAATGTACAGTAAATGGGGGATGTGTTGTAGTGAAGTTACAGTGGATGGGGCATAACTTGTAGTGAAGTTACAGTAGATGGGGCATATGTTGTAATGAAGTTACAGTAGATGGGGCATATGTTGTAGTGAAGTTACAGTAGATGGGGCATATGTTGTAATTAAGTTTCAGTAGATGGGGCATAAGTTGTAGAGAAGTTACAGTAGATGGGGCATATGTTGTAGTGAAGTTACAGTAGATGGGGCATAAGTTGTAGTGAAGTTACAGTAGATGGGGCATATGTTGTAGTGAAGTTACAGTAGATGGGGCATAAGTTGTAATGAAGTTACAGTAGATGGGGCATATGTTGTAGTGAAGTTATAGTAGATGGGCATAAGTTGTAGAGATGTTACAGTAGATGGGACATATGTTATAGTGAAGTTACAGTAGATGGGGCATATGTTGTGAAGTTACAGTAGATGGGGCATATCATGTAGTGAATTTTGGATGCTGTTAGATTTTAACTTCTGTACAAGTGTTGTATACCTTGAACAATGAAGTATGCAAATTCATATTATGTTTGATCATTTTTCTGTATGTGATTTCAGATGCCGGTTCTACACCATTGGCTGTATGAAGTGTATAGAAATTATAACCAAGTGCCTTTCCACAACTTCAAACACTGTTTTATGGTTGCGCAAATGGTAAGGAACAATTGTAAAGCAACTACCGTATTTTGGTGTGTATTATGTGCACATTTTTACATAGAAATCATTTCCAGAACATGGGGATGCAGATTATACATCAATACATAAGAATTGGCCCCGATATTAAAGATTTCGGTACGTGAAAGGACATTGCGTAATGTAAACAAACAAACCCGAAGTAAAATGTTACTGACAGAAATTTTGTCCAATCATCAAATACATCTTTAAGTATTAAATTTTTAGTGATATTTTCTTCAAATCATGTTCAAATGACTTAACAACATGTTTCAAACAAAGGTTGTACAATATTTCCTTCCTATAAAGCATGGTTAGAAATTAATATGAAACAACTAAATACCAAAAAGTAACTAATTCCTTTTTTGTCAAACCCTCCTTATCAAATGATTTTACAGCTGAAAATGATTATTCTGATACTTATTTTGATTGTTTCTTACAATTTTCTTTCTTAAAAGTATTTTTTTAAATGAAAAATTGTGAAATTTGAGTTACAACCAAAACTGGAAATGTCTGATTTTCCTGACTTTCGATTTTGTTTTATAAGCCATTTCATACATCTTGTGTCAATTCTATCATGCTTCGAAATTAAAATTATCCAATTTATATAGCTACTAATGTTTACATGATGTTTTAGTCTGCATAGAAGTTTCTTTCCTTTACATTTTCATAAGAAATATGGCATCAAGGTAAATAAATTGACCGATCAACTGCAAAATATCGATTTTTGTGTCTTACAAAATTTTACTGCAACCTAAGTCTAAAAAACTTTTTTTTACACGTTTAGACCTTCAAAATTGCACTGTGCACAATACATAAATGCGCACTATACACACCAAAATATGGTAATTTTTACAAAGATTCATTTTCACTTCTTGCTTAATTAAAAAAGAAAATGATATAAGGTTGCACACTACTCATGGAATAAGTGTTAAAACTTAACCAATTCTAAACAAATTTAAACCAGAAAGAACCATTCAGCCGTCATAGGAAGGTAATGCCATATTTACACCAGTCATATTAAGTAGCAGTCTTTGTAAAAATCGTGCAGATTCTGTAATTTGTGATACCCACCTAAGGCTACATATTTTTATTTTTGTTATTAATTTGCTATAGGATAAAATGTATAATTACATTGTATATAATTATTCATTCCAGTCTGTCTGGTCTTAGATGGGAGTTCACACGGAAAATCCTCAGTCAGACTCACTATTTTATTTCAGTGTCATTTGCAGAATTATCTCCTTTATTTATGAATTTTACAATATTTCAATATTATTTGTATCTTCTATGTGATATACTTGTTATCCCTAAGTTCAATCTTGATTTGGGACATAGAAATGCCCGATATCCGTCAGTCTGTTGTATCATCTGTCCATTTTCCTTCCAACATTTGTAAGCACTCTACTGCCGACTTTTCTTTATGAAATTCCATCTGAATTATTTGAAAGGTTGCTATAACCAGTAGCTTTGTCAAATTTTAGAAACAGAGCTGGTCAATTTTGTAAAAGTAATTGTCCTTTGAACATAAAAAATCTCATTTATATTTCTCTATGAAACGATATAATTTATACTAAAGGTTGTTACAAACAGAAGCTGGGACAGATTTAAAATAAGATACTGGCCAATTGTTTTTGACTTTTGAACTTAGAAAAACTTGGCTTATTTTCATCAGTACGCTTTTTCCTCTCTGAGATTTATACAAAAAGTTGCCATTGCCAAGACAAGAAGGGGCTGACAGATCATTATTGTGTGTGTTATTGCCTTTTGAACTTAGAACTCCTTGATAAATTATTTTCATCCATATGGCATTGTAAGTTCATATCTTTATAGTTTTTCAACATGTTTGGGAAACTTTGTTCTTTTATTTGAAAATATAATTGATTTGTAATAAGCCTTGTGATTGGTTGATACTCTTAATGCAACATACATGTAAGTTTTTGTATTAACTAATTGTTTCTCAATCTGTAACATACAAAACTTTGACCAGGAGGCAGGCTGTAATTTTAGTAATTACGTTCAAAATAATACAATTCTTTACTTGGACTGTAATTAATTAGAAGTTAATTTAGATTGTTTTTTTTCTTTATATTTTGACCAAGTAAAGTTTCACAACCAACTTTGAATTAACACATTTCACTTCTTACTAAATTTTGCCTTTCCATGAACTTGGAACACTAATTACTATTTACTAATTACAAGACAATGGAGGTAGTAGAAGCCTATGGAATGAAATATAGGCATTCAATACTGTTAATCTTTGTATTGAGTTTGTCAATGAGGGGAAATTGTCTGTTGTCAGAGATTAGATTAAGTCTGAATGATAACTACCAAATGAACTTTGGACAATGCTTTAGTCATCAGAGTATAATGTCTGTTTTTGTGGAATAATAAGAGTGGATTGCTATCGCAATATTGTTGGCGATAATTAAAAACTAATACTTCATTGTACATTCAGATCATAGATAATGGTTAAAGTATTGTTTTTTAGCTTAAATATCTCCAATCCAAAATGACTGTTTAAGTATACATTATATATAAAAAGATAATAAAGTATCTAATTATAAAGGGAGTGGATGTTTTGTGGTATTAGTTCTTTGTAATGATGTCATAATGGTGAGACCAATACACATCATATAACAAGAACTGGTGAGAATTATAAACTGTTGATTTTTTCAGATATATTAACATCTAGAAATCATGTTCACTCACACACACAGGAAACAACATTACAATGTATATTTTCACATATGATAAACTAGGTAATAATGAAAGTTTGTACTGAATAGGAAATTGTTTCTTGGGTGTGAATACCATTTCCTTGCCAGAAATATGACCAGAAAATGGTACAAAATTGACAAAATATTTTCAAGCAATTTTTTTGTCTTTCCAAAGCAATATATTTCAAAAGTCATTTTGTTTTCTCATTTGTTATAGATTCATGTTGAACACTTTCAAAACTTGGTGATTAATTTTTAGTTGTATCTTAGGCCATGAAGAGCCTTTAACAGGATTGAAGATTGTTTCATATTACAATGAATCTGTCAATTCTTGATTGTCATCATTACAGAAAACAACTCCATGAAGGAAATAAACCAATACAAAAAGTCTGGTTCCGACTAACCAACATTTTGTATAGGGAAAAAAAATAGGTCAGATAGGTGGCCAAGGGCAATGTTTCAATCATTACAGACGTCATTTTGTAATATTTATAGTGCATCAAATCAATATCTAGCTTAATTAGTAGAGACCACTCTTAAGTAGCTCTTTTGACACTTTTTCCAATTAAATTTAACTTCAGTCTTTTACATAAAATTTGATAATATGCCTCTAATGGTGAAAACAAGTTTAATTAGTTTGACACACGGAAGGCACATTGTATTAGAGCAGATTGTGCCATGAAAGTGAATGTTTGTAGATTGCCAATGGCAGATTCAGTGTAGAACAGTGGGATGATCAGAACTCCTACGTCTTGTCTTTGATAAATTTTGTATTTTGTGGGGGAAAAAAAGCAGAAAAAAACAAGAGAGGCCTTAAGTACTTCTGTGACATTATCTAAAACTTAACAGTTATTCTCTCTAACACACACACTTGCACTCAGTAATCAGAGATCATTTTAGAAGGGGGTCATAGGCCGTTAGCCCTAAATATGCAAAAATAACCCAAAAAGATTATAGGGAGGCATTTGTCAATGGCCCAATTTGTGTGTAAAAATAATACATTATTCATGTTAGGGGACGACCATTAGATTCTTATAGGCGGGACCAGGCAATTTTTTTTATAATTCTCTGGTCTTCCTTACACAGTATTTTAGTGAGCCTTAGTATCAGCTGTTCCAGGTTTTGAAATGTTAAACACCTACTCAGCAAGTGGCTGGTGAATTGGAATCACTTTGTCCATTACTCTGTCTCTCCAAATTTCATTGCAATCATCTCTATTGCCAATAGATAGATTAATTTCTAGTTTAGTATTGTGCTTTATATAGATATAGGCCATACATTATAAGATATTTAGTTGCTGAGGGGGGTATATCTATCGTGGCAAACTTCATGTTTTGTTTGTATTTTTCAGATGTATGGTCTGACTTGGTTGATAGACCTGCCGTCAATGTTAGATGATATTGATATTTTTATTCTGCTTACCTCAGCTATCTGTCATGACTTGGATCATCCAGGGTATAACAATGCATATCAGGTGGGTATCATGTGACAGTCACATGACTTCCTTGATGGTATTACAAAATATATAAGGTTGGTACAGTACCTGAACCGATCCGTGCAACAAAAATTGTGATCAGTCATAGATCATCGATCAGTTTCCGGTCAGTCATCGATCCATCAAACCGATCCATTAAACTGGTGATCGCATCACGTGACCACAGAGTGGTCAATATAAAAGGTTTTTATTGTTTTCTTTGTCAAGTTTACACATATTTATATAGTGTAATATATTTAAACAGTAATTTATGTGTTTACTTTACATTTTTTTTTTAATTTTAAACAGATCTAACGTCATTTTACATTACAAAACTGCGATCAGATTGGTCACTGGTCATCCGTAATCGATCCGTCAGCAATCAATCAGTCAACAGTCATCGATCCGTCAAATTGTTGCACGGATCGGTTCAAGGACTGTATCATGTGACATATATACATAACTACTATATATAACTGCCATGACTAATAATAACTATTATTAACCGGATTGTGTGATAGTCACATGTATGTTTTATTTAATTTTTATAAAGAATGAATAACTCATTAATGTTTCAAATTCACTGTTGAAGTTTCCAAGGCTGTGAAAAAGCTGCAGCTTCCTGTAAATATAAACAGAAATACATTTTTTGAAATAAACATACTATGTATTAATGGTACAGTATACAGGTAACATTTACCTGAATGCACCTGTTTAGAAAGAATACGTGTAGTTGTTTCTACTCTAAGATTTAGCATTCACAAACATCAAAAACCAATTTTAAAATCCTTAAGATTTGTACACGTTTTAAATTAATTAAGGAATTTTGAATGAGAAATAGACTGAAACATCACACTACATTGTGTGAAAGTTCACATGAAGTTTCCCCTGATACATGTATAGCCTTTTCTTTATAAAAGCGTAATGATTATATTGATCATGATGTGTGCCTGTTCGTTTGCTCGTCAGTCCACACCTTCTTCTAGTTTTATTCATTTTTTATCTCATTGAAGGTAAATCTGAAGATATAAGTCTTCATGTATCCCATATGTAGATAAGTGTTAAAAATAGTATTAAAGACACAACACTTCGAAAGATGCAAGGTAAAGTTTGTATGGGATACCCTGCATACCTTTCAAAGGATCTGATGAATCTTTGGTTCACTTTTTCTTTTTTTCTTATATATATATATATATATATATATATATATATATATATATATATATATATATATATATATATATATATAGATATATATATAGATATATATATATATATGCATATACAAAAATGTAGATGGTACAATACTATATATTTAAGTGCTTTCAAACAGCAAAAACCTCCAATTTAATAGGAGTAATACTTTATAGGTTTCTTGTTATATTAATTACATTTACTGTGCATGTCATTAAAATAAATTAATAAGATCACTGGATTTATCATCTTATCAGTGATATTTAAAGTATATTTCATGAGTCTGTGATCACATCTTTGAGCTATTTATATAGGCCTTGCCCCCACAATTAAGTAGACTATTTTAATTGATCTGTGTGTATTTTCTATTTTCTTTATATATTTAACTTAAAATAGAAATGAAATTATTGTGATTCTGCTTTTCCTAACATTTACATTCCTTAAATGACATAAACTTCTGCCTAAGGAATAACACAAGTGAAACAGACAAAGATCTATAAAGGTGGACACTTGGTAATATTACTGTAAATGACAAGTCCTTCCAAGCCAAAGCAAAATTGTTGTCACATAAGACAGGTGGTCCTTATGTACAGGTTTATTATTATTCATAGGTTATTTCTGAAAACAGATGATTGCTAAGATTTATTTCACCAGTAGAAAATAAGAAGATCATTAATTTCACATTAAAGGTATTTTAAACAAATTTCCTTTAAAAATAACTAGACCAAATTCATCTTTCGATTGAACATTATCTTTTAAGAAAAACTATTATAAAAAAAGTGATTTCTGGACTTGCGTCAGAAAATTGATTTTACTTCAAATTTATTTGATAGACTGTCATTTTAGTCTGAAGATCAAAGGAACTCAAGTTCATTACATTTTTTGTCTTTCAGTCTGTGTAAAAAACATGCAGTGGTTATTATGGGTTAAATGTGGTATAAAATTACCCACAACTGTCACAATGTAATTTGACTAATGGAATCAGTGTATTCCATATGATGTTGGTTAAAAGAATTACCATTGAAATTAACTGCAAAATGATCACTTTAAGTGCAGATAACTCTGTCAAAAAACTGAAGTATTTAACACTCTTATGAAAAGTTTTCAACATATCCACTGATGCAAAGATCAGATAGTTGTCATTTCAAATATTTTGTTAAATGAATTTTTTTTTTTTTGGTTTTGCACATACATGTGAAAGACCTGTTTCGTTTAGCCTGATTCTTACTTTTGTTACTTTGTATGTATGATTTTAGTTACTTTATGTTCTTTGTTGTGTAGGTCTGTTTTCCATGTCTGGTCTTTGTCCTTGGATTACATTCTTTTGATTACCACTATAACCTTGGTTCCCTTGATTACTCTTACAAAGAATTTTACTTTAAAGACATTTGTCGTTTCCATTAGCTTACATTCATTATAATTGGCATTGAAAAATAAATGATTTTATATCAAAGACTGAGTAAATTAGAAGTTGAATTCCTTGTTAGTGTTGTGGCAGATTCAGAATGAAAAATGGAGGTGGTTTCAATTGAATGTAAATGGCTTGTTTTTTTTCTATATTTTTTTTATTCATTCTCGAGTCTTCATACAGTAGTCTAGAGCCCACTTAAGGTATACTTATCATCAATGTACTGCGAGTCTTCTCTATGACCTCATGATGTCAAGTTTTGATTCCAGTATAAAACATTTAACAACTGATGTCAGGATTAAATGATTTTTTTCTTGCAACTTCTGCGTTTTTCATGTTTGTATTTTCCATCACACCAAGACAATTTGGTACCTTTTTCCCGACTTAAATTTGTTTTTTATAGAACTTGCTCCAGGTCATTTTCTGGAAATGATTGTGTACATTGGTCATGTGTAATTATTAGTAGTTTTTATGACACAACACTGAAATCATCTGGACAAAATAAGATATACATGTAGTGACTGCGAAAGCAGAAATGTTTTAAAATTGTATATTTAAAGCCAGTATATCATTCTTACTAAGAACACTGAGATGTTTTCTTGAGACCCCATACTTAGGAACAGGAAATCCAAATTTATTTATCTATGGATTCACTATTGAACTTTGCAAATATTTGAATAGAACTGATATTACCTCAATTTTCAATATATATACTTTGATCCATATTGTAGAGATGTCTTTTTATATTTCTAGTGGCAATACATAGGTCTTAAGGTTGTTAAAAATCCTTGTATAAAATGAGTGACCTTCAGAACATTGGTAGTTATTCACTTTTTTAGAAATTTCTGAGTAAATTTTGGTATGATCTATTGTAAATGTGAGTGATTGGTTTTTAATACCCTGGCTTTTTTTCTGGGACGTGTGTTTAGTACCATTGTCAATCTGTCAGTCCCTACTCATGACTGTTTTCTACACTTTGCACTTTCACCAATTTTCTGAAAACTTTGATGAGTTGTTTATTCTATTGATATTAAATTATCCTTAGGGTCTCAATATCTTTTTTGACTTATTTTACAGATAAATGCCAAGACGGAGTTAGCATTACGGTATAATGACATTTCACCACTAGAAAATCATCACTGCTCAGTAGCATTCGAAATATTAGAAAAAAGACATTGTAATATAATAAGAAATTTTTCAAAAGATCAGTACAAAAGGGTACGAGAGGGCATGATCAGGTAAAGTACATTTTATATCTACTGGTACACTACCATCAATTTAAGTTTTAACTTCTCCATTGGCAAAAGGAAGAACAGCATAACTTTTTCTTGGAAACTTAGAATATTTTTGCTTTTTTTCTAGTGTGCACCACGGGCATTGAGGTTATTTCAAATAGACCAAAATAATATATTAGTTATTCCTTATGATTTAATTCTAGTAGCATAATAAGTTGTAAAAATCGTTTATAAAAAAGTAGATGACATCACAGTCACATTACAAAATTTGGTCTATGAGATGAATTTTTTATCCATTCTTGGTGTAGAAAACCCATGGATCAGAAAGTGTGTTACTTCTGAATTAAATTATTTATCAGTACAGCATTATTTCTAAAACAATATTGTATTTCTCTGTCATTAGCATAGTCAGGCTATTTAAAAATCTACTACATATATCGTTTACACTGAAGATATTTGTCCTGTCTTACTTTCCCATCCTAAAGAATTTGTCTTTGGTCAATCATTATCCTTAATGCACTGTGCTGAGAAATACAGCTATACACAGCATGGTGCTCAGAAAATATTGCATAACAAAGCAAAGTGTTCAGAAAACTTATCTCTGCACAGCTTCTCTTATGGGCTTTGGAGCACATTGATTTTAGATGTGTCTAAAATTCATAGGTCATATAATCTTATCCACATCAGAACCATTTTACCAACAAATTAATTTGAAGCAAACATTTCGGTGATTTTTGTTTAAAACGGTAATTGAATGTTTTTTATTTATTGTAGGTGTATTTTAGCAACAGATATGGCTAAACACAATGAAATACTCAATAACTTTAAATCATATACTCCTGATTTCGACTTCTGCAATAAAGATCATAAAGCTTTGGTAAGATATGAGAGAGAGTGCAAAACAGAAATCTAAGACACCCAAGGGTAAAATTAGAGAAATCTAAGGCACCCAAGGGTAAAAACAGAGAAATCTCAGACATCCAAAGGTAAAATCAGAGAAATCTCAGACATCCAAGGGTAAAAACAGAGAAATCTCAGACATCCAAAGGTAAAATCAGAGAAATCTCAGACATCCAAGGGTAAAATCAGAGAAGTCTCAGACACCCAAGGGTGTGATTTCAAGTTCCAGAACAAGGCTCTAAACAGTAAGAGAACATTGAAATCTTACCTTTTGAGGTCTGAGCTTTCTTAGCTTTGCAATTTCTAGCAGTGATACTTTCACATCTAAAATCCTTGTCTCTTGCATGAGAAATCTGATAGGTAGCCTCAAATGCTAGCTTTATAAAAATATTTCTTTCATATAATGGAGATGATTTTTTTTGGCAAAAAATTAAACACAGTTGTCATCATTTTAGCTTTAAATTGTGTTATACATAGATTGATATTAGGAAAAGTTTGATTTGGAACAGGTGGCCTTGTATCATTTAAGCTACTTTTTCCAATAGTTTTGAATTTCCTTAATTGTTTTACTAAAAGCAAGTTACTAATGATTGTCAAGTATTTACAAGTACATGTATCGGCTATGTTCATGTACCGGTAATGGCTGACAATTACTTTACTCTCTATTTAAATGAAACCATGATTTAACTCATTCATCTGGGTTTGGGAAAATCCATGTTATTCTGAATGGAACAGATTTTAAATTATTTTACTGGCGACGAAAAATGAATATGAAGTCTCCAAGATTTTAGTACTACTAACAGCCGTCTACTCAAGGGGATCCATGTTGGTGAAAGTTTTTAAGTTTAGGTAAAATTTTTACAAAATTGAGCAAATGATAGCCTGGACCCTTTTTTTCAAAATCGTAGGATCTGATCTGGCTTAAGGAAATAAAAATGATATAAATCTGCACTAAGTTGAAAGTAAACATTAGCTCCATTAGAATCATTTAGCTTTTGCTTAAATTAAAAACTAGCATATGTGATATTCTTATGTATAGTTTCTAATTATTTTAACTTCTTTCCCTCAAAGTTAGTTTTGCCCATTCACAATGCATACACCTTTATTTACCTGCTGAACCATTGTTTTTCCTTATTTATCAACAAGAACATATACGTAATTAAGTGTAAATGGAATTTTTAGATGATGATGATTTTAATGAAAGTGTCTGACATATCAAATGAAGCTCGTCCTTTAGATGTAGCGACACCTTGGTTAGATTGTCTATTGATGGAGTTTTTTAATCAGGTTTGTCGAGTGACAGAATGACACCAATGTTGTAATAAATGTTCTTCCTCTTTCTATATTTGTTTATTTTTGTTTTTATTTATTCTGTTTTTGCCAGACCATATTTTTGATTCAGCTGATGTTTTCTGCTATTTCTATTGATTTTTTTTTCATTTAAAAGTCTCTTTGTATTCACTATTTCAAATATAATGAAATATTGATGTGAAAAATTTGTCCCAATATGATTTTATTTGGTTTGTAACAACCTTTTTAATTGATGGGATCTATTTTAAGCTAACCTCGTAATTTTATAAAACCTGCCTCAGTACTGTGATGTAATTAATGTTGATTTGTCTACATCCCACATTTCAAATAATCCTAAACAAAATAACTCTTTGATTACAAATCAGTTATTATTATTTGAACTGAAATCCATTTGAAATTAAATCATTAAGAAATGTTTTTAATTTTATAACAGATTATATGATATAACCAAATTACACTTTTAATATTTGGGTTCATGGATACTACCTGGTTTAAGTCTGTATTAGCCTTCCTTGATGGGCTGTTGAAATTTGTTCTGTTAGAAATTTGTATAGGAAATGTCTGTGCACAATTCCCCAGGACCTGAATCTTTTACAAGTGACAAAGGAAAAAACAAATTTACAAAGCTACATCTTTAAGATGATTTACAGTGAAACCTGTCTAAACTGAACCTTACTTTATACATTGTTCCGTTTAGACAGGTTTTTGATTTGCTTAGGTTTGAAATACACTTAAACTTACATAAAGGGTCGTTAAAAATGTGTAGTTTAGACTGTTTTTTTCTGTTAATTCAGAGTACAGTCTATTCAGGTTTCACCTCTTTCAAAAAAATCTTAAATGTGGTATCACAGGTAAACATGTGACATCACAGATAAACCTGTGGCATCACAGGTAAATGTGACGTCACAGATAAACTAATTGGCATCACAGATAAACCTGTGACATCACAGGTAAACATATGACATCACATATAAACCTGTGACATCACAGATAAGCATGGGGCACCACAGGTAAATATTTGGCATCACAGATAAACATGGGGCATCACAGGTAAACATGTGACATCACAGATAAACCTGTGGCATCACAGGTAAACATATGGCATCACAGATAAACATGTGACATCACAGATAAACAGATTAAAATCAGGTTTAAGCATCTGGAAAGGACATCACATCTGGCCCTATTAGACAAATTGTGATATTTTCTGTCTTGACTTTAAAACTGTCATTACTCTGACAGTTAATTTAAATGTTCTTTGTATATCTCTTTTTGTAATCTGCTGACAATGTTTTCTTAACACAGGAATATTGATAAATTTCTATCTTGTTTTTTTTTGGTATTTCAGTTGTTTCTTATTGATTAGTTTATTGACTAATTTATGTTTTTACTATGAAAGTATTTTGCTTATATGGGACCCAATTTTCATGGATTATGCCCAACTAAGATTAATTATTTTGTTAATGTTTTGTCTTTATATAAAAAAACCCCAACATTTTCCAAAATAAGTAGAATGGTTAAGCCTAAATTCCCCTTTTGAGTGTGTTCAATGGCTTTACAAAAAGAGATTAAGGGAAAGGTAGACAAATTACAGAGATGAATTTGTATTTTTATCAAATCCATGGATATTGGGTGACCCATCATACTTTTGTATTTAGTTTTACCACTGTGTGTTGTTATTCCTCTAGTTATTAATGGTACTGCTCAAAATAGCTGATATTTCTAATGAATGTCGACCTTTGAATGTAGCAGAACCTTGGCTAGAGTGCCTGTTACAGGAGTTCTTTAATCAGGTATATTGCTGTCCTTTTTTTATTCCCAAACCTGGGATGATTTTAGCAGATTTCTGCCTTCTCAAATCAATATTTTACAGTATGTTTTCTTTTGATTTTGCCAATATCTGCTTAATTTTTGTTTTCTCATAAAATCCCTACTTCACTGTTTAACGTATAAGTTGTAATCCTCTTAGTGTTGTAAAATAAGTAATTTTAGCAAAGTTCTAATTCTTATATTTCCCGATATCCGCACATGCAAAAGTAAAAGTTTCATTGTCAAAACAGGATGAATGAGAAGTTCTCATGTTTGTTAATTTGTAAATACAACGTAGAATGTTTCGTAGAAACTGCATATGAAAAGGATAGCAGATATAAAGTCTACTTAATTACACAAATGAACTTGTTCTTGTAAATTGGTTATTGATAATGAATAATATTTGGTATTGTGTATATTAGTTTGAATGAAATTAGAAATATTGCTTATTCATTGCAGTTTCTCTGTTATGTTCATGGTTAGTTTTTTTCCATAATAATCTGCAATAAATTTAGAATTCTGATTAAAATCAAATGTCAAAAGGCAAAAACTGGTTAAAAAAACCATGATATAAATAATATGTAAAATCTTGAAACACAAAAAAAACACTGCAACTAATAATGAAATGTTGCAAAATTTGGGAGCATGGAAGAGGTGCGCTGGTGGGGTAAGCATGCTTATGTCATGGCAGGTTGAATTAAGCTGGGCAAGAATGTAATGAGCAGAAATGATTTATTGACATTGTGGACAATGTTAATTAATTTATAAAAAAAAAAAAAAAAACTTTGTTGAAATGTAACAACTAAACACTTCTCAAATTATTTAACAACATGATAAAGTGACGATATGACTAATAATATGAAATAAGCATAATAAGAAGATAACTTATTCCCCCCCCAAAAAAAAATGATGCTGTGGAGGGAAGGGAAATAGAGACAAGAAATATAAGTGTTCGCAACATTTTCATTTAAATTCTAGAGTGATATAGAAAAGCTGGAAGGGTTACCAGTTGCACCGTTCATGGACAGGGAGCAAGTTACTAAATCATCATCACAAATAGGCTTTATCAAATTTGCATTACTGCCATTGTTTGAAGCATTGGGTCAACTCTTCCCGGTTATTGAGGTAAGTCAGATATTTTTTGCTTTTTATACAGCCACCAAAAATTATCAGTTGTTATCAGGTATCGGATTGCCATACATGTCCTCTACAGTGTCACCATTGTCCATAGGACACTTGGGTTATCTGTGTCTATTGAAGTATTGATTGTTTTTTATAAACACAAAAGAAAGATTGGTATTGATTTTTTAGGGTTTTGGCCCACTTGCTTTTAAATTAGGGCAAAAAAAAAGCATTTCATAGAATTGACAACATATATTACTCGAGTAAAAGCATATCAGTGTTTATAATATAGTTCCACAATATTTTCTATACTGCTAAATGCATACTGGGATTTGTTTTTGAGGTCTTGGTTTTAACTCTATAGATAGAAGGCCTAAAATGGACCATAAATAAGTGCTGTCTTGAAGCCCAGATGACTGTATTATTTGTATAAGTAAATTTGAAATCATACCAAAAGGTGTCTTACCACCAAAGAAAGGTTGCTATGTATAGTTGTGACATGATCCATATTAGGAACTATGGGCCAAAGTTTGGTCAGAAACAACATTTTCTTGATGTCTAATAAACATTGGAGTAAAATATAATTTGTGGTACACAAAGTGCTATTCTCCCAATTAATTTTGGAGATTGTTACTGGAACCATTATGGGGCAAAAAGGGGGACACTTTGATCAAATTGTTACTCTGTGTGAAATATCTTATCACAATCAAAAATCAAAGCTATATCATGTTTGAATTGTCTGTCCATAGTTGCCCCAACAGTTCAGGGTTCAAACTCTACAGTCTTATTAACCTGGGCTATGGGAAGCATTTTTTTCTGTTGTCTATGTAGTTTTAGGAATCAGGCAGTTGATACACTTAATCAATGTGGCAATACAGGGCAGACAACTCATGGTTCTAAAATGCATTTTATTGTTTGGTTTACAGGTATGATTCCAGATATTTTTAAATGGGTCCCTGTGATATGACATTGGGATTTTTTTTCTTCATACAAAATATTTGCAAAACTTGTCTTTTAGTCCACATTTTTGACAAATCTGTGCATCATCACTTCATTCAATCATTAAACTCAAAACTTGCAATCATACATGCAACATGGGATTAAAATTGATACCACTTTTCAGGGCTCGTCAGTTAACATTTTTACAGACTAGTTCTAGTCAAAACATACTTCTCCGACTGGAAAAAGCTACTTATCCGCGATATAGGTCAAAATCTCTTTGCTATATCTGAAGTGAACAATATTCTTTTATCAGGGCAATGTTTAATTCCTTTTGTTGGAAATATTGAAGGAAATTTGAATGCTTTCAGAGGAATTGTGATTAAAACAATCCATTTAGGAGTGATTTATACTAAATGAATTAATAAGCTCAAGCACTGTGTAATTAATTTACAGATAAATGAATTCACTTCAAATAAAGGAAACTCAGCCAAACTCAGAAATGGCAGAAGTGAATTGTAGGATTAATTTCTTCTTTATTTATTTTGTATGCTATTAGTTGAAAATTTGTTAGTGCAAACCAATTTCTTACATGTAATTATTCAAAACTTGATTTACAGTATCAATTATATAACCTTCCCACTTTATGTTCATTTCAGAAAGACATTATTGACCCAGTACGGAATGCTTTAGAGTATTACACAGATATGCAGCGAGCTTTAGAAGAAGAAAAAAAGAGAAAAGACAGTGAAGGCTCAAAGAATGGAATTACAAAATCTAACAGTCAAACTCAAGTTCCTGTGTAGCAAAAACTTTTAACATAAAACACCATTTCAGAATCAAATGCATTGTGGGTAAAAGTTTATCAAGTAGTACATGTACATGTACTATTGAAACCAGTTTTTCATACCCCTATTCAATGAATGGATAGTATATTTGAATCACCTTGTCCACCTCTCAGAAGTTAGTGACAATTAGCTCTGCTCCTGGTAGATTGATTGGTTTCAGATTAGGTTTATATGTTGTAAGCAATTTTGGGTTCTGTCTGATATCAAATTCCTGTTTTATAGGTATTTGCCATTTTTCACTACATGGAATGATAGAGAAAATTTTCTAAATAAAAATCTCAGCTCCCAGTGGATGGATTGGTTTGATTTGTTGCATTTTATTAATAGGGCATACAATGAAAGAGATTTTTTTGGTGCTGTCCATATTGACTTCCTGTATGTGTGTGTGGGGGTAAACCAAGCAGGATAACCTGTACAACTATGTTCTTTTTATCAGAAAAAAATCATTATTTGTGAAGCTACAGTTGACCACAAATATATTAAATATATTTTTCTGCAGTAACGTATCACAAAGCTTAAGTAGCCTTAGCTTTAAATCTAATAATGTCATTTGGAATAACTTAACTGGAAAAACTTTAATATTTCAATACTCAACAATGTTTACAGTGTCTCTCCCAGCAACGCATTGGAATCACAGTGTCTCTCCCAGCAACGCATTGGAATCATGGTGTCTCTCCCACAAACACAGTAGAGTCACCATTTTAAAGAGTTGTCTTTATCTTTTGTTCTTTTGCAAACATACAATGATATTTTCATATTTTAGTTTATGAACAGAGAAAAGAGTTTTAAATAAAAGGAAATTCATTTACTGTAGTTTAAATTTTGGTTGAGACTCAGTGGAGTTATAATGGAGCTACCATTTGCCCTTCGCATACAGAGTGGAGAAATAAAAATTCATGCTGACATAAGTGTATTTCAGAACCGTAAATATTATCAAATTTCATAGTTCAATATCCAAATAATTGACACATTTCATACCTCAATACCTTGTCAGTTGACAAACTTCATAGTTCCTCGAAAAATTAACAAATTTTCATAGTTTAATATTCCAATAATTGACATAATTCATAGTTCATAGTTCAATACCCCAACAATAAGATTGATTCAGAAATAGTGTTTTTAGTTGTATTACTTGACCATTGGTTGAATGTAGTTAGCATTGGTTAAATCTATCTGATTATAAATACCCTCACTGCTGTTTAAAGTTATAGAATGGTTGTGAAGGTTATTACTGCCGTTCTTTATAGAATTCTGACTAGTACTTAAATTAACTAAAAGTAAATGACAAATAATTTCTACCTCGAAAACGAACAAAATATTTCTACGGGAACATGCAGTTTTGCAATACTTTTTCCATATGCCACCTTAATGTCTTCAATCTCTCTGCATTTCTATTTCCTCCAATTTGTTTGGTAAAAATTTTAATGCCTTCATGCTCAACCCATTTTGGTTATTTTCCTTGACCTTTCTTCTTGGGAGAAGATGAAGGTCTTATTCAACTATTTTTATTTACTATTCATCCCATTGCTATATTATCTCCCTTGGACTGTCACTCATCATTGTGCTATAAATTAAGAAATTAAGGGTTTAGAGCATGTACTGTTTACTTAGTACAAGATTGTCTGTCTGTCTGTAACAATACAAGGTTATTGTTGTTTAATTGATAGAGAATTGAAACTTTTTTTTGACAAAATTGTTTTGGCAAAGTGTAACCTCAGGTTTGGAAGTTTTTATGTAGAGGCAATTTTCACTTTGTTGGAGGATATATAAGAAATATCCAAGAAAAATAACCACACATGCAAATTTGTTTTAATTTGTTGAAAAAAAATTAACTTTGAGAATTGATTTAAATTTAGCAAAAACTTTAAACTATCTCTATAAAAATAGTGTTAAATTCAGTTTTGAAAGTTCTTCACAATTTTTTGTAGGATATTTCAGTTGGATACTTTCAAACAAGTTGTTGTCAATGAGTTTTACAAGCCAAATGAAGGTGCATTATATAAAATACGCAAATAAGTTTTTTATGCAGCTCATTTTTTTTTATTTGATCATTGAAAATTCTAGATTTGACTGGCTCTGTATTCTTTAAAGTGTATAATTTTGACTGTTGGTTGTTTTAGTTTTGTTTTCATAAATAGTACCATACATTCATTGATCATTAAACATTAAAATTAATTTTCTGCAGTAAATAATATATAAAAATATTTTTCATATCTTCCAGTTGTTTTTTTTTTTTTGGATGATTACCGGTAAGATAGAAGGGTATATGAAATATAACTCAAGATTTGTAGACCTAATTCATTATTGATGAATCCATGAAACATTTGTCAATGCCTCAAATATTGTACTACACATTTAGAAATTCTGAAATGCATGTAATGTTTTGCATACTGCTGTTAAAGGCCAAAATTGAGTTTTTCTTCATCCAGAAAAAAGGTTTTAAACTATGACGAATGTAAGGGTATCATTATGATATTGTTATATTCCTTGCTACAGAAATATTTTGTAACTTATTTATTCAGAATTTTTTAAGGAATGTTATTTGTTTGTAATTGTAAAAGCTTTGCAATTTAAACTTGCAGTATGGTATTTTTACTAGTAATAATTAAAAATGGCAATTCGGTCTAAACCACAATAACAATAGATAACATGAAACTAGATTGGTCATTGAACTCCTCTGTCATTTGCTGAAAAAGCCACTGAAACAAATGTCAGCAATTATTTCTGAATTTATAGAATTGATATTTAATTACTCTGAATATTACTGTAGTGAAGAAATTGTAATCTAATAACAGAAAAATCATGTTTGTGATAATTTTTACATGTTGTTATGTTTTTTATTATGGTTATATTATTTTTTATATATATCATTGTTATAGAGTTTAGTTATTGTGTTTTTCACAGAGTAATTGTGAATGTCACTGATGCTCTAGATGCTTTAATTTTTTAAATACTAGTCTCTGTAAAATTCAGGCAATTGGTAAAACATAATATGATATAACCAACCACTAGTCAGTGAAATTTGACTATTTGTACCATCAGGATTAATTAAAAATGAAAAGATTTCCATAGTCAATTTGGCAAAATGACTTATTATCGACTTATAATACACTACAAATGAGCATTTCAATGGTAGATAACTCTCAAAACAAATAAAATGAAAAATCTACCAAAATAATCATAAGTGAAAGTATGTACTCTGATTGGTGGGTTTTTTATACGAAGTTTTCAGATTTTTCCTCTTTTGCCTGATTTTTACAAGGACTTGTTCGTAATAATTCATCATACAAAATATATGCCATGTAACATTTTCCTCAAAATTGTTTCCTTCAACTCATTTAAATTTTAATTTGTCTTCCTTTTAGACAGACAAATTGCAATATACCGGTAGGTTTATCACATCTGGTAAATAACTGAAAAATGCTATGAGTGTTATTTTCAATGAAGATAAATACCTTTGATTTTATATTGTCTTCTGATTTAAAAAAAAAACTTGTAAGAAATGATGGGTAGGATACATACTTTAGGAACGGTACGGCTGTAAGAAATGATGGGTAGGATACATACTTTAGGAACGGTACAGCTGTAAGAAATGATGGGTAGGATACATACTTTAGGAACGGTACAGCTGTTCGTATTAAGTCTGTTAAAGCATTCATTTCTCACAATTTTTCAAATTCAAATTCTGCTTTTTAATGTATATTGTTGACAAAGGAGATGATCTAACTACAGATGTTTCCTTTTATGTAATTTCATATTTTAATGACAAAGAGGGGGCTCATGTTGTTTTACATTCTTTTATATGTGCCCATTTTCTGTTATATGTCACACCTCAGGTTTAGGTTTCCTTATTGATATGATGTGTTCACATCATCGGCATTGACACATTTTTGTGTTAAAAATTGTACAATATCCAGGAGATTTATGTGGTCTTCAAGAGAACCTTGTATGGAAATTATTTAATTATTGGTCTTAAGAAATATTCAATTATCTTAACACATTATTTAAACAAATGAATGCATGAAAATGATTTAACCAAATGTTTACTTCCCATCATAGTCTTATAGATTTAATAGACTACCAAATTATTAACATGATTTATGTTTTGCTTTAAGGAGGTAAGGGACATAACTCTTACAAATCATTTGAACGTTTTTTTTTTGTAAAGCATTTTACATCAATCTCATCTAAACACCAAAGTAGCTTGGATTTATTTCATTATACTTCAAATGAAAGCTTGATAGGCTTTTGTAAATTGAATATGATGCAAACATATCACTGATTTCAAGAGTTATGCCCTTACCCCAGATCTACCTCCTTAAATATTCTTGTTAAATACTTTGTTTGCATTGAACCCCACATAAGACTTGAGATAGTGAACAATGTAGAATCCTGAACTTCATTTAAGGAGATAGACCTAGGGTAAGGGACATAACTCTTGAAATCAGTGATATACATGTATTTGTATCATATTCAGTTTCACCAAAGCCTTTCAAACTTTCATTTGATACAGAATGAAATCAGTCCAAGGTACTTTGATGCTTACATGAGATTTATGTAAAATGCTGAATACAAATGTTCTAATGCTTTTTTTAGTTGTGTCCCTTACCCTAGGTCTACCTCAAATAGGGTGCAACATCAAGTCAAGGAAGAGACAACAAAAAATGTTGCATTAGAACGTAGTTTGAAGGATTATATTATAAAAATACTAATATTTAGCTATTAACGTAGACAATAATGTACTTTTTCCAGTTAAATGTACATGTTCATTTGTAATCTATCACATTTTAAAATCAAAAGAATAGACACTTACAGTAGGTTAACTAATTACCAATATTCATCATAAAAACACACAGCTGTATAACCATTAGTAGAGTTGATACTACATAAAATAATTGCGTTCTAAATTTGTGTGATACAGCACATATTTTCCCCTGATTTTATTGAACTCAACATATGTACTAGTCAGAGAATGTTGTTTCAACACATGGATTGATTTATAATTTTGTTCCTTATTTTTACTGTAGTGAAATAGATTTGTATATTAAGGCCATTCAAAGTGAATTTCTTGG
Organism: Perna viridis; assembly: GCA_037379345.1. Classification (NCBI taxonomy): domain Eukaryota; kingdom Metazoa; phylum Mollusca; class Bivalvia; order Mytilida; family Mytilidae; genus Perna; species Perna viridis. Next base: position 5,565,275 of record CM074522.1, read on the forward strand.
TTTTTCTTCAAACCATTTTTCAATGAATATAAATGGAAGGGGAGAAGGCATTTCTTTTCACCATTTTATTGTCCCTAAAATGTGATGAGCAATTTTATTGATATGGCATTAAAAAAGGGAAGTGATGTAACCCTCAGAAGAGACGAGAAACAAGTTGTTATACCTCCTGCAAACAATGAAGGGTACCGGTATATACGGTTCACTCTGTTTGAATATCAAATGGAATGGTGCATATTGACAGGAATTAGTCATATTCTGTTATTGTGTTTTCAACAAAAAATAGTACCGATTGCTGTCTTGAATTGTGTGTTTCAGAAATGGTAGCAAACTGTGTGTCAAAAGTGCATAGTACATCCCCTATAGAAATTGTGTCCAATATGAATTGTATGTCCACATCGGTTTCCAAATCACAGGGTTCAACTGGCTGCAGGGAGTATAAGTCCCATTAGCAGCAATGTCTAGTTCATTTTGTGAGGCCTTACTGATATGTTTGTTGATACATCTACTAGTAGTTATGATAATACAGTGAAACAGGTGTAACCATAGTTTTGCTTGGACAGGTTTATCCCTGGTTCTGCTTAGACAATTTTATCCCTGGTTCTGTTTGGACGGGTTTATCCATGGTTCTGTATAGGCAGGTTTATCCATGGTTTTACTTAGACAGGTTTATCCATGGTTCTGTTTGGACAGGTTTATCCATGGTTCGACGTAGATAGGTTTACCTATGGTTCTGTTTGGACAGGTTTATCTATGGTTCTACGCAGACAGGTTTAAACATGGTTTTGTTTGGACAGTTTATCCATGGTTTTACTTAGACAGGTTTATCCATGGTTTATCCATGGTTCTGTTTGGACAGGTTTATCCATGGTTCTGTTTGGACTGGTTTGTCCATGGTTCTGTTTGGACAGGTTTATCCATGGTTCTGTTTGAAGAGGTTAATCCATGGTTTTGTTTGGACAGGTTTATTCATGGTTCTGTATAGACAGGTTTTCCCATTATCTGTTTAGACAGGTTTTTTCCATGGTTCAGTTTAGACAAATTTTTAATAGTTTTCTTAAAACAGATTTATCCATGGTTCTTTTTAGAGAGGGTTCTGATTAGACAGGTTTAATATGTGGTTCTGTATAGACAGATTTCACTGTATAAATATGTTCATTGATCTTGAGGTGTCAATGTCTTTGAATTTAATTTGACAATCTCAAAAAGACTCTTAAAAGATAAAATGTTTTAAAATGAAATGTGGAATTAGATATTATTGCAATACCATTATTTTAAAGTATGCATGCACTTAACTTACTGCATTATTATTATTCCATTTTTGTTTATTATTTCTACTTTATGTTAGTTGCAATGTGTTCATTGATAAAAACTACACAATTATTTAATTTATAGTAAGTTTTTAAGATTTTCAAACTTGGTCATTTAAAAAAAAAGAATAACATTCATATTCCAGCAATTTTTATTTATTTTTTTTGTGCTTTAAACATGACATGAATTGTCTTAACACCATTTCCTGTTTAAATTATGTCCGTCCATTATAGTAGTAGTTGGTAATTCTGCTGTTAAATTGTGAGTATTGTGCCAAAATAATAGTTAAAATAAGAACCTGCTTTCTTGAACTTAATTATTTCACTAGTGAATAAAGTGTACATTTGTATTTAGAGAATTGACTTTTTTGAAATTCTTCTTTCAAAAATAGTTCCCATAAGTTGATTATTATTTTATCATCTTTCAAATAAAATGGTATCTTGATTCATGTTCGAATGAGATTAAGAGATTTATTAAGTACCATTCTTTGTAAGAATCAGGCAAGGGGTGGCACATCATTTTCCCCAATTTAGTCATTTTTGCTGAAAATATATTCAGTACATCTAGAAACAACCAAAAATCTATTTAAGTGTATCCTGAATCATCTAGATTTGTGACAGATTTTTTTTTGGACTGCTTATAAAAGGAAATAGTGCAGGAAAATTTCCTTGCCTTTTTTTTCCCGTAGTGCATTTCAACTAAATTTTACCTATCAGTATCTTAAAAAGGCAAATTTTTCAAACACTTTTATGGTTATTTATGGTGGTTATCAGGTATAATTTATTGGTTAATGCATTTTTTCCATCATGTGCCACACCTTGTATACATTTTGCCCTATTCTTAGACGGAGAAGTACTCGAAAGTGTCTGTATCTGTAATATTTTCTTGTTAGCTTTAATGTGCTATAGATGAAACCATTTATAAAAAAAAACTGTCAATGACTGTGATACTGTACAAAGTTTATGTCCTGGATATCATTTGTTTTATTAATGAAATAATGAAAGCAAAAATTATTTCTTTGTTCAGAGGATGATGCTGTGAAATTTTTCATCTTCTGATGAATTACTGTACTTGAGGTTTAGTGGCAGATCCAGAAATGTTAAAAGGCGGTTCCAGGCTATAATGTGCTCTTTTTTTTCAGTGATTCAAAAGTAAGATTTTGACTGATCTATAGTTAATATACTACTTATCATGATTGCTCAGAGTGTTCATTGATATTTCACTTTTTCTTGGCCTTGTGGTTTTTGTTATGGTTGTTCATGTAAAGTCTTCAATACTTCATGGATTTATAAGGATTTATAATGTACATCTGTTATGGCCTTGAAATTGAAAAAAAAAGTATTTAACAATATTCAAGGGAAAAAGGTCCATTTACATGTACTATAGTCACTGAAAAGGCAGTGTGAGGTAATAGCGTTTTCTCTGTCTGCTTAGTAAAACTTTTCTACAATAAACCTCAAAGGAAGATACCATGAACAGCCACTAAAGGCTGAGCAGGGCCTTTATACTAAAGGTTTTTAGGGTACTAAAATAAAATAAGAGTTAAGAAACTCGAGCCTGGTACCTGTCAAATATGGTTTCAATAGTCAGAAAGTCTCAACATAAATGGCTGTTATAGACAAGTTTGACTTTGATCCAGTTTGTCAGTATGAATATATGGGTTTCATTTGTATAAGTTAAGATTTTGTTTGGTTTAGACAGTTTTTAGTTTTCCCAAAATACATTTAAAGGCATATAAAGTGTTTCAATGTATTTGTATGTGTTGACTTGTACTTTAATTAATTTTGCAATAGATTTTTGACAATTGTATATAATTTGTTGACAGATACTTGTAGATTTACATTATTTATTCACTACATTGATGGTATACACATATATATACCTTGAGTTGATTATTATTTATATTGTAATATATTGAAGGATATTGTTGTTGTTATTATGCCATACAGTTTAGGGAATATAGATATGTGTCTGTCTGTCTGTTTGTCTATCCATGTTTCTTTTGACCATAACACCTGGGATTCAGTTACATACCTATATATAGAATCACATCATCACAAAACTTGGAACATACAAATTTATATTCCTCATGACATGCTGTTAAAGTCATAACCAAGAATTGAGGCTTTTCAGCAAAATTTGTTTATGAATTGTATTTTCATTTAATTTCCTTAAAATGACATTAATTGCTAATTATTGCTAATAATAAATTATAATTGGATTTGATTTTTAAATATAATCCTTCAGCAACCAATCACTATAGCTTAATAAACATGCATGTTGTGATATCGTTTTGTGCCGAAAGAGACTCTTTCGCCACAACTCATATGGGCCAGGTTATCTTTCAAATTCCATTGTTGAATTGCGCCAAAAATACAAGTAAATTTACAATCCAAATTATTCAGTATAACTAATCAACAGGTATTGACGTTTGCATTTTTAAGTGGCTTCTCCACCTGCTTGTTGGACTGATGAGTTAGAACAATGACCGAGGTTGTGTTTGGCCAACTTAAGGATATAACCAAATCAAGGACAATTTACGCTTCACGAAACGCAGAGGAACGACAACAGTACAGGACTGGAGAGAAACAAGTTTTCGTTATCTTGCATTCTGTAAATTGTACTGGAACGAAAGCTAGCAACCAATGTAATTTAAAGTTCAATTGATGGAACATATATCTCTGTATTGGGCAATCGTATTATTGACACAGTTAGACCAAGTGAACTTAAATAGTAGTTTCCCAACCAAATTAACTCACAAAAATATGGGGCGGAGGGGACGATTTTATTTTTTTATTTTGTATTTCCTGCAAGTTATTTCTAGGTTCATTTGAGCTATGATTTGAAAAATAGATATGTTCAAAATCCAAAGCCACATCAGTTACAGAAAAGAAACATCGTTTTAGTCGCCATGTTATGAAATATTTGTGTTTTTTAGTAACAACTATCTCGATACTAGAAACTGACACGGAAAAAAATCTTAAATTTTGTAATTCCTGTCCCAATTTATTTACCAAATTGTTAGGGGCGGGAGGGGATGAGAAGCTACGAATTAATTTTATTTGGCCTATCAAATGAAATTCATTTGTTTGACAATGAAAAAAAAAACATTCCAAACAAGGACATTTTAAGTTCTTAACGTATTTGTTGCGTAACCGAAAATTGATAATTAATAGACATTTCCTGAATAACTTGACAAGTAAAGATTTCCGGAAGTTACAGCTATCTTCAAGGTTAGAGCAGATTGCCGAGTCGCATGTATTTAATACTCGTACCTGTAAGTATACATAGAGTATCATATCCTTTCTATCTTTTAAAGTTGAGACAATTTGTGCTTTCGTTTTATTCAATAAATTAACTTGCATCAGGTTTTCGTCACAAGAATAAAGCGTGAAAAATTCTATTTCCAATTGATATGTACATAAATTATAATGATTTATGTTTCTTTTTTACCCAGCTATTAATGTTGAAATACGAAAGTCAAAATTTTCATTTAACAACTGTAAATTTTGCTTCTAAATTGATCAGCTTTTTCACAGGCAGATCAAAAAACGGGTCCATCTGATGCACGGGCGGATCAAAAATAGGTCGATCTGATGCAATTGGTTATATGAATCACTGGAGCGGGCCCTTTAGGCCAGTCAGCGCCCCTTGAGGAACTTCCTTGACCCGCCACTGTTATATGTAACATGCACAATGTAATACCGAGTCCCCCGATCATTTGTTTATAAATAAGGGAAACTTTATTTCGGTATATATTTTTAATTAGAAAATTGTGAAAATACAAAATGGTAATAGGTACATTCATTTTATACTGGGTTCTCACGGCAATTTATTAATATTTTAATCAGAGTACTGGAAAGTAAATATCCATTTTGTCTTCAATTTTTTTATCGCATGACATTATTTTTCTGATGCAGAATCTTGAACACTGAGTGTTTGTTTGCCAAAAGGTGTAGTTAATTCACGTGCCAAACTTGGTAATTCATATGCATGGGAACGTTTAAGTCCCGATTCCATTTCCATTCAACTTCACAGCAATTTTCTTATGAACTTGTAGACAAATTAAAAAATGGCCGAAACTGGCACGAAAATTTCATTTTTTACACTCGGTCTCTAACTGAAAAAACATATTGGGAAACCAGTCAAGATGGCAGCGCAAAAAAATTGCAGAGCGAAAACGATACTGTATCCTTGGTATATTAGTTAATATATTTTCTTATCATATGTTCGTGAGGATGACGATGAATGTATGCATAACAATTCAAACGAAGTAGTGACTAATGTCAATACACAAAACTCACAAAGCACTATGAATGACAGTTGCGAATTATCTGATCGCCAATTTAATGATAATGATATATATCATTTGCTTCAATCCAACTTTGGTCAACTCGACAAAAAAACATTCAAACATGAACTTGTTAAAACTTGCGATGTACAAGACATGCGTCCAATCCGAAAAGCACGTTTTGATCTTGTGCGAACAAGACATACGTCTTATGAAAATACTAAGCTGGTCGAAAGGGCTAGTCGTGAAAGTGGAATATTGCTCGGTGAAAAGCGGATGACATTGACGTTATCTTCCAGTTTCTCGAAGGGGCAAATAACACAACAGAATTACGCCAGTGTCTTTCAAAAGCATTCGGCGAACTCAGACGGGTAATGACGATAACGATAGTCTTATAGCGGATATTTGTTCAAAACTTTGTAACAAAGTAAATACCAAACATTCTGACAATTCAGTTATTGTTGCCATGATTCTTGACATTCAGTGAGTCTCTTGCCGGCAACTGATAAGAAACTTGACGACTTAAGTAAAACCTTTAAAGACGAAATACAAGAACTGAAAATTAAATTAAAAACAAAATTAACTGAACTAATGAGTATTAAGTTAGAAATGGGTCATTTACGGGATCAAAACGCAAAACTTCAAGCGGAACTTAAGCTTAAGATACAACAAATGAAGGACTTGGACGATATGCATAGTGCTAGTTCTTCTCAGAAGAACAAATTGTCAAAAATGTACACCCGTCTCGACTCAATCGATGGGAATTGTAAATAACTTATTCAAGGGCGAAAAAGACAATACATTGTATAGTGATATCGTAAAAGATAAAGAAATCGTCATACCTAAAGACACTGGTCCAAGCAAATGCGACAATCATTCAGAGAAAGAAGTCCTCGAAGGAAACAACGATAAACACATAAAAAATTACATTGTTGACCAAAATGAATGTATTAAAACATGCGATTTCCCAGAGTGCCAAAGCGTTGGAAATTTGATTCACATCACAACATCTTCAAATCGTGAATATCCGACACAAAACCACGAGAATGAAGAGAACGCTTCACTTTTTAGGGGCATCGTTCAAAAAGGACAAAACGCATCGTTCTGTACAATGTAAGAGGTGACAAACTGTACGATTGTGTAAGCGCTGCGGTGCAATCGTTCGCTAACAAAAGGGGTGTCAACGTGACATACACAAAACTGTTAAAGAAAAAAGAGATTCGAGGGACCGCAACGTGTACGATGACAGTGAACGTAGGGGAAAATGATTTTGACAAGGTAAACAATGATTACTTATTTTGGCCTGTTGGAGTTTACTGGCGTGAGTACGTGCCGTACAACACTAACTATAGTGGAAATAACAATACAAATTCAGAACAATTATGGTGATAAAACATTTTTGTATTTTGCACTTATTGTTATTTCTTATGTTAAGATTACTATGCTGGAACATGAGGGGTGTCATGCATGGTACATCTTATTTACGAGTACTTTTTAGAAAAAAAAAACAGTTGTATGTTTTTTAAGTGAACACTGGCTAAATGATAACAATATCACAATATCAGCTTTCTGCAAGACATTGCAAATGATTTTCATATGTTTTATAGTGTCAGTAATGAGTGTGGCAATAGTTTAAAATGTTCTGGGGGAACAGCATTGTTGATTAGAAAAAACCGGTGGGTTTAAAGTAGTCACTGTGTATTCAGAGCGATAGACTCAGTGGTGCGATTTTATCACCTAAAATTTGTCGGGATATTTGTTTTTTATGTACATTGTTACCTTCTACAAATCACTCACAAGCTGAATTTCTGAAACATTTAGATTTTTTGTCATGTTTGTATGATATTATGAGTAGTGACTATGTTACTATAGTAGAAGGTGATTTTAATGTTGACATTACAAACGATACCTCAAATGGAAAACGCAAGGCTTTCGAACACTTTCTTTATGACAGAAACCTGAAGGTAGCTTGTTTGTTAAATAATAGGAAAGGTCCTATGTATACGTTTAGAAACAAAGATAAGACTCAACGTTCTACCATTGATTATATTGTTATTCCAGAATGTATGCTTGATAGTGTATCTGATTTACTTGTTGACGGAAATTGTCCATATGCATATTTTGATAATTTTCCTATTTGTATGTCTCTTAATACTGATCTGCTTTGCGTTACATCTGGCGACCCCAAATTATATAGAAATGGTCTAAAATGGAACAAAGCTGATGAATTTGAGTTCAGAATGTATGAAACTGATATTGATAAACTGATGAACTTTTGAAATATCAAATCATAATAGAGAATACGTCAGTCACATTGAACATTACTGCAGTATCATTACAAATGTCCTTCACATGTCTGCAAATGCGTGTATTCCTTTCGGAAAATATCGTCCGTACCTTAAACCATGTTGGAAGAGTAATGGGTTAGGTAATTATCACTTTGAACAGGGCAAAGCCAGGCGAGCATGGAAAGAAAATGACAAACCAAGAGATAAATCAAACAGACTTTACCAAGAATATAAAGGCAAGAAAAGGGAATTCAGAAGAAGATAACGACAAGCTGAAAGCATGTGGAATGAGGAAAAGTACGAAGACGACAGAAATGCTATCGAAAATGACATTGGTGAATTTTACAAGACCGCTCGGAAATCAAACATTAAAGGTCCCCAACGTGTAAGCTAGTATATGAAGGGACTACAAGTGTTTTACCCGGTGAAATATGAAAAACATGGGGCAAATATTTTGAGGAATTGTATTGTGACACAGCTCTGGTGACTATGATGAAGACTTCTATATGTCTAAGTCACTAAGAGGGTACAAACATTATTTGACCAACCAGAAAAGGATAATATTAGTACATTGGAACATAAAGTTACATCTGAAGAAATTAGCAATCAAATAAAAACTTTAAAAGTGGGATAATCACCAGGTCAAGATAGAATTTTTCAAACGAGCATCTTAAGTATGACGGGAAAACTCTGTTGAAACATTTGTGTAATTTCTTCAATTTGATACTTGAACATGAATACCTACCAATGGCCTTCAGACATGGAATTCTTATTCCTTTTTACAAAGGCCACAATAAAGACAAGTCAGACCCTAACAGTTACCGTGCTGTGACACTTACATCATCAATAGGGAAGTTATTCGAAAATATTATCTTATGTCGTATTCAAACCCACTTAGAAATATCTAAGCTCATCATACCTCACTCACTACAATTGGGATTTGTAAAGGAACACGGAGCGATCCTGGCCTTATATGCCTTAAAAAGTGATTCAGTATTACACAGAAAGAAACTCATGTGTTTATGCAACTTTTCTTAACAATGAAAAGGCGTTCGACAAGATGGGGCAAGATGGCCTCTATAAACTTTATGACAATGGGATAAAAGGAACGATATGGAACGTGATATATATTTCATACAAAGCAGCGACTGCTAATGTTCAATACGGTGGTATGACAAGCCAGGTTTTTCGCATTAAACAAAGCGTTGTTCAAGGCTGTGTTCTCTCAGCTTGGCTCCTCGCAGTTTTTATCAATGACTTGATTAACTATTTTACGCCCATCAGTAAATGGATGTCAGACTTTGTTAAAAACTGTGTACTGTTATGCTAAAAAATAGAGGTTAAAATATAATGCAAAAAAGAGTTGTTTTGATCTTTGAGCCATCTAAAAAACCAAAAATATTGAAAGGAATATTAATTTAAAACTTGGTAACATGACTATTGAAAGAAAGGAAACGGTTAAATATACTGGATCACTCATTAATACAAGCGATAAAACCAATGAACGGACAGAATCAGCATCTAGATCTATGAAACAGAAACTTCATGCTCTTTACAACATCGGATTTAACCCTCGAGGAATGAGTGCTCTAACAAACTGTTCGATTTGGTAACGCATCATATTACCAACAGCACTTTACGCGTGTGAAATTTGGGGTCCAATTAATATTAGTTGGAATTATTATATTAGAAGTAACACAGAGGTACTTCACCAGATTTATTCTACAATTTTTCAGAAGGAGTCCTTTTGAAGCATGTAATGCAAACGTAGGCCTGTGGTCTATAGAAGATTTTGTTGACAAGATGAAACTTTTGCTTTTTGGAAGATTTGCCGTGCTGACAGTGGATACTTTTTCAAGCAGCTATTTAATTTAAGTGCTGCACAAGTGTTGACTGGAGACTGTAGTAAATCATTGATAACATATGATCTCGTTGAACTGTTGCGCAAAATATGACTTGCTTTTGTTTTTCGAAAACTATCTAAAAAACAATTTTTTCCCACCATACCACTTCGGAGAAAATTAGTCATGCAGTCTGTAGACATTTACGAAGAAAACAAGTGGAAGCATAGCGTTGAACAACGACCTTATTTGCAGCGATACGATCGTATTCATACCAATTTGGCTGAACATAGGCTTCTATGACTTGCCGTTTCCTTACCACTTATGAACTCAAAATTAATGACACTTGTCAAATTAGGTTCAACTCCAATCAGACAAGGCATGTGTTCTTTATGCAAGTCCTTTTCAACAGACATTGTTAGACATTATGTACTTAGTTGCGAACAACTTCTAGATGTTCGATCAGAGATGTTTTATAAGATTGTTGATAGGCTTCCTGTCGACGAATCCGTAATATTTTTTGATCAGCATGATAGTGACCTGGTCGTGTCAATATTGGGTGGAGTCACGACTGCCATGAACGCAGTATAATCCGATAAATGGGGTCGCCTCATGTGGCATTTAGCAGAATATATCACAAAAATGAACTCAACTTTTTCGTATGATCTTTTTCACCACTTACTTAGATGATGTATATATTATCATATCAGATCAACTGCATAAAATGTATTTTATTAATTTGATTTCTGTAATGACAAGTTAAATTGTGTATATAATGTTTACGTAGCTTTGTTTGTATTATTATATAGCTAGTTTTGTTTCTGAAATATCTAATCTTCAACTATGGACGAAATAAAGATAATCAATCAATCAATCATTCATCTTGTATTTTTCAAAGAAAATTAGTAATATTTCCCAAAATCTACCATAAATCTAATATGCTTGTGTTGGAGATTCTGAATGTGGGCGTGGGAGGATTGATCATGTTTATGGATCCGAGGAATTCACTTCTTCTACCATTATACAAACATCTAGCTTGTATGGATTTTACCAATAGACAATACTTTATTAGGTAAACCTCAGACACACAGGTGTACAAGAGGACATACACAAACATACAGAAAGCATTTTATAAATCACATTAAATACACTCACGGTTATCATAAATAATCAAATTTACTTGAAACTTTTTTTTTCGTTGTACAATTTAGTATGACATACTTCTAATCAGTTGATCATTTTTTTTATTAAGTCAGATACTGTAAATAATAACGAAGTTTTTGCATAAGTTCTATAATTTCTCTTTTCTGACAAGTGAACAGGTAATGAAATAAGTTGTCTGTTCCAATTCTACATAGTTGGCATGCAAGTAGGTCCACCACGTAGAATTCCTCCCAGTGTTAATTAGAATCTTCAAATTTGAGCATCTGAATTTAGAAATAAACAGTCTATCTGCTAATTATAAGCGTCGCAGATGTAATTCTACTGGCCAGAGGTTGTCTTAGATTTTGAATAGAAGTCTCTACGACTTAAGGTAGACATATTAGACAGATATAAACTGGTCTTTCAATTGTACTGAAAGCATTGAATTTAATACTTGCTTTCTAATAGTATTTGTTCATCCCAGATGAACAGTAGTCTAGTATAATCGATAACCGATTTCACTTAATTATTTTATGTTTGCATATAAAGCATAAAAGGCCTTTTGGCTTTTATCACATAACCTTTTCTTTGCTTTGTGGATTCTTCCATTATAATTAAGTAACACGCCTAAGTTTGAACCAGTACCTACAATATCAATATCCACACCATTACGTTTGATTTTGTGATTTAACTTTGTTTTCCTTTTACTACAAGTTACAACTTTAGTGTTTCTCGTGTTCACTCTTAATTTCTCTATCCTGCAGCGGATAATTTCCCGACTAACAAACACCCTCGACTAACAATTAAACCTCATACATTGCTGTATTAGACTGGAACAATCGAAAATAATGGCATAAAAATCTGAAGAAATGAATTTGGATGATAAAGTAAATTAAAGATAGTCAATTCACTACAATGCTTTACATACTGCTATTCCATTACCGTTAACTTTCTATGTACTTTAGAATTAGCAATGTACAAATTGTTTCTCTTACACAATTCTATTAACTTATTTTATTATTACAGGATCTGGTGTAACATTATCAGGTAATGTATAACATTGTTAGGTAATGTGCATGTTCATCTAATAAGTTTGATATTTCTTGCATTTCACTTTGCAGTCCCTTTAAGCTTCTTGTGTAAATAGATTTTTGTGGAATGTAACCACATCAGAATTTAGGGATAGAATTTGTTAAGATATTTGAAACTACGTGTAAAGTATGAATTGACTTGAAGTTTCCATTGAATAAAATTAATGTTCATGAACTAAAAGATCTTTCTAAACAAAATGCAATTTTTTCTTGTCCTAGATATGTTTTGTTTCGTTTCATTTCCATTTCGTTTCTCTTTGCTTCTTTTCGTTTAAATCCATTTCGTTCGATTCAATTTCTTTTCGCATTTTAGCCAGCACTCCACAGTATTGTAGAACTGCCTAATTTTGGTCTTGTAATCTGATGCTTTGTAAGATTTATAACTTGTAAAATTGTCAAGCATCTGTAAATCTATATATCTAGAAATAGCCCAAACCAAGGCCTTCAGGGTGCAGTGAAAATTTTCTGGAAAAAAAATACCCACAACAAATAGGGTCACCATAGAAACCATGCAAAAATGTGCGAAAATTTGCAAAAAAGTTCATAAAATCAGGTTTAAAAATATCAAATTTCCCGCAAAATATCTTAAATTTTTATTTCATGCCCTGAAACTGTTCAAACTTTTTCCTTCGAAAACCCCTTCCTCGTATGGGCATCGCCGGTTAGATTTTGTGCTATTTCACTTTGTAATCCACTTATTAAATTTAGTATGGTAAAAAATTGACTTACTTTCACTTTCACAATGAAGTCATATTGTCATTGGAAAAAAGCCCCTTCACCATTGAAAATATATAAAACATTGCAAAATACTTTGAAAAGTCCCCTTTTTCAGAAAATGTTTTTTCAACAATAGATTCTTCATTTTTAATCATTATAACAACCACCGGTTTCCATTAATGTCATTTTTCATCCTAGCCAAAAGTGTGAAATTAAACTGTGGAGTGCTGGCTTAAAGGTTTCCTTTTTAAAAGCAGTCCGTGTTAATGAGAGTGTAATCTAGGTAACCAAGATTCAAAGGAAATCAAAAGTATGTACATGTAATCTAGGGACAAAGACCAGACATGGAAACAGATAGGCACAATGTAACAAAGATCACAAAATAAATAAAACAATACGTGCAATACGCAACAAAAATAGATGAGCAACTCGGACTCCTATAAAAAAAACTGGGAGTATGGACCAGGTGTACCGGTAGGGTAAGCGTCTTCTACTTTTTTTAGAAACATCCGACGAGCTGCTCATTAAAAGTCAAGTCCAGGGCAGACGAAATTGGAAAACAAATTTAAGACACATTGAACAAATTGGTTCTCATGGAGCACATGGATACACAGTAACGATTCACGAGTTCATTATGACATCCGTATAAAACTTCTGTAGTAATGACTTCAATCTTGTAACAACATAGCCCTGTTCCAGAAGCCTAATTGTAGGAAGTCTAGCGCGGTACGAAAAGTCTGCGTATTTACGGCGAGGTCTGGCATAACGTATTAGTTGTGATGTGAAAACTCCGTACGGAGATGCTGGAGGCATAAGTTGCCACAGATGAAAAAAAAGTTGACAGTAAGATTAAAAAAAAGTTGACAATACGGAATCAAAAGTCATCGCTTTTGTCGTATAGTTTGATAAACAGTTTTCATTTATCGTCGATTTAAGTGTTGGTCAAAGAGTAATCAAGGGAACCAAGGTCCTAGCGGTAATCAAAAGAATGTAATCCATGGACAAAGACCAGACATGGAAAACAGACATATATAAAATGGGATATAAAGTAACTAAAATAATTACAAAGTGACAATAGCAAATATGCAACCCAGACACCACTAAAAGCTGGTAGCATGGACCAGGTGCGCCGGTAGAGAAAGCGTCCTTTGCTTTTCTAGAAACACCCGCCGTGTTGCTCATAAAAAGTCAAGTCCGGGGTAGACGAAAGAAGAAAGGAAAACACTATGACACATTGAACAAATCAGTTTTCCTGGCGCAGATGGATACACCGTAACGATACACGAATTCATGATGACGTCCATAAAACTTCTGCAGTGATCGACTTCAATCTTGAAGTAATATAAATAGAAGTTTTGAGCGATACAAAAAGTCTTCTCGGTTTCAGCAAACTGTCATAATGTATGCATTGTGATATGAACACTCCATACGGAGGTGCTGAAGTGATGTTGCCACAGATGAAAGGAAAGTTGACAATTCTGAATGGAAGTAATCACGTTTGTCGTAAAGTTTGGTCAATAGTTCTCCCTTAACATCGATTTCTAAGCTTAAGTGTAAGTCAAGATATGAGACTGACTTCACAGTGTCAGTAGTATCCTTTATCTCAAGTTCTTTATGGTAGATCAAATCCCCAAAATTAGGATTGTTTAAAAATAATACGTCATCTATATAGCGGAAACTGAAATTAAAGGATCTAGCTAAACGATATTCTTTCTTTCGGATCAGATCAGCTATAAATGAGGCTAACTTCACATTGTACGTGATTTATCCTTTATCTCAAATTCTTTGGGGGTAGATGCGATGCATAAAATCCCCCAAATTATGATTGTTTAACGATAATACGTCTCCAATATAGCGGAAACTGAGATTAAAGGATCTAGTTAAACGATGTTCCTTCTTTTCACAAGCTCTTGGGACCAGGAATTTTTTTTATCTAAAAAAATATCATCAAATCATTTTGTTTCGAGATTTGAGTTATTATATGTGTTCCCTGACATGTCTGCTTGCTATTTATTGCTGTTTATACTATTCCCAGTTTTCAGATATCTGAAACTCAAATCTGGAAATAAATGATTTGATGACATTTTTTTAGATAAAAAACATCCTGCACCCAAGCGCCTGTGCTTCTTTTGGATCAGATCAGATAAAGTCAGTCTTTAAGAGTGAAGGAATAAGTCAGCGAGAAGAGGAGCACAATTTGTTTCCATTGGAATGCTGACCGTTTGTGGTTGATTAAAAATTGGTGTTTGAAGTCTGCTTATTCCTAAGGATTCGTAGGTTAGAAAAATTCGTGCAAGTGAGGCGAATTGAAATAAGTACGAAATGACAGGAGCTTATCGCAAATCTTTCTAATAATAGCCGTAGTACGTAACAGTGGAGATGGCTGAAGTGAATCCAGATTTAATAAAGGAACGATCTGGGGCTTTATTTGATGTAGAGAAGTTGACAGAATTTATCTACAAAGGTCCTGCCAGGGTCAAACGGAAAAGACACATTCGTAAGTAAAAGCAAAACATCCTACATTCACTAGAAGTAGAAGTGTTAAAGTGCGATGACCTAAATATTGACCTAACAAAATATGTAAATTCATTCAATAAAACTTACACTTATGTATCATTTCTAAGGACATTTGAAATTTGTTTCTCCGCAAAAAAAGTAGGGTAAGTCCACGAAAAGTGGTCTTGAATTATACTAGAAAAGATTACTTCTGAGGTTTATTATTATAAAAATAATCCTGTCTTGTCTTGATTAAAAACTACTGCGTTAGTCGAAATAAGCAAATTTGTGGATAATTCTAACATGGCAGATATTTATTGGATGTGAATACCATCGATCTATCAAAATTAGTCTAGATCTATATGATCAAAAACCAAATCCTACTAAAAAAGTACTTTTGGAGTGTATCTTGAGAAATTAATGGTTCTGGCCAGTTTAAACAGTGCATATGCAGGAATTTGTCCTGAAACCAAAATACAAATGTAATACAATGTGATGGCCATAACCTTTCAATAAATACATGTAATTAACATATATCCTGAACAATAAAATCTCCTAGCTACCATGGAAACAATCTATCTCTATGAATTTGATTCTTCACATATTAAATATATTCTTTATTGGCACAAACACAATTACAATAATTGGCAAAGGCCCATATAATTGATATATAAAAGTGTAACATATATAGTAGCGGTATACATGTAACTAGAATATTAATCAATTGTTATGAGATGAGATATTTGTTATGAAATAAATTTTTTTCTGATAGAAAAAATAATATCTAAAAAATTAGTGATAATCTTTAGTATAGTATACGAATCACTGAATATACATTGTTCCAGTGTGTAGTACTTAATTGAATCAATATCTTTTTTGAGGATATTTGATAATTTGGACATAAATTGACCTAACTTTGGAGTATTTTTCACATTTTAGCAAAAAATGTAATTCATCTTCAACCTCCCCAGAGTTGCAAACTTTACATAATCTCTTGTTTGCAGGAATTGATAGATGACGGCCTTTTTCTATTTCCAAATTATGGCTACTGATTCTAATATTGCAAAGAGAGGATCTTTCTGATCTTTTTTTGTAAAATATCAACGAAGCTTGCTCGTTTGTATTCATTGTGTAAATTTCGATAAAATGTTAGTTTATTTGAATTTTGGATTTGGGAATGTTGCTCTTGCATAAATTGATTGGTTATTTGTTGTTTTATATTTGATAAAATAGGTTTAAAGCTACATTTTTGATAGATTATGTGTGAAAAACCAAGTTTATTGATAATAGAATACATTCTCTTTGTCCAAGTGTTATTGTTTTCTGTAGCTTGAAATATTTTGAAAGCCAAAGTGTTTTCTTAGGAAAGAAGATGATTTAAAAATTTAACACAGGAAAACATAATTTTTGAGTGAAGTGGGAGTCGTCCAAGTTCAGAACGACATGCAGCATTTGTAGCTTTGCAATGTACACCAAGAATTTCCTTGATGAATTTTAAATGAAATTTTTCTACAACTGAGTTATTAAAAGTACATGTATCAATATATATACCGCAGACTTCACTACAGTACAAATGAATGGGGCTAATTAAAGTATCAAACAGCTTTTCTAATACATGACATGAATTATCTAGCCCTACTGACTTTTTTATCTTGAACAAAGCTTTTCTAGCCTTTTCCATCAGCAAAGATATGTAGCTAAATTAAATTTACCATTATAATGTAACATGACACCAAGATAACAATATTTTGGTACTGTTTGAATGATATCATTATTGTATGTAAACTCATTAATATAAGATCTACCATTTGAATTAAATACAATAACTTCAGATTTGGACACATTAACATATAATTTCCAATTACAGCTATATTCATGAACAATATTTAAACTAGTTTGTAAACCTTGTTTACTTTCAGATAATATAACTAAGTTATCAGCATATAAAAGACAATTTACCGATATATTCCCAATTTTTACAGGTTTGCAATTATTTGACTTTAACACCTTTACAATGTCATCTAAAAAAATATTAAATAATAAAGGACTCTAAACATCACCTTGTTTGACACCACATTCTGATTTGAATGTGGAACTTATCCATTTGAAAATTTGGTTCTATTTGTTGTATTATGATACATAGAAAATATTATTTGAAATAGTTTTGGAGGAACATTTGCTGACGCAAGTTTGTAAAAAAGACCAACCCGCCAAATGTTATCAAAAGCCTTACGTAGGTCAATAAAAGCAGCAAAAACTTTTCTTTTCTTAATTTTTTAGTGGTCAATAATGGATTTGATTGAAAATAGATGATCAGCAGTTCTGCTGTTTTCTCTGAAACCAATTTGGTTTTCACTTAGGAGAGATTTGCTGTTTGTAAATTCCAGCATAAATTATTCTATTAAACAGTTTTCCTAAATTATAGAAATTCTCCTATAATTACAGGGGTCAGTCTTATTACCTGATTTATGTAGAAGAACCAAAAAGCTCTCATTCCGTAGAAGTTATAGAAATTCCCCTATAATTACAGGGGTCAGTCTTATTACCTGATTTATGTAGAAGAACCAAAAAGCTCTCATTCCATAGAAGTTATAGAAATTCTCCTATAATTACAGGGGTCAGTCTTATTACCTGATTTATGTAGAAGAACCAAAAAGCTCTCATTCCATAGAAGTTATAGAAATTCTCCTATAATTACAGGGGTCAGTCTTATTACCTGATTTATGTAGAAGAACCAAAAAGCTCTCATTCCATAGAAGTTATAGAAATTCTCCTATAATTACAGGGGTCAGTCTTATTACCTGATTTATGTAGAAGAACCAAAAAGCTCTCATTCCATAGAAGTTATAGAAATTCTCCTATAATTACAGGGGTCAGTCTTATTACCTGATTTATGAAGGAGAACCAAAAAGCTCTCATTCCATAGAAGTTATAGAAATTCTCCGATAATTACTAAGGTCAGTCTTATTACCTGATTTATGAAGAAGAACCAAAAAGCTCTCATTCCATAGAAGTTATAGAAATTCTCCTATAATTACTGGAGTCAGTCTTATTACCTGATTTATGAAGAAGAACCAAAAAGCTCTCATTCCATAGTAGTTATAGAAATTCTCCTATAATTACAGGGGTCAGTCTTATTACCTGATTTATGTAGAAGAACCAAAAAGCTCTCATTCCATAGTAGTTATAGAAATTCTCCTATAATTACAGGGGTCAGTCTTATTACCTGATTTATGAAGAAGAACCAAAAAGCTCTCATTCCATAGTAGTTATAGAAATTCTCCTATAATTACAGGGGTCAGTCTTATTACCTGATTTATGAAGAAGAACCACAAAGCTCTCATTCCATAGTAGTTATAGAAATTCCCCTATAATTACTGGAGTCAGTCTTATTACCTGATTTATGTAGAAGAACCAAAAAGCTCTCATTCCATAGTAGTTATAGAAATTCCCCTATAATTACAGAGGTCAGTCTTATTACCTGATTTATGAAGAAGAACCACAAAGCTCTCATTCCATAGTAGTTATAGAAATTCCCCTATAATTACAGGGGTCAGTCTTATTACCTGATTTATGAAGAAGAACCACAAAGCTCTCATTCCATAGTAGTTATAGAAATTCCCCAATAATTACAGGGGTCAGTCTTATTACCTGATTTATGAAGAAGAACCAAAAAGCTCTCATTCCATAGAAGTTATAGAAATTCTCCTATAATTACAGGGGTCAGTCTTATTACCTGATTTATGAAGAAGAACCAAAAAGCTCTCATTCCATAGTAGTTATAGAAATTCCCCTATAATTACAGGGGTCAGTCTTATTACCTGATTTATGAAGGAGAACCACAAAGCTCTCATTCCATAGTAGTTATAGAAATTCCCCTATAATTACAGAGGTCAGTCTTATTACCTGATTTATGAAGAAGAACCACAAAGCTCTCATTCCATAGTAGTTATAGAAATTCCCCTATAATTACAGAGGTCAGTCTTATTACCTGATTTATGAAGAAGAACCACAAAGCTCTCATTCCATAGTAGTTATAGAAATTCCCCTATAATTACTGGAGTCAGTCTTATTACCTGATTTATGTAGAAGAACCACAAAGCTCTCATTCCATAGTAGTTATAGAAATTCCCCTATAATTACAGGGGTCAGTCTTACTACCTGATTTATGAAGGAGAACCAAAAAGCTCTCATTCCATACTAGTTATAGAAATTCCCCTATAATTACAGGGGTCAGTCTTATTACCTGATTTATGAAGGAGAACCAAAAAGCTCTCATTCCATAGTAGTTATAGAAATTCCCCTACAATTACAGAGGTCAGTCTTATTACCTGATTTATGAAGGAGAACCAAAAAGCTCTCATTCCATAGTAGTTATTTAAATTCCCCTATAATTACAGGGGTCAGTCTTATTACCTGATTTATGAATAAGAACCACAAAGCTCTCATTCCATAGTTTAGGAAATGTTCCTTTGAGGAAAATAAAGTTATATAATTTTTCAAGAGGTTTGAGAATAGTATTCCCACAATATTTTAACATTTTGTTAGAGATCATATCTGTGGAAGTACTTTTTCCAAGTTTCAATAGTTTAATAGCCTTAGCTATTTCCTCTACAGTTATCTTGTTATCAAATATATTTTGAGCTGGCCCTTCATTAATATTTTTCATAGCTTGTTCAAATTTTTGGTTTATGTTATCATGAAAAGCTGAATTATTATTATCAGTTTTATTTAAGTTTTTGAAGAAATTTACAAATTCTTCTTTTGGTAAAGTATCATCGGAAATTCGGAATCATGATTCAAGTTCTACCGGTCTAGTTTATTTACTAGGTTCCAGAATGATTTTGGATCATTATCAATGCTATTATTCATTTCAGCATATAATTTCTGTTTATATTGTTTTTCTTCATATTTACAAATCCTTTTATATTTTGACTTATAAGTATAATACATTCTCCTGTAATATCCATTACTAGGATTTTTGTTCACACGTTTCTCATAACATTTAACCAACTTCTTTAAATCTGCACATGATTGTGCAAACCAAGGTTGTCTAGTAGGTTTTGTACCTTTTTTCATTCTGTTGGGTGACTGGTTGACATATTTAGCAGATTGCTTAGCACATTCTATTAATATAGAATTGAAAGAGTTAGTGATTTCAAATTCAGAACTCATATAATCCAAAAATTTACTTTTAAATTCATTATTATTGATTTTTTCATTAAATAAGCATTTAGCTTCCTTAGACCATATAAATTTACCAGGGAGGGCATCTAATTTAACAGTTCTATGGCACTGTGACAGATAATCTATAATAAAAAATGTACAACTAATTGGGCGATGATCAGAAAATGGTACCAGATCAAAAATGTCTAGATATCCAACAGAACTTAATAGATCTTGTGACACTAAAGTGTAATCCACTAGACTGCAACCATTATAGTTTAACCCAGTTCATGCAAGGAAAACTAAAATTGATTAGAGAAGATAGAAATCATTTAAAAGAACTAATTTACATTATGATTATGTTCACCCTGAACAAGATGCAACTTACAAATGTGTTCTACCCGTCCAGGCCTGTCCACCAGTATCATGTTTACTCAGATGAACTGTATATCTTCAAGCCAGGTGTACTCAATTACAAAATTGAATAGCTCTATTTATTCATGAATATTCCTAATTGCTACTAGAATTTTTGGAGAACAAACAGCTAAACTGTTACTCTTTATTCATATTTTACGATCATAATACAATATTATTACATTGAAAAAAGATATAATATAAATAACAGAAAAATCACTGCTACTTGTATACCTCTCATAAACTATGAATGATAGCTGTGTATGTAGCATGCAATTTTGGGACTACTTTGTGTAATTCCAAACAACTTTCTTGTATATGCAGGCGACTGGTTCTCGAAATTGTGGTATTACACCTATTACAGAAATAAATTTTCCAGCTCTCTGTTTTTCTTGTTTTTTTTCTAGTAGGATAGGGTATTGCGATCACAACGGTATATAAAAAGTGTTATCTTTTGGCGTTTTAGGTCACTCTGCGGGAAAAAAAAACAATGCCTATTCCTAATACAACTCTATGGGAAATATGAACAAAAACTAAATGGCATTTTTTTTATCTCTGGTAGGCAAATATATAGTGTTTTACTCTGAATATGGGTTCAGCTATAAAAATTTAAAATCAAGTATCAATCAAAAACAGCAAAACAAATACCAGATAAATGTAAATCAAAGTACTCATGTACTGAATCAATTTACATTGATTGTTTGATTTTTTTATGCCTAAAATAATTGTCAAATTGCAAAGATTTGGGATAAAAGGAAAGGAAGGGATCAAATTCAAATGAATCTTAACACAAGCTTAATATTACTATAAATGTTAAATATTGAACTATCTTGTTTAATATTTTAATTCACTATTCTGAGTACACACACACACACACAAATGTGTTGTGTATCGTAGTAATACACCATTTTGGGTAATATTCAGATTCGATATCGGTTTATATGGAACATCTAGATGAATCAATACAAAACTCTCAAACATAGTGCATGATTGAGCTACAAACTACTAGCTGGGCATTCCCAGTTTTTCTAATTTTCAGCTAGGTTGAAATTCAATTTATCGACATCCAAGTTGAAATATTCTATTAAATCATTCAAACTTAGTCCACAATCATTGAAATTAATCATTTCCTAAGATACATGTTCTCTCAACTAACTACATTTCTCAGTTGGTAAGATTTATAGCTCAAGTGTTACAAGTTATTCCATAGACATCTATGTAAAAGCGCTTAGTTTCTGGACACCTAGCTCCAGAAACACGTACAACGTCTTATAATATAATTTCACCAATCGTGTCTGGCGCAGGAAACATTATAGCCATGCACTTGACTTTTTATGAGCAACTCGAGGGTGTTTCTAGAAAAGTAGAGGATGCTTACCCGACTGGTGCACCTGATCCATGCTCCCAGTTTTTAGTGGAGCCGCAGTTGCTCATTTGCTTTTGTTACTTTGTTTGTATGATATTAGTAACTTTATGTTGTTTGTTGTGTATATGTTTTCCCTGTCTGGTCTTTGTCCCTGGATTACATTCTTTTGATTACAGCATTAACCTTGGTCCCTTTGATTACTCTTTAAGCCCTTGACCACCTACAGCTCTATCATAATAACATACAAATGGCCAGAATAACCAAATAGATTGATTATAGCAAATAGCAATAACACCAGACCCAAAAATGACACATTTCCCGAGAAATACATTATCGAAATTATATGCCATCGCCTATGTGAAGTTTCACTTTGTCATCTGCAGGCTACTGATATCACGAGGCGGTAACCTTAATAAAAAATACACAATACTGTGGATGACGCTGTCAGGAAGGTTTCAGGGGTTAAGCTACCTTTTGTAAAAAAAAATGGCAAAACGATGAGGGCAAGCAATAGCCTGAAACCCCTTTCTTCTTACTAGTTTTTTGATCGCAGAACCACCAGGGCCTGCATAAAATACTTGAAGACAGCTCTTCCAATTGGTACTCAGCATTTCTCCTTATATTTCAACATTAATTAAGATTGATGACTTTTTATAATCTCGCAAGGTTTTAATTTCTAGCAGTAAAAGCTGTTTATTGGATTTGGTTATTGGTGTGAATAACAGAATTTAATAAGATATATTAGAAATATCTACAAAGTGGACCTTACTATCTGCATTTGAACCTTAATGGGTAATGCCAATGGGACTATTTTCCTGTGGTAGTGTAAGATAACTGCAGTCGCTATCAGGTTTTACAAATCTATAGGCTCTGGTGACTGTTATATCAATTCTGATCTTCAATCTAAATTGATAAAAACTATAAATTTTAACCCAAAATTAGCAAGCCCTACCTCCTTCTTTGACCAAAATGCAAGAAAAAAAAAAACAGAATTATGGGTGCTAGAGGGTAAATCTTTTGGTAGTTAGCTTCAAGGTATGAAATGTGTAAATAAAATGATAAATAAGGATGTTTTGACAGTGTTTTAGATTAAAAATCTGACAAAAATATTAAATTTTACAGTTTTCACTGTAAACCAGCTTTTATCACATTCTTTCTGGACTACAAATTTTCCATATTTTAAGCAGGATCTCAATCAAAAGGTCATTTTGGTTAAAATAGACAGTGAACATGTACTTTACAGCACTCCTTGCATCTTTGCTACATGTAATAAACAGCATGAATAAGTTAAATCAAAGTACTCATGTACTGAATCAATCTATATCGAACATTTGAATTTGTACGCCTTAAGGAGGTAGACCTAGGGTAGGGGACATAAATATTAAAATCAATGATATGTTTGAATCATATTCAATTCACCAAAGCCTATCAAGCTATCATTTGAATCCGAATGAAATCAATGCATGTTTCTTTGATACTTACATGAGATTGATGTAAATTGCTGAATACAAACGTTCCAATGATTTGTAAGAGTTGTGTCCCTTACCCTACCTCCTTAAATAATCGTCAAATTGCAAGAATATGGGATAAAAGCAGGGATAAAAGGAAAGGATGGGATGGAATTAAAACATATCTAAACGCAAGCTAAATGGTTAATATTGAACTCATTGATTTCATTTCTAAATTCATCATTCTGATTATGAAGTGCATTTAATAATGCACAACAAATTTCGCAATGCATTGAAGCATGCAGTGTGCCAGTTTGCGAAAAATTTAGGTACGATGTTGGTTTACATGGAATAACTAGATGAATTAACACAAAACATCCAACATACTGCATGATTGAACTACAAACTACTAGTTGTCCTTTCCCAGTTTCTAAATTTAAGTTGAAATTCAATTTAAAGATCTCCAGGTTGAAACTGTCGGTCAAATCATTCAAACTTTAGCCTCAGTTACCAAAATAAAACATACCCTTAGATACACGTCAATCTCAACTAGCTACATTTCTCAGTTGAAAAGCTATGTAGCTCAAGTCCTACAAGTTATCGCAAAAGATACCTGTGTGTCATGTAAAATTGCTTAGTTTCAGGGCACCTAGTTCCTGAGACACGTACATATACAATATAGGTACATTGTCGAAAATTATTGAAGATATGTGATGAGGCGATGGAACAGGTAGGAAATGCGAGGCTCGCTGAGCTATTTCCCCCGTTCCAAGCCGAATGCACATATCTTCAATGATTTTCGACAATGTACCTATATTGTTTTTATCCTGTTATATTAATAGTTTTGTGCATGTGTACGTTTTTAAAATAAAATTTTAAAATGCATATCCCCTGAGGAGCCCCAATCGTTAAACCGGAAGAAAAAAATTAATACGCATGGTGCATGACTCAGTAAACATTGAAATTTAATCCGCACCATATAATCCGTCAAAGCTGTTTGAAGGAAATAAGCAATGTATCAAAATTTTTTTAATTCCAAGAGACAAATAAGTGAAATGAACAATAAATACAAATATTTTAAATGTTGTAAAGTCGATTTTATGAACATTAAGGTTTTGAATTTTGCGAGGAAGGTAGAAGCTGACTTGTTTCTGTTTGGTATATGGCAGTAGGTTTCAGGGGTGAAATTTGTGCAGTAGTTTCTTTGGGATTTGAAATATTTGTTCGAGATTTTTGAAGAAGAGGAGGCAGTAGTCTGGGCAGATCTATAATGTAGTGTTCCTCTGATTCATTATCTTTGGGGTTTAGGCAGTAATGAATCCAAGAGCATAACAGTTTCCTGGTCATTTGTCTCTTCAAGAGTTTTATCATATTGTAATGCTTCAATTTCTTTAAGTGGGGACCAGTTTATGTTAAATTGTGACGGACACTCTGGCTCTGAGTCCGATAAGACTGAAATGACAGGGGAAGTCGTCTGCAAACTGAAAATGAATCAAATCTTTAAAGAGATTTTGGATTAGCCATATATATGATGGTGAAAAAAATACAAACAAAATCATTATTTGGTTTACATAAAAT
The DNA here is from genome assembly GCA_037379345.1 of Perna viridis. Taxonomy (NCBI): domain Eukaryota; kingdom Metazoa; phylum Mollusca; class Bivalvia; order Mytilida; family Mytilidae; genus Perna; species Perna viridis. Next base: position 5,590,422 of record CM074522.1, read on the forward strand.
GTTTTATTTCATTCAATTCAATTATGTCCGGCGCAGTGAACACTGGCCATGCTTTTTATTATCTATCATTATAACACATGGCCAAATAGCCAAATATCAAAATATAATTATTATTACAAAAAGCAATATTACCAGACCGGACTGACACCATTCCTAAAAAATGCATTATGGAAATTCCCATGGCTTGCCATCATCTATTAACAAAGTTCCATTTTTATTTGTCATCTCCCAGAGGTGGTAACCATAACAAAAGACACGATACAATGGGTGATAGATCAGGGTAGTTTCGGGGGTTATACTGCCCTTTTGTTACAAGTTTAGCAAAAAGTGAGCGGCAAATATTAGCCTGGAACAATGAGTGTAGTCACTGCCTGGAACCTCTTTCTTTATATAAGTTTTGTAAGTACATGTATATGGATTCGCCAGGCCCTGTATGAAATATCTGAAGACAACTCTTCCAATTGGCACTCAGCATTGCTCTTAGTCATTTCTATGGACAGTGACTATATATAATTTCGAAGGCTTTCCATTTCTAGCTAAACATTAAATGGTTTATTATGCGTCTAAGAATATTGCATTTGTAGGCAACTTAAATATATCGACATATTGAATATAATATAATGAACGATTGGTTTATTTGAGTAAATGCATTGAAATAAACAGGTACGGGTAAGAGGTTAGGGGTCAATTATTTTTAATTGCATCATTGTTAATACAAACCAAATTAATTAGCATATTTATTTCACAGTAGAAGTTGTTTAGTGGATTTGTTTTTTGGCGTAAATAGCATAGAATTAAATATGATATATTAAAAATACATATGAAGTAGACCTAACTATCTGCATTTAAATCTTAATAGGGTATGGAAGTGGAACTATTGTCCTGCGGTAGTGTAATATAATTTCAGATGCTAACAGGTTTTACAAATCTGAAGGTTCTGGCGACTGCTATATCAATTCTGATCTTCAATCTAAATTGATGAAAACAGGAAATTTATACCTGCTTTGAGACAAAAATTAAAATTAAAAGAAAAGATGGAAAAGTTGACTAGAACTACAAGTTAACATTTTAGTACAAACAGGTCAACCTAGATCTACATTCTAAGTAACATTATACTGTTATAAATGTTGTTATCACAAAGTTATGTTTCATCCAATAAAGTATCTGCATTTGTTTTTGTATGTGCACTACATACATGTATGAAATTGTTATATTGTACTACAGTACATGCACATCTATTTTTGCTGTTATTTATACAATCTTACTGAGAGAATATAGTAATGTACTAAGACTCATTATCAACACATTATTTTTCCAGAAAATTTAGCTCTTCAGGATAAATATCTGCAGAGTTTTAAGCCATCAGAATTTTTGGATAGAAATACTGTGTATGATAATGCAGTCAGGAGACAAATCTACATCATGGAAAAGATGGAAGAATTTGGCATCAAATCTGAATTTGATAGGCAGACTTTCAGGGAGTAAGTAAATTAGAGGTATCAGAACTGGTCGACAAATTAGAAGTGGATTGTGACATTCGGGGAGTAGGTAAATTAGAGGTATGGAAACTGGTCTTCAAATGAGAAGTTGATAGAGACATTCAGGGATTAAGTAAATTAGAGGTATGGAAACTGGTCATCAAATGAGAAGTTAATGGAGACATTCAGGGAGTAGGTAAATTAGAGGTATGGAAACTGGTCATCAAATGAAAAGTTGATAGAGACATTCAGGGAGTAGGTAAATTAGAGGTATGTAGACTGGTCATCAAATGAGAAGTTAATAGAGACATTCCGGGAGTAAGTAAATTAGAGGTATGTAGACTGGTCATCAAATGAGAAGTTAATAGAGACATTCCGGGAGTAAGTAAATTAGAGGTATTTAGACTGGTCATCAAATGAGAAGTTAATAGAGACATTCCGGGAGTAAGTAAATTAGAGGTATGTAGACTGGTCATCAAATGAGAAGTTAATAGAGACATTCCGGGAGTAAGTAAATTAGAGGTGTCAGAACTGGTCATCAAATGAGAAGTTGATAGAGACATTCAGGGACAAAGTAAATTAGAGGTATGGGAACTTGGCATTAAATTAGAAGTGGATTGATAGACTTCATGGTAAGTTCAATTAGAGGTATAGGATCTATCAAATCAGAAATTTTTGCCTCTTTTTTCCATGTTTTCCATATTTTCTTAATTTTCAAACTTTCCAATAATGTAGAAGAAGAGGTAGTTTTGAAAAGATGCCAATAGTTACACTGTATTACTTTTCTATCACTTTGATTCCTTAGTAAATTGACTTCAAATTTGAATAAAATCTTTCAGGTCATCAGCACCATATGAGTTAAGTCCCTTTAGTTTACATTCGGGAATGTTTGTACCCACTCTCGAGAAACAAGGAACAAAGGAGCAGAAAGAGAAATGGGTACCACTTGCTAAGGCATTCAAAATGATTGGCACTTATGCACAGACTGAACTTGGACATGGTAATGATTTCTTAGAAGATTATTATGCCCCTGCAAAGCAGGGAGCTTTTCAAAGTAGAGTATATAGTGGTCATACTCTCTGTCTGTTCTTTGGTTTGTCCACTTGTCTGTCAGTTTCCAGTTTTGATTATCTGATTCCTTTGTGCACCTTTTATGTTCATCGATCTGAATGTCTTTTGGGGTTTCCTATATGATTGTTTATGCTTACTTAACGAGCTTAAATGTTCACATGAATAACAGCTTTTTTTTAGTTTTTCATTTACAATGGTATAGCTAGCATAATGACACACTTTTTTAAACTGATTGAACATGAATAAATTGAATGTACTAGTCTGTTTAATTACAATTGTGCAAAACAAAACATAAGTGATTTTGAAGTTATGCTAATGGACAGCTGATAAAATATTTTTGTACACGAAACTAGAAATACTGTGAGCATGCTTACAATACAGATGACTTTTTATATTCAAAGAATGCATACTAACAGTGATTTTCCTGCTGGTTTTAGAAGGGCCCAAGGCCCATTACAATTGGGAAAAAGATCATGAAATTTTCAACTTTGGAAAATATATATAAGGCCAAAGATTTAAAAATTATTTCTAAGTAAAATGCTTAATGAGGTTTATTACTGTTTCCATTGTTTATTTGTCTTTATGGATAGGGCATACTTTGTAAGCATTTTTGCTGTCCAATACCATCTTCCCATTTTGTAGGACTTTGTCTTATGGGATGATATAAATAAATATATATATGAAAATCATATATAGCACAACAACTTGTGTCACTTCATGTTGTATCACATTTTACCTGATTCTTTCATGAACTTATCTTAAGTTCCATGTGAAACTTTTCATGCACTTTTTGTAGGAACCTTTATACGAGGATTGGAAACAACAGCCACATATGATCCAAAGACAGAGGAGTTTATTATGGACAGTCCAACACTGAGCTCTATCAAGTACTGGCCAGGAAATTGTAAGGGATATTTGATACATATTGCAGTTTTGTAAGATTGTGAAAGCAGAAGAAATTGTCATGATCAGTTCTTAAAAATATCTGCAATTTCATTACATTACTTGTTGCTTTCCATTTTTGGAAACCTTAATTGTGAAAAGAATGCATGCATTTGGAATGCACTGATTTTTTTGTCCTATTATCTATGACATGTACACCTCCTGAAACGTGTAACGTGATCAATCCCACGCACACGAAGCACATGAAATATGAAATACGATCCCACGAAACATGAAACACGATCCCACTAAACACACACACGAAGCACATTATACAGGAAAGCCACATGAAACACGTTGCACGAAGCACGATAAATGAATGATCGTGTTCCCCGGACGTATTCTTTTCTGTAATTGGTATATTTCGAAAATTAACTTGCAAAATGAAACTAATAATAATTCATGATATACAGTGTATGTGTTTGTGGTATTTTGTTGTTTACCATCATCTTACGTGTAATTTTACATTAATGTGTATTATGCTTTAATAAACACATTCCATATTCATAATTTCTAAATGTCTATAAATGTTTTGATATAAAATCATGTTAATTTTTGTTTTAGATCGTATATTGTGAAAACTTTGTCATTGGTCTGGAAGTATGAAAATGTTGAAAGTTTTTTTTTTTTTTAATTGAAGGAAAATTCTAAAAAAAATTAGCTGATAAAGTGTTTTTGCCATACAATCATGTTGCATTGAAAATGAAATCACTAGAACACATTTTCCTTGTTCCAGGAGGACAAAAATACCAAAATTTCATAAAGTATTGGTAAAAAATACTCCTTTTTTTAATAATTTAGCTATTTCAACTAATATGATACCATTTTATTTATCCAAAAAAGAAAATATTGCATTTTTGATATGAAAAGTGTCCATTTGATATACATGGTACATTGCGAAAACATTTTCATTAGTTTCTCAGTATATAAATATTGAAATTTCATAAAATTAGGGTAAGATATACTCAATTTTTGGACAATACAGTGTTTTTGGCTAATGCAATACCATCTATTTGCTCTGAATATGAAAAGAAAGTAAATTTCATATGAAAAATGTCCATATTTGTTGTATATGGATCATTGGGAACACATTTTTCTTTGGTCCAGGTGAAATAAAAATACCCAAAATTCATTAAGTATTGGTAAAAAATAACCTTTTTTAAAATAATTTAGCTATTTTGGCTAATGTGATACTATCTTATTTATCTAAAAAAGAAAACATTGCATTGTTCATATGAAAAGTGTCCATTTTTATTATACATTGTACATTTCAAAAACATTTTGTCTGGTCTTTGAATATGAAAATACTAAAATTTCATAAAATTGGGGTAAAATATACTCAATTTTTAGACAAAAGAGTACTATTGACTTATGCGATACCTTCTAATTGCTCTGAATATGAAAAGAAAGTAATTTTTTTGTAAAAAAATATCCATATTTTGGTGTATATAGATCATTGTGAACGCATTTTCCTTGTCCCTGGAGAATAAAAGTACCAACATTTCATAAAGTATTGATAAAAAGCACTCTATTTTGAAATGATTTATCTATTTTAACTAAAGGGATACCATCTTATTTGTCTAAATAATAAAATGTTGAATTGTTGATATGAAAAGTGTCCATTGTATTATATATGGTACATTGCAGAAACATTTTCACTGGTCTGGGAGTATGAAAATATTGATATTTCATAAAATTGGGGTAATATATACTCAATTTTTATTCTCAAAAGACAAACTATTACCACTAGGGAATGATCGCCATGAAATCATTAACAGTCATAGTTCGGGAAAATTTTTCCAGAACATTCCGTAATGCCATTCAAATATTTAAGGTATTTTATTTTATGTACAAATGATGTTCGAATGTTTGAAACCAATTAATTACTACAAGTATTGATTTCTGACAAAATATTGTCTTTTCAATGTAAAAAGGAATGTTGATTTTGACATAGAAAATGAAATTATAACAATATTCCATAAAATTGATCTACCATAAGAGCTATGTTTATCATCCAATCAGAATACAGAACCGTTGCATGATACACAAAATATGAAGCACGAAGTGCGCACACAAAAGGCATATGCACACGAATCCCATGCTGCACGATACATAATCCCACGAAACACGCACATTTTACACACACACTAAGCACGCTAAAATGGGAATGTTACATGTTTTAGGAGGTGTAACTTGTTTAAAAATACATGCAATTTTTTAATACCATTTAGTAGTCATCCTTCGTGTACAATGAGTTAGAATGAGAAATTGAGAGCCAAGGCAAGCTTCTAGAATATTTCTGAATTTTTTTTTTTTGTCTTTGACTAAGTTTTGCAATTTAACAAACTTCTGCTTCCCAAAGCTGTTAATTGTCATAAGTTTGGCTGGGATTCTTTGAACCATGAACATTGAGCCAATCAAAGTTAAAAAATAACCTATGTTGCCCATAGCAACCCAGCCAATCAGGAGATCAATAATTTATCATATCAGGATACTCAGTAGTGCAATGTAAAAACTAAAATATGATTATTCGACAGTTTTAAGGTTGAAATGTTTTCATATTTATTTTCTTAGTGGCTAAAACTGTAAACCATTGCCTTGTGATGGCCCAGTTGTACACGAAGGGGAAGTGTTATGGTACACATCTATTTTTGGTGCAGGTCAGAAGTATGGAGGACCATACTGTAATGCCAGGTGTGTAATATAATGTATACGATATATAATAGACAACTGACTGCCTTGCTCGACTTGAATGAGGGAGGTTGTGGGTTTGATCTTCCACTGATTCACACCAAAGATTTAAAAGTTGATAGTCTTCTCTGCCACGTATTCAATATTCAAGGAATACGCTGATGCCTAATAGACCCAGAGTGGGAATAACGATTTGGATGACATGCCTACCTGTCATAGACTGCTGCTTCTGTGGGCCTTTTTTTTTTGTTCTTTTCTGAAACAACCCATTTAGCGATTATTTTAAATTCAAATGTATGGAAAAGTATTAGCTGAAAAAAAAAAACTTGAAAAATATAATACAAAAATTTCCAGATTTACAGTATTATAATCTTGAGGTTCACTTGATGTAAACCAAACAAACATGGTTTCATATACAATACATGTATATTGCCAGAAAATATCAAATTTATTTGACCAGCTTCAGGAACAGTCAGATTGCCCAAGCTAAACTGTGTTGAAGCGAGAACAAATAAATATGTTGATATTTTCGTCAATGTTCATGTATTGGTTTTATCCTGCAACCACATTCTATAAATAAAACATGCAAAATTGGTAAAAAATAGTTTCTTTTTTCATCAATCTTTAGAGTGTGGAGGTCAGCGATGGCATCTTTAAACTTGTTACCTTTTTTCTGTTTTTTGACATTTCTCATAACTGAAAAGGTAACCAGGAGACGATATTATGCAGTGGAGGAATAAAGCTTTGCGTTATTTGATGCCCTTTATTTGTATAGTATAAAGCTTGGTTGCAGGATAAAACAAAAAACATACAACAAATATAATCAAGCACTCAAAAAACAAAATGGATTAGTTATTTTGTCTCCAGCTAACATGGATACATGGAATAGTGAGGGTTAGGGTTTAGTGTCCTCTGCCTGTCAAAAAATACCAACTGATTTGCTCATGTCAGGTCTAGCACTATTAAAGGATATATTTTGTAGTTAACATGGTATTACTTTACATGCCTGTCCTCTCATTCATCTAGAACAATGAAAACTCATCAGCTGTTCATTGGATTCCAACAAAACTTTGAATGAAGTCTTACCAAGAGAAATAATTCAGCATGTCAAAGTGAAATGGGTTATTTTTTTGTTTAATAATTTTATGGATGGTCATAGAAAACCTTTTTCTGGTTTGATGGAAATAAGTTGGTATTTTTAATGTTTAAGTATGCATTAACATTAAGCAGCTTGAAACTTTTTTGATTCACTTTGTCCAGGAACATTGATATTGCAAGAACAAATCTACTTTTGCAGTATAACCTAGAAAAATTCAGCATGACTGAAGTGGGCTGTGTAGATTGTACCTCATGATAAATGGAACCATCTAAAGATCAAATATGAAAGATATACCTGACAACATATAACAAACAAAGGTCGCTATTTAATGCAGTGAATTTACTATGTTGTTACATATATCAGTTGATCTTTGGTTGTTTCTATTCACTGTGAGGAACCATGCCTGTTCCTCTGCCCAGCTCATTTCAAGTAACAACGAATGGTCGGGTTGTTTCTATTCACTGTGATGAACCATGCCTGTTCCTCTGCCCAGCTCATTTCGAGTAACGACGAATGGTCGGGTTGTTTCTATTCACTGTGATGAACCATGCCTGTTCCTCTGCCCAGCTCATTTCGAGTAACGACGAATGGTCGGGTTGTTTCTATTCACTGTGATGAACCATGCCTGTTCCTCTGCCCAGCTCATTTCGAGTAACGACGAATGGTCGGGTTGTTTCTATTCACTGTGATGAACCATGCCTGTTCCTCTGCCCAGCTCATTTCGAGTAACGACGAATGGTCGGGTTGTTTCTATTCACTGTGATGAACCATGCCTGTTCCTCTGCCCAGCTCATTTCGAGTAACGACGAATGGTCGGGTTGTTTCTATTCACTGTGATGAACCATGCCTGTTCCTCTGCCCAGCTCATTTCGAGTAACGACGAATGGTCGGGTTGTTTCTATTCACTGTGATGAACCATGCCTGTTCCTCTGCCCAGCTCATTTCGAGTAACGACGAATGGTCGGGTTGTTTCTATTCACTGTGATGAACCATGCCTGTTCCTCTGCCCAGCTCATTTCGAGTAACAACGAATGGTCGTACTGTGAGGAACCATGCCTGTTCCTCTGCCCAGCTCATTTCAAGTAACAACGAATGGTCGTACTGTGAGGAACCATGCCTGTTCCTCTGCCCAGCTCATTTCGAGTAACATTGAATGGTCGTACTGAATTTTTACAGATGGCATGACTTATTAATTACTGTTAAATCCATCAAAATTTAAGACTATCATGAATGAGAAACACCAATTTTTGATAAGGTACACTATTTTGTTATTTTAGGGCTAGAAATTGGAGACATTGGACCAAAATTTGGATTTGTTGGGGTAGATAATGCTTTCATGAAACTTAACAAGTATAGAATTCCTAGAACAAACATGCTGATGAGATATGCTCAGGTAAAGTTAAATTAAAAAAATATCTGGTTGTCAGCACATTCTTTGTTCGAGACAGGGTTCAAATTCAAGAATCTCCCACTACATGCAAGAGGGTAACAGATATGAATGGACATGACAATGTATAAGTTACTACTTCCAAATGACCTTCAAAAGGTCATCCATGTATGATGTACTAAACACACTTTGAATCTGGATCCATGCATTATAAGTGTTTAGTCTGTTTGTATGTTGATTGAAAGTAGGCAAAAATAAAGCTTTAAAATCGTATCTGTTTACTTTAGAAGTGTATGAATATTGTTAAAATGTGTGAGTAATATGTCACCATGCTGTCAGTAAGCAAAACAATTAGCATTTTCACTACCATTTATTCAACTTTGTGACAAACTTCTATTATCATTGTACTCATTATACCATTAGTATGATAATTTTGAAACTCTTGTTTTCCAAACTGTTCAATAGTATGTACCTCTTAGACACCATTTGTACAGGGAATTCATTGTGAAATTTGAAAAAATAATGTTAACATTAAGTGAAGTAAATATTAGAAGTGGTTAGCAAGACCCATGGTCTCATTCACCACTTCTAATGCTTCCGTTACTTTACATGTTGACCTTGAAGCAGTAAGTGAGACACTATTTTCTCTCTTGTTATCTCCCTTCCTGATTTTATAAGACCTGGTCATGGACTGTTTGCATGATTTGTTTATTTAACTTTTAGTAGGGAAGGCTTCACCTGCCTCCTGTGGGAAACTATGCATTGTTGAAAAAAATAATGAAACTGTTTTTTTAATCAATAACTTCTTTAACCATACACCCATTAGATAAGTTATTACGTTTGGCCAATAATCACATCTGATTGTTGTCTATCATAAATAATGTATGGCAATGATTCTGATCTTTCTATATTTTTTTTGCAAATTGACACCTCATGATGATTCAGTGTTGTTATTACGCACAGAGTTGCACATGAATCAAGTTGCCAAATGCCTGATGCTTGCACAAAAGGAAATAATCAAGCAGGGATTATCCATATTTTGAATTGCACACAGTATTTCTTGTTTATGTGGATGTAGAACTGTATATTTCTATATAAATAGGTAAGCAAAGATGGAGAATATAAAAGATTGAACAACCCAAAGCTAACCTATGGTGCCATGTTAATGATTAGAGTTGGGATAGTCAATGATGCTTTCAAATGTCTGTCTATAGCTGTGGTGATAGCAATTAGATATAGTGCAGTAAGGAGACAGAGTGAACTTGTACCTGGGTAGGTTAAAGGTCATGTTAGATATAGCACAGTAAGGAGACACTGAGCTTGTACCTGGGTAGGTTAAAGGTCATGTTAGATATAGCACAGTAAGGAGACAGTGAGCCTGTACCTGGGTAGGTTAAAGGTCATATTAGATATAGCACAGTAAGGAGACAGTGAACCTGTACCTGGGTAGAGTAAAGGTCCAATTATACTTAGTGCAGTAAAGAGACAGATTGAGCTCATACAAAGGAAGGTTAAATGTCTGATAAGATACAGTGCAGTACAGAGACAGAGTGAGTTTGTACTTGAGTGTGTGAATAGTCATATTAGATATAGTGCAGGATAGAGACAGAGTTGTACTGGATAGGTTAAAAGTTATGTAAGATATAGTGCAGTAAGGTGACAGAGTATGCTTGTACCTGAGTAGGCTAAAGGTCATGTAAGATACAGTGTTGTACAGAGACAGAGTGAGCTTGTACCAGGGTACGTTAAATGTCATGTAAGATATAGGTAAGTAAGGAGACAGAATGGGCTTGTACCAGAGAAGGTTGATGGTCATATTTAAGTGCATTAAGGAGACAGATTGAGTTTTGTACCTGGCTAGGTTGGAGGTGGTATTAGATATAAGAATAATGAATAAGTTAACAATAGCCAAGTTAAAAGGTAAATAGGAACTACATACAAATTATATATAAATAAAATGTAAAAAATTGAAAGAATATAGGCCAAAATTTTCGGCCTTAAGGCCTTCAACAGTGGCAAAAAGTATTGAAAGGAAAACTGACAACTGCTCACCCGCATCACAGAGACAAGATGCCCTTCAATATTTCATATTAGATTTAGTGCAGTTATTCAGTGACAACACAAACTATTTAAAGAAATGCTTTTTTAGATATACTTGAAATAATAATCATGATAAATTTTACTTTTTTAATATAGTTCATTTTTCAAAATGTGGGAGTTTATCATAGCCATATGTTCAGCAGAATATTATTATTGTAAATGAAACATAGTAAAGTTTATGTTGTTCTTTATATTTCATGTACATTGAGTTTTCTGTTGCAAATAAGGGATTCACAACATCTTTGCAAAATTACCGTGAAAATAGTTATGACCAAGGGTCCGAAAATGGTCAAAAGTGCCAGTCATTGACTGACAAATTTTGCAAATGAATGACAACCATTTTCCAATATTGGACATAAAAAATTGTCCACCCTTATAAATTAGTCTTGGTTATGACCTTCAATATTTATAAGATTTAAACCTATTCCCTTATGGCAGCACATGACTTTCTACATATAATTCAGCATGCTATCCATAAGCCACTGGTCATCCCCAAAAAAGGATAGTAGTGATAATGTAGTTATTGCTCTTCATCTGTTAAATACATTGGTTTTTTTTTGTAATATAATGACTATTTATGGTTGTAATAAAGTGGACCTATGACTCACATTAGTGTTTGGGTTTGGGGAGAGGGATTTAATTTCACCATATTTGTGAAACTCATAAAATCATGGTAGATGATAGGACACCTAATAATGAATAATTTCCCCGTAAATTTAGAGTTATCTCTCCTTATGTTATATTTGACTTATTCCAGACTTGGAAAAATGAATCACTATAACTGATGGATGGAATTTTACATTTTTTGGGCAATTTTTGACCATTATTTAGAAAATGAAAGCAGATTGATGATAACTGTATATGATAAAATGTTCATTATTTCAATGTCTATTTTTGGTGCAAATTTCAGAAAAATCTGTTGATGTTTCTTGGAATTATGGCCCCAGAAAATGTCATTTTAACCATTTTCCTTTGTTTTTGCTTGTTGTTTACAAAACAATAGCGGATTGATGATTAATGTAAAATAGAAAAAAAAGTATGTGAAAGTGTGTAAAGGTGTATGACGTGCAAATTTGGCAAAAATCTGTTGGTTGTATTTTTTTATGTTTTTTTTTTCACTTTTTGTTGGTATGTAAGTAGAATGTTGATTATTGTTTAAATGTTCAATATCATGACAAATATTATCTGTGCAAATTTGTTCAGAGGTGTTTGACCATTTTTAGGTTTTGCATGCCTTCAACTTTTTAAAGCTATTAAACTAGGTTAGTGATTCAGGCTTTTGAGAGCATTACATTTTATTTACCATCATTTTCTTATTTGGCTTTTTTTGAGTTATGGGCCTTTGTAATTTACCTTTGTAATGTATTTTTGTCTTGTTATTTATTTTTACAGTGAAAAGGAACCCCAAGTGATAGATTACCAAACTCAGCAGTACAAGTTATTTCCCTTGTTAGCTACAACTTACGCCTTTATGTTGGTCAGTTCTGGAATCGACAGAATCTATGGACAGATATCACAGGAAATAGAAAGTGGCAACTTAGAAGCTTTACCACAGGTATTTCCTACTACATGTACATGTATTCCTAAGTTACAAAAATCAGACAGAAGGTGATTCATAGATGTCAAAAACAAACCAAACTCACTTTTATATTTACAGACCAAATAACCAGTCTCAGTTTGTCATTTGCAATTGGCTTTTGCAATTTCAGATAAAAACCATATAGATTTTGTATAAAATAGGCAATTTGCAGGAGTTATCGTTCTTGTTTTGATTTTATGATTTATTTTAGTGGGAGATGAATGTATTGTTTTCTTAAAATTGCAGATTAAAATACAGAATGGGACTTTTGTTATGTAAAAATATAGAATATACAGACTGAAAAACATCATTTATTTGGTGGGTTTTTCTACGCCAGGAATCACCTCTGCCATAGTCAGTATCTGAGTTTTATATGGACTGGTACTTAAGTATAATTCCATTTAAAAACCATGCAAAATTGGAAAACAAGTGAATTATGAATGTCTTTTGCATGCTGATATTTAGGCTTAAAATTCCTCAGAAAGTTTAAAAAGCAATGATTTCGAAAAAAATGAAAATGTTAGAAAAAGTTCGGTTTAGTAGATAGAATTATTTACACTTAGACTTGTGTATTAATTTTTATTGCACCATTTATTGCTTTGTGATATCAAGTTCAAGATCAAATTCAGGTGGTTTTTAAAAAAATAATTGATAATGGCATATGTTTAATGGTGATTTTTAAGTCGCTAATATTGTTAGCAACTTCTTGCACTTTTTCTTTCAGTACTTTACATTCGAATATGATTTGCTTAATTATATGTTACTACCTTATGCTGCTGATCAATGCCATTAAACTGTCAATTCTAGCTTCATATGAGATTGAAATGTACCTCATAAATTTCATACACATGTGTTCTATGTGCTTATATGAGGACGGGAAATTTATATTAAAAGATGAAATGATTTGTTAATATTGAACTTAATGTTACTATTACTCAGTCCTGATTCAGACACTGGGGATTGTCAGTCCCTGATTCAGACACTGGGGATTGTCAAAATTGATTATATAGGTCATAAACATTATCAGGGCCCCGATATATATATCTGGTTCCCAGGTCAATATCATAAGTGACCCCAAGATCGCAAAAAACTTGAGAGACACTTGTGGAAGGAAAACATTACCCACACTTCCTGGTACCCAGCTGTTTTGATTGATAAATATTTGGGTCATAAGGATTACGAAAGAGTAATCATATCAAGGTAACCAAGATTCTAGCAGAAGTCAAAATTTGTACTCAGTTTTAGACTGTTCAATAATTGTATACCTATTGTAATCAAAGTTTGTAGGTAAATCAGACCAAGTCTATATATTAATAATTCAAGATGATGTTGGGGTAAAAAATAGTGTCAATATGATGAATCTCAATACTAATCATTTAATAAGCTCCTCCTATGTTATATGGCCTTGGTCGCCGAAGCGGCATTAAACCCCCGCAATCAATCAATCCTCCTATGTTCGATGACAATATGTAACTTCCCTGGTCAATGTCATATGAATGATACTTGCTATTATAATTGTACTGATAGTACAAAAAAAACTCTTATTGTATGTCTTTATATGTGCTTATGTGTATTTAATCATAAATATTGTTAAGTCACTGTCCCTGTGGGCCCATGATTGGTAACATAAAATACTTTGAACTTCATAATTCAAGTTCAGTCATTAAATAGGTCATTCTTTGTTGTCACCAATCAGCCTCAAATTCAGGACATGTTGGATTCTTAAAATTGGTGATATAATAGAAAATAGCATTATGATATTGTTAAAGATTAATCAAGGGAACCAATATTCTAGCAGAAATCAAATCTAGGGACAAAGACCTGACATGGAAAACAGACATACACAACAAAGAACACTGTTGACTAAAACAAGACATACAAAGTAACAAAAGCAAATGAGCAACTAGGACTCCACTAAAAACTGGGAGCATGGACCAGCTGCACGGGTAGGCCAATTGTCCTCTGCTTTTCTAGAAAAATCTGCCAAGATATGGCACTGACTTCACAGTGTCTGTAGTATCCTTCATCTCAAGTTCTTTGTGGTAGATATGATGTATCAAATCCCCGTTGCACTGGTAGGGTAATCATCTGCTTCTCTAGAAACACCAGCCAAGCTGCTCATAGAAAGTCAAGTCCAGGTTAGACGAAAAAAAAGAAAACAAAACTATGACACATTGAACAAATAAGTTTTTATGGTGCAGATGAATACTATACACATACTGCCTGTAGTAGAGGGTGTTATGTTGGAGTATCACACGAAGTAAATATATCACACAAAACGTAGTCAAGGGTGATTTATTTACAGAATGTGATATGAGGCGTAACACCCTCTCTATGTGTTATATTATACTTAATACGAGAGTGTGATGTATTGAGAGGAAAGAGGATGATATATCGTGATGTCCCGGTGATATATTGTAGAGGGGGGATATATGCTAGAGGAGGGTGATATATTGTGACGTCAGGGGTGATATATCCTACAAGAGGGTGATATATCCTACAAGAGGGTGATATATCGTTGACGTCAGGGTGATATATCAATCCACCAATAACTTTGCAGTGGGGGTGGAGCATGTGAGGATGCTCAGGGATTAGACTAAAATAACTAATCACCCATTACCCAATCAGAATTCAAGATTTTTGAATGAAGTATAATATACTGTAATGATCCATGAGTTGATGATGAAGACCATAAAACGTCTGTAGTAATGACTTCAATCTTGTAGCAACATAACCTGTTCCAGAAGCCTAATTGTAAGAAGTCTAGCGTGATACAAAAAGTCTGCGTAGTTACGACGAGCTCTGGCATATCATAAGAGTTGTGATATGAAACTTTACACTTACAACATTTTATAGAATTGACTGCCTTTGTTAATGACTGCAAAATGTTAGTTACCAGTAAGTGTCCATCTGTCTGTCTGTCTGTATGTCTGACTGTTCGTGGAGTAACTAATTACATTTATCGGTTTGAATCAAAAATTGAAATTTTTCTTTAAACCTACCAGCCCTTTCTTTTATTCACACTTCCAACATATAAACAAGACAAAAAGAAAAAAAAAAAGAAAAAAAACAGGACTCTACTTATTTCCCTTTCCATGAATTCTACAAAGCTTATGAAAAAGGATATTTCTTTCAGCTTCATTCTCTAGCTGCTGGTATGAAAGCATTCTGTACATGGATTGGCTGTGATGGGATAGAGGTATGCAGAATGGCATGTGGTGGCCATGGATACTCACACGCTAGTGGTTTTCCAAATCTGTATGCTAACATTGTAGGAAGTGTGACATATGAAGGAGAGAACACAGTTATGATGTTACAAACAGCAAGGTATTAAAGAAAATTTACTTTTGTGAAAATATCATTCTGTTGTGTGACATTGTTTGTGGTCCTCCTTGTTTAGTCAAGCTACTAATTCCTAATAAAATGTGAGATTTCAATTGAAATTTTAGGTGCTGTAAGTGAATCATCAAATTAAATATTCTATGGACTAAAAACTTATGATATGCCATGACACACATACGGTAAATCAAAATATTTTCGGAGTATACTGATCATTCAGCTATATATATTGCAGGAGTATTAAACCACTTTCTTGTGGATAGAAACAATATATTTATATATTTCCTTCTTTATACAAATCCTGTTCAAGTCATCTATACATTTTGTAATTCACCAGCTTCTTCATTTTTGGAGTAACTTTGATACTTAAAAGTAGCACTCTATATATGAATCATGCAAAATTTGATTTGTGGTTGGAAAGCCTACATATTTTTATTTTTGATATTTTGTGTAAAATGTCACAGTAAACAGAAAGTAACATGTGGCTTTTCATATAACCCTTTTTCATAGGAGATAAAAATTATATAGAATGTACTGTAGAATTCAAAAGTAAGGGAGGTAACTCTGTAAATAACACTAAAATACAATAGAATCAGTTGGATTTTTATTGTTGATTATCTCCTAAGAGCAGACATATTGGAATGAATAATTATACATTTCATCATATAGACCTACAAAGCAACTTATTAACAAAAATAAAAGTATGTAGCTTTTTTTGAGATGCGTCACATATTACAGAATGTGCATGATTCTTAGCTGGAGTATTTAAAAGTTATTGCTCAGACATCAAATGTCTGTGGATGACATTGATAAAGTAAACAACACCATAGCATTATTCAACTCTCCATGTTGTGACCATACAACAAATAAAGTGGGACAATGACACCAAATCATTTAATACATTTAGATTATCTTGGTCTCAAGTTTCAGGTAGTGTCTGAACAGTATTGTTATACTGCATTAACTTACCACCATTCAAACACTTTCCAGACTACCCAAACTCTACTGATCTAATGTTATTCAAACTGCAGCTATATACTCCATGGAAACACAAATCACTCTGTCTTTCTTTCCATTATCTGTAATTTAAAATTGATAACTTTTAGGCGATTTCAATTTCCTTCTTTGACAATTTTCAGTTATCATAAAAAAAGGGAGGATGACAGATTTTTCACTGTTTTATTGCCCCAAAAAAGTGATGATGCTTTTTTCCTGCCAGATAAGGTGAATGTTTGTTTTTGTTTTATTGATAAGCTGATTTAAACAGGAAATTAGGTTCTTGACAAAAAGACAAGCAAGGGTCTAAAAACTGATTTTATTTATATTTAACCTTATTATGATATATTGTACTTGTAGTTTCATTAGGCATCAGATGATCATATGGCAATTGTTGAAGCATGCTGTAGATCCCAATGCCTTGATACTATTCATCCAGCATCAGTCTTGATGACACCACTGTTTTAACCAATATCTGTATTTATTCCTTTTTTCAAGATATTTGAGGAAATGTTATGGCAAATCACAGAAAGGTGAAAGGTTACCTGAACTAGTCCAGTATCTTGCCTTAGATTTAAACATGAAATCTGACCTAACAGATACATGCTCATTAGATAGTCTTGTTGCTGCTTATTCCCATAGGGCTGCCAGGTACAGTGATTTAAGTGCAAAATTCATCTTATAATTATAGATTAAAATAGTGTAAATTTGAATTATTGCATGCATGAACTTTTGGTCAAAAATTTAATTCAGATATAAATAAAAGAATAATTTGTCATATAAATTTTACAAACAGGACTTGTAAGTCTTGTCACATGACTCGTGTAAGTCTTGTCACATGACTCATGTAAGTCTTGTCACATGACTTGTGTAAGTCTTGTCACATGACTCGTGTAAGTCTGGTAAGTCAGATTTGGTTGATCTGTCTTGTTTATGTGATGTTTCATAACTTAGCTTGTGTCAGTGGATATTAAATACTACATAATGTTGTTGGGTATCATTTAATATCCCATTAGATGCCCTATTTTGATATTTTGAGTGTCTGTCCTTCCTTCTGTCCATATTTCCTTCCTTCCTTCCTTCCATTATGAAAAGGGGTACCCATTTCCTATCTGGTACTCCTTCTAAAACACTGAATGGAATTTGATAAAACTTTCACAGAATCCTCATTACATATTTCCATTGTGCACCTCCAAGTTTAGATTTTTATCGAAATCATTTTGGATGTTATGAAATGAGGTACTTAATGTTTCAAGTTAATGCTCACAGTTGGTAGTCTTTGTCATTGTTTGTAAGCTTGTGAAAATTACTCAGTATGTTTTTTTTGTTTAGTAGCATTTGTTCTATCCCTGTTGTCTTTTAAATGTTTCTGTCTTAATGTTTTGTTCACCGATTTTCCCTCTTGTTTGACATCAGTACATTTGTATTCACAAAGGCAGTTCCAAGTCAGACTGGCTGGGTGCATAGCCTTTTGTTTTCCTGACAAAATTGGTTGAAATGTAAAAAAATCACTTACGGGTGACAGTGCTCACCTCCCCTTTGGTCAGTCAATACCCACCTCTCCTTTGGTCAGTCAGTATGCACCTCCCCTTTGGTCAGTCAGTGCACACCTCTCCTTTGGTCATTCCGTGCAGACCTCTCCTTTGGTCAGTAAGTGTGCATCTCCCATTTGTTCAGTCAGTGCCCACTTCCTTATTGGTCAGTCAGTGCTCACCTCCCCTTCAGTCAGTCAGTGCACACCTCCCCAGTGGTCAGTGTGCACCTCCCCTATGGTAAGTCAGTGTGCACCTCTCCTATGGTCAGTCAGTGTGCACCTCCCCTTTGGTCAGTCAGTGCACACCTCTCCTTTGGTCAGCCAGTGCCCACTTCTCTTTGGTCATTCTGTGCTCACCTCCCGTTTGGTCAGTTTGTGCTCACCTCCCCTTTGGTCAGACAGTGCTTGTCTCCCCATTTGTCAGTGCTTGCCTACCATTTGGTCAGTCAGAGCATGCCTCCCCTTTGGTCAGTCAGTGCACACAACCACTTTGGTCAGTCAATGTGCACCTCCCCTTTGGTCAGTCAGTGTGCCCTTTTGTTCTTCAAATCCTGTGTTCAGTCCCTGATTTGCACCTTGCTTTAAATGCCATATGTTTTTTTTAATATAATGCTCAGCCTGGTAGCTACTGCTTGTAAGTTGCAACAACAGAACAGTCAACTTGGAATGTCAGGACCCCATGCTTGGAATAAAGCTACAGTACCTTTCACAGCTGCTGCTAAGGTCAGTACTTCAGAAGTTATTTGCTGCTAAGGTATGTGTGACGAACATCATTTGATGTAAAAGTCAATGCAATAGAAGTCTTTTTCTATTTTATTTAAGGTCAGTCATACAGGAATTTAATACTGTTAAGGCCAAGCATTAGTGAAACCTTTTGCTATTAAGGTCAGTCTAACAGACATTTGATAATCAGACAGAAAGCATTTACTGTTAAGGTCAGGCAGAATGAAATTTTAAGCTGTGAAAGGCACTCTGGCATTAATATTTGGTACCAAAAATAGTCTGATGGGAATGGTGTACTGCGAAGGTCAGGATGAAATAGAATCTTTTCATGATAAGGTCAGTCTACTAAAATCTATTACTATAAATCGAAACAAGACGGAGGGAATATGGGTAGTTAAAGTTAAAATCTTGTAAAGATAAAGTTGCAGGAATTAGTTGGACTATAAATCCAGTAAAAGCTCTGGGGGTGTATTTTGGCTATTGTAGGGAAGAATGTGAAAAATTAAATTGGGAAAATAGAATAAATTAGATGAATAGACTTTTTGATACATGGGGAAAGAGAAACCTAACAATTTTAGGAAAAATTTTGATAACAAAAACACTTGTCTTGCCAATTTTTACATACATAGGGTCCACTTGTATCGTACCAGAAGTGTACATTAAAGAAATAGAAAGTAGATGTTTTAAATTTGTATGGGATAATAAACCCGATAAAGTAAAACGAAACACAATTATTGGTAGATATGAAGTAGGGGGATTGCAAATGGTAGACATAAGGAGTTATTTTTGTTCATTGAAAGCCGCGTGGGTGCAAAGATTAGCTATCGGAGAAATTGTAAATTGGAAGGTTATTCCTCATAAATATTTTAATGGTATTGGTACAAATTGGTTAATTTTTATGACGAATAATGATAATAGTATAAAACATAAATATTTTAAAGATATTCCTGGTTTTTACAAAGAAGTATTAAAATGTTGGAATTTATCAGGTGGGGGCAATCAAGAAAAACCTACTACATTCACAGAAATAAGAAAACAAATATTATGGAATAATAAATATATTAAATTTGAAAATAAACTTGTAATTTTTGATAATTGGATTAAAAGTAATATAATTTATATAAATGACATAATAGATGCAAATGGATGCATATCTCAAGAAATCATTTTAAGTAAATTGAAAAACAAATCTAACTGGATAGCAGAAATTCAAACTTTGAAAAAAGCCATACCTTTCGAATGGAAACTATCTTTATCATCAGAAAATTCTGTAAAGAGTGTGGTTCATTTTAAAAGATTTCAAATTTGTTGGAAAAATATAGATATAAATGTAAAAAATATTTCGAACAAGATATTGTATGAATCATTTATAGTTAAAAAATTTGAATCCTCTATTGGAGTAAGCAAATGGTTAAGAATTTTTGATATAAAAGACGTGTTTTTTATGCCAAACATTTATAATTTTATTTTTGGTTATTTACAAGAAAACAAATTGAAGATGTTTCGATGGAAACTTCTACAATTCATAATTCCTAACAGAAAACTATTATGTAAGTGGAAAATAACTCAAAATATTCAGTGCAATTTCTGTAATGAAGACGAAGATTATCTTCACTACTTTATATCCTGTTCGTGCTTAGATAATTTTTGGACAAAAATACAAGAAATTCTTCGTGTATGTAACATGAATTTTGAGATTACTTTAAAACATCTTGTTTTGGGATATAAAATATTTGATGAAACATATTTTTGGTTAAATCTCTTATTATCTATAATAGGTTTTTCTATTTATAAAGCATACTATGTATCTGAACATAGAACCAAGCATGTTAATACTTTTGATATCTTTGTTAAAGAATTGAAGACTACAATTAACTCAGTTAATAGTAATTCAAAATTAATATTCATCAAAAATTATGTATCAAACAACTTTTAGAAGTGATATTGTATGTTAGGTTGAATGTATTTATGTATTAGTAAATTTATGTTTGAAATATTTTATTTTGACACTTTTTACTACCCTGGGTAACTAGTGATCATAAACAGGGAGCGTCAGAAGGTGCTTGGACTTCTGACGTAAACTGTAACAAGCTTTATTGATATTATTATTTGTTGTTAAAAAATCTATTACTATTACTATAAATTTGTTATTCAAAAATCTTTCCTGCTAAAGTCAGCCTATAAAATTATTTCCTGCTAAGGTAAGACTGACAAAAATCTGTTACAGCGATTTATTTTGTTTGTAGGGTCAGGCAGCATCTTCTAAAACAATTGAATATAGAATTTGATTAAACATTTGCAAATTCTTTATTACACAATGCCTTTGTGCACCTTCCATTTTGTTTTTCCATCTTTTGGGGCTACCACAACATTGGACTTTGTCTTTTGGTTGTTCTTCTAATCTGCAACTCCTCTAAAACCGCTGAATGGAATTTGATGAAACTTTCATACATTATTACACAATGTCATTGTGCACCCTCTATTTTGTTTTTCCATCTGAATGACTTTTGGGGTTACCTAATGCAGAACATAGACTTTATCAATGGATGTACCAAGGAGGGAACATCTTTTAATCTGCAACTCCTCAGAAATCACAGAATGGACTGATTAAAATTTCACAAATTATTTATTACACTGATCCATTGTGCCCTCCTAATTTGTTTTTTAATCTGAGTAACTTTTGGGGTTTTTGGAGGACCAGGGGGAGGGGGGCTATCTTCTAATCCGCAACTCCCGTGAAACTGCTGAATAGAATTTGATGAAACCTTCTAAAATTCTTTATCACATGATTCTATTTTGTTTTTACATCTGATTGCTAAAATCACTTATGAGGTTACCTATATCATTTCTGGGGAGGGGAGCATGGGTTATCACCAAATAAGCTTTGCTCACAGTATTTCTAGTATTATTCTGTTGAGGTAAGTTAATGTTTATGATGTGATATGCCAAATGGAAAGTCCCTATCATGTTCTGTTATTCATTTGATCAACCTTAGATAGATTTATATTGACCTTCAAAAAACATGTTAATATCTTTCTTTGTTTTAGGCTCATTGTCATTTGTTTGTTGTAAAGAATTTTGTTGATGAATTATCAAGAGCAAATCTGGATCATGGCACCCATGCTGCACTCTCAAAATTATGTCAGCTGTATGCTGTTCATGGTATAGTTGAGAATATGGGAGAATTCTTACAGGTACACATATATGTATACACTTCAATGGTTATATTGAATTAATTCATATTTATCAATCTCAACTTTGTAATGATGTTTTTGTGGTCATCAGCTTTGTTATCCTTCATGACGCGTTGCGAGGGGACATGGAAATGCCAGGTGTCTGTCTGTCTGTCTATATGTCTGTATTTGTATCTGTCATCACGAACTTTTTATATATTGTTACTTGCTTTCTTGATTTCATTCATCTTTAAGTTGAAGGAGAATTCAGTACAAAAACAACAGAAAAATATATTATTTTTGCCAATGGTGTCCATAAGTGTAAATACATCTGTTGGTTTGAATGACCAACTTGACCGATTGTTCTGAATGAAAATAAAACAGATAGACAAACAAACAGAATGTATAGTTAGCTAGTCTGTTATCTGAACATATTGAACAACTCTACCCACAGACAAGTTGTCCCAAGTTGGTAGAAATTGGGTTGTCATGGATGAGCCCACACTTACCTTAAAACTGCCTCTTACCAGTGAAAAAATATTTAAGAAATTTCATAAATTCACATATGGAATTTCCACAGTTACCCTGTAAATAAAATGATATGTATGTTTTATTCTTCTTCAACCTTTCTCGTAAGTGTAAATAGCGTCTGTCCTAAATTTTCAGGATGGTTATTTTAGCCCATACCAGGTTACTATACTGAACACTAAGGTATTATCTCTCCTGGAAGATATACGACCGAATGCTGTTGCTCTTGTTGATGGCTTTGATTACCCAGATCACTACTTACAGAGTTGTCTTGGACGTTATGATGGACAGGTTTATCAAGCATTGTTGGATTATTCTAAATCTTCTCCTCTCAATGACACAGAGGTAAATTGTGTGTTAATAATAATTGTGTATTTCATTAATATTTAGACAGATTTTATCACATCAATTGTATAAAAATAGGAGAAGTGGTATGCTTGCCAATGAGAAGCAACGAACAATTAAATTTCTACAGGTCACCACATGGTCTTCAGTGATGGACAAAACCCATACCAGGAAGCAAGCTGTTAAATCTGTGTCAAGTGTCTCTCGGCTGGCCGGCCTGCCACTCTATTGCAAACACCTTGTTTGTTCGTCCTTCCATTACAATTTGTCAATATGTTAGAAAGAATGCTTAGATATTTTGTATATTGCTTTTGTATGATGACTTGTAACATATATCTCCTCACAGACAGATATTGTTAAGGAGTATTCGTAGCACATGGCATGTGACATCTTGTTAATACATCTTTGTCCACTTATGAACTTCTTTGTATATAGAAATCTATTTTGTATTCTATGTTTGTTTAAGATATACTGTCGTCGATTGGTGCACTGGTAGAATGGAATTTTATCAATTTTTATAATGACCTTGTAGCAGATAGTTTTCGCAGAATGCTAATTGTGGCGTATTTTAGCGTTTGAATTATAAAAGCCAAAATAAATTCCGTGAAATATTTGCTCTGGGCTTAATTACTTAATGCACAACTTAGCATCCGCCAAAAATTAGAATTGCCAACATTTTTCGTGCCCTTTTATGGCTCAAAATCGCCAAATTTTACACCCTCCATAAAAACCTGCTATATAAATATTCCTGCCTTAAATTTCAATATCGGTTGAGTGCACACTTTTATAATCATAAATAGAAATTTTTCTTGATGACTTATTATTATGCTGACTTTGACATTACTAGCCCTTGTTGAGATACTTATGATAATTTCTGTCATATTCGGAAAAAATATTATTATTTTGTCTACAAACAAATTTGAGACGTATGAAAAAACCATTTTGTATGTCTGTCTGTATACAAAATTGGTAAGGCAAACTCATCCTGAACCATTTATGAGATCTGTATTAATTGTGCATCATTTATTGAATGAGATAAGCATGAAAAAATAAGTATTGATGGACAACTCCATATGTGGACAAACTTTAGTATTTAACATGATGAAGCACCTTAGTGGCAATTCCCTTAAACCACTCTTGTAAGAAGATTTTGCATCAAATGTGGATGTGTATGAAGGAATTTCAATATTGTGCAAAGCTTGCAAAGGGATACAATTTGAATTGTGAGCTTGCTCAGAGTATTTTCAGTTACATTCTTACTCTACGAGCTGATGATATATTTGAAATAAGTTGCATGTCTGTCCATCTATTCAACATTATGCCTTTCCTTCATTCCACCAGTCCAAACTTTGTAACTATTTTAACTCCCAAATGATGGATTAATTTCAACTTTCTGTTTTTGAGACTTGGCCAATTTTAACTATTTAAGAATTGGTAGAGAAAATGTTCACCACAAATATCTCAGTTGCCTCTTGACAAAATGATTAAGATGTGCTTATGCAGCTTGATATCGATGAGAGGTTTTAAGGGATTTTTCAGATATAAACTTTCTGTTATGTGGCTTTTTCCCTGTGGAAGAAGTGATGATATACCTAGCACGACACTGCATGTCATTTCATGCAAATTTGTGGTCTTCATTTCCTGTGTGCATTATATTTGAAAAATATTTTGTAAAGTTTTTAAATCTGTAAAAACTATTAAGAATAAGATTTTTATACCCAAAGGGATATACTGTTTTACCTGTGTTCCCATAAATATTTTCTCAGCAACTACTCATCACAGCAGCTTGAAATTTTAAAACATTTTTCCTGTAGGTATGCCATATGGTGGGATTCATTTTCCGGAAAACTTCCCATTTACAAAGACTTTGTTTATTTGCCTTATATCATGATTGAAAGCGGGGATATCACTAGTTAGCCATCGCTCATATATTTTCTTGTTGCATATATCTCTTTTAATGAGAAAACTCCACAGAAGTGATGTATGTAAGATATTGTTTAAACAACCTACTTTCTGTCCAGTTAGATACAGTGGTCACCAGCGGCTAATAATGGTCTGGTTAAAATATATTATTTCCACCAAAATTCTAATTTTTCTAGACTCAGGTGAGCATTTAATTTGATATACTGTTACAGTTTATTATGTGTCTTTTTCAGGTTCATCCTTCATACCACAAATACATTAAACCAATGGTTGAAAAGCGAGCTAAGAAAATAAGTGCTATTGCCAAGCTTTAATCAACAACAATCAAAAGATGATCAGCAATCTGTGATTTTATTTCATATTTTGTGTTTTGAAAAATGGTTATTTTGAAACGAATTTATTGATAAATCTACTTTCAAATGTTTGAACAACTTGTTTGTATTTAGCATTATTATGTTATTTCATAGTTTGTATGTTAACAATGTTCAATTACTTTATTTTATATGTAAACTCAGTACCTCTGTTTGATATACAATATTTTCTACATACTGATTTCATGTGATAAGGTACATAAAGTTAATTCTCAGACTATTTAAGTTTATTTTCTAAATACCAAAGATTTACTCAACATATGTGGAAACAATGCTTTATTTCTTGTTCTTAAATGTGATTAACTGATAATTTTTTATCATATTAGCATTAAAAAGACAATATAGAGAAACGTATTATTTTGAATATTAACGGAATAAGAACACTTCTTTGTTTCCTTTCACATACTTGGGTGCCTTTAAGTGAATACTTTTTTGTAAAGAAAATATGTCCTTACTTATAAAGTGATATACAACTTACCACCAGAGTATTTTAGAGGCTGTCCATTTATTATTCAGGCAGATCCTATACTATGCATGGCACAGGGTAAATTTTATCCCACTGAATTTTGTTGCAGTGTAATGTATATACTATATGTATGTCAAATAAGATGAAGTTTGTTTTAAATCGACTATGGATCGCTCTAAAAATGCATTTAAAGTTCCCTAACAATGCTACCACATTTTACTCAAATGGAAGAATTATCTCCCTTTCTTATGTGAATTTCAATGCTTTCTGTGTAATTTCCAACATTCAACTTTGAGAAAGGATGCATTTGTGGTATGTAGTGGGTGAAAATATTTTGAAAACAAAATTTGTCATGTTCCACCCACTGCTTGGTTTTTGCATAGAGATCTTTTTAAATGTATTTCAAATGTAGGTGAAATAAGTTCCAGCATAACTATAAAGTGCTTAAGATCTACTTTTTAGACCAAAATCAAAGACTAAATATTATATGTTAGTTATTTCCTCTAGGGTTAGTTGAAAAAAGGGGATTAAACAGCTATTTTCGGTCGTTCATGCATGTATGAAAAGATCTCGGAGCTCCCAAACTATTCTTACGGGTATATTATGCCGTTTAGTTCGTTGCTACACTCTTTATAACTACATGGCCGCCATATTGGTTTCAAGTTGACTAGCATTCATGCATGTATGAATGATCTGGCGAAGTTTATGCAAGTATGAACTGTCTGGCAAAGCTGTTATGGACCAATCAAAAACCGCTATAACTATAAAGAATCTTATTTTATATATAATTTCTTTTATAAATAATGTATATAATGCACGACTATCTTGTTAAGATAAAAGACAAAATTATGATTTTATCCTTCAATGATGATAACTTGATAATTGTTTAAAGTATAAAAGCAAATATTTTAAAAATAACAAATTCACTATCCTTGAAAACAAGATGTCTGAAACATAAATAACCTTACACTATGTATTAACATTTTTATAGTAAAGCTTTCAATATGCAATATATAGATAGCAGTTTTTTATCGAATGTTCCCAGTGTAATAAATTTCGATAATTCACACTGTGAAATAAATTTGGTAATTTCCCTCTTGGACTTTCTCCCGCCAAAACGTCACAGTCCAAGCACAGAATTTAAAATTCATGTTGAAAATATTGATAAATTATGAAGAAAATCTATATGATTAATATGATAATCAATTGGTTATCGTGAATGACCAAACTATGATTACTGTAGGCAAGAACGCTTGATGATTTCACTCGTGCACGGAACAAGTTCCACACTCTCGTTAAATCTAGGCGTTCCTTAGCAATCGTAATTATATTTCGGTTATTCACTCTATCTAATTAACAATCCTATTAATGTTACATTAAGGTGTTTAATCTGTTATCTTTTCAACATCATTTATCCTGTTCTACGCTACAAATTCACATATTTTTCCAAATTATTTCAGAAAGGTAAAGTGTGCCACACATAAAGACAGGTTTTCAGCATGCTTGATTCCCTCATTGATAACATATTTGTCACATTTCAAGGAGCTATTTTTCAGCAACAAGTTCCAATGGGCAATTATTGTGCTTCTCTCTAAGACTGAGTTACTTAAGAATCTCGTAAAGAATAATAATATAAAAGAGGCTAAATTCTTTAATATCATATACATATATATTAATGATGTGTTGTCCATTAACAACCCTTCTTTTGGTAAATGATTATATTCAATGTATCCACCAGAGCTCGGGATAAAGGATACTGCAGAAACAACCTGTTCAGCCTTTTTTTGCCTACATCTCGAATTTCACAAAATTTGTCATCTCGGTACGAAGATTTATGATAAAAAGACGACTTAAGTTTTAAAACTATAAAATTTTCCTTACCTGTGCAGCAATATTCCGTCATTCCCTGCATATGGTGTTATTTCATAATTGATCAACTAGCTTTATTTAATTTCAACATCGTAATTAATTCGTTAAGGCTCATTTGTTATGATGTTGAAATTCAATAACTTAAGTTGATATTTTGGGATATTCAACTTTCAACTTTCACAGACTTTCTACATCGCCCTAGACTTCTTACAATTAGGCTTCTCGAACAGATTTTTGTTGCTACAAGATTCAAGTCATCACTACTGAAGTTTTATGGTTGTCATCATGAACTCGTGGACCGTTACGGTGTATCAATCTGCACCATGAAAACTGATTTGTTCAACGTGTCATAGTTTTTCTTTCCTCTTTCGTTTACCCCAGACTTGACTTTTTATTAGCAACTCTGTTTCTAGAAAAGCAGAGGACTCTTACCCTACCGGTGCACCAGGCCCATGTTCCTAGTTTTTAGTGGAGTCCGAGATGCTCATTTACTGTTGTTACTTTGTATGTACTATCGTAGTTGCTATATGTTCTTTGTTGTGCTTGTCTGTGTTCCGTGTCCTGTCGTTGTTCTTGGATTACAATCTTTTGATTTCCGCTAGAATCTTGGTTCCCTTGATTACTCTTCCACTCATTATGAAACTTAGAACGAGGCAGACGGGTGTAACCTGTCAGAGGGCGAAGATGTATTTGTTGATATTTTACGAAATGATCATGCAAATAACTTTTACATCAACTAGGATTTTATATATTCATAATTTAACAAGACAGTAAAATGTACCCTAGAAACAGATAAGCATTCACTTAAGCGAATGTTTTAAACAGGCTGATACGTAAGTATGACTGACTAAAAAGTGTAATTTTTAACGTCATTATTGATAAAGCTAACTTCAAACATGTTCACAGCTTTTTTGTATGATTTTCTCAAACATCAAAAACTAACCTAAAACTAGATTTTCCTGGCCTGAATTCAAAATTAGGAGTAAATGATTATTTTTATTCTATAAATATTTCAAATGCAAATTTATCCAGTAATAATATTAAGGTAATGATAACATGTGTTTGCTTAAAGTTATGTTTTATACTGTTCTATGATTATTAAGCACATGCTGGAGATTAACGTCATTCATAACGTCACAGATAAGAACATTGACCCAAAGAGAATTAACCAATCAAAAGGCTTCTAACAAATTGCATTAAATTTGTTGTTACATTATTGTTCAACAAAGAAAAAGGTTCTCGAACATTTGAACACATTAGAACGTAACGCCAGAGCAGAATTAGAGAAGATATACTCGGAAGTTGAGAAAGATGTGACAGATACCTTACAGAGAATATCATCGACAGAACAAATAATAAAGGAAATCGTTGATCATTACAATTCAATGAAAACATGTGCTTCTAATTTGCAATGTTTCATTGGAATACAAGAAGTAGAGAAAATTATAGAACAAGAATAGAAGGAACTGACCAAATTATCATCGGAAGGAAAGTTCTGTGGGATATCGTTTAAGTTTGTCCGATATAAAAGCATTGACGAAATCCTGTCACAACATATAGGAACAATTGAAACGATTACAAGTGAACAAACTGTATCATTAGACATGCATGATACAATTACTGCTCAGTTTGAGAATACAACTCAGCTTAATCTTCAACTGGTAAGGGAAATAAATCTTGACAGTGGAATGTATTATTGTTGTTGTATATTGCCTAATAACGACATTGTCATTACCGACTTCTATAATGACAAGTTAAAAGTTATTGATAAGAACGGATATATACAATCAACGATTAATATATCAAAAGGTAGTTCAACATGTGATGTTGCAACAGTAGATGACAACCATGTAGTAGTATCTACTGCATCGGATGGAATGTTATGCCTTATCAATATACCACAGAAAAAAGTAATAAGAACATTTAAAACTGGATGCAGTGTGTACGGAATTTCTCTATCTGACCGGAAAATCGTGTTTTGCGCGAACAAACAAGGAATAAAAGAACTCAATTTAGAAAATGGAAAGGTGCGCGATATAATCAATGATAAAACCGTGGACTGGGGATCCTACATCGCCACGGGAAACAATAGGATCTGTTATACTTGTCTTGATACTGTCACTGTATTAGATTCTCAATGCAAGGTTTTATTCAAATTCAATGATGAAAGTTTATTGAGACAACCATACGGAATTACAATTGATGACCAGATGAACATTTATGTTCTTGGTTATACGTCTAATAATCTAATTGTCTTGTCACGTGATGGGAAAACTTTTAGGCAGCTGCTGGGTAAAGCTGATGGTTTGTTAAGGCCGACAGCAATACATTATGACACAAATAACAAGCAGCTTATCCTTGTTGCTCGTTTTATATCAAAGATTCAGATTTATAATATTCTGTAAGGAGTGCATATTGATCTCGTTTGCAGTATTGTGGTTAATGTTCAATTTTCACGCCGTCAAAAGTTAAAATTCTAGCAAATCATGACTTGAATACATTTTATGTATACAAAGATGATGTACTTTGTGTAGATTTGACTATTTCAACGTGTTTAACTACGACAAGAAGTATCCCAACAGATAAACATTATTTCTTATAAGTGTTTCAATAGATGTATAATAATCCACATATTTTATCTCTTTGATATATATGATTGAAATACCTTATAGAAACAACTTGTCCATCTTTTTTTTTAATTAAAGTCGTTCCTTTTTTTTTGAAACTATACTTTCCCTCTTTTCATTGAATTAATAAGTATATGATATATAAAAATATAAATATGATATACATTAAGAGAAGAAATGTAACTCCATTCATGATACTCAAAATCATAGAAATTTTAGATGTAATGCTCGGTTTTTGAAACAAATTGTTTTATTATTCATTGTAAGGCATGTAACAATCAATCTGCATACATGATATAAACACATTTCTGGAATCAAAGTCGTACACTGACAAGTTGCATAAGTTTTTTTTTTATCCAGCCATAAAAAGGAAACCCCCCCCCCCAAAAAAAAAAACAAAAAAAAAGAATATTTGCGTTGTTGCATTTAGTATGTTAGTATGATAATATTAGTGATGTTTCACCAGTTACCTAGTCTGTAATAGTAAAACTTCAACAACAAATTCAATATGATCACTGAATTCTGTTTGGATCAGTCTTTTTATTAAATATATAATCTATCTTGGGTCTGTGGCGTCAATAACAAAAATTAGTCTCCAGTCCACGTTTCCAAGTCATTAGACGATCAATATTTTTATGACTAAAAAGTACAGCTTAGAAATACTACAAAACCCAATCCATGTTCAAAGATTGAAAATAAACTTCAGAAACTCGGTTGATTTCAATCATTATTTGTACCGGCAGTCAAAGCAGCCAATAATGTTGTAGTGGAGGGAGTTAAATAGCAACAACAATCACATATCTGACAGATAAGCTAGAGGCCCCCGCTGAACAATTTCAATTCCAACCATATTTCGGCTACTTAAATTACACCAGAATCCGTTTCATCTCAGCATCCAGTAAGTGTACTGCAACGTAAAATTCTCTCGTTGTAACCAATGCTCTCACTAAAATAAAGGAATTAATTATAAATAATTGTAAGACAGCCGCCTGTAAAAGAGTAATCAAGGGAACCAAGGTTATAGCGGTAATCGAAAGAATGTAATCCAGGGACAAAGACCCGACATGGAAAACAGACATACACATTAAAGAACGTAAAGTAACTAAAATCATACATACAAAGTAACAAAAGCAAATGAGCAACTCGGACTCCACTAAAAACTTGGAGCATGGGCCAGGTGCACCGGTAGGGTAAGCGTCCTCTGCTTTTCTAGAAACACCCGCCGAGTGAAAAAAATGGTGTTAGCTATTTTTGGGGTGTGAAAAACTCACTGGAAGTATGGGATAAATTACATATATATACTTGGGATAAATCCGTAGAGAGTGTGGACAGTTATGATTTCTCCACACTTCGACGTTACCTTGTTAAATAGTTTTTTTTATCCAAGTCGACAGATTTTTATAGTTAGTTTTACTGTTGTATCCCCACTCTACCAGATTAGGGAAGGATTAAGCCCTCACAAATATTAACTCCGCCATATATATCATGTGCCTGTCCGAAGCCAGGAACTTGTTGTCCAGTGGTTGTTTTGTTATATGTTCATTGTTTTTGCATTTTTACTATCGATTTCCGTCTTTTATCAACAAAGTTACTTCATTTGATTTCTCGCCTTTTAAAGTTTATCGTAGTGTTTTGCTAATCATTGAAGACCGTATGGTGACCTGTAGATGTTTATTTTTTTATTACTCGATATTGGGTAAATGATTGCCTCAATAGCAATCATACAACAACTTCTATCTCCTATATATATATTCTTGGAACCGATTCACGCAACTATTGGACGGATCGAGGCCTTACGTTGACTGATTTGCGGTTTTTGGCTAGGAAACTAGGGTTCGAACAGTTATCAAATAAATACTAGACAATGCCACTAACGGAACTAATACCTCGTACATGTTACACACGGTAAATCTGGGGACCAATGTGGACACACGATTCATATTGGACATTATTTTTATGGGGATAAACTTAACATTTTTGACGCACAATTTTGCTGGCCATTTCTAAAACACCCAACTCCAAACCAAAATCAGTACTCCTTTTTTTGTTTTTGTGTACAGCACAATACCATAATATGATTGCAAATTGACTTAAAGCATAAATTGCTGACAATGCGTTTATCCAAATAATCCATTTAGTTTCATAACAATCCTTCAAATTGTTGAGTAGGAAATACAGACAACAAATGAAACAAGTTTTCCTAAGTTCAAAAAGCTGTCATTTTTGCAATGATTGCTAAAACATCAATTTCAGACAATATGCTTTCCCAATATGGCTATCTAACACCCCAATCAGTTTCACCATAATACTTGAAGCAGTTGAGCAGGAGTTGTGGACAAGGCATGATACAAAGTTTTTGTTTTTGTTTTTTTTAAAAACACCTTCAACAGCCGTCATTTCTATAATTTTCGTCCAAATTCATGTGATAAAACTGTATGGAAATGTGCATACTGTCAGGGATATTCCACCAAGTTAATAACAATGCTGTTCTTTATTCTTTGCCATTTTGTCGGCTTATCGCGTGCATGGACCACGCGTACATATAGTTATTCGTCATTTTAGTGGCAATTAATACACCGAACCGTACTCGTTTGATCAAAATAAGAAACAGTTACTACAAAAGCAATTTCAGAAGGAAGATATGAGACCAACGTGTCTTTCTGACAAAGCAATAATGAAATTTTCTCTTGGTGGCCCATAATAAGGAACTTAGGAACAGGAAATTCCAATATATTTATGGATTGGAAGGAAAATTCTTTTGAACTACCCAAGCCCCACCTTGCTGAAGTGTATATCGAGCATGTTCATCAACACAAAACGGTCTAATAGCTGTACACTAAGAAAAGCCACCTAGGACAAATATAGTTGCATGCACAAGGGGTGGTCCGGTGTGCCATGGGACAATCCCCTGGTTCTGCCACTGTAACAAATAAGGTCCTTTATATTCTGACAAATGGTTTTAGATTTCGTAAACACAATTTGAAATTTTGATATACTTACTTTTGTCATGCAGTATATCAATAAGAAATTCCGTAATTTCATCGAGCAAATGACTACGATTAGTTTGAAGCTTGGTCAAGGTTTCTTTTCGGTCTTCTGCTGCATTTAAAAGAATTTTATGGATTTTCGTCAAATTTGTATTTGTCTCCTCAAACACAAACGACGATTTCACGTTCCTTATCACGTCATCGATTACTGGAGTATCTGGACATATCTTGTGAAATGTTTCTTTACATGTTTTACAAATAGGTTTGTCATCATGTCGGCAGTAGTATTGGTACTTTTTGCCATGATCTTTACATTTGAAAGATAAATTGCGAATAAAGTTCGGTAATTTCTGATAATCATTGAACGATACAGTATTGTGATCATGTAACTCCGGTGACAGAGAATGGTGAGTATTACATGAAGAGCATAACGCTTGGTTACACTCAAGACACCATACTGATGGTGTTGATTTTTTCTGCTGTTGATTACAAAGGTCACAAGAAGATGTCATCCTTGATGGTTGACAGATCTTATTAAATCTATAAAATGCAAGAAATATTTGTCACTGAGAAAATAAGGAACATTTTATGAATAAAATAATAGTATGATAACTTGGCTCCCCTCATAATCTTGCTGAAGAAATCATAAAAAGAGAAAAATAAAAAAAAATCAGTTTGAACAAATCCGTATTCTGTAATCAAGAAAAAAATTATCATTGTGGAAATTATCTCAAATATACGATTTGTTTGTCGACCTTATTGTTGCCTTAATTAAAAAAAAAGTATTTACAAAATATTACAACAGTACAAATCAATACTTATATGTGTGAGCCATGATTTTTATTGTAGATACTCAAGTGATATATAGCTAACCGAAAATGGCATTACGAGAACTGTATCCTCCAATGTAAGAGTGTTTTAGACGAATCAAGTTATGTTACATGATAAAGATTAATCAAAGGAATCAATATTATAGAGGAAATAAAATGAATTCAGTCCAGGAGCAAAGACCCGGCATGGAAAACAGACACACAACACAAAGAACATAAAATAATCAAAATAACATATACAAGGTCACAAATGTGAATGAGCAACTCGGACTCCACTAAAAATTGGGAGATTTACGTCTAGACTCTGACTACTTCTCAAACCTACTTTATCCCCAAAATGATAGCGTAATCAAGGGAACCCAGGTTATAGCGGTAATCAAAAGAATGTAATCCAAGGACAAAGACCCGACATGGAAAACAGACATAAACAACAAAGAACATAAAGTAACTTTGAGAACTAGATTTCATGATGACGACCATAAAACGTCTGTATTGATGACTTCAATCTTGTAGTAAAATAACCCTGTTCCAGAAGCCTATTTGTTAGAGTTCTAGCGCGATACAAAAAGTCTGCGTAGTTTCGGTAAGCTCTGGCATAACGTATGAGTTGTGATATGAATACTCCATACGCAGGAGTCGAAGGGATGTTGCCACAAATGAAAGGAAAGTTGACATTTCTGAATGAAAAGTCATCACGTTTGTCGTAAAGTTTGGTCAATAGTTTTCCTTTACCATCGATTTTAACATAACATTTTATCCAGAAATCAATAACTCCCTTAAATTTCATTTTATTCTTTTCCATCCGTTGCCTTTGGTGGGATAGGTATCAGTTAGATCATCATCTGTGTATAATTCATTTATTCAACTGAAACCAAAAGTTGAAATGATTTAAAACTTTACCCCAACTATGCACTTCATAATCCGAATAACTATAACTTTTACATACGGCAAACTTTAAACACATATTTTAGATATTACGTATGTATATCCGGTATATGTAGAGTTGTCTAGTTCCGTCGTCGCTGTGTAAACTAAAAAGCATTGTATATTAGGTGAATACTATACTGTCAGCGAATGAAACTTCCGGGTACAGTTAGGGATTCGCTATACTGTAAACATATTTTTAATACTTGTATTGCATGACGCATTAAAGCATGGAAATTTATTGTGTGGAATGTTGGCAAATGATTAAATAGTGTGTTATATAGATAAATTATACGGGTTGTACTACGTATGCAGAATGAAGATAAAGTTAAGTGTCACAATGGTTAATTTTATGTTGTATTTAAGAATGAAGACATAGTCTATATGTCACCGCTTTGTATGAATAAGGTAACAACAAAATTACCGAACACAAATCCGATTCATTATCAAGCCAAGTCCACAATAAATTTGGAAAAATAAATATTACTCCACCGGAGCCGGGATATTTGTATTTAATCAAATATGTTGATGATTGAGATCATTAGAGACATCCGGAAATATTTAATAGTACATATAATTCCAATAATGATTGATTTCTTTTATTTCTGTATATCTTGCAGTCTTACTGCATAGATTATATCAGTTCGCGTATTTTGTTATTACACTTCATACAGTTTTGTCTGATAACAAATTTATAGACAGTCACCTTTTGAAGGTCATTAATGAGGACGGTTCTTTAATTCAAAGACTACAAGAATAACTACGGGGATGTGGGAAGCATGAAACAGTTTTTCACCCATCAAAAATGCATGTGATTTTTTAATCATCGGGCGGTGATTAAATTTCTACGAGAGTTTTCCGCCAATATCACTGACATTTGCTCCTCGCCGTAAACAATACCTGAATTCAAAGTCTTTAGCTGGTCTTATGATTTTTCCAGAGTCGAATCTGTGTGGCCGCGAATCGAGAATCAAATATGCAAGGGGTTTTCCGCTGCCACCACTGTTATATGTATATATTGCAAATTTTGATACAGCAGAATCAAATTCAATTGGAAGAAGTACTCAAAACCAAAACTATCGGGAAAGGAAGCCAATTCCAATAGATTACATTAAGTTATATTTATAAGAACTTTTCTAACATGCTTGGTAAAACATCAAAGTTGGTGAATTTTCCTGACATTTTTTATATCTTAAGGTGAAGTGATTGAATGCAAAGAAACTGCAAAATAAGTAATAAAATTAATATTAGACGATATTTTATAGCAGATAAATATGTAAACTTGCAGACCATTAATGGTTTCATACAATCATTTTAGTATGTTATAGTTTTGTATATCGACATTAAGACAGTTTTGTAAATCCAAATCCTTATACTCTTACTGCCTATTGGAGTAGTAGTATTAAATATGCATGGAATTAATTAAAATTATTTTGATCATGAAATTAATACATGATATGTAGTTAGATTCAGATCAAAATGTACTTATATGGAACTGCTCTATAGTATAATAAGGACCTTACCTCTGTAGTGCTCCATGTCAGAATTAGCTAGTACTTGAATGACCTTGTAATAAAACAACTTATTTACTGCACAAAAAAAATAAAAAAAATCCACATAGTTTGACGAGAACGGATATGGTGAATATGTCAAAGAGACAACAACCCCACCGGGGCGAAAAATGTCAGCTCAAGGCCACCCATGGGTCTTTAATGGAGGACGAGTGTATGTCATATAATGACATTTTTGCATTTTGTTAGTATAAAAATGTTGAATTCCATAAAAAAAAAATCTTCATATGACTGCTGGATGAAATTTTTGAAAAAAAACACACTTTTAAAGGTCGATACAGCTTTGAATTTTGATTGCATTGATCCTAGATGAAAATTCACCAGAATAGCAATGCTCCCTTTTGGCCCTACAAAAATTCAAATCAATTTGAACTTTCATCTGGAGAAAAGGCACATTGTGGTACAAATTATTGCTCATTCGTTTAGCCAAACGGCTTCTCCCTAAACAAGTCGCTTATTAGCTTAAATCATGCGTAACAAATCCTTACGGGAAAATCCCATACTAATATCCGCCATGTTGGTTTCTACGGGACGATTTGTTTACAAACGAAGTTCGTAAGTTCCCGTCGAACTATGTGACAATCGTCTGCTTGATCAACTTCTCGGTATTGTACGTTGTTCGCGTAAAATAAATCCGAGATATCCGAAATAACGCCGAAATGCATTCTGGGTTCTTCGGTTTTGGACAAACCATTTAAACGTAAACAACATCTCCTAGCAAACCGATCACTGTAAACATGGCCGACTTTTTACAATGTAAATATTGGCACCGAGAATTAAAATCTGACCGGAATTTAACGATTCAATGTTTAGGGAGAAGTCGTTTGGCTAAACGAATGAGCAAGTCATTTAAGACAATTTAAACGAGGTAGGTGTCAATAAAGTCGTAGAAAATATTTTTATTCAAATTTTAACAGTATGTTATTTATGTGACGCCGAGTATAGTGCATTACATTTTAAAGAAAGAACCTAACGAAAACTTAAAAACCGTATTTCCCGAATAAAATACAAATTGAATGAACTCTGCAACGATTTTTTAAATGTATTATTCTTGTTGATTAAGCTGCAAACAATGCTGTTGAATTTTTAAAATTTTGCATTGAAAATAACGAATTCACCTCCATTCCAGCTGACTTAATATTCAGACAGTGAAGTTGTGAACAACCACAAGAAGTCGATCCCTCTTTACAATTTCAGCCTAGTAACATGAAGTTCCTTCTATGTACTGGCTTCCCAAACTTCACAAATCACCTTATAAATATAAGTACATTTTCTCTTCAAGGCGCAGCGACAACATATTAGTTCTGTATGATGGACGCGGATTTCAACAAACAGTGGGCATTCAAATGGGAACAAATTAGTGCTCATCTACTCGCTGAACTATTCTTTTACTCTTATGAGGCTGACTTTATAACTGATCTGATCCAAAAGAATCAAATGGTTTCATAACTGTTTTGAAGAAAAAATCTTAAGCTTTCGTATCTACTTTTTAACGCTTTCTGCATTTTAACGAATGGAGTGAATCCTGGATGATGTTACTATATTTATTGACAGCGGTTGGAGGACAATACTAGGTCCTTTTTGAAGAAATTTTTCACCTTGTGGTCATTAACGATATACAAATTAACTGTTATAAAATGGGAACTGGGACCATAGATATATTTTGAGGTACTGTAATTAAGTAATTTGATTGATTGATTAATTGATTGATTGTTGGGGTTAAACGTCCGAGCAACAATATTTCAGCTATATTCAGACGATGAACATGAAATGGATGATAAAATGAACATGAAATGATGATGAGATGGGACACAAGGATAACAGGGTCGACCATTGCCACTAGAAAAAAGGAAGGGGTGGGTAAGGTCGGGCAATTCAGCCTCCTGTGGCGGAGCGCAAAGGTTCCTAGTCCTATAGAATATCACAGCAGGGTTCTTTAACGTGCGAGGAACGTGACATATGTCACAACATGGTGCACCACTATGGTTTGCGGTCAGGTTTTCCGTATTATAGCCTGACAACCCCGGCATGTAACACGGGGGTACCCAATTCCACTACCTGAGGCACACATCCCAGTTGCTCTGTGGGCAGAGCGCCTAGTCCCCGGCACTATTTAGTCGCTTTTTACGACAAGCTTAGCGCTGCTGTAGGCCTATTCTTTTGACGCCCGGACCTGCACGTGGCACTGTAATTTGAAGATATTGGTGAATTTTTCTTAATGTTAACATCTTTGCATAATTCATTTTGATCAAAGACACTGGTCTTTTGTGAAAAAGAGCAAATAGAAGGGAGTTCAATATTTTCAAAATAAGCAGGGATATATTTCTTCACTGTATGCTCATTCAAAATACCGGCAATCGTGATAAAAATCAAGACCTTTATTATTAATATTCCAAAAATACTTTTTGTGATTTTGTGGACGATCAATTATTGAAAAATGTTAGGAATAACAGGAAAGCAAAATGTTATTTCATTCCTCTAGAAATGTGTGTAATCTAGTGACAGGTATTGAAGATTGTTTTGCTAAGAATCGATGACGGCCATTGCGTATGAATTGTAATCAGGTTTTAAAACATAGTATTGTTATTTCGATGATTCCATTTATTGCGATTTAATTTGCGTTCATGAGACCGCCAAAATTAGAGAAGTATGAGTAAAAGTGTATGTATTGCTGTAGTATTGTATTATAAGGTACCATACCACAGAAGGAAGTTTTAGTTGATTTCTAGGATTATTAACTTTACTGTGTAGATAATCAGGCCAAGAGCAAGACTTTCATTACATTTAATTATATTACTTAAACATATACGTATGTAACACAAACTTTCATGCCACCAAAGTTGGGTTTGGATTGATTTCGCGAGTGTTTGCTTTCCCCATGGAGGAACAAGGGTCTCGATGGGCTAAGGGCAAATATTTGTCGGGTTTTAAACATTTACCCGAGCGTATTCACCAACCCAGTTGTTAAACTTGTCTATGTGAGACTGGGTTTAAACTTGATGCTCAGTCTTCAAGACAATGTGGTCATAATGGAATTCTCTAACATCTGCCAAGTTGCAACGATATGAAATTTGTAAACATAACTAAAGAGGATAATTCGGAATAATTCATTAAGTTTATTTAACGATTCGTTTTCTGAACTTCAATTTTTTTTTAATAAAAGTTGTGACCTGTTCCGCACATTACTTTACATTACTAGTGTTTACTAGATGTTTTCTGAATGTGTAAAATTTTTCAGCTTGTCGTGTTTGAAATATCTAGGTTATTAAATATAATCTTTTTATATGTGACCTGTCCTGAACATAACCCAACAAATGGATAGTGATTGGTACCAATATGACATATGGCAAAACAGTGACATAGCAGAGTAGAAACCTAAACTGGAGAATGGAATAACAATACAACGTGTGGTGAAGATGGTACATTGCAGGGGACCCTATCGTCGTGTTACGGTTTGTTTTGTTTTCTATCTTGTAATACATTAATATTGTTCTTTGTTTTTCACAATATTCAAAACAAATGTATCTGCAAAATTGAGTTTCTTCTGGACTATTAACAATTATTTTTATTTAATCATTGAATTAATGTGAAACGTCAAAATATAATTTTCCGTCAACAAAAATATTGTCTTGTGATTGTTTAATCATCTTACTGTTTACATAATATTTGCAAGTGACGCACTGATCCGTATGAATTTTTAGATAAAAATGCAGTTTATTGTGATTTATTTTAATTATGCTTCCGAGACAATGTTGAGAATATTTATTGGTACAACTGTATCACATTTTTCTCCGAAAAAGGCATATTTATGGAATGACCTCCGTCATTTTAAATTACTCTTAGAAGTTGAACTTTTGTGTATGTACATATACCCGCGTCACATTCATAACAAAATGTTACGTATTGAATTAATATTTTGTCACCTACTTTTTTTTAAATTCATCATGATTTGCTCACTCATATCTTAAAACGATTTCTTCGTAAAAATCCGATAATATTTAAATCCAGGATCACAATGTTTACATTGTCAAATCGGCTGTGATTTTGTTACCAAGACGGTTTTTGGTTGTAAGTAATTTGACTAAATACCGGAGTTATTCATGCATGTCAAAAACCCATCAAATATCATTTTATTTCTCATTCATAAATGGTTATAGAGCCAAAAGCGGTCCTTGTCAATTCGTTCTTGCATTGTAAAGATTGTGTATGAAATTGACTGCAAGAGTTGTTGCTCTTTTTTTGGCTTAATTTGGTTGATTTTAGTGAGAGATTACATTAGGGCTATCGTTACGTCAACATATGATACTGTAGACCAAATAATGCATCATTTGTTCAGTGGGTTTTTGTTTATCATAAAACACCTCTGCCATAGGCAGTGTCTGAATATAATATGGACTGATACTGAAATGTTTATATGATGCTGGACATCTGAGTTCACTTTTTCTCTTCATGCGTGTTCTTTACTAATATTAAATTACAAATAAAATTAAGGGACAACATAACGCTTTTCTCATTCCTATGATTTTAAAGACATACATGTATAAATGGGATTCATGAATAGTGTATTTGAAACACATCTTTGCTTGTTTGCAAAAAATAAAAATGGAATTGAAGCTCAGTAATGACATAATTGCATGAACAAAAACCCTACTTCTATAGAAACAGCTAATGTCAGTTACCACAAAACACTTGTACAGTATACTAATAAACCCTTCTTCTATAGAAACAGCTGATGTCAGTTACCACAAAACACTTGTACAGTATACTAATAAACCCTACTTCTATAGAAACAGCTAATGTCAGTTACCACAAAACACTTGTACAGTATACTAATAAACCCTTCTTCTATAGAAACAGCTAATGTCAGTTACCACAAAACCGTTGTACAGTATACTAATAAACCCTACTTCTATAGAAACAGCTGATGTCAGTTACCACAAAACACTTGTACAGTATACTAATAAACCCTACTTCTATAGAAACAGCTGATGTCAGTTACCACAAAACAGTTGTACAGTATACTAATAAACCCTTCTTCTATAGAAACAGCTGATGTCAGTTACCACAAAACACTTGTACAGTATACTAATAAACCCTACTTCTATAGAAACAGCTGATGTCAGTTACCACAAAACACTTGTACAGTATACTAATTAACCCTTCTTCTATAGAAACAGCTGATGTCAGTTACCACAAAACACTTGTACAGTATACTAATAAACCCTACTTCTATAGAAACAGCTGATGTCAGTTACCACAAAACACTTGTACAGTATACTAATAAACCCTACTTCTATAGAAACAGCTAATGTCAGTTACCACAAAACACTTGTACAGTATACTAATAAACCCTACTTCTATAGAAACAGCTAATGTCAGTTACCACAAAACCGTTGTACAGTATACTAATAAACCCTACTTCTATAGAAACAGCTAATGTCAGTTACCACAAAACAGTTGTACAGTATACTAATAAACCCTACTTCTATAGAAACAGCTAATGTCAGTTACCACAAAACACTTGTACAGTATACTAATAAATCCTTCTTCTATAGAAAAAGAGCTTATGTTAGTTACTACAAAACAGTTGTACACTAATACTTGTTTAAAATATCAAAAAGTATTTATAAAGGTTTTTAGTAGCTATGGTTTGATATTTCTGTTCTATTAATTTAAATTTAAAAAAAAAGTAAATCAGCACTCTCACAACATACATTGTGCAGGCTTTGCAACTATATTGTAGTCAGGTACGAATTAAAGGACCAGAAACTATTTTCAAACGACTTTACAAACAATTCACTTTAAATTTCAATGTTACTAGCTGAGAGTTATGGCTTTACACCATTCATAGTTCAAATTTCAAAAGATATATAACAATACGGGCTGCCATTCTTCGTTGGTGAATAAAACTCACATGACTATATAATCACCTGTTGATGATAAAATTTCTCCAATAGGTTTCCTGCCATTTTGAATTTTACAATTTTATTGATGAAATGCAAGTGAGAAAACAAGCCAAACTGATGCACCACGGTAGTTTTACCTGCCATGTACCGTCTTCCCCACATGTTCTTTTGTTACCATTCTCAATTGGTAAATTTTAATACACTGGCAAGTCACCGTGTTTCCATAGGTCAGATTGGCACCGATCGCTGTACAATTTGTATAATATAAGATATATTTACATATTCAGAAAAAAATCTAGTAAAGCATTAGTAATCTAAGGTAATTTGTGGAACAGGTAACATTTAAATCAATTATTCACCGCCTAATTTCTTGTAAAAAATTCTTTGGAATGTTACCTTACCTACCAAATAATTGTTTAATTTCAATTTTCAATGAAAAATACATTTATTAGTAAATTGTCAAAAATCGGCACTTTTCATCAAAAATGGCAGAATTACAATTGGATTTATCGTAAGTCATTACAAATCGTAAGGACTGATGTTTTTATAAACTGAGAAACGCATAATCAATTGACATTTGCCTCGATAATAGAACGGCTGAGGAAAATTATGATTAAATAAAAATGGACTTGAAATGACGTTGGGTATAGTAATTTTCAATTAGGAAATATAAATTATCGATTATCGGTTCAATCCACCCGGAATGAGACGTGTTACGTTTTTTTTATAATTATTATTTAGGTGTAGTTCGGTTACCGTTGTTTTATAACCTTGGTTCCCTTGATTACTCTTTAATATTACTGAAAGTTAACAGGCACCTATTTTTCACTATAGACACGAGCAAAATGCAGTGTATGTGGGCTGCGAAATATTCCTGTTTCTTTACATGAAAATAGGTTTAGTTTAAATGTAACTTTTTGTAAATATTCTAGTAAAAATCTAACTCGTTTTGTAATACTTTAAAATACTTACAAATAATAAGAATTATTTTTCTTTTGCAGTCTGTCCCAATAAACTCTCGAAAATAGAAAAGAAGTATTTCATTTGATCGTTCTATCGCCAGTCATTTATCATAACGTAATTTTACGTTACTTTTTGGAGACACCAAGAAGATATGTGGTTCTGAAGGATAATGGCAAAGAACAAGCAGATATATTTAACTACAAAATGTATGTTACATTTAAGACCGTAATTACATTACATTAATTGTCTATGTTTTTTTGGTCCATTTAAGGAGGTAGACCTAGGGAAAGGGACACAACTCTTAAAAATCATTGGAACGTTTGTATTCAGCATTTTACATCAATCTTATGTAAGCATCTAATTAACTTGGATTCATTTTATTCTGCTTCAAATGTAAGATTGAGAGGTTTTGGTGAAATTGAATATAATACAAAAATATCACTGATTCAAATAAAAGTAGTTGTCATCTAACTTCTTATTAGTATGTTTATTTATATGCGTTAAATAGCTGGATTTGACATACAAAGTAAAGGGGACATGGTGCTATTACGCCTTGTTTTATTATGCAGTATGTCGGAGAGTTTATCCATCAAGGTGTTCCATGTAAACCGATGATATCGAACCTTGATATTACGCAAACTGGCGCGCTGCTACGATGCATCATGAATTTCGGTGTGTTTTTTTTTAATGTCCTTCATAGTCAGAATGGTTAATTTAAAAATAAAT
Organism: Perna viridis; assembly: GCA_037379345.1. NCBI lineage: Eukaryota > Metazoa > Mollusca > Bivalvia > Mytilida > Mytilidae > Perna > Perna viridis. Next base: position 5,634,570 of record CM074522.1, read on the forward strand.
CAAAGGATTCAATATATTATTAACAATATATATATATATAAATGTGAAGTTTTGAGTGACGGTGAAAAGTACAGTGTAATGACAGAAAAATGGGGGGAGGGGGGGGGGGTTCACCGTTATAATTGACCCGGTATGGATCTTATCAAAGTATTCATGTACTGAATCAATTGATATGGATTGTTTGAATTCTGAGACCTCAAATCATTGTCAAATTACAAAATTAGTGTATAAAAGGAAAGTCCGGGGTCGAATTCAAACGTATCATAATACCAGCTTATTTGTTCTAAATTGTTAATAATATATTGAATCCTTTGATTTATTTTTAAATTAACCACTCTGACTATGAAGGACATTAAAAAAAAACACACCGAAATTCATGATGCATCGTAGCAGCGCGCCAGTTTGCGTAATATCAAGGTTCGATATCATCGGTTTACATGGAACACCTTGATGGATAAACTCTCCGACATACTGCATAATAAAACAAGGCGTAATAGCACCATGTCCCCATTACTTTGTATGTCAAATCCAGCTATTTAACGCATATAAATAAACATACTAATAAGAAGTTAGATGTCAACTACTTTTATTTGAATCAGTGATATTTTTGTATTATATTCAATTTCACCAAAACCTCTCAATCTTACATTTGAAGCAGAATAAAATGAATCCAAGTTAATTAGATGCTTACATAAGATTGATGTAAAATGCTGAATACAAACGTTCCAATGATTTTTAAGAGTTGTGTCCCTTTCCCTAGGTCTACCTCCTTAAATGGACCAAAAAAACATAGACAATTAATGTAATGTAATTACGGTCTTAAATGTAACATACATTTTGTAGTTAAATATATCTGCTTGTTCTTTGCCATTATCCTTCAGAACCACATATCTTCTTGGTGTCTCCAAAAAGTAACGTAAAATTACGTTATGATAAATGACTGGCGATAGAACGATCAAATGAAATACTTCTTTTCTATTTTCGAGAGTTTATTGGGACAGACTGCAAAAGAAAAATAATTCTTATTATTTGTAAGTATTTTAAAGTATTACAAAACGAGTTAGATTTTTACTAGAATATTTACATAAAGTTACATTTAAACTAAACCTATTTTCATGTAAAGAAACAGGAATATTTCACAGCCCACATACACTGCATTTTGCTCGTGTCTATAGTGAAAAATAGGTGCCTGTTAACTTTCGGTAATATTAAAGAGTAATCAAGGGAACCAAGGTTATAAAACAACGGTAACCGAACTACACCTAAATAATAATTATAAAAAAAACGTAACACGTCTCATTCCGGGTGGATTGAACCGATAATCGATAATTTATATTTCCTAATTGAAAATTACTATACCCAACGTCATTTCAAGTCCATTTTTATTTAATCATAATTTTCCTCAGCCGTTCTATTATCGAGGCAAATGTCAATTGATTATGCGTTTCTCAGTTTATAAAAACATCAGTCCTTACGATTTGTAATGACTTACGATAAATCCAATTGTAATTCTGCCATTTTTGATGAAAAGTGCCGATTTTTGACAATTTACTAATAAATGTATTTTTCATTGAAAATTGAAATTAAACAATTATTTGGTAGGTAAGGTAACATTCCAAAGAATTTTTTACAAGAAATTAGGCGGTGAATAATTGATTTAAATGTTACCTGTTCCACAAATTACCTTAGATTACTAATGCTTTACTAGATTTTTTTCTGAATATGTAAATATATCTTATATTATACAAATTGTACAGCGATCGGTGCCAATCTGACCTATGGAAACACGGTGACTTGCCAGTGTATTAAAATTTACCAATTGAGAATGGTAACAAAAGAACATGTGGGGAAGACGGTACATGGCAGGTAAAACTACCGTGGTGCATCAGTTTGGCTTGTTTTCTCACTTGCATTTCATCAATAAAATTGTAAAATTCAAAATGGCAGGAAACCTATTGGAGAAATTTTATCATCAACAGGTGATTATATAGTCATGTGAGTTTTATTCACCAACGAAGAATGGTAGCCCGTATTGTTATATATCTTTTGAAATTTGAACTATGAATGGTGTAAAGCCATAACTCTCAGCTAGTAACATTGAAATTTAAAGTGAATTGTTTGTAAAGTCGTTTGAAAATAGTTTCTGGTCCTTTAATTCGTACCTGACTACAATATAGTTGCAAAGCCTGCACAATGTATGTTGTGAGAGTGCTGATTTACTTTTTTTTAAAATTTAAATTAATAGAACAGAAATATCAAACCATAGCTACTAAAAACCTTTATAAATACTTTTTGATATTTTAAACAAGTATTAGTGTACAACTGTTTTGTAGTAACTAACATAAGCTCTTTTTCTATAGAAGAAGGATTTATTAGTATACTGTACAAGTGTTTTGTGGTAACTGACATTAGCTGTTTCTATAGAAGTAGGATTTATTAGTATACTGTACAACTGTTTTGTGGTAACTGACATTAGCTGTTTCTATAGAAGTAGGGTTTATTAGTATACTGTACAACTGTTTTGTGGTAACTGACATTAGCTGTTTCTATAGAAGTAGGGTTTATTAGTATACTGTACAACTGTTTTGTGGTAACTGACATCAGCTGTTTCTATAGAAGAAGGGTTTATTAGTATACTGTACAAGTGTTTTGTGGTAACTGACATTAGCTGTTTCTATAGAAGTAGGGTTTATTAGTATACTGTACAAGTGTTTTGTGGTAACTGACATCAGCTGTTTCTATAGAAGAAGGGTTTATTAGTATACTGTACAAGTGTTTTGTGGTAACTGACATTAGCTGTTTCTATAGAAGTAGGGTTTATTAGTATACTGTACAAGTGTTTTGTGGTAACTGACATCAGCTGTTTCTATAGAAGAAGGGTTTATTAGTATACTGTACAAGTGTTTTGTGGTAACTGACATTAGCTGTTTCTATAGAAGTAGGGTTTATTAGTATACTGTACAACCGTTTTGTGGTAACTGACATTAGCTGTTTCTATAGAAGAAGGGTTTATTAGTATACTGTAAAAATGTAATTACTACAAGTACACATAGAGTACAATAAGTTGTTTCATTGTTGAGGTACGTAATATCGATTTAGGCATTGGTATCCGAGTCCTTATTTAAGAACACATATATTGGGATCAAATGGTTCCCTCGCTAGAATTACTGAATAAGAATAGGAATCTGCAGGAATACATTCCTGTTTAGAGTTCTCCAAAATGATGAGCTGGGACGTTGTGACGTTGTGACGACTACGGAATATAGCCCTATACTAATTGACTGAACACACCTTACATACCAATTTAATCAGCATCTCAAAAACTATTTCTAGTTTGGCAATATCTTTTAGTTATTTTTATATCTTTCAGTTTTTTTTTATTATGATCTTCCTCCATATTTGATTTTAATGCTGCTGATGAGAGGTTACTCCTTGAAATACGTGTACAGCATATCGAAATTTACAATCTATAAAACTGGTATTTTTTTTTTTTTTTTTTTGGCTTTTAAATATGATATAATACTACACAAATATGAGAAGTAATCCATTTAATTACATTTCTAATCGATATTCCATTTAAAGATAGATGAAAAAAAAATAGAAAGCAATTCCTGCGTTTCCTTTGTTTAAAGCTCATTTGATATAAACAATGTTAAGATAGATACCAAATCGAGAATTTTCAAGAACAAAAAAAAAAAATCTTTTAATATTCTTTGCAAAGATTTAAGTTCTGAATTAAATTCAAGTTATTGGAAAATGCTAGTCAACAAACATTGTATCAAGGCTCATGGCTGTTAGACAACATTAAAATGCCTGCAATATTTCGTATAATCTGAGAAGTAATATTCAACCTGCATTCTATTACAAGTTTCAGAAATGGGTTTCCTTTAATGATTCTTGTCATAACGTAGTTGTACTGCAGGAACACTTTACCTTTTTAGATCCCGTTCATCAGTGAACTTCTAGTTCTGGTTCCTTTATGTTTTATACAATAAGATGACCGTTTGACTATCTTATGTGTTCCTGGTGGTCTTTCTTTACTTTTGTACTTGTGGTATGTAAGTTTTACTTGTTTGCTAATTCTTTTGTAGAAAAATCTCAATATTAACTATTAAGTATCAGTTTTTCTAAAAATCAGACAAAAGGTGATTCATACATGTCAAAAGCCCACTAAATTCTGTTTTATTTCTTGTTAAGAACAGTTTTAGCTCACATAACCAGTCTTAATTTTTCACTTGGTTGTTGTGCTTTTGAGATAAAAATTACATAGATTGTACATGAAATTTCACTTTGCAAGCTGTCGTTCTTGATTTGGCTTCATTTGGTTGATTTTAGAAGGAGAGAAATGTATGATTTTCCATAAAGTACAGATCTGCATACAGAAAAGGTTGTTTTATGTGAAAGTATAGCATATGTAGGCTAAACAGCGTCGTTAGTTTGGTGAGCTTTTCTTCACGATGAATCACTTTACCATTGGCAGTGTCTGAATTTTATGTGGATTGTTTCGTAATTATCAATACATTTTTTTTTTATCATAATTGTCATTATCAGAGCGTAACCATTTACCCACTAGTGTTCATCTTATTCTTTATTAGCTCACTTGGATCTAAAATATGATTGAGCTTATTTGCAAGGACTTGGTGTCCGTCGGTTGTTATTTTTTAAAACAAAAATATTCGTAAGAAACCATAAAACTGATGAAGATGAATTGTGTCACAATTTTCTCTAGAGTATCTAGTTTTACAATTTTATAATGCATCAAACAGATTGACCGCCATAGCTATAAATAGAACAGAGGATGAATTGCTATACTTTGTCTATATCTTAAAGTCTTGATTATTTCATGTTCTGTTTTGTGTGTCTATATATGTCTAGTGTTTATTTTTGGAATGTATTTTTTCTGAAATAAGTCAAATGAGAATGGGGTCTCCTTATTGTAGGGTTTTGGCCCTTAAAAGGCAAAAATTTAATCTTCTTCCAGTTTTTTGTCGATATCTTGATAAACATAATGGGTCGAACAAAACAAAACATTGCTTATGAAAAAATCTTTACAATCAGGCCAACAAAATCATTCATTGGTTTAAAATTAGTGTTATTGCTTTTGAAAGGTGAAAATAACGTTTGTTATGAGTTATGACTTAGTTTATTAGCGATTAATCAATTTCGATAAAAAAAAAAAAACTTTTCATTTTGTAAATCCTAAATGTGGAATCTTTTCCTGCACATTTTGCCATATTATTTAGATTTTTTGTTCAAAGTCATTAATGGACTCTGTATAAACTGTTTATAGAACGTTATAAATCTGCAGTTTTTATGATGTATGATTCATTTTTCTGCTAATCTCCAAACCCCGAGGTTTTGCCTGAATGTCCTTCGGAACACCAAATAATACCTTATGTAAACTGGCACTTGATTAAATTCTAAAATAATTCTTTTGAGTGTATATCTTATTCTATTCCTGTGTTTATCAAGCATTACAAAGATTTTAAAGTCCTTAATAGACTTCACACGAAGTAATTAATGTAAATGATATTCCTGCACGACATCTAAGTATCGGTTAAAATCTAGAGTCTATGTAGTACTGCTCCTCTTTTGTTTAACTCGGGTCAAAGTTCATTAGAGGTGTTGGACTTATTTGAAATATCAATCATTAAACGGTTATTCAGAAATGGAAGTTAGAAAACCAACATAATTTCTTAAAATTTTGGTAAAAACACACCATATCTGGATGCAAAAAATCTGAATATGTCTAAAAATAGAAGCTATATAAAAAATAAAAACTACGCGGAGTAGAAGGACAATTATTATGAAAAAGTTTAAGAATAAAATGAGCAGATTAAGTATCTTACATTTAATTTACAGAACGAACTTGAATAATAAGTAACATCAGCATGGAAATAAATAAGAAAAGATAAAAATATACAGGGCATGTGTTTAGAATTAATCACATCAGGCATGTAAGGAAAGCACTAATATAATTACATCACCAAATATGCCTTATTTTGCTTATTTATTTTCAGAAACAGATGCCAATTGGTGAAAAAGTAAAGACATCCCACGCTTTCATTAGGCAGGATAGATAACTAAATTTAATGATTGATCCAACACCTCTAATGAACTTTGACCCGAGTTAAACAAAAGAGGAGCAGTACTACATAGACTCTAGATTTTAACCGATACTTAGATGTCGTGCAGGAATATCATTTACATTAATTACTTCGTGTGAAGTCTATTAAGGACTTTAAAATCTTTGTAATGCTTGATAAACACAGGAATAGAATAAGATATACACTCAAAAGAATTATTTTAGAATTTAATCAAGTGCCAGTTTACATAAGGTATTATTTGGTGTTCCGAAGGACATTCAGGCAAAACCTCGGGGTTTGGAGATTAGCAGAAAAATGAATCATACATCATAAAAACTGCAGATTTATAACGTTCTATAAACAGTTTATACAGAGTCCATTAATGACTTTGAACAAAAAATCTAAATAATATGGCAAAATGTGCAGGAAAAGATTCCACATTTAGGATTTACAAAATGAAAAGTTTTTTTTTTTTTATCGAAATTGATTAATCGCTAATAAACTAAGTCATAACTCATAACAAACGTTATTTTCACCTTTCAAAAGCAATAACACTAATTTTAAACCAATGAATGATTTTGTTGGCCTGATTGTAAAGATTTTTTCATAAGCAATGTTTTGTTTTGTTCGACCCATTATGTTTATCAAGATATCGACAAAAAACTGGAAGAAGATTAAATTTTTGCCTTTTAAGGGCCAAAACCCTACAATAAGGAGACCCCATTCTCATTTGACTTATTTCAGAAAAAATACATTCCAAAAATAAACACTAGACATATATAGACACACAAAACAGAACATGAAATAATCAAGACTTTAAGATATAGACAAAGTATAGCAATTCATCCTCTGTTCTATTTATAGCTATGGCGGTCAATCTGTTTGATGCATTATAAAATTGTAAAACTAGATACTCTAGAGAAAATTGTGACACAATTCATCTTCATCAGTTTTATGGTTTCTTACGAATATTTTTGTTTTAAAAAAATAACAACCGACGGACACCAAGTCCTTGCAAATAAGCTCAATCATATTTTAGATCCAAGTGAGCTAATAAAGAATAAGATGAACACTAGTGGGTAAATGGTTACGCTCTGATAATGACAATTATGATAAAAAAAAATGTATTGATAATTACGAAACAATCCACATAAAATTCAGACACTGCCAATGGTAAAGTGATTCATCGTGAAGAAAAGCTCACCAAACTAACGACGCTGTTTAGCCTACATATGCTATACTTTCACATAAAACAACCTTTTCTGTATGCAGATCTGTACTTTATGGAAAATCATACATTTCTCTCCTTCTAAAATCAACCAAATGAAGCCAAATCAAGAACGACAGCTTGCAAAGTGAAATTTCATGTACAATCTATGTAATTTTTATCTCTCAAAAGCACAACAACCAAGTGAAAAATTAAGACTGGTTATGTGAGCTAAAACTGTTCTTAACAAGAAATAAAACAGAATTTAGTGGGCTTTTGACATGTATGAATCACCTTTTGTCTGATTTTTAGAAAAACTGATACTTAATAGTTAATATTGAGATTTTTCTACAAAAGAATTAGAAACAGCAAACAAGTAAAACTTACATACCACAAGTACAAAAGTAAAGAAAGACCACCAGGAACACATAAGATAGTCAAACGGTCATCTTATTGTATAAAACATAAAGGAACCAGAACTAGAAGTTCACTGATGAACGGGATCTAAAAAGGTAAAGTGTTCCTGCAGTACAACTACGTTATGACAAGAATCATTAAAGGAAACCCATTTCTGAAACTTGTAATAGAATGCAGGTTGAATATTACTTCTCAGATTATACGAAATATTGCAGGCATTTTAATGTTGTCTAACAGCCATGAGCCTTGATACAAAGTTTGTTGACTAGCATTTTCCAATAACTTGAATTTAATTCAGAACTTAAATCTTTGCAAAGAATATTAAAAGATTTTTTTTTTGTTCTTGAAAATTCTCGATTTGGTATCTATCTTAACATTGTTTATATCAAATGAGCTTTAAACAAAGGAAACGCAGGAATTGCTTTCTATTTTTTTTCATCTATCTTTAAATGGAATATCGATTAGAAATGTAATTAAATGGATTACTTCTCATATTTGTGTAGTATTATATCATATTTAAAAGCCAAAAAAAAAAAAAAAAAAAAAATACCAGTTTTATAGATTGTAAATTTCGATATGCTGTACACGTATTTCAAGGAGTAACCTCTCATCAGCAGCATTAAAATCAAATATGGAGGAAGATCATAATAAAAAAAAACTGAAAGATATAAAAATAACTAAAAGATATTGCCAAACTAGAAATAGTTTTTGAGATGCTGATTAAATTGGTATGTAAGGTGTGTTCAGTCAATTAGTATAGGGCTATATTCCGTAGTCGTCACAACGTCACAACGTCCCAGCTCATCATTTTGGAGAACTCTAAACAGGAATGTATTCCTGCAGATTCCTATTCTTATTCAGTAATTCTAGCGAGGGAACCATTTGATCCCAATATATGTGTTCTTAAATAAGGACTCGGATACCAATGCCTAAATCGATATTACGTACCTCAACAATGAAACAACTTATTGTACTCTATGTGTACTTGTAGTAATTACATTTTGCATTTACAGTTTTGATCTTACTTAACATTCAAAATTGTTTAAAACGTAACTTTACCATTTTTCACTACAACTGTTGTCAATTTTTTCTTTGGGTGTGCTTATTTTTTGTTTGTTTGTTTATTTGTTTTGTTTTTTTATTCTAAACAATAATCTCGATTTACATTATTTTCTACTTACCAAAATTAAGCTGTAACAGCCATACACTTTACGCATCTCTGTTGTCAAGTTATAATTTAAAATACCTTTTTTTATAGATTAAAGCAATTATCATAATAATTACGTTCTGTGCAAAAGATAACATGTCGGGATCAATAGATGCTTATTGTTTTATTATAAAGTATTTCAAAAAAGAAAAATAGCTTGTCAATACCTTTTAAATTATTTATTTTGTGTCTTTTATTAAAATCAAGTTCAAAGTCAGTGTACATCACTAAAATGACACAGACATACAAAACAGAATGTACATAGACACCTCACAGAAATTATACAAGCTGTGTTCAGTAAATGAAGTTGAGGATGGAGCTAACTGTTTTTACAGAGTGTTTATGAACAATTAGTACAACTATCATTATCCAACCTTTATAATGAAAGTAAGTGTTATGCTATGACTAGATTTGTTTGTAGAGGTTATTAACTGGACAGGAAATCAACTTGTTAGTTTCTCAATAATGGCCGTTAGCAACGAAACTCTCACTTGTTGTATTTGTTGTTAGTAAAAATGTTTACACACATTAAAAAATGCCAAAAGAATATTGCGTTACTGTCTTGTGATTTATTGGTGAATGATACTTCCATCTCTATTTATCTATGTTAATACTTGCAAGAAAAAAGTACCTTGTCATATTTTGATTTGTGACGGTGAAAATCTTTGAAAGTTTTTTGTTGACTAAATATTTGCTAATATTTGTTAACTTGTCAGTGGCGTATCATGGTAGCGCACCCCCCCCCTTAGAAAATTGTAATTTTTAAAAATCGGTGAACAATTGATACCAACAGAATGCAGGATTTGAGGTTTAATATTTCAAAATTTTACCCAATCCCCTAGCAAATTAGGATCACTTCGTGATCCTCACCGGTGATCCTGTCAAGAAATGTTTTTCGCTAAAACCCTGGATCCGCCACTACTTGTACTATGAATTGTAAAAGAAAAATACAACTCCAGTATAACAAATGCAATGTATAGATTTACGCAGCTTCAATACAGATAAATATAACGTAGGCATTATATTCATATGTGTAATCGTGTATTAATTGTTTCAAAATTTGACACGTGAGGGCTATATTTAAATATAATAAGTGATTACACAACTTTTTGTATAAAATATGACAATGATATGCCTTTGCTGTTTTTCCTGGGGTATTTTTCTGTTTTGTTTACTTGTTTGTTGTTTTTGTTATGTTTAATGTTTTTATTATATTTAATGTTTTTATATTTTTGTTTGTTTGTTCGCGGTTTTCGTTTTGTTGATCTTTATATAGAAACACAAAATATGTCCAAAATACAATCGATTCTGAATTAATGAAAACTATCCGTTTGTAAGCTACTTTAGCGTTTAATGAATATTTAAATATTCTAATATCATCTATTCGAACATTATGGTTTTTTTAAGCTTTCAAACAGCACAAAAGGCAATATTAATTCTTTCAATTCAAAAATGTTAACTGTAACCGTTCTGTCTTATACATGTATAGACTATATGCTGATGTTGATACACGTATTTCCAACTATTGTTTGTTTGAAAGAGTAATCAAGGGAACCAAGGTTATAGCGGTAATCAAAAGAATGTAATCCAGGGACAAAGACCGGATATGAAAAACAGACATTCACAACAAAGAACATAAAGTAACTAAAATCATACATACAAAGTAACAAAAGTAAATGAGCAACTCGGACTCCACTAAAAACTGGAAGCACGGACCAGGTGCACCGGTAGGGTAAGCTTCCTCTGTTTTTCTAGAAACACCCGCCGAGTTGCTCATAAAAAGTCAAGTCCGGGGTAGACAAACGAGGAAATTGAAACTTACAATAATCCGACACTATCAACTTACTATTAATAAAACTTGCAGGTTACATTTTTTAACGATTTCAATAACACACCGATACATTTATTGATTTGATTCTACAAAATAAAACCACGTTAAATGATTGTAATGTCATTATAAAAACGGTGTAAATGTGAATGTGTAAATTGATGCGAAACTAGCCGTAAAATTTGAATTTGGCTTTATCATTATTCATTTATCATTCATTTATTATGAATTAATTATTAAAAATTATTTTAAACAATTATTGGATTGTATAAAATAATTTGTCAATACAACATGTAGTAGTTATAACATAAACAGTTCCATTCCTAAACGTTATCAAAGCGCATATTGGATTTGCAAAGTGGAGATTTTCTAAATCCACAAAGCTGATACCGAAACTCAGCAACATAAAAAAACATGTAATAGTAACCAAGGGAACTAAGGTTATAGCGGTAATCAAAAGAATGTAATCCAGGGACAAAGACCAGAACAGACATACACAACAAAGAACATAAAAGTAACTAAAATCATACAAAGTAACAAAAGACTCCACTAAAAACTGGAAGCATGGACGAGGTGCACCGGTAGGGTAAGCGTCCTATGCTTTTCTAGAAACACCCGCCGAGTTGCTCATAAAAAGTCAAATCCGGGGTAGACTAACGAGGAAAGGAAAACTATGACCCGTTGAATAAATCAGTTTTCATGGTGCATATGGATACACCATAACGATCCACGAGTTCATGATGGTTCAAGATATACCTTATTCTTAAATGAACGTTTATATAGTCAGCTGTCAGTATACCATCTAAAGGATTGATGAGGACAATAGGACCATATTTTCTTCATCGACCGTTTGACGTCAGTAAAGATGCCATTGGTAGTTGAATAATTGGTAGAATCTTGGTTTCCTTGAGTTTTCCTTAACAGCAATATTTCAAGTGAAAACAAGTGAATGAAAAAAATATTGTTTACATGTTATTGAGTGTCTACACGTTTAAGTTTAAAAGTGCTGGAATGTGATGCAAAAAATGGAACTCTGTAGCAAGTGTGGATCCGGGGTATTAGGAATAGGCTTCCATGGACTGTTCCAAACCTGTTTCTGCTACCCTAATGACTGTTTAAATTTCATTTGTACATTCCTCTTTCAACTTTTTCGCAGTTTTAAATAGATTTTTGTTCAATTTGTTAATGAGAGAGCAATCAAAGGAACCAAGGTTATAGCGATAATCAAGAGAATGTAATCCAGGGACAAAGACCAAACATGGAAAACAGACATTCACAACAAAGAACATAAAGTAACTAAAATCATACATACAAAGTAACAACAGTAAATGATCAAGTCGGACTCCACTAAAAACTGGGAGCATGGACCAGGTGCACCGGTAGGGTAAGCGTCCTCTGCTTTTTTAATGGTATGGTGTGATTATTGATTGTTTGCCGTTGAACTTCTAAAGTAACAAAATTAGTCACAATGTGCACAATGATGACAAAAATAACCATATTAATATCAATAGTATTTAGTACATGCATTATCTGCATCATTGCATGCATACAACGCGGTTTCATTTGACAACTATTCGAGACCTAAACATTCCATAATGTGTACTTCCTGTATTGCAATTGTAGATTGAAAATCAAAATATTCAGTAGTAGTATGAAATAACAGAATTAACCGCTTTAATATCCTCACCACCGTCATTATAAAACTACACTTCACATTAAATTTTATTCATCACATATGTTTCTCAGAAAAATAACATGATAAGAAATCTTCAATTTCTATATGTCACAAAAAGTTATGTCCTAGTTATGGTTTTGACCCTTATCTTGTGGCTTGTGATATATAAGCAATAAGACAACGTGGAAAATAATGAAATACAATGGCATGTATCAAAATAAGATGTTTCTATCACACTAAATTTAGGAGTGTCCACTCATAGCCTTATATACATTATCTTTTAAGTCAGAATATGAATTCTTAGTGTAACGTGTCTTGATACATTTTGAAAGTGGTTCCGTTAACATTGATCTTGACGAATCGGTGACGTAAAGGCGATCAACAAGCGATTTAACTTCCTTCGTTTTCATCCTCTTCTTTCCTTCAAATCTCTCATGGTGTGGTTTGGGTTTTGCTTCTTTACAATCGTAAGTTGAATGATCCTTTATGGTATACCCCGTCTCAGTCTCTGGTTTAGATAGGCGGTCACATGATTCATTAATTTCAAAAAGCGACATTGTCTCCCGTTGACTTTTCATTCCATTGTCGGACGGTTTACCAGTGCTGTGAACCTTTCTTATATCCATGGATTTTATTTTTCACTTCACAAATTCCAATGTTTGATTATAATATCAAAATAATCAAATTTGTATAATCGTGTATTTTTGTCTAAAGCTAGCTATAGTAGCTGAAACTGGAGTATAAATACTTTATCATCGACTTTTATTCAGCTGTAGGTGCATATTTTTGTTGTATAAAATCGAAGACTGCTAATATATTCAATCTAAACATGAAATTTAATTTATCAATATATAACTACTGTTTACATTGTTCTAGCAGAAAATCGATTCGGAACAAATATATTATGTATATCCTTCATTCACAACGTACTAGGAATCAATTCCATCTGAATGTTTTAAATATCATACATAACAGAATACATTATTCTGCATTAGTTAACAAGACAAAGACCACATTAATGTAACTGACTAGAGACCTACAACATCATATTTTATATTTAAACAAAATGTTTGGTTAAGTGACTATCTGTAATCAAATCGTGACTAGTATCTGATACATTGATTGAATATAAACGATGATATGATTAATGTTTATATTATATTTACGACTTTAATTACAGCATTCTTTTTAATTAACCCTTAATGAACCGGTATAATGCATTTTCCACCTTTTCCATATCATTGATTGTTTTTATTATCACAAAAAATATAACGTTTTTGATGTTTTAATCCTTTGTATAGAAATTACAATGGATTAATAATTATAAAATCAAAATAATTAACACCATAAATATATTGTCTTCAAAGGTACAGTACATTTAAAACAGATATTCGTAAATATATATTCAGATAAAATAATGAGAAGATCAAAGGTTGTAGCTTGTCATAATAACTGTATTTGTATCCATTCTGCCTTTAAGGAATTCATTTTATTTTCCCAGGGTATTAAATAACGTTAATCAACCCAATGACCGTGATTTATTCCAAATGGTATAAAATAAAAACAATGTACAGGCTATCTTAAATACTAAGTATCAAGTAGACATTTCTATAAACATCAGGCAATTGAGGTATTTTAAAATTCAAAATATATTAATACATGTCGAGGAATCTTTATCAAAAAGGATTACCTATAGATATGATTGACGTATTTACTGTCACATCGTTCGTTTTGTTCTTCACTTTTCAGAATCACATTTGTTTGGATTTTGAAAAGACACGCATAACGTCAGCCAAAATAGGTCAGGGAAAGTGATGGTCCACACAGAATTAGTTTATTTTGCCTTCTTTGTTTTTGGTATGTAATATGTACATTAGTTGGTCGCTTTGCTATTTTGACCAACAAATGCGTATTTCCTTTGGAAAAAAAATAACTTGACATGACGTTGTCAACAAATATTGAACGGGTACATTTATTTTCTTTGCATGACATTTAAACACAAACCTTTTATTTTTGACTTAAAGCCTAAATAAGTACTGAATGTACACATATTAGTTTATATAAGCGAGATATGACGTTATTACACATTTTAACATTGTTTTACCGGTCCACACAACCTCGGAAAACAAAATGATACGGTGTAGTTGCTTGTATTTCCAAAATTGCTCTATTTTGATAAATGTTATCTTGCAGTTTTGACTTTTTGGGTAACTGTGTACCATGTATACATTATATATCATTTTGAATAAAATGATATATGTAGAATGAGACTAATGTTGCGATTTCTATAGACACCCCTGACATTAATTATAAAACTTAACTTAAAAAGTCCAAAATCACTCTTTTTTTCAAAATTTAAGTTTCATATTTCTTGTACATTTGTTATTATTGTTAATATATTCGTCATATGTGGGTATTTTTAAGTAAGGATATGTAAGATAGGTAAAAACATATATATTAGGTACATTTTAAACAACTATATACTGACGTCACAAACTTAGTATCCGTGATTGTATATCTAATTAGTGTGTTATCTTATGTGTAGCTTTTTTTTGTAATTTAAACTATTTTAGGTACAACTTATTGTATAATTAGGCTAAGCTATGCATATTCTTGTATCTTTGTAGTCTTCTTCCTCCACTTGTGGAGTCAGTTGTGGTAATAGTCATCACAAATTTATGATTAGTTACTTTGAACCTTTACAAAGAAAACCAAACTTGAAAAGAGAAGCATGATTTCCATAATTCGATAAACAAACACTATACCCAAAAATCGGACAAAACTAAATTAATAACACAGGTTATAAGAATAATCAAGGGAATAAAGATTCGATCTTTTATCGAAAGAATGTTTTCCAAGGATAAATACTAAACAAGGAATATATACACACACAACATGAAATAACCAAAAACAACACTTACAAAAAAAAACAAAAACAAAAATGGAGACAATTAGTAACCTGGACAAGCTCTGGCATAATGTATGAGTAGAAGAGCGAGGTTTGGCGCGCTGTAAAAACCAGATTTAACCCACCATTATACTTGAAATTCCTATCTTAATGACCACTGCGATATCAGCTACTCCGGTGATCTAATATCTATTGTGTTAGCTTCATTTTGAAAGTGACTTGATTATGTATACGGTAGTTTTGTTGATTTACAAATTCCATAAAGAAATGTTGAAGGAATGTTGCTACAGACGAAAGGAAAGTTGACCATATGGAATAACGTAATCGCGATTGTCGTACAGTTGTTCTTTACCATCGATCTCTAAGTGTACTTCAAGATATGAGGCTGACTTTGGGGTTGATGCGATGTTCAATATCCCTAAAACTAAGATTGTTTAACGATAATATGTCATCTTCTGAAACGGAAACTGAGATCAAAGGATCTAGCTAAACGATGTTCAATCTTTTGGATCAGATCAGCTTTAAAGTCAGCCCCATAAGAGTGAAGGAATAGGTCAGCTAAGAGAAAAGCACAGTTTTCCCATTGGAATGCCGACCGTTGGTTGACAAATGCGTTCATCACACTGGACAAATATGTTGTCGATAACAAAATTCCAGCCTTTTGAAAACATTTTTTCTGTATATTTGAAAGATGATTTGGAATGGTTTTTTTTAACAAAGTATGAAGTATTTTTACCAAGAACTACATATTTATATCTAGGTGTACTGTCTTCTTTTGAGTAAAAAACGATGCATCATGGTTTTGATTCGGAACTTTGTCTGAGTTTGTGGAATAGATGTAAAACGAGGTTTCAGTTCTGCGAAAATTGCGATTGATTTTGGTTTTTCGCCCTATGACAGATCTTCCATGCAGTTCAATAAAGAACGTTTTATAAATCTGTTTTGTATTGGTGCATACGCTGAGCCGAGTCGTTATGTCTTTGCTCACATAAGCAGAGGTTTTCTAATATGTCATTTTAATACACATTATTCTGGTATTGAGCAAAATGGACGACGTTCTATATCCCATTTACCAGATTATTGTTAAAAAAGTGACTGCCAAGTCTTAAATGAGTAGTTTATCAGATTAATGTGACATTGTTCTTATGAAATAATTTTCATCACTGAGACTGCTTTAACACATATTTCTCAGTTTTTTTGTTTTTTGTTTTTTGTTTTTGTTTGTTTGTTTGTTTGTTTGTTTTCTTTTTGCCAACGAGTACTTTTAATAAGATATTTTATTGCTCATTTATCGGCTCAATTTTTTTTTATTTACACACATACTTAATGTATTATAATCACGGTATCTCGAAAATAAATCTGAAATATTTTTAAAGCTGGCAAAGCTGGCAAATTTTCAAATGTAAAAACAAATAAGATTTGAGTTTTTTTTAAACTATAGCACATTAATACAAGTGTAAAACTTAAAAGAATGATTTCAGGAAAAAGACAAGATCTTTTCTTAAATCTAAAAGAATATGTGAGTTACAACTACGCTTCCGGTAGAACAGTTGTCATGTCTAGTGAAAGCAACTTGAGTTTCCTCGATTGAAGAATCAATGTTTGGCTATAGTAACCTGAATATGTCTCCATAGTCGTCCATGACAGAGTTATGGCAGAAAAAAAATGAATAACTTCAACATAGACCATAGCGGTTTTCCAGGAAAAAATAATTAGTTCGGAATAGACCGGAAGCGTGGCTTTTGGACACACTAAAGTATGTGCACTTGTGAACTTCGCACGCTATATTAGTACATAGGGGTAATTTGAATAGGGGTAGGGGGTTTTAATTGTATAAAAATGATATTGAAATTAATTAACAACAATAGTTTGTATGTACAATATACATTTAAATGGTTAAAGTTGATATTGTAATGTTTTATAAAAAAAAGCATATTGCATCTTAGTACATGTATGGTGCATGATACTATGCTGTATATTTCCAATATATCAGAATCACAGTAAAACACCTGCCGAAGTGCTATCGTGTTCAGTGTGAAAAGTTGGGGCAATGGATTAGGAAGTAAATTAATCAGTGTTCAAATAAATATTAAATTACCCGTTATAATGATGTCACAATCAGATTGTCTCAACGTGATAGTTTAGTTCTCAAATATCAGTGAGAAAAAATGTTTCCCTTGTTGTACTGAGACAAAGTAAAAAGGGTGTGTCTTTGTAATAGCGCAAAACAAACAAAGTATTATAGGCATGTTGATTTTCTGCATTCATAATGATCTTTTCTTTTAGAAAAGGAAGGTAAGTTACATTTACTAACTTATACCGATGAAAATAATTTTGAATGGTTGTGATTTATTTATTTACTTATTTTTCTTGCCGTTTAATATTTTTTCCTGTTATTTTTGTTCTGTTTGTTGTTTTTGTTTTTGTTTTATTAATTTTATATATGAATTATTTTTTCAAAAAATTAACCTACCTATTTTCTCTTTATTTTCTTGTTTTTTTTTATTTATTTAATTCTTTAAGTAGCATTTTAATGATAATTGTTCTCTGTCTTTTGTCTTAACTTAAGTCTTTCAGTTCCTGTTTAAATTTATATAAAGGCACACATTATGCATTTCCAGAAGACTATATAGCAAAATTCATTAATGTTTACTTAATTTTTTAAATTTGTGTGCTAGGCTAAGTCTTTTAGTTAGCTGGTGTGCTTATGTATAAAACAATACCTGGTCAAAGGTGTACAGTCCAGGCCACCTGCATAGACTGAAATATATTCTTGAGGTCTTAATGTTAAAAAAATGCAAGTCTGGGAAGTCAACCACTTGTGATTAGCAAAAGATTTTTTCTAAAATAAACCTTGATCAAAAATAAGGAGTTAAATAAAACAAGATTAATATTATACACCAATCGATTTCAATTTGTTTTCTCGCCACTTTTGGTAAAGACCAACAACGTTTTAACCAATTGAAGAAGTTTTCCAGAAAAAAATATAGATCATACCTGCTCCATATTTCAGATGATGCAAAATCTATTCGTGGCAGCTGTTGGTGTCTGTTTGGTTGTAGAATACTCAACGTCAGAATGTGAAAGACGATTTGTCAGAAAAACAATCCGCTTCCAGAACTGCAGATCTAAACGCGTGTTAACGTATGGCTGTAGGGGAACTTGTTCTTCGTATACTAAACCCTCATCTACAAGACCAGACATACTAACACACTACTGTCAGTGCTGCCATGATGCAGAAAAAAGATTTGTTAGTATCCGGCTTGTGTGTCCTAATATTATGGGACACCGTAGGTTCAAAATGTATCGTGTAAGGCTCGCCGTTCCTACCAGATGCAGTTGTAGACCATGTTCAGCTCTTCCGACACGAATTGTGCCGTCCGAACCAGAGTATTTACATGGTTAAAATAGATCCAGGCAGAATAGATACCAGCGAGAAACCTATCATTGGTTCTGAGTATGAAAACATCTTCAAACTGGATCAAAGACAAAGGAATCATATTCTGCCAATCATATTGCGTAATATATTTCATTATATTGCGATGAAAATCAAACATCTTTAAGATCACTTTTAAAAGTTTGTGAATAAAACAATAAACACTAAGAGTAATTATGTATACGGTCGACTTCCAATTAAATAAATAAAACAATTACATGATAAAAACTTATTGTGTCAGCAGCCTTGATATAAAGCAAGATTACACTGTTTTAATTTCGTATCACGTTTGCGATATTATCTTATTCGGGACCTAAGCACTTAAGAAACTTCTACACATAACGCTGTAATTCGAGTCTAAATGTTACGCCTTCATAATTCATGCAATATCCATGATTACCAGTCTTGGTGTAATATTACACAGACTTACGCCAAAGTTATGGCGTTACTTTACTAATATATTACGACATTATGATGTATGTTTTGTGAATAAAGGGTACTAACTGAACTACTGAACTTATAAAACTGTCTAACGATATAGTCAATATAGCAAAAGAAATTTGAATACGACATTTAGGATTGCGTGTCAGACAGGTACTATGTGTGTGTGTGTGTGTGTGTGTGTGTGTGTTGCAATAGAGGAAATCTGACATATATATACACTGATCGGTAGGAATTATGTGCTTTTTTAGTTATCTTTCTTTACATGTACATTAACAATGCATTTTAAATAATGATATTGCAACTCGGTTTATTTAGTTCTAACAGATAGAAAAAAGTAACATTATCTCTATATTGACTGGTTCACCTTCCTTGACATGATACTTGAACTTATTATTAAAGTTGCTATGCTTTTCTGGTATACAAATGTCGTTAGACTTTTTCATTCATCATAATTCTACTTTACTTTATCATCTACGTTTGCAAAGAGTTAAAGACATACATGTATATCAGGATTCTTATGTGGTTATAAGTATCTATGAGAGTGTATGTTCGAACATAATGCGTATTTTATAGATGTTATAGAAGACTGCCGTATAGGGCCACCTTGTAGAAAAAATATCGTAGTTATGTATACAACGGTTGGGGTTATAGTTATTTTTACTATACATATTCCGTTCTAAAGTTTTAACATCCATTAAAAATTTCACAGAATATTGACAGGCAATAAAAATGATATCCGAAATCGGCATAAATCGAAATAAAAACGCTCAACCAAGCCTCGCTACTCCGATTCTAAGCCTTATGTGAATACGTTTTTTTTATTAGAAGCCATTAAACTGTTATTTTCTATAAAGCATTTGAGACAATTTAAGAGATGGTTTTTCACTTTTGCATAGTTTGTATTTATACGAATAAGCTTCAGATAGTACAACATCCGTTAGTTTGTTATGATTATACATGTGTTAATATACAATTCTCAAAATCCAGATACAACAATGAAATACATTGTTAATGTGTGGAATAAAGTTCAGTATTAAAGTAGTAACATTTTCATCAGACGTTTAAATAAGACGTTTCAGCATAAGATTATGGCTGATCTTGATATGTTCATTGCATTCTATAAATTGAAAGTTTTATCTCTTGGTGGAGCAAGACTGTTACATGACACTCTTCTACCAAAACAATTTCTCACAACACTTCTTCTTTGACACTGACGGTAGACAAGAACTTTTATCAATTTTATTAGAACCTTTTAAGTAACTGTCTTTGTAAGAATCATGCAAAATCTGAAAAAAGTGATACACCCCAAAAAAGGCTACATATTTTTATTTTTGTAATTAAGTTGTTTTATGGGTCTATATTATGCAATGTGTAATTATTCATTCAAATCTGCCTGCTCTTAGGAGATAACTGACATTGAAAATCCAATAGTTTCTATTGTATTTGAGTGTCATTTACAGAGTTATCTCCTTTAATTTTGAAATCTACAGTGCATTCTTTATAATTTTTATCTCCCAAGAACACGGGTTGTATAAAAAACTGAATGTTAATTTCTGTTTACTATGGCAATTCAAACAAAATATCAAAAATGAAAATATGTAGGCTTTTTACCCATGAATCACATTTTGCATGATTCTTAGCTGGAGTGCTACTTAAATCGGTAATAAATCTCTTCAACTCTCCTGTTGGTTTCATTAAAGCTGTTTTGATACTCAATATTAACATCCAACCGTCTTGTTTCAAAGTCTCGAAAAACATTTTGTGTTCTATGCAATTCTGTTATAGCTTAATTTATTGCATTGACCGAACCAGGCACAGTGATTGATTAAGGGTTGCTAAACAAGAAAATATGAAGTTCTCTATCTGAATTTTCACAAATTTTCGTTGCCACCTTGATCATGTTGATATCTATATTACAGCAAACTAAGAACCTCCGACAACCACAGATAAGAAGAGAGATTAATAACACCCGCTTTTTACCGCTTCGTCGGTATTTAAGGCACCGGATGCAGAAGCCGCAACCACTTCAACCATCGGTTGTGCTAAAACTATATCAGGTCTAATTATATCATCCTTATATAAATCCGTAAATCAAAGTTACCGCGTGACAATTACAAAAGAACCAATAAAAAGATCCTTCTTTACGTCTTTATTTGATTGACCAGTGAATATAAAGCTCTTAGTGATTCACGAAGTATTTTATTGTTTGCAGCTGCCCTGCCACTCCATGTTAAATTCGTCAAAAACAAACACGATATTTTGTTGTATACTGTGTGTCATCTGACCTTTATATTGACTTCCCTTTCTTCGAGTTTTTGTTTGTTCTTAGTTACTTTCATACCGACAGTTCTATGTTCTGTACATTTATTTTCCTTTTTTATTTCGCATATAATTATTTATGCATATATAATTTATATGACTATGTTTAATGTTAGTTAAGATCATTTAATCAAATATACATTTTAATTTAATGTAACAATATGATGAAGAAAAATGAAATGGGGATTTCCTGAAGAAATGGTTTTTTTTTCATAGGGTTAAGGAATTTTCTATGGGTATTGTAGATGGGGGCAATACGGAATGGGGTGATATATAATGTAACGAGAATTTGATATCATTTCAGATCTGTAAATAACAGATAAAGCCACATAAAATAAATTTTTGTAATTTCGGTTTTTCATTTACAATTTAATACCGTTATACCGTTTAGCACTTAAATGGTATTGTCACATCACAATGTCTTTTTTGAATAATACAAATAAAATCAATTTATCACATGCCTAAGCATTATGTCAAATGTTTGACTACAGCTATAACCTTGGTTGCTTTGATTACTCTTTGAATACACAGTGTTTGTTCATTAGGAGATTTTTGTGAATAACTGATATCTTTTTTCTGATGTCTCTTGTTTTTTTTCGAAATTATGATTAAACTTTGATCTCCATATCATAAACTTGCAAATGTAGCAACATAACCCTGTTCCAGAAGCCTATTTGCTAGAGTTCTAGCGCGATACAAAAAGTCTGCGTAGTTTCGGCAAGCTCTGGCATAACGTATGAGTTGTGATATGAACACTTCATACGCAGGAACCGAAGGGATGTTGCCACAGATGAAAGAAAAGTTGACAATTCTGAATGAAAAGGCATCACGTTTGTCGTAAAGTTTGGTCAATAGTTTTCCTTTACCATCGATGTCTAAGTGTAGGTCAAGATATGAGGCTGACTTCACAGTGTCTGTAGTATCCTTTATCTCAAGTTCTTTTGGGATAGATGCGATGTATCAAATCCCCGAAATTAGGATTGTTTAAAGATGATACGTCATCTATATAGCTGAGATTGAAGGATCTAGCCAAACGATATTCTTTCTTTCTGATCAGATCAGCTATAAAGTAAGCCTCAAAAGAGTGAAGGAATAGGTCAGCAATTAAAGGAGCACAATTTATTCCCATCGGAATGCCGACCGTTTGTTGAAAAACACGTGCACCACACTGGACAAATATGTTGTCGATTAAAAATTCCAGTATTTTGTAAACATCTTCCTCTGTATATTTGGAAGATGATTTGGAATTATTTCTTACAAAGTATGAGAAACCTCTACCAAGAACTATATTGAAAAAAGTCTGAACAATGGCTGAAAAAAATACAATGCGTATAAATGTGCACTTAGTAATATCATTAATTCTAGGTACATCAGGACACCATTTATGCCTATCATCAGAACAATTACTAGGCACAGAATTACAATTGACACTTCATTTGAACGCAGTTTTAGATTTTTAAAAGAAAAAGGTGTAAAAACACAGCTATCATGGTCAATATTCTATGAAATGTGCCTACATGTGTTATAGGTTCGATAGGGCTGATAAAACAGGGATAATACAGATAACCTATAAAATACATGTTTATAATTTCTTGCAAAAAGAAGTTTTACAGCTCTTGAACGGTACAAACTTCCCTTTGACACCATGTTTCATCCCCCATTTCCAATGGCCCCAAGCTCCATTCCCCATTGAGAATCACCCGTTCCAAATAGAAAATGTCTCGCCCATAAAATCCCGGACCCATTGCACATTTCTGTATAAAATATTTATATATTATCAAATTGAATTAAAGATTTTAAAAACTAATTTCCTCATTTTCCCAATTCAAAATTATCATCCCTCATAAACTATTCCCATCACCAATCCCCATCCCTTATAAACTATAAAATATTTTTCCCAAACAAGTACTGTAATAAAATTATTAATATTTTAATGAAATTACCATGTAATATCAAATGATTAAAACTGTTGATGTCCTATATCTCTAACGATATTTTAAATTGGTTATCATTTCGTGTCAAATGTGTTTTTTTATTATTTGTTTGTTTATGCTTTCATTCCAATAAAGAAGTCTCCCCGTCCTAATATTTCATTTTTCAGCAAATATAAGGACCAATCATAGTTACAAGTCTATACAGTACTCTTGGCATGGCAGAATATCTGTATCACTTATTGAATATATATATGGTGCATCTTGAATCCGACCGCTTTGGCAATTTGAGTCGGTATCGAATACTTAGTTAAATGACTATACTTTGTTTCCATTAATTCGATGGGAAATTATTGCTAGCTTCATTTGCGAGAATAAGACAAAAAAGCGTCTAACCAGAATCCAAACAGTTTCCCACCTAATAAAATGCAATTTGATTATTGCAAATATTGGAACGGTTTTCATGAATGGTAATAACAAATTTACCGAACTGAAAAAAAAGCAGTAATCGAAAGGAATAGTCAAGAAGAAAGTCTGTATAACAAATTGCAATATCACGGTAAATACCGGAATGTTAATTCAAAATGCAGAATACCAGATACGTGACGTGGATACTACAAGTATCGTACAAATAATCGAAATTGCAAACAAATAGGAGAATATAAGAAGAAGAAAAATTAGACCGAAATGTTAATATTACCTTTTGAACAGAACTTTAATATCTTCATAAAAACAATGTTTTCGTAGTTTTATTTTATGTAAGGCTTCAGTCAGCATGATTAACTTATTTATTAGAAAGTAACTTTATAAAAATCGTCATGATTTAAATGAAGAAATTATTTGAAGTTGTTACATGAAAACAAACCCGTAGAGATGGGAAAGCAGTATAAATCTTAAACAGTGCTTACGAATCCAGTACTTTAGAAATTATAATTTTACTTGCGTTAGAGTCATTGATTTACAGTCAAAGAGTAATCAAGGGAATCAAGGTTATAGCGGTAATCAAAAGAATGTAATCCAGGGACAAAGACCAGACATGGAAAAGAGACATACATAACAAAGAACATAAAGTAACTGAAATCATACATACAAAGTAACAAAAGTAAATGAGCAACTCGGACTCCACTAAAAACTGGGAGCATGGACCAGGTGCACCGGTAGAGTAAGCGTCCTCTGCTTTTCAAAGGAGTAAGAAATGTACAAGAAAACTTACAAATATTGTGTTAATATTACCTTACCAACAGTCAATATTACCTTACCAACAGTGGTGTACTAAATATGAATTGGAATCAGCCTAAGATCTAGATCTTTTTAGTTGTCAAATTTGCCGGATAAGACATTATACACTAGTAGAACGTTTTCATATAAGTATGCATTCAATGTTGTTTCCGAATTATTCTAGTATCAAATAAATCGTCTTTTCAATGCATGCATTTTGGGCATACACACATTCGTTTTTTTTTACAACAGAGTAATACAAAGTGATATACCTGGCATTACTTAAAAGTAGATTGTAAAGTTTAAAGTGGGGACCATTGCACATATTAACACTAAAATACATAACTATCAGTCACTACAATTCTACACAATGCATGTTTCGTATACATTTGTGACTTAATAAACTGATTTTGACAAACCACATTATATATTGACTGTGTGTGACAACAAGAAAATCTAACTTTTGCAAGATAAGATATGTAAAAACTATGCATCTTATCAATCTAAAATTGGTTTATGACATTTTCAACTTTTGCCTGCTTATATATCATGTTTGTTTGTTTGTTGGGGTTTAACGGCCGAGCAGCGATATTTCACTGTATTCAGACGATGAACATGAAATGGGTGATAAAATGAACATGAAATGATGATGAAATGAAAAAAAAAGATGGGACACAAGGATAATAGGGTCGACAAATTTTGATTGCCACAAGAAAAAGGGGATGGGTAAGGTCGGGCAATTTAACCTCCTGTGGCGGAGCGCAAAGGTGCCTACTCCTATCGAATACCACAGCATGGTTCTTTAACGTGCGAGGAACGTGACATATTTCCCAACACGGTGCACCACCATGGTTTGCGATCAGGTTTTCCGTAATATAGCCTGACAACCCCAGCATGTAACATGCCAGGGGTACCCTATTCACCACCTGGGAAACACATCCCAGTTGCTCTGTGGGCACAGCGCCTAGCCCCCGGCTAGGTTACTGAGCACTATTTAGTCGCCTTTTACGACAAGCTTAGCGCTGCTGCAGGCCATTTCTTTTTACACCCGGACCTGCACGGGGCGCTTATATACTAATTGTATCAACAATTTTGAAATACACATGTGGTAAAACATAACAAGCACAAGAAGAAGTGCTAGACTGGGAATGGCTTCGAGAACGACTAAGGTTTTCACAAAAGTCTATTTCGGACACCTCATCACCAAATTGCGAGAAACAGCTTATAAAAAAAGCTTAATGGTCTCTGAAAAGGGAAGTTCTAAAGTGTCAATGTGGTTAAAATGAAATTTATGACCATATTAACAATCTGATAGACCGATATAAAAGTTACATTGCACAGATGGAACAAGATACATTCAGTTAGGTTTAAGGTTTAAACTGTGCTTAGAACCAAACGACTTCGTTCGAAGCCTTCCCGATTTTATTAAACTGTAAAAATTCCGCTTAGTATCAAAAATTGATTGATTTTTATTTACATTTGGTAGAATTTTAAAGACACTGAAAATACTGGATTGTTTTGTGGAATTTTCCATTGCAATTAGCTGCCATATTTTGCTGCTGATGCCGTCTAAACTGCGAGACGTCGATAAAGTAATCTGCATGTAGCCGAGATTAATATAGATTAATAACAGTCACGTA
Organism: Perna viridis; assembly: GCA_037379345.1. NCBI lineage: Eukaryota > Metazoa > Mollusca > Bivalvia > Mytilida > Mytilidae > Perna > Perna viridis. The sequence continues at coordinate 5,660,886 of CM074522.1, forward strand.
CTGAGGTTAACCAATCTATTCTACTTTAACAGCAGATTCAAGTAAAAGACATTTGATAAAACGTTACTCATGTCCTTAAAAGTCAACATGAGGCGAAAATCTCCTTAAACATTAAAAAAGCCGTTGTGATAGTGTTCAAGGGAGCATGACATTCCATGGAGAAACCATGCTTAATTATGACCGTATTAACAACCGTATATTTTGCCTACCAAAAACCGGGTGTTTAGGATTTGTAAAGACGTGTAATAAGCCAATTAAAATCCTAGAAATTTATTTTTACGAGATAAAGCGTTTTCCTTGCAGATTTTCCATATTTTTGGTACTTACAAAAACAAAATTTTTAAAGTAACATATTAAAGTTGGCAATATGTATTATTGAAATAATTCTGTTTCACTCCTTAATTTAGATCATACATGTATTCGTATTACTATATATTTGATGTTAGATCCTGAAAACCACCAACAAAGTATTCATTTTGTGTTGTTTGACTTGACAAGATTTACACTTGAATCCTTAAGTAGCACTCCAGGTAAGGATCATGCAAAATGTGATTCATGGGTAGAAAGCCTACATATTTTTATTTTTGATATTTTGTTTGAAATGTCATAGTAAACAGAAATTAACATGTGGTATTTCATATATCCCGTGCTCTTAGCAGAGAAAAATTGTATAGAATGCACTGTATATTTCAAAATTAAGGGAGATAACTCTGTAATGGCACTCAAATACAATAGAATCTACTGGATTTTCAAAGTGGATTATCTCCTAAGAGCAGGCAGATTTGAATGAATAATTACACATTTCGTAGTATAGATGCATAAAACAACTTAATTACAAAAATAAAAATATGTAGCCTTTTTGGGGTGTATCGTATATCTCAGATTTTACATGATTCTTACAAAGACAGCTACTTAATAATTCATTTATCAAATTATTTGTTTGTGAAAAATTTGGAAATGATGTGAAGTTATTTCCTCATTTTAACCAAACAAGCCATTTGAATACATGTGTGAACGTAGAATCGAATTATCGTGGACAGTAAAACCACATCAAGTTGTCATTAAAGAGTTCGACAAAAAAATGTTCAATGCGTAAGTAACAGTGTAAGACTACTT